>CM031964.1:14639638-14774638 GCA_018749465.1 Paracanthobrama guichenoti
CGTCCGTCTATCCGTATGTCTGTCTGTCCGTCCGTCCGTCCGTCCGTCTATCTGTATGTCTGTCTGTCCGTCCGTCCGTCTATCCGTATGTCTGTCTGTCTGTCCGTCCGTCCGTCCGTCCGTCCGTCCGTCCGTCTATCTGTATGTCTGTCCGTCCATCCGTCCGTCCGTCTATGTATGTCTGTCTGTCCTGTCCGTCCGTCCGATCCGTCCGTCTATCTGTCTGTCTGTCTGTCTGTCCGTCCGTCAGATCCGTCCGTCTATCCGTATGTCTGTCTGTCTGTCTGTCCGTCCGTCCGTCCGATCCGTCCGTCCATCCGTCTATCTGTATGTCTGTCCGTCTGTCCGTCCGTCCGATCCGTCCGTCTATCCGTATGTCTGTCTGTCTGTCCGTCCGTCCGTCTATCCGTATGTCTGTCTGTCTGTCTGTCCGTCCGTCCGTCTATCCGTATGTCTGTCTGTCTGTCTGTCCGTCCGTCCGTCCGTCTATCCGTATGTCTGTCTGTCTATCCGTCCGTCCGTCCATCCGTATGTCTGTCTGTCCGTCCGTCCGTCCGTCCGTCCGTCCGTCCATATGTATGTCCTGTTCGTCCGTCCGTCCGTCCGTCCGTCTATATCCGTATGTCTGTCTGTCTGTCCGTCCGTCCGTCTATCCGTATGTCTGTCGTCGTCCGTCCGTCTATCCATTATGTCTGTCTGTTCGTCCGTCCGTCCGATCCGTCTATCCGTATGTCTGTCTGTCTGTCCGTCCGTCCGTCTATCCGTATGTCTGTCTGTCTGTCGTCCGTCCGTCCGTCCGTCCGTCTATCCGTTATGTCTGTCTGTTGTCCGTCCGTCCGTCTATCCGTATGTCTGTCTGTCTGTCCGTCCGTCCGTCCGTCCGTCCGTCCGTCCGTCTATCTGTATGTCTGTCTGTCCGTCCGTCCGTCTCATCCGTATGTCTGTCTGTCTGTCCGTCCGTCCGTCCGTCCGTCCGTCTATCTGTATGTCTGTCTGTCCGTCCGTCCGTCTATCCATATGTCTGTCTGTCTGTCCGTCCGTCCGTCCGTCCGCCCGTCTATCTGTATGTCTGGCTGTCCGTCCGTCCGTCCGTCCGTCTATCCGGTATGTCTGTCTGTCTGTCCGTCCGTCCGTCTATCCGTATGTCTGTCTGTCTGTCCGTCCGTCCGTCCGTCTATCCGTATGTCTGTCTGTCTGTCCGTCCGTCCGTCCGTCCCGTCCATCCGTCTATCTGTATGTCCTGTCTATCCTGTCCGTCCGTCTCCGTCCGTCCGTCTATCCGTATGTCTGTCTGTCTGTCCGTCCGTCCGTCTATCCGTATGTCTGTCTGTCTGTCCGTCCGTCCGTCCGTCTATCCGTATGTCTGTCTGTCTGTCCGTCCGTCAAATCCGTCTATCCGTATGTCTGTCTCGTCCGTCCGTCCGTCCGTCCCGTCCGTCTGTCTATCTGTATGTCTGTCTGTCCGTATCGTCCGTCCGTCCGTCCGTCTATCCGTTTGTCTGTCTGTCTGTCCGATCCGTCGATCTATCCGCTTATGTCTGTCCGTCCGTCCGTCTATCCGTATGTCTGTCTGTCTGTCCGTCCGTCGATCCGTCCGTCTATCTATCTGTCTGTCTGTCTCATCCTGTCCGTCCGATCCGTGCGTCCATCCGTCTGTCTGTCCGTCCGTCCGTCCGTCCGTCCGTCTATCCGTATGTCTGTCTGTCTGTCCGTCCGTCCGTCTATCCGTATGTCTGTCTGTCTGTCCGTCCGTCCGTCCGTCCGTCTGTCCGTCCGTCCGTCCGTCTATCTGTATGTCTGTCTGTCCGTCCGTCCGTCTATCCATCTGTCTGTCTGTCTGTCCGTCCGTCCGTCCGTCCGTCTATCTGTATGTCTGTCTGTCCGTCCGATCCGTCCGTCCGTCCGTCTATCCTCGTATGTCTGTCTGTCTGTCCGTCCGTCCGTCCGTCCGTCCATCCATCTATCTGTCTTCTGTCTGTCTGTCCGTCCGTCCGTCCGTCCGTCCTATCCGTATGTCTGTCTGTCTGTCCGTCCGTCCGTCTATCCGTATGTCTATCCGTATGTCTGTCTGTCTGTCCGTCCGTCCGTCCATCTATCCGTATGTCTGTCTGTCCGTCTGTCCGTCCGTCCGTCTATCCGTATGTCTGTCTGTCCGTCCGTCCGTCTATCAGGTATGTCGTGTCTGTCCGTCCGTCCGTCCGTCCGTCCCGTCCGTCTATCTGTATGTCTGTCTGTCCGTCCGTCCGTCCGTCCGTCTATCCGTATGTCTGTCTGTCTGTCCGTCCGTCCGTCCGTCTATCCGTATGTCTGTCCGTCCGTCCGTCTATCCGTATGTCTGTCTGTCTGTCCGTCCGTCCGTCCGTCTATCCGTATGTCTGTCTGTCTGTCCGTCCGTCCGTCTATCCGTATGTCTGTCTGTCTGTCCGTCCGTCCGTCCGTCCGTCTATCCGTATGTCTGTTTGTCCGTCCGTCCGTCTATCCGTATGTCTGTCTGTCTGTCCGTCCGTCCGTCCGTCCGTCCGTCTCCGTCCGTCCTATCTGTCCGTCCGTCCGTCTATCCGTATGTCTCTGTCTGTCTGTCCGTCCGTCCGTCCGTCCGTCTATCTGTATGTCTGTCTGTCCCGTCCGTCCGTCTATCCGTATGTCTGTCTGTCTGTCCGTCCGTCCGTCTTATCCGTCTATCTGTATGTCTGGCTGTCCGTCCGTCCGTCCGTCCGTCTATCCGTATGTCTGTCTGTCTGTCCGTCCGTCCGTCTATCCGTATGTCTGTCTGTCTGTCCGTCCGATCCGTCCGTCTATCCGTATGTCTGTCTGTCTGTCTGTCCGTCCGTCCGTCCGTCCGTCCATCCATCTATCCTGTATGTCTGTCTGTCCGTCCGTCCGTCCGATCCGTCTATCCGTATGTCTGTCTGTCTGTCCGTCCGTCCGTCTATCCGTGTATGTCTGTCTGTCTGTCCGTCCGCCTCCGTCCGTCTATCCGTATGTCCTGTCTGTCGTCCGTCCGTCCGTCTATCCGTATGTCTGTCTGTCCGTCCGTCCGTCCGTCCGTCCGTCCTATCCTGTCTGTCTGTCTGTCCGTCCGTCCGTCCGTCCGTCCGTCTATCCATCCGTATGTCTGTCTGTCTGTCCCGTCCGTCCGTCTATCGCGTATGTCTGTCCGTCCGTCCGTCTATCCGTATGTCTGTCTGTCTGTCCGTCTCCGTCCGTCCGTCCGTCTATCCGTTATGTCTGTCTGTCTGTCCGTCCGTCCGCTTCATCTATCCGTTCCGTCTGTCTGTCCGTCCGTCCGATCCGATCAGTCCGTCTATCCGTGTCTGTCTGTCTGTCAGATCGTCCGTCCGTCTATCCGCTTATGTCTGTCTGTCTGTCCGTCTGTCCGTCCGTCCGTCCGTCCATCCGTCCGCCTCTATCTGTATGTCTGTCTGTCCGTCCGTCCGTCTATCCGCTATGTCTGTCTGTCTGTCCGTCCGTCCGTCCGTCCGTCTATCTGTATGTCTGTCTGTCCGTCCGTCTCCGTCCGTCCGTCTATCCCGTGTCTGTCTGTCTGTCTGTCCGTCCGTCCGTCCGTCCGTCCGTCCGTCTATCTGTATGTCCTGTCTGTCCGTCTGTCCGTCCGTCCGTCCGCCCGCTTCTGCTCATTATGTCTGTCTGTCTCGTCCGTCCGTCCGTCCTATCCATTATGTCTGTCTGTCTGTCTGTCTGTCCGTCCGCCTCCGTCTATCCGTATGTCTGTCTGTCTGTCCGTCCGTCCGTCCGTCTCCATCCAGTATGTCTGTCTGTCCGTCCGTCCGTCCGATCTATCCGTCTGTGTCTGTCTGTCCGTCCGCCTGGATCCGTCCGATCCGTCCGTCTATCTGTATGTCTGTCTGTCCGTCCGTCCGTCCGTCCGTCTATCCGTATGTCTGTCTGTCTGTCCGTCTATCCGTCTATCCGTCGTATGTCTGTCCGTCCGATCCGTCTATCCGTATCCCTGTCTGTCTGTCCGATCCGTCCGTCCGTCTGTCTATCCGTATGTCTGTCTGTCTGTCCGTCCGTCCTGTCCGTCTATCCGTATGTTCTGTCTGTCCTCATCCGTCCGTCTCCTGTCCGTCCGTCTATCCGTATGTCTGTTTGTCATCAGATCCGTCCGTCTATCCGTATGTCTGTCTGTCTCGTCCGTCCGTCCGTCCGTCGTCGTCCGTCCGTCCGTCCGTCCGTCCGTCTATCTGTATGTCTGTCTGTCCGTCCGTCCGTCTATCCGTATGTCTGTCTGTCTGTCCGTCCGTCCGTCCGTCCGTCTATCTGTATGTCTGTCTGTCCGTCCGTCCGTCTATCCGTATGTCTGTCTGTCTGTCCGTCAAATCCGTCCGTCCGTCTATCTGTATGTCTGGCTGTCCGTCCGTCCGTCCGTCCGTCTATCCGTATGTCTGTCTGTCTGTCCGTCCGTCCGTCTATCCGTATGTCTGTCTGTCTGTCCGTCCGTCCGTCTATCCGTATGTCTGTCTGTCCGTCCGTCCGTCTATCCGTATGTCTGTCTGTCTGTCCGTCCGTCCGTCTATCCGTATGTCTGTCTGTCTGTCCGTCCGTCCGTCTATCCGTATGTCTGTCTGTCTGTCCATCCGTCCATCCGTATGTCTGTCTGTCTGTCTGTCTGTCTGTCCATCCGTCCATCCGTATGTCTGTCTGTCCGTCCGTCCGTCCATCTGTCTATCCGTATGTCTGTCTGTCCGTCCGTCCGTCTATCCGTATGTCTGTCTGTCTGTCCGTCCGTCCATCTATCTATCTATCTATCTGTATGTCTGTCTTTCAGTCTATCTCTCTGTCTGTTTATCTGTCTGTCAATCTATCTGTCTGTCAGTCTGTCTGTCTATCTATCTGTCTGTCAGTCTGTCTATCTATCTGTCTGTCTGTCAGTCTGTCTATCTATCTGTCTGTCTGTCTGTCTGTCAGTCTATCTATCTATCTATCTATCTATCTATCTATCTATCTATCTATCTGTCTGTCTGTCTGTCTGTCTATCTATCTGTCTGTCAAGCTATCTGTCTGTCAGTCTATCTGTCTGTCTGTCCATCCGTCCATCTGTATGTCTGTCTGTCCGTCCGTCCGTCTATCCGTATGTCTGTCTGTCTGTCCGTCCGTCCGTCTATCCGTATGTCTGTCTGTCTGTCCGTCCGTCCGTCCGTCCGTCCGTCTATCTATCTATCTATCTATCTATCTATCTATCTATCTATCTATCTATCTATCTATCTATCTATCTATCTATCTATCTATCTGTATGTCTGTCTTTCAGTCTTTCTGTCAGTCTATCTCTCTGTCTGTTTATCTGTCTGTCAGTCTATCTCTCTGTCTGTTTATCTGTCTGTCAGTCTATCTCTCTGTCTGTCTGTCAGTCTATCTCTCTGTCTGTCAGTCTGTCTGTCTATCTATCTGTCTGTCAGTCTGTCTGTCTATCTATCTGTCTGTCAGTCTGTCTGTCTATCTATCTGTCTGTCAGTCTGTCTGTCTATCTATCTGTCTGTCAGTCTATCTGTCTATCTATCTGTCTGTCAGTCTATCTGTCTATCTATCTGTCTGTCAGTCTATCTATCTGTCTGTCTGTCTGTCAGTCTATCTGTCTGTCTGTCTGTCTGTCTGTCTGTCTGTCTGTCAGTCAGTCAGTCAGTCAGTCTGTCTGTCTGTCTGTCTATCTATCTATCTATCTATCTATCTATCTATCTATCTATCTATCTATCTATCTATCTATCTATCTATCTATCTATCTATCTATCTATCTACCTACCTACCTACCTATCTATCTATCTATCTATCTATCTATCTATCTGTCTGTCTGTCTGTCTGTCTGTCAAGCTATCGGTCTGTCAGTCTATCTGTCTGTCTGTCAATCTATCTGTCTGTCTGTCCATCCGTCCATCCGTATGTCTGTCTGTCCGTCCGTCCGTCCATCCGCCCATCCGTATGTCTGTCTGTCCGTCCGTCCGTCCATCCGTCTATCCGTATGTCTGTCTGTCCGTCCGTCCGTCCGTCCGTCTATCCGTATGTCTGTCTGTCTGTCCGTCCGTCCATCTATCTATCTATCTGTATGTCTGTCTTTCAGTCTTTCTGTCTATCTATCTCTCTGTCTGTTTATCTGTCTGTCAGTCTATCTCTCTGTCTGTTTATCTGTCTGTCAGTCTATCTGTCTGTCTGTCAGTCTGTCTATCTGTCTGTCTGTCTGTCTGTCTGTCTATCTGTCTGTCAGTCAGTCTGTCTGTCTGTCTGTCTGTCTGTCTGTCTGTCTGTCTGTCTGTCTGTCTATCTATCTATCTATCTATCTATCTATCTGTCTGTCTGTCTGTCTGTCTATCTATCTGTCTGTCAAGCTATCTGTCTGTCAGTCTATCTGTCAATCTATCTGTCAATCTATCTGTCTGTCTGTCTGTCTGTCTGTCTGTCTGTCAATCTCTCTGTCTATCTGTCTATCTGTCTTTCAGTCTATCTATCTATCTATCTATCTATCTATCTATCTATCTATCTATCTATCTATCTATCTATCTATCTATCTATCTATCTATCTATCTATCTATCTATCTATCTATCTATCTATCTATCTATCTATCTGTCTGTCTGTCTCTGTAGCGGGATGGTCTCTGGCTGGGCACTGGGCTAGGAGTGGAACTGGTGCAACCTGCTGGTCCGATGGTCAGAGATGATCCACAAGCTACCAATACCCACTCCACATAATCAGCAAAGCTCCCTTGAAGTCCAGGTAGTTGGTGAGATGGATTAGAAACAGGACATCCTCGACATGTTCCTCAAGGGTGCGAGTTCCCTGCTCAAGGCACAATAGCAGAACAGAAGGGGTGTCCATGGTGGGGTAAAAAAGAATAAAAAGCAAGGAAAAACACATGAAAAAATACTAGAAACACTAAATATAACATGTGGTGTAATCCCTTCTGGGTCGGGTCTTCTGTCACAGGTAGTGTTGATCACACATGAACACTATGATGATGGTAAACAGGTAGTCTTTAATAAATCCACAAGGAAAAGCCACATAAAGAGAGCAGTAAAGCACATCCAAACACGGGGAACTTAAATACACATGCAAACAAGGATAATTAATCACACACACCTGAACAGAATGACAAACCATGAGTGACCATGACAACAAACAAGACAGAGAGAAACAGTGCAAACTGAGGCCCCGTCCACACGAAGCCAGAGCTTTCCCTATCCAATCTTTTTTTTTTTTTTTTTTTTTTCTCGTTTCAAGAAATATCTGCGTACACACGAGAGCACTGAAACCGACTCAAAACGGTGTAGTATACATGCCAGGCCAGTGTGTGGCGCTGTAATTCTGCCACAGAAATACACTGAAAACAGAGAAAGAAGAGTTGTGGCTAGAAGGGGTAAAGCAATGGTAAGAAGTGAGGCAAAATCGCACAATAAAATAACAATAAATAAATTTGCTTCTTACCAGATTGTGTTTTATTAACGCCTACACCTACCCCAACCCTAATCCTACCCTTACAATAATGCAAATACAGTAATGATGTAATATTGATGTGTGCATGCCCAGTGCTCATAGTTGTATCCCTTTCTAGTCTTTCCCTGTGCATCACGAAATATACAGATTGGCTGTACACACGAAAACGCAAGGGTGTCATTTTCAGATTTATCCACTCTGGGATCCGGTTTCAAAAAATATCGGTTTCATGCTCCCAAAACGCCGGATCTGTGTGGACGAAACGCCGATACGGTACAATTTTTACGCATACAGGGCCTAAATGAAACTGTGACTGATCTTTAGCCTGTTGTATCATGGCTCTCATTTCTCCTGGAACAGCAGATGATGTTTCAAAATCTCTTCTTGCGCCGGTCAATAACAAATAGAACAACAATTGCAAAAATGACCTGTAATCTTGACAAAAACAACAACAAAAAGTTATTAACGTACACATTTGTACTTAGAAAGTAAGTATATGTACTTGTTTAGATTCACAAAACCTAAAAGCTTGTTTAGCTGTTGGTTGAGGTGGTGTGCTGTGGGTTTAATTGGATTGAATAATTTTTGAATCTCCAATACTGTTTGAAAAACTTGCCCAAACCCTGTTCATTAAATTTAAAATACACTCAAAGTTGTGGAAGATCCACCAGACCAGACTGGTGGGAAGACAAGCAAGTTAAAAAGTAAATAAATAAAAGAGTGCATTCGTCATGGTGAACTATTCAACCCTTTTTCTTTTCATTGTATTCTGAAAAAAACAGTAAACAAATTCAACAGCCTGCTAATTTAGCTGGGACTCAAACTATAGCCCATATACTGATTGACAGCTTGTCTATGATCTTATGTTAAACATGCAATTTAATTAAACTCGTTCAATCCATCTGATTTCTCCTTGCCTAGAACGTAACTTGGCACTCTTGGCTGAAGAGTGCAGAAATTATATTTACCTAAGATTATTGATAAACAATTGGGTTTTCTCATGTTGCTATGTTTCATTTTCTCCTTGGCTCATTTCAGTTGGTTTGCACCAATTCAAATAATTTGGATGTAATTCATGATCACAGGCATAGCGTCCGTTCCAGCCTGTTGCTAGACAAGCCACATAATCCCCGTCAATGAAATCAGACAAGATACTATAGCTGTTTCAAAAGTCTGCTTGCTTTCTTCTGACTGAGATCCTCCACTAATCTGCTGAACTGCATCTCCTCCACTCTTCTCTTGTTCTTCATCTCTTCCATTCTTCCACTGTCCTTCAGTTCTTTTATTGATCTGCTGTCTTTCAGCTTCTCCACTGCTGTGCTCTATTTGAGAACAGCTTAAATTGAAAAGGCCTTAACAGTAGAGAGTAGCAAAGAGAGTAGGTACACATAAAATGAGAAATAAAACTTGAATCCATCCAGACTTGCATGGACATGAAAATTGTACATTTATCATCGCCTGCAAACCAAGTAATAAAATGGAATGTTGCTGTCCAGTCCACAAGAGTCAAATTATAAAGTTCATTACATTTTGGTCGGATCACCTGTAGGAACAGAGTAATAATCATATCAGCAAAGGGAATGACAAAATTGATAATATTTAGTGTAACAACATTCGGTACAGCATGGGAAATACTTTTGCAAATCAATATCAAGTCAGTAATTTGTTCTCTAGAAGACAAATGAAGAGTTCAAATGCAAAAGCCTCTAAAATCCATTTCGGTCAAAAATGAGATAACGATACTGAGTGAATGCTCTCCGCATATAGGATACATTCATAAAATACTTTCATTCAAACCCAATAAAATCCCAGCCTCAGCCCATACAGAAGTACCGGTACTTAGGTAGAAACCTATACATAGCCTGACAAAAATGCTTATTTTAAAGAAAAATGTAAGACGGACTTAGAGGCTTTTGCATCTGAAGTCTTCAAATACATTTATACAAAAACACAATACAATACAATACTATCATTAAAATACAAAGACTGTAGGAGCCATTTTAATGCAGTGTACAGTTTTGTTGTCCACTGAGTGAAATGGTATAACCAGAACTCCTGAGTAACAAGTGTGTAGTGCGTTAGTAATGGGGAAGCACACAGGGTGCCTCTCAATACTCAAATTGATGCTTTCCTCCGTCCTGCAGCCTGTGACCCAGAAACTGATCAAAGTTAGACATCCTGAAGGACATCTCAATTCTCTAATTGCACTGTGAGGAACGAGGAAGCTTCCTGAGGAGTTATGAGCCAATCCCTCGCATCCTAAGGGGGTTGAGCTAAGATGTGAGCACAGGGAGGAACTAATATGACGAACAGCTGTGTTGATGATAAGTGTCCACAGAAACAGATGAGGAACAAATGAAAACATGTGACAAATGAAAACAAACTAAAAGTCCATGAAAACTAAACTAAGAATGAACACAGCTAAATGGTGTGACAGGACTATTTTAGGTAATAGAGACCCACAGCTGCTTAGCAGAAGTATTTCAGTAAGACAGTAATAACGCGAGTTAGCCAGTTAGCCGGGAAACGTACACAATACAAAACACAAAACTACGTCATTTGAATTCCCAGTAGAAGATATATACATCAATAATAATTCATACTTACAGGTTGTGATTCTGGATACCGATCCATCTTTCAAGAGCAAGTGATTCGCGAATCCCACGTTGAACTTCGAGATTTGAGAAGCAGTCGACAGTAAAATTACGTTTGACGGCTGATCAAGTTGTTCACAGACGGACAACGTACAACATAGGCAAATATTATGCAAATGTCTTTTCTACTAACATAGAACCATCATGCAGTGGGATTCAAATTACAAACGACTCGACGTTCAGTCGATTCTTTCTTTTGGGAGACAATATCTTTATTTAGCATGCACTTTACATTCACAAACAGCTATATTACACACTGCATGAAAGGGAATATTCGAAAAACCATATATGGGGCACTTTAATAACCATTGGGTTTACATTGAATTGTTTATATTGTATTTCACATCTATATTATTATCACACTTGTTTTTCATTATTAAGGGTTTTAACTGAGCATGTTTAGTTATATAAAGACAATACAGCAAAGATTGAAAAAGCTGCATTTGAAGTACAAATACACAGTGAATCCAGACAAACAGCAGAAGTCAGCCAAGAAATGACCCATCGCCCATGTTGATCCCTGTAACAGTATTAATCTATGTGCATTTGTATGTAGATCACCCTGATGGGTTCAGACAGACCGCTGCAGTTCAACCTCTGAGCCGTAGACGGATGACTCTGATAGTTGTGTTGGTTTATTCTGCTTTTCCTGACGCTCCAGGCATCTTTTTCTACCATCCCAACAGCTTACAGCAGCAATGACAACAACGCTGAGGAATGTGAGCAGAACTAAAGCTGAAAACTAATAAAACGCACAAAAGCATATATCAATTGTTTTATATGTAAATAAATGTTAAGACTTTAAAGCTATATAAATTTTTTTTTATGTATTATTATATAAAACCAGTACACTCACCCTTGAGTAGAAAATTATTTTTTCGGTCAGATCTCGCAGGTCTATTGCATTCTCGCTGGCGGCCTTCGGTCCGGTGGGTTTGCACCATTTTATCTGGAGTTCTTCATCCAGGACGTAATCTCCTTCCCAGTGTGCAAAGCCACAAGCGACATATTCGCCGTCAAACAACAACAGAAACATCCACAACGAAGGTGGAATCAGGCAAAGTAAAAAGAGCCCAGCACAATGAGAAGATGACTGTCTACAAGGCCTTTGAATGAACTTCATCACAGCCAGAGCCAGAAGAGCAGGTCCAAAAAAGATAAAGCTGATCAGTATCGCGTTAAAACCAGGAGAACATGGGCAGGAAAATTCCCGATCCATCAATTTCTGCAGTCCAAATAACACAAAGCTAACATGCAACACACCGAAAGAAGCTGGGCTTCTTTCTAGTTTTTCTGGATTTCTCGAAAACAACTCGAAAAACATTTTTCATGAATAATGAGAATCATCCCACTTTAAAGATCACTAGCTTACTTTAGACCCACTGAAGAGCTGAGACCTTTTAAACAGAACAGATCATTAATATTTGTTTACAGAAAGAGGTGTAACAGCGGAACTCATATCCTACAGCAATTTAGGATCTTTATTATTAACTATTTTGCAATTTTCGTCGATCATACTATGAGACAAAGGACAAGAACAACTCGACAATAGAAACTAATTATGTGAATGGGAGTCAACTCCTTTCCTTTAATGTAGACATGTTCCATTGAACTGAATTCTATGAAATTCATAAGAACTAAATTAAATCTTGTCTGGTCAACAAAATGAAAACAAACAGCAAGCACTGTCCCATATCATGGCACATGACAATGCCATACAGCAAATATTTACACTAAATCTAATATTATTAAAGGAAGGACATTAGAAGTAGTTGCTGGCTTATCACAATGCAAAGGTTACATAAATATAGCTATATAAAACTGAATAAAAATGTCATGACAAAAAACGTAGTTGTATTAAAAAAATAACTAACACAATCCAAGCTGTATTTTGACAGTGCTAGCACAGTCTTATAAACCGCTAATAAAGTTTCAATATTTTAGTCATTGTTATTGTAATCAAATAATGTATTATTGCTGTTAAACACTAAAGGAACTACAAGGCAAACTAAATAATAATTTGTACAGGTTGTGGATCAGGGGAAACATTTCAAGGTTCACTGGTTTAAAATAAAAGTTACACAAACACGAAAGACACACAGCACCCCCAGTGGTGACAAGGGGAAGTTCAACAATAATAATGATATTGGGTTACTGTATATAAGCAGCCTACTGTATTTAAGTAAAAATCTGTAAGAAGAAAGATAATATTTAGTGTTTGCCAGCATATTCCCAGACAAAAAAACTTACTGGCAGACTGGCTTATCCACCTGGCGCATTATTGGCGGGTTCAACACAATGACGGATAGCGATAGCGATTGTGGTCTGATTGGTTGAAGGACTATCCAATTGCATTCAGTCATTTGAATTATGCTCGTTGATCACGCCTCTTGTGCAGTAGAAAATACTGAGCAGACTCCCCAGACCAGTGTTCAATCTTAAATTGAGCTTGGTCTGGTGATAGCCAGACAACTGCTGCACTTCATTACGCAGTGCTCTGTATGTTGTTGTCAGGATGACAAAAAGGTTTAAAAGTTACATTTTTAGTCTGGTCAAAATGATTGAGATCAATCAAATCAAAGTAGGCGGAGCTTACCTGTCACAGAATCAGAGTGCGAATTCCAGTGTAAAGCGTCAGTTTAACGTTGAAAGAAAGCGAGGGAAGCGAACCATTTGTGTTTTGCGACAGAAATGTTAAAAGACAGTAACATCAGTGATGCAAACTACAAAAAAAAAAATTCTCAAATATGGCCATTTTGAATTGAAAAGATGCATTTATTTGATTCATGTCATTCCTAACTGAGTGTGAAGAGACAAGAAACGTTTCACATTTTAGGCACATAAATAAAAGTACATTGTGGCGAGCAGCGAGGCGAGGGACCGTGAGAGCGGGCCGGTGGCGAGTGATGGTGAGCGTCAGCTGCGCGCCACATCGGTCTCGTCTCATGGAGGAGTGATGGGAGCATAAAAGGAGGAGCGACGACAGTGCAAGACGAGAGAGGACCAGGCCTGGATTTTATGTTGTGTTTTGTTTTGTATGTAGGCGGCAGTCGTCCGTGAGGGGCTGCCACCGTTATTGTATTTTCTTGATTAAAGTTGATTAAAGTTTTTTAAATGTTCGCTGGTTCCCGCCTCCTTCTTCCCTGAACATACAAACTACGTTACATTGGTGCCGAAAATTCGAGAGGAAGGAGGTACATGCTGTCGGAGAGCCCTCGCTGCTGAGGGGGATCGCAGTGCTGAGGAGTTCGGGCAGCGCGGATGGGTGTTGACCGCGAGTGGCTGCCCGAGGCAGTGGTGCTGGAGCAAGTGAAGATCGGGGTAGGACGGAGAGCTCGCTGCCGTGCCCCTGGGTCGAGGTGGGGTGGCTGCTGTCCGAGAAGGAGCGGAGGAGTCGCTGGCGTTTGCAGTCAGCAGAAGCCTGCTGCCGTCCGCCATTCAGGGGAGGAGCAGGGAGCGCGGGACTCGCTGCCGGCTCCCTCAGTAGGAGGAGCCACCGACGGCCGCCAGAGGGCGGAGGAGGATCGAGCCATCCACCAAGCGTCCAGTGCCATCGCATGGCACCGCGAGGAAGAGCCTCTCGGCTGGCTGAGGACCGAGCGGCAGTGTCCGGGAACCGGAGCAGATATATATATATATATATATATATATATATATATATATATATATATATATATATATATATATATATATATATATCTAGGACAGGGGTGGGGGAGTAGAGCGCAGTTTTGGGAGTGCCCCCCGGCCTGCGAAGGGCGTTGGGGGTATGTGGCAAGCAGCGAGGCGAGGGACGGTGGCGAATGATGGTGAGCGTCAGCTGTGCCACACTGGTCTCGTCTCACGGAGGAGTGACGGGAGCATAAAAGGAGGAGCGACGACAGTGCAAGACGAGAGAGGACCAGGCCTGGATTTTATGTTATGTTGTGTTTTGTTTTGTATGTAGACGGCAGTCGTCCGTGAGGGGCTGCCACCGTTATTGCATTTTCTTTGTTTATTTTTGATTAAAGTTTTTTAAATGTTCGCCGGTTCCCGCCTCCTTCTTCCCTGAACGTACAAACTACGTTACATACATATATTTTAATGCAAATTAATACAAATATTAGTTGCAAATGATTATTTCTAGACTAGAATTTGACTTATGAATTTCCTTCACTGTTCTGTTTCCATAGGCTTTATAAAAAATTGGTCACCCCAATGTTCAAGACATGGTTACGGCCTTGCATCACGGACTTGATAATAGCGTGTAATTTTCTCACTCAAACCACTACCACCTGCCGCTTCTGCTACTGATTGCTTTTTAGTGGGAAAAGCTGTCCATAACTGCTGGTCTAGAATCTGTTTTCTTCATAATAATAGCATATCATTAGCGAAAACGAGTTGGCAAAAGATCCAGTGCATGTCTGTGTTTGCGCTCGTCAAATGATTAAATTTCCAATGTGTTTTCACTTCGGTGAGTAATGTAGCCAATCACAGACATGTCTGTTGATTTCTACAATGCAATGGCCAATCACAGGTGTTTAAGTTGGAAGTTCTGCATGCGCGCTAATCCTCAAGTGTAGACATTATGCAAATAAGAGATTCATTGTAGTCAGCTTCACTGATTAATGTAACAGAACTTTGTGAGCTCACGTTCATTGAATGAGTGACAGCTTTTAGTGATTATAAAGGGAGCGCTCTTTGGGCTCTGTCTATGCGATATAAACAATTATTAAAAGGCTAATAATATATTCAGAAATTGAATAAAACCACATACATGCTTCAATACATAGGTTAATGCAGAGATGACTGACAGTGATAAATGTGACCCTGGACCACAAAACCAGTCATAAGGGTAAATTTTTGGGAAATTGAGATTTATACATCATCTGAAAGCTGAATAAATAATTGATGTATGGTTTGTTAGGATAGGACAATATTCCGAGATACAACTATTTGAAAATCTGGAATCTGAGGGGGCAAAAAAATCTAAATATTGAGAAAATCGCCTTTACGTCCTTACCAATGCATATTACTACTACTAATACATTTTTTATATATTTACAGTACGAAATTGACAAAACATCTTCATGGACATGATCTTTACTTAATATCCTAATGATTTTTGGCATTGATAATTTTGACCCATACAATGTATTGTTGGCTATTGCCACAAATATACCCGTGCGACTTATGACTGGACTGGTTTTGTGGTCCAGATGTATTTATGTGTCGAAATCAAGCTCATTTAAATGTCAGGAAAACACGATTCCTGACTGCATGTCATTATCCACGGATCACTGGTTATCACTGGTGATCTTTGGTTAATTATAAGGAACAATCTTTAGTTTAAACTGATAACCATTTTCCTGTAGCTCAAGCAATAACAGTGTGGCACTAGCAATGTCAAGGTCATGGGTTTGATTCCCAGGGAAAGCAAGAGCTGACAAAATGTAAAAATGTGTACCTTGAATGCAATGTAAGTCGCTTTGGATAAAAGCATCTGCCAAATGCGTAAATGTAAATTTGTTTTACTCGCGTTTTCCCCTATTAAATCCAGCTGCAGCCCTTCTGCCACTCAGTTCCAGCTGAGGGGGCGTGTCCGGCAGGAAAGTGACATCAATGCATTCCCTCTATTGGCTGAACTTTCTCTTTAAGGACAATATGCGCAATGTGAAAAACATGCTTCCAGTAACTGAAAAGGAAGTTCATCAGAGGACCATTAAAACTTCCATTCCCAAAATACACCGTGTAAGGCTAACTCATTTCATAGAAGCTCGTCTTGCTGAAACTTCTGCTGAAATGTGACGTGATAAATGCAGCCCATCTGTTCTGCACACATTTACAGTAGAACAAACTTCTCAGACTGTTCAGAATTAACATGGTGGCATGACTGCTTCCAGGAATCCGTGTGTTTTATGGGTCTATCCTGAGGAGACTCATACAGCCAGCAAGGAGAGATCAGGTCCCCTTGACTTCATAGTTTATTAATCTGTTTTGACATATGTGACATATTAAAAAAAAAAAAAAAAAAAAAAGTTTAAAAAGATAATTGCAACTTTTTATCTCACAATTCTGACTTTTTGAATAGCAATCCTGACTTTTTTTTTTCTTACACAATTGCGAGTTTATATTTCACAATTCTGACTTTATAACTCGTTATAATATGTTACATACATAAATCGAGATGTAAACTCAATTGCAAGAAAAATACAATTACCTTTTACCTTCGCAATAATTTTTTTATTTTTTTTATTCTGTGTCGGAAACAAGCTTCCATATTACCGTGTAGACCTTCAACTGTAACTAAATCCTTAAATGATCTAAAATGAAATTATTATGTACAACACACTCCATAAAGAACTTATAACAATAATGGAACCTTGTCATTGCACAAGATTCTTTATGGTGGGAGGTTTAGGCTAAATATTGTTTGCACTAAGAAAAAAAAATATATATTTTAAGAACTTTTGTAGGGGAATTTACATATGATGAATGAAGACCTGGAGTCAGAGACGCAATCGATTGAAGAAAAGTTTACTGAAGAATAAAGTTTACAGTTTCATCAGCAGAAGTCAGCTTCAACACTCAGTACAGCAACAAATAGGCTACAACACAGGTCACTATGCTACGCCATCACATCAGGTTAAATGATTCTGATAAATTGTTATAGATAAATTGTACACATATGGCTTGTGAGAATATCTCCATCGATTTTCTGGACGACAGTTGGTCATTTCACCTCCCCTGCGTGCCAGTTGTCTTGTACAAAAGAGTGCTGGCACAAACACACAGCTTCTTCAAGGTCTAAGTTGGTCAACCTCAAGCTCTGACCAGGAAATTTTCCCAAAATATACTGATAAGATATATATTTTTTCTCAGTAAGAGGTTCAGACAATATTCATCATTATTCTTGAATAACTTCTTCCCCACCAGGTTCCCCAAAAACTTTTTAAGTTGCCATACTCTCAGAAAAAAAGGTACAGTGCTGTCACTGGGGCAGTACCCTAAGGTACAAAAGTGAAGAGGTACATCTTTGTACCTTACTCACCACTAAATAGTACATATTAGTACCTTAAAAGGTACATATCAGTACTTTAAGAGTGCGTATTAGTACCTTAAAGGTACATGTTAGTATCACAAAGGTACATATTAGTAGCTTTTCGGTTTTGTACCTTAGGGTACCACCCCAGTGACAACAATGTACCTTTTTATCTGACAGTGCAGCCACCGCCAGAATTTTTGGTCATTTTCACAGATTATTTTGTTGTATGAATATCTGAACATGCAATATATCAAAAGAAAGAACAGAGCCTCTTCCTAAAAAAAAAAAAAAAGAACCATTTGAATGTGGGCAAGTTTCATAAAAAAAGCAACATTTTAAATAAAGAAAAAAAGTGTTTTCGTCACAGACATTCAGACAGTCATTCTACATTCAGATCGTATTCAGAACGGTGATCAAAACATAGATGGATCGAGTCCATCAATACCCCCAAAGCTTCACAGTCCTAGAGCCTGTCCTTGGTCGAGATTTAATTCAGCAACATTAGGCGGTTTTTATTTATATATGATGTTTGATGTTGAAGATTGCGTATATTTTACATATGCATCTGCTAATATGCTATCGTTTGTTTCTGCTTCTTCACGTCTTTTGATCAGAAGATTCTGTACTCTTTCAGAAGATGTGTCATAGCGCCCTTAGTCTCGCTTAGCCAGACCTTCAGACTGACGGCAGAAGGTCTGGACTCTATCGCAGCTTTCATTGGTCGAGGAGCGCCCAAGAGGATGTTTGACTGACATGTAACGCAACCAATCACAGTTCGATTTGTTCTGCATCATGTTTAGGGTCGTGAAAATGTAAAGTCAATGTCCCTACAATAACAGACCAGCATGCATCTATAAATTATTAATTCAAGAACGTTTTTCAAGTTTACTGGAGCCGCAAACTTCACATACTTTTGAAAATCCTGATTGTTTGTCACAGTTGTAAACACGACGGCGTTCTTCTTCCACGAGGGAGATTGGCGTCACTGCATTTGTTTCCAAGTGGACTGTTAAAGAACGCAACACACACGTCTTGCGGACATCTTGTAGAATTCAACCAATCAGACGACGACTTGAAATGTTTCAAGAAGCGTGTCATATGGATCAGATGTTCAGCCAACGGTCTGTGGGCGTGACGTCTGAGACTATAGCTCCCCCTACTGCACTGACCATACATTTCCTTCAATGGCAGGGAAAGAGTTAAAGATGAAATGTAAAGTCAGTTCTTTAACTATGAATTGGGCAAAGTAGGCAAAGGCCTGAGTTAGAGTAGTAAATCTAATAAGCTTGATGATTATTTGATATTTAGAAGGATAAATATTGATTACCAACCACTCAAGGGATGTACACTAAAGTGGCAGTGGATTCAAGAATCCATCCCTTCATTTTTCACTCCCTCCAAAATTCAGTTGTTTATTTGTCTTTAGAAAAAGCCATAAGTGGGTGTGTAGAGATGGAGGTGGTGGGGCTGCTGCACTCTACATCATTCTGTCTATGTGCTCCACCGCGTCTCACTTTTCTTCTACAGAACAGCAACAGTCGGCTTGGGCAGTGGTCACATTTCCCACTAATGCAGCTGTCATAAATAGCCACAACGACAAGCGACAAGACACTGAAGACAGAGATCAAGCCAAAACCTAAATACTGAAAGAAACAAAAAAACAATAGTTGAATTTGTATTCGTTATTATTTCCTTTATAATATTACAGTGACAGAACAAGCTCAGAATATGATATTTACCTGCGATAGATTAATATATCTGCGAGTCAAATGTTGTAGCTCCATCTCATTTCGTGTCCCGTCAGTGGGTTTGCACCACTGCATGTTTAGCTCCTTATCAAAAACAGAAACTCCCTCCCAGTCCGTCTTGGCACAGGCAACATAATTACCATCAAGTAACAAGATGAAGATCCACATTACAGGTGGAATCAGACAATATATGAAAGTTTTAACACAGCTCGTCCGTGTGTCATCTTCCACACTTTCAGGGCAATGAAACCATCCATATCTAAGAGGCCTTAGAAGGTGGAACATTACGACAAAAATAAAAAAAACAGGTACAAAGAAGAGGGATCCTGTTAACGTCGCATTCAGATCATTTCTGCACGGGCATGTGAATTGATGAGCTATTGCAGACATAAATACGATTAACAAAAGGCTCAATATAACAGAGCCTAAACCAGGACACCATTTCAGGAGTTTCTCTTGACATGACATCTTCTGAGGGAAGTTTGATGATGCTTTTTGCTGCTTCTTTTTTTACTTTTAGTCTGGTTCAAAAACTGGACAGATTCCCTTTAATGAAGAAGATGAGAATTATTATTCATATCAGTAGAACAAAGGATATGGTTTTAAACATATCAATGGTTCAAAGAACATTTCACTCTTAAAAATAAAGGTTACTTATTGGTTCCATGAATAACCTTTAACATTCAGAACCTTTCCATTGTACTAAAGATTCTTTATATTGGTAAAAGTTCTTTACCAAAAGCGAAAAACCCCTTTTAGAACTTTTTAAGAGTGAACAGAACAATCTGCATAGTTTCATAGACCTTTTTAGGTGTAACAAAACCTTTGATTGGCCAAAGGCCAATCAAAAATAGCCCAATGACAATATCCCAAATATCAAAAATATCCCATTCCCACACCTTTTTTTTACAGTCACTGTTATGCAAAATGAACCTATACATCATAGTCATCACAAAATGTAACATCTAGCACAGTTTTATCATCAGTAGAATATACAATATTTCAATACAAGCACCTCAGTCAAATATAATTTATGCAATGTGTCAAACCGTTAACCCAGCTCACTTGAGAGTCACCCTGGCACAGTTACATCATCCAGCTTTCTTTTCATAACGTTCTTTTAGTTATTCATAATATTGTTATTATTATCTTGAAGTATTTGATGAGATTTGTAACTTAAAATGTACATTTTCACCACCCTCATGCTATAGCTTTTTAGTGGAACCAAAAAAGAAAAAAGGGGGGAAAAAAAAACATTTCCAAAACAAGTCAACATCTGTGACACCTGAATCACATCACAAAATCTCGAATAACAACCTACCTGAAGCAGTTTGAATTCACTTCGATGTAAGCAACTTTCAGAGTCTGCCGCACAGTGCTCTCGACTGTATGTTCACCACGTTCTTTTCTCTTTGGAAAAAAAAAAAACACACATTCCTTCCAAACTACTCCTCCTCATTTTATGGAGCAAACAGATGTTTCAGATTACATAAACCCGCATGCACACGAGTGTTTTTCAGCGGCATTGACAAAGGCCTGTTGGAGTAATTCTATGTCATTTTTTTATGGGCATGGAAATATTACATCCATCAGTGCCTACAATACAATTACGGGAAATCTCAGTGGAACACATAGTAATGCTTTACAGTAAGATCTGTTAATGCAATAACCAATGTTTACTAACAATGAGCAATACATTTGTTACAGTATTTATTATTCTTTGTTAGAGTTGATCAATAAACACACAACTGTCCATTGTTAGTTCATTTAACAACTGACCAAATCAGAAATAGTTACAAGCCTTTAATCTCAAATGTAAAGGTTTACTCACCCTCAAGCCATCCTAGGAATCCTATGACATTCTTCTTTCAGACTTACACAATCGGAGTTATGTTAAAAAATGTCCTGGCTAATCCAAGCTTTAGAATGGCAGTCCAAAATTTGAAGACCAAAAAAGTGCATCCATCCATTATAAAAGTAACCCACATGTCTCCGGGAGGTTAATGAAGGCATTCTGAAGCGAATCGATGGATTTTTGTACAAAAAATATCCATATTTAACACGTTGTAATGTAAAATATCTTCCGTCGGATTGCCTTCTAATAATAACTGAAAAGTCCAGAAGTTCCATTGTGGCAACAATACTGGTCGCTGTGTTTTCAGTGAACTATAACTTAACTCTGTCTTGAGCAAAAACAGAAGAAATGTTAAATAGTTGTTCCCTTTCAGACGGTCACGTTCGATGTAACCGACTGAAAGGGAACGAGGGTTACATACTTAACCGAGACGTTTTCATGCTATGATTAATAATCTATATATGTATTTCTCTTACTGCAAAAAAAAAAAAAAAAAAAGAGACATGCATTTTGTATGAAACTTTTGATACTTTTATAAGCTTGTTAATTACTAATAGATAAAATAAACATTTAAAAGATAGTGTTAGGGCCGTTCACACAGAACAGGTTTTTGTGTTTAAAAGTGTGAGACTCAGGGCAGTGGAATGAAATAAACCCTGTAAGGTTTTTAAAAGTTGATTTAACTTGAAATGGCATTCTGACTTGAACGCAATGGTCAAAGACGCGCGCCCGGCACATGCTTACATTAAAAAAAACAGGGAACCAAAAATATGTTCTGTGTGACCGGCCCCTTAGTGTGGTAAGGTTTGGTCACATTTACTGGTGCTGCCCAGACAGCAACATAGTGCCGGCCCACATCTGGTACGCGTGGAATCCACAACACTATGTTGCTGTCTGGGTTGCTTAATTGTCATTGTAATAGGATTCAGTGATGGGGAATTTTGCATGAGGGAAAAAAAATGTTCCCGCTCAGGTTACAAATTCATCATGCTGACCTACAGAAATCAGCTTGTTTTGAAAGTGTGTGAGTGGTAAATTTGTGCATCGCTACACTAATGGACAATTGACCTTTTTTTGCCTGCAAAATTTTGCTAATGTGACCGTACCTTCCCTCGGAAATGTAGCTGTTTATTCTTGTTCTAAAATTTTTACATGTGGGTCTGTAGTGCTGGAGGAAGTGGCAGGGAGAGTATCAAGCGGTATATCATCCTGTCCGGTGTCATTTCCTCTATTGTATGTCTCTGAATCTTTTCGTCCACAGAACGATAACAGCCAATTTGGGCAGCAGTCACACTTTCCACTTAAGCAGCTGTCATAAATACCCACAAAGACAGTCGCCAAGACACTGAAGACAGAGATCACAACATAACCTGAAAACTGAAAAAAAAAAAAAAAAAAAAAAAAACTATAATAAAATTACAATACCTATGTGTTGAATGTATGTTTTGTGCTGGATTTTTAAAAAAAATAAATAAAATAAATTTCCTTTTCCTGTCTGACTTATTGTGAGGTCGTGAGAGAATTAAGTTAATATTTCAGTAACACGTTACAATAGCAGGACATGGATAATCATGTAATAATACCTGAATTAATAGTTACTTCAACATGAATTCATGATTAGTGCAGATATGAACTAATCATGAACCAATGAAGAGCTATCCTTGGATTCATGGATTCATGCATGAATAACAGCAGCCATAACTAAATGTTAGTACATGTTTGCTAACTAATGCATTAAATAACATTTAGGTGTAAACTAAATCAATCAGGCTCCTTAAGAATAAATAAGAAGTACTCTTGAATTTGAATTAAACATGATTTAATATTAAACTGCAATATCAATCTGCCATCTGCAGCTTTGTGGCAAATAATTGGAATGGCATAACTACCACTAATACATTTAATTTGATCTCAACCGTTTTCTGATTTTTTATAGTTCATTTATGTTTAGTCATAGCTACTTTTCTTCTCAGAACTACAGTATGCATAGTGTTTGTTTCTGGTGGGACACTCATTAGTGGCGCACCCGGTGCTCCTGGCGCGTTAGGCCCTGTCCCAAATGGCACCCTAAATACTTGCGGTCTTCCTACGAGTCCACACTTTCATGGCGTAACACCGTTTTGACTTTTGGGAAGAAGTCTGTGGAGTAGCTCGCCTCAGTGCGGGTTTGGCAAAAGTGGCAAAAGTAAACTTAAAACAATCATCGCATAAACCCATTATAATAAATATCATATCAGTCCCTCCAGTTTTTCGCGATTCCGCGATCGCTGAATACAACGTCTAACAGGTAGGAAATATACAGAAATTGTATATTAATAAAGCAAAAATGTCCTTTGTTCTTTGATTAATATTAATCAGACATTACAGCAACTGGTTTATTAGGCTGCTGTCACTTTAAGCCCTGCCACTGCCGAACATGACGCGAATCTGACGCACTGTCACGCGCATCTCATTCTCAGTTAATTTAAGACACTAAAGGCTGATTTATACTGCATCGGACCTGCACCGTAGCCTCTACGCCGTGGGCTACGTGTCGATTTTCATTTATACTTCTGCGTCCTTGTCCGCGTTGACGTGCAGTTACACATGCAGGGGGAGCATGTGTATCCCTGAGGGAGCGGTTCTCGCAGACCAATCACAGCGCTTGCGGTCCGCATAGAATCAACGTGTTATTACATTTTTGGTACGTCGTAGGCTAGAGCTTACGGGATTTGGGATTAAGGCATCTTTACACAGCAAACGCTGCACAGAAACCAAATCTGAATGCGCATAAAATCACAAAAATGTGCACAACACAACTACAAAAACTGTTGCAAATACAAAAATGCTGCAAATACTCACAGCACATGCAAACACAAAAACGCTGCAAATACTCACAACACATGCAAGTACAAAAACGCTGCAAATAATCACAACACATGCAAGTACAAAAACGCTGCAAATACAGAAATGTTGCAAATACAAAAACGCTGCAAATACAACATGCAAATACAAAAATGCTGCAAATACAAAACACTGAAAATACAAAAATGCTGCAAATGCAAAATGCGGCAAATACAAAACTCTGCAAATACTCACAACACATGCAAATACAAAACTCTGCAAATACTCACAACACATGCAAATACAAAAACGCTGCAAATACTCACAACACATGCAAATACAAAATACAAAAAAAATACAAAAATGCTGCTCATCATGCACATACAATCAAAATGTTAAAAAACAACAACAACAACAAAAAACAAAACCCACTAAAGAGTAAACACTGAACAATCCCAGCCAGGTATGTCACTTGTTGGTGTTCCCTAGAACACTTTCGGAGGAGGCCAGGGTATTATTTTGCATTAAACAAATATTATTAATAAATTACAGAACTATTTAAAAGCTGCTCAATCTGCCAAAACATCCCCAGCGATGTCTAACTAGTGCCGGTGGTGTGGAACACAGAGCAAAAACTGGGCCGGTCGATGTTCAACGTTTGCCCATGCAGCGTTGTCCGACTGTCGACTTGATGTGTCGAGGCCTTAAATTCCGTGACTAAATTTTGCACTGTGGCTCAGGATAGCCAGAACTTTTTTGTCTTCACAAAGGGATTTTGTCATCTTGCACTCACCTGCCCATTCAACGACGAGACCCTGAAGTCACTTTTCTGGATCGGGGCTAACTTTCATCATCCATTCAACCGCTTGAGAACTTGACTGGAAGGAGGCCATCATTCTGTGTTTGGAGAGTGTCACGTCTCGATCCAGAGAGCCAGACCCAGAGCAAACTTCAACACCATCGACCATGGAGGAATCGTGTCTGCCCACCGCAGACATTGAGGGTCAACCCGCCGGAACGGGTGAGCCAGAGCCTGAGGGAGAGATCTGGGTATGTCCCATCAGGAACTCTCCATCTTTGCCGCTGGAGTCTTGTCATCACCCTCTTATCACCATCCAATGGATCCCTCCACCTTTGTCACTTCCCTGGACTGTTCTGTTGGACCTCCTCTCTGTCATCCGTCCACCTCTTAGGCCACCTTCTGTCGGTTTGTGCCATCCCTTTGCTAGCCCCCTTCTCCCAGCCCCTCGCCACCTCCTCATCTTACTCTTCTTTACTTCACGCGCCAACCGGGATGGGGCATTATGTCACAATCATGTTCTGTTTGTTTTGGTTTTTGGACACTAACTTAATTAACCCTCACCCCACACAACTGTAGTGTATGATATTGAAGATATTTTGCCAGCCTTCACTCTCCACATGCAAAACAGGTTAGCCTTGGCTGCCCATGAACCTGTCGCCGGTTCACCACGGTTCCTTCCTTGGACCACTTTTGATAGATACGGCTGCTGCTGTAGTTTGTGGTTAATAATGAGTGCAGGCTTTTACCCAGTCTTGGGCTAAAAAAAAAAAAAAATACCCAAAAGTGTTTCTTATTTTTCATATGTTGAATGTTTTACACTTAATACATGATTATACACTAAATAATGATGTCAGTTTTCTTGTCAAGTTGCTATGACAGTTTTTTTTTTTTTTTTTTTTTTTTTTACACCAATGGGACCAATTTTCATGATCTCATCTAGGGCCCCACAACCACATGGGCCGGCACTGCTGACATCAAACAATGCAAGACAAGGAACTGACAAAAACTGAAGGCTTAAAGGAACACGCTGACTTTTTGGGACTTTAGCGAGTTAGAAAAGGCCATACATACCCTTTTTATCTCTGTGCGTGCCATAACTCTGTCTGACGCACCCACCGCTAGCCTAGCTTAGCACAAAGACTGGAGGTAAACGGCTCGAGCTAGCCTACTGCTCAATAAGTGACAAAATAACGCCAACATTTTCCTATTTACATGTTGTGATGTGTATACTTACATGTACCAAGACCACTGGAAAATTAAAAGTTGCGATTTTCTAGACTGATATGGCTAGGAACTATACTCTCATTCCTGCGGAATAATCCAGGAACTTTGCTGCCATACCATGGGTGCAGTGGCGCAATGATATTACGCAGCTCCAGAAAAAAAAAAAAAAAAAAAAAAAGTATAATTTGATTGTTTAGTTTGTCTCACGTCCCATTCAATTACACGGTGAGTGCGTGTGTGAATTTACATTTAAATGAATAGTACCTACTACAAAAATCATACTAGGGGTGGCCACAAGGATGATACTCTGTCATCAGATGAAATCTCCAAATTATTCAAGATGACCCAGTCCCAGTTAACCGGAAGTTGCAACTGATTTTTTCATTGCTGTGACGTATTTTCAAGTTAAAGGGAATATTGAATAGAGGG
Organism: Paracanthobrama guichenoti; assembly: GCA_018749465.1. NCBI lineage: Eukaryota > Metazoa > Chordata > Actinopteri > Cypriniformes > Gobionidae > Paracanthobrama > Paracanthobrama guichenoti. Next base: position 14,665,639 of record CM031964.1, read on the forward strand.
CAGGGTTTTACTTGAGCGCTCCTCTCCAGCTCTCGCTCATAGCAGACTAGCGGTCGGAGGGGAGTGGTTAAGGATATTCAAACCCATGCGTCAAAATGCAGTCATCAGAAAGTGAACGCCATTCCAGGCCGGAAGATACTTTTTAGATTTTGGTTAAAGATTACCATGGCAAACCTTTTTTTTCTCTGTATTAACTTGCACAGACGAACCCTTGTGTACGGCTCGATTTCTGTGTACACCCTTTATGGAGCAGGTCAAATTGACCCTGATTGGATTCAACACAATTCCTCAAATCGCACTATGAAAAACAAAGATTCAGGTACAAACTGTAAACTTTTAATATCAACATTTGTCAAATATTCAAAAAAAAAAAAAAAAAAAAAAAAAAAAAGGTTAATTAGTATTTCCAATAACTAGAAAGTCTAAACGGGTCAAATTGACCCGCAACATAACGGGTTAATTGTTCACCCTAAGACCTGTAATGTGTGCTAACAAAGTAAGAGCCATTTTGAGTTCATGTGGACTTTAAATAAACTATCACAAGTGTTTCTTCTATTATTACTTACTGGACCAAAAAAAACGTACACAGAATCTCTTAGAATACAATTTGCATTTAGAAGGATGCACTGTTACTTTATCCCTTACACAGTAGACCTACCTGAGACTAGTTTGAAGTCTTCGATGTACGCATCTACCAGAGTCTGCTGCATAGAGCTGTAAGGGTTTGGTTACATGCAGGTTGCAGAGACAAGGAGAAAGAGGATCCAAATCACAGCGGTTTAAATTTATTGGAAAGAACTCAAAGGAAACAAAAACACTCAGGAACAAAACTTTCAGACAGGAACAAAACAACAAAGCTTAGCCCAACGATAACAGACAACTGAACTGAACCAGACAGGGCTTAAATACAAAGTGAACTAATCAATGAAACAAGACACAGCTGACATGACTAATACACAATGAGCAATTGACAGGACAACAGGTGAAAGGGATAAATCAATGAAACACACTGGAAAACTGAGGGTATGTTTGCACGACAGCGATTCACACAAATCTGTAAAAATGACTAAAAAGGCTGTATTATGCATGCCAGGCTAGTAGTTGGCGATGTCACTTTATCAAGAAACAGCCTGCAAACATGTAATACGCATGCATGAACATGTAATACACATGCACATGACGTCACCATTTTCACAAATTCAAGCTTTTGTTGTTTACTTGGAGACAGTAAAGGTATCGCATTCAAAACCTTGCACTTTTTCTATATGAACAGTAGTGTTGGGGAAAGTTACTTTTAAAAGTAATGCATTACAATATTGAGTTACTCTCTACAAAAAATAACTAGGCTAATTGTGTTACTTAGTTACTTTTTATGGAAAGTAATGCGCTATGTTTTTTTGTTACTTTTTCTCACCTGGGCTGGGCTGGGCTGGGCTTGCTTGTTTGTTTTTTAAAAAAAAAAAAAAAAAAAAAAAAAAAAAAAATATATATATATATATATATATATATATATATATATATATATATATATATATATATATATATATATATATATATATATATATATATATATATATTCTTGGCAAATATAAAAGCCCTTTCACAGCAAAAGTGCAATGTATAAGCTTGAAGGAAATGCAAATTCACGCCTGTACTGTAGAGGCGCAGTTAAAAAAAAAAATTCTGGATTAAAGAATAGTTCAACACTTACTTCAGCAATAAAAATGTAACAAAAATCTAAAGTCTATTTTTGCTTATTAGTATGGTTGAAATGTTTCATCAAAAGTCAGCAGCAAATACATTGGTTAAATAAAGTGATATTAAATACATAAAGTATATTTGTGTCATTTAATATTTTTAATTATTGCAGGTTTGTGTAATATTTTGAGATTACATTTTAATTAGTTTTAATTAATTTTAGCTGTCAGTCAATAAATGGAAAAACGTAACTTGCGCTAATTATTTGAAAAAGTAAATCAGATATTTAGTTGTAAATTTAAAAGTAATGCGTTACTTTCCTAGTTACTTGGAAAAAGTAATCTGATTACACAACAGAAGTTACTTGTAATACGTTACCCCCAACAATGATGAATGGCCAAAACGCATCAAAATTTGAAAATGGTGTCAAACAGGCAAACTTTTATCTCTAGCTCTCACCAGGGAACTTTCCCAAAACATAAGAGAAGATATAATTTCAGTCAGCAAGAGGTTCAGACAAGATCTGTCATTATTCTCTAGTGGTTAAAGATGTAGTGTAAAGTAAATCTTTAAGTATGAATTGGTCATGTAGACAACAGGCCCGAGTGACCCCAGTGATCTAGGCTGTCAGCTAGAAGAGTAAATATAGGTTTTAAAGGGTGTCCTCACAAACACAAAGAGAGAGCACATTTCAGACATGTAATTTTATAACTAGTAAATCTCATAAACTTGATGAAGTCATTCAAATCATTTGATAATGAAGGATACATATTGATTAACAACTTGATTAACAACCACTCAAAGGATATACATTGAAGCGGCAGTGATTTCAAGAATCCATCCCATCACCAAAAGATTCTTTGGAGAACCAAAAATGGTTCCTCTATGGGTGTGTTCACACTTGGTTCACTTGGTTTGGTCGTTCCGGATTTAAAAACATTTAGTCCTAGCCCTCTTAGCATTCACATTGGCATTTTAACACCAAACCTTAAGGTATGGGAATATGTTCACAACCTGATTTGATGATATTTTGACTAGCTGAGAACCCGTGAAGAGCTTTTAAAATGTGTAAAGGAGTCAAAACAGCATCAGGAATCTCTCCATCACACACACTAAAGAAGATCTGCAGCGAGGAGACACTTTTTTTTGATGAAAATATACTTGGTATAAAGGTATGCTTGAGCATTCTGTCCTTTTTAGGGTCGCATCTTATGACATCATGTCCCATTTTTGGTTAATTTACATGTCTTTTGATTCATATTTCATTCAAAATGCACCAGAGTTTGTTTGGAAGTGGACTGAAACTCATCTTTTCAGGGTTTTTGGGTGTGAACCAGGGTTTGGATGGCAGCATTCACACTTGAACCGCACTAACAGAGAAATCACATGGGTTTGTTTTAATCGAACCAAACATGCCAAGTGTGAACACACCCCAAGGTATTGCTGCGAAAACACCCTTGGGACCTTTATTTTTAGTACGGAAAATACTTCCGAAAAATATGAAAAATAGTGCACTTCCCTCCAAAATTCAGTTGTTTATTCGTTTTTAGAAAAAGCCATAAGTGGGTGTGTAGAGATGGAGGTGGTGGGGCTGCTGCACTCTACATCATCCTGTCTATGTGCTCCACCGTATCTCACTTTTCTTCCACAGAACAGCAACAGTCGACTTGGGCAGTGGTCACATTTCCCACTAATGCAGCTGTCATAAATAGCCACAACGACAAGCGACAAGACACTGAAGACAAAGAACAAGACATTACCTACATACTGAAAGAAAGAAAGAAAAAAAAACTTTAGTTGAATTTGTAGACATCCAATATAATTTGTGTAATTTTCCCTTTCTGACACTGTGAGGTCAAGAAAGGACTTAATATTTCCTTTATGATATTACAGTAACAGAACAAGCTCATACAGTTACCTTAGATTGATGAGCATATTTGAGAGTCAATTCTCGTAGCACTTTCTCATTTCGTGTCCCGTCAGTGGGTTTGCACCACAGCATGTTTAGGTCCTCATCAAAATCAGAAACTCCCTCCCAGTCCGTCATGGCACAGACAACATAATTACCATCAAGTAACAATATGGAAATCCACATTACAGGTGGAATCAGACAATATATGAAAGTTTTAACACAGCTCGTCTGAGTATCATCTTCCACTCCTGTAGGGCAATGAAACCATCCATATCTAAGAGGCCTTAGAAGGTGGAACATTACGACAAAAATAAAAAAAGCAGGTCCAATGAAGAGGAACACTGCTAACACTGTATTCTGATCATTTCTACACGGGCATGTGAATTGGTAAACAAAAATAGCATACAAAAGTGCGATTAACCAAATGGTCAACATAACAGAGCCTAAAGCAGCACAACGTTTCGGGAACTTTTCACTCAGTTTCTCTTGAAATAACATCTTCTGAGGGAAGTTTGGTGATGCTTTTGGCTGGTTCTTTCGCTCTTTGTATTCTCGGCAGATTCCCTTTAATGAAGAAGATGAGAATTATTATTTATATCAGGAGAATGAAGCATATGGTCTTGAACATATCAATAGAACATTTCACTCTTAAAACTAAAGGTTATTTATTTGCATTGACGTCTCCATGATGAAACTTTAACATTCGTAGAAACTTTCCATTGCACTAAAGGTTCTTTACATTGGAAAAAGTTCTTTACACAAATTAAAAATAGTTCTTTGACTGGTTAGGTTCTTTAAATGTACAGAACAAAAATGAATTAGGTGAATATAAGTGTATAGTTGTATATCTGTGTTTTTAAAGCAACTGCATAGTTTGATGGACTTTAAAATGTTTAATAGTGCTAATTTATTTTCTCGTCTCTTATTTCTTGCACTCTCTTCACCTCTTCTTTCAGGGTCTGCGTAACAAAACTAGCCCAATGGCCAATATAAAAGAGCCCAATGACAAACTAAATATTTGCCATTCCCATACCTAAAATACACTCACCTAAAGGATTATTAGGAGCACCTGTTCAATTTCTCATTAATGCAATTATCTAATCAACCAATCACATGGCAGTTGCTTCAATGCATTTAGGGGTGTGGTCCTGGTCAAGACAATCTCCTGAACTCCAAACTGAATGTCGGAATGGGAAAGAAAGGTGATTTAAGCAATTTTGAGCGTGGCATGGTTGTTGGTGCCAGACGGGCTGGTCTGAGTATTTCACAATCTGCTCAGTTACTGGGATTTTCACGCACAACCATTTCTAGGGTTTACAAAGAATGGTGTGAAATGGGAAAAACCTCCAGTATGTGGCAGTCCTGTGGGCGAAAAATGCCTTGTTGATGCTAGAGGTCAGAGGAGAATGGGCCGACTGATTCAAGCTGATAGAAGAGCAACTTTGACTGAAATAACCACTCGTTACAACCGAGGTATGCAGCAAAGCATTTGTGAAGCCACAACACGCACAACCTTGAGGCGGATGGGCTACAACAGCAGAAGACCCCACTGGGTACCACTCATCTCCACTACAAATAGGAAAAAGAGGCTACAATTTGCACAAGCTCACCAAAATTGGACAGTTGAAGACTGGAAAAATGTTGCCTGGTCTGATGAGTCTCGATTTCTGTTGAGACATTCAGATGGTAGAGTCAGAATTTGGCGTAAACAGAATGAGAACATGGATCCATCATGCCTTGTTACCACTGTGCAGGCTGGTGGTGGTGGTGTAATGGTGTGGGGGATGTTTTCTTGGCACACTTTAGGCCCCATAGTGCCAATTGGGCATTGTTTAAATGCCACGGCCTACCTGAGCATTGTTTCTGACCATGTCCATCCCTTTATGACCACCATGTACCCATTCTCTGATGGCTACTTCCAGCAGGATAATGCACCATGTCACAAAGCTCGAATCATTTCAAATTAGTTTCTTGAACATGACAATGAGTTCACTGTACTAAAATGGCCCCCACAGTCACCAGATCTCAACCCAATAGAGCATCTTTGGGATGTGGTGGAACGGGAGCTTCCGGCCCTGGATGTGCATCCTACGAATCTCCATCAACTGCAAGATGCTATCCTATCAATATGGGCCAACATTTCTAAAGAATGCTTTCAGCACCTTGTTGAATCAATGCCACGTAGAATTAAGGCAGTTCTGAAGGTGAAAGGGGGTCAAACACCGTATTAGTATGGTGTTCCTAATAATCCTTTAGGTGAGTGTACATTTTTTAAAGTCACTGATATGCAAAATAAAAACCTATACAATAGTCAGCACAAAACTTAACATCTAGCACAGAATATAAAACATTTCAATACAAGCACCTCAGTCAAATTTAATTTATGCAATATGTCAAACTGTTAACCAAACTCATCTCAAATTAGTTATCTCAAAGTATTTGATAGGATTTTTGACTTGTAATGTAATTTTCCAATGTTTAAACAAAGTAAACTGATGCTAGCGTTTTAGTGGTGCCACAGAGAGCATAAGAAAAAAAATGTACAAAAGCATTTCCAAGACAAGTCAACACCTGAGGCACATGAAAAGACAAATGACTTCATGAATTTGACTTTTCCTGAATCACATCATAAAATCTCGAATAATAACCTACCTGAAGCAGTTTGAATTCACTTCGATGTAAGCAACTTTCAGAGTCTGCCGCACAGTGCTCTCGACTGTACATTTACCACGTTCTATTTGGAGAAACACACATTTCTTTCAAACTACTCCTCCTTACTTTGCACAGAACAGACAGATGTTTCAGGTTACACAATCGCGCATGCGCACAAGTGTTTTGCAGAAGCATTGGCACATGGGCATGAAAACGACATTCGTCAATGTCTACAATACATTTACAGGAAATATCAGTAGAACCCAGACATGCTGTAATATTTTTAGTAACACAAGGTCCCATTTGTTAATGTCAGTGATATCTACTAACAATGAGCAATACATTTATTACAGTATTTATTTTTGTTCATTAATAAACACACAACTGTTAATTGATAGTTCATGGTATCTCAGGTTCATTAATTAAATCATTATTAATAGACACAGTCAATTGTTAGTATGAACAAATGTAAATTTTCACCACCCTCAGTTTGTAGAGCATAAAAAACAACATATAAAAACATGATTGAACAAGTCAAGTCAATTTCTGTAGCACATGAATAAAGACAAAACAACTTGCTGAACCTTTTACTTTCTTGAATCACACCATAAAATCAAGAATAACGGCCTACCTGCAATCAGTTCAATTCATCTCAATGTGAGCAACTTTCAGAGTCTGCAGCACACAGCTCTACACATGTAGCTGCATGCTCTCTTTTTTGTTGAAAATATTAAAGCACACATTCCTTACAAGCTGCTCATCCTTACTTTTTGTACAGGTTGCGCAAGCCAGCATGCACGCAAGTGTTTTGTGATTGTGATTCTATGCCGCTTTTCACAGGCATGAAAAATTTACGTACATCAGTGCCTACAATACATTTACAGGAAATCTCAGTGGAACATACATTATAATATTTTTAGTAATGTTCTATGTAACAAAGTTCAACAGATATAAGGAAGAAGACACAGGGTCGACTGGCTGGGCACTCGAAACAGGTTTTTATTAGTGTTAACTCAGGTCACAAATCAAGGTGCTCCTTGCACAACATAAAAATAAACTCAGTCTCTGGATCATCGGTTTTGTTTTGGCAAGTGGCCCAGGTCCCCGCACCGCCAACAGGCCGGCCCAGACTTCCCCGCTGCCCCAGTGGCAGGAAGGGAATCAAGGGATTGGCGTGGAGAGAAAGGGGAAATGGGACCAGAGGCTGGAGGAAACCCGGAAGTCTCCCGGCCCCTGGAGGGCGTCCGTGATCCAGAGGCTCCGCCCTGGAGTTCCTCGAACCTCTCTCAGGGCGGACCTCACGACTGGTACCCTCCTCTCGTCCGGGCGCTGGGACTGGCCTATAGGACGAAGAAGGGAGAGAAAGAGAAGCTGTCGGTAGGGGTTCACCGACCCCCGGGCACGCCACCAGTTGATCCTCCGACAGCTCGATGGCTTTGTCCAGCGACGCCGGCCTGTGGCACTGGACCCATTGCGTGGTCTTCCTGGGCAACCTCACAATAAACTGCTCCAGCGCCACTCTGTCGACGACCTGGTCGACCGTCGACTGGTCAGCCATCAGCCATCTGCGGCAGGCATCCCGGAGCTGCTGGGCCATCACGAAGGGCCGGGTGTTCTCCCCTAATGTCAGCGACTGGAACCGCTGACGATGTTGTTCGGGGAAGAGCACGACCCGCTGGAGGATGGCCCTTCGCAGGTCATCATAGACCAGGAGATTCTGGACTGGTAGTTATTGGGCCGCTATCTGCGCCTCACCTGATAACAACGAGATGAGGCACACCGGCCAGTCCAGTCGCTGCCACCCACATGCCTCCGCGGACCACTCGAACAAATCCAGAAATGCTTCTGGATCGTCCTGCGGCCCCATCTTTGTGAGCTGCATGTGGATGGGTTTGGCCGGGATAGATGTTGTTTCCCCAGTCGGAACCCCCCCTGGTCAATGCAGCTCCGGTAGAGCTCGCGGTCTTGCTGGGCCAGGAAGAGTGCCTGGAAACGCTGCTCCTGCTCTTCCCGGATCTCCAGCATCGACTGATGTTGCTCCCGATGCTGGCCCGTGAGCGCCTGTATGACGTCCACAAATGGCGTCGCTGGCGGTGTTTGCATGGCGGCGGCTCTGTCTTCTTCCTTCCTGGGTTTCGGCACCAATGTAACAAAGTTCAACAGATATAAGGAAGAAGACACGGGGTCAAACTGGCTGGGCACTCGAAACGGTTTTTATTAGTGTTAACTCAGGTCACAAATCAAGGTGCTCCTTGCACAACGTAAAAATAAGCTCAGTCTCTGGATTATAGGTTTTGTTTTGGCAGTTCCTCTCTGCATATTCTCAACACTTTCCCTGTTCGAGTCCCAGTGTGTGTTCAGCTCCTCTCTCTCCAGTCCTCACTTCCTGGACAGCTTAAATCCTGTCTCTCCACGCCAATCACTGAAACAAACACAGGTGATACTCCTTTGAACTTGATTCACTTATGTGCCGCTCGTCCCCTGACTCTCTCTCCTGTCACAGACTTCGCTAAACCACGCCCCCCTTGCCACACTCTACAATAAGGTCCCATTTGTTAATGTCAGTTAATGAAGAGCTCTTCAACCTTGCTCCTGGGGACCCACTGAAAATTTTATTTCCAACCTGCTTCAGCACACCTGCCTGTGTATTTTCAACAAGTGATCCTGAAGAGCTTGATTAACTTCACCTGTCTTTAATTAGGGTTGGAACTAAACTCTGAAGTTACAGTTACAGAGTTTTCTTTGTTGTGCCTTAATGTAGTCACGCAATGCTTATGCTGTTAACATTAACAGTTTGAATGCAAAGTATAATTTTCTTTCACAATTTTCATTTTCTTTTCAAAATTTTCAGATTCTTATCACATCACACTTATCAGACGTGATGTGATAAGCAATTGTTAGATTTAATCATCACGATTTATTACAATGCTTTTTTCCCTTTAGTTGGTCAGAACAAAAGTGGGTGTTAGCTACAATTCGATTCCAAAAAAGTTGGGACACTGTACAAATTGTGAATAAAAACAGAATACAATGATGTGGAAGTTTCAAATTTCAATATTTTATTCAGAATACAACATAGATGACATATCAAACGTTTAAACTGAGAAAATGTATAATTTTAAGGGGAAAATAAGTTGATTTAAAATTTCATGGCATCAACACATTTCAAAGAAGTTGGGACAAGGCCATGTTTACCACTTTGTGGCATCCCCTCTTCTTTTTATAACAGTCTGCAAACTGTCTGGGGACTGAGGAGACAAGTTGCTCAAGTTTAGGAATAGGAATGTTGTCCCATTCTTGTCTAATACAGGCTTCTAGTTGCTCAACTGTCTTAGGTCTTCTTTTTTCTTCCTCTTTATGATGCGCCAAATGTTTTCTATGGGTGAAAGATCTGGACTGCAGGCTGGCCATTTCAGTGCCCGGATCCTTCTTCTACGCAGCCATGATGTTGTAATTGATGCAGTATGTGGTCTGGCATTGTCATGTTGGAAAATGCAAAGTCTTCCCTGAAAGAGACAACGTCTGGATGGGAGCATATGTTTTTCTAGAACTTGGATATACCTTTCAGCATTGATGGTGCCTTTCCAGATGTGTAAGCTGCCCATGCCACACGCACTCATGCAACCCCATACCATCAGAGATGCAGGCTTCTGAACTGAGCGCTGATAACAACTTGGGTTGTCCTTGTCCTCTTTAGTCCGGATGACATGGCGTCCCAGTTTTCCAAAAAGAACTTCAAATTTTGATTCGTCTGACCATAGAACAGTTTTCCACTTTGCCACAGTCCATTTTAAATGAGCCTTGGCCCAGAGAAAACACCTGCACTTCTGGATCATGTTTAGATATGGCTTCTTTTTTGACCTATAGAGTTTTAGCCGGCAACGGCGAATGGCACGGTGAATTGTGTTCACCGACAATGTTTTCTGGAAGTATTCCTGAGCCCATGTTGTGATTTCCATTACAGTAGCATTCCTGTATGTGATGCAGTGCCGTCTAAGGGCCCGAAGATCACGGGCATCCAGTATGGTTTACCGGCCTTGACCCTTACGCACACGAGATTGTTCCAGATTCTCTGAATCTTTGGATGATATTATGCACTGTAGATGATGATAACTTCAAACTCTTTGCAGTTTTTCTCTGAGAAACTCCTTTCTGATATTGCTCCACTATTTTTGGCCGCAGCATTGGGGGAATTTGTGATCCTCTGCCCATCTTGACTTCTGAGAGACACTGCCACTCTGAGAGGCTCTTTTTATACCCAATCATGTTGCCAATTGACCTAATAAGTTGCAAATTGGTCCTCCAGCTGTCCCTTATATGTACATTTAACATTTCCGGCCTCTTATTGCTACCTGTCCCAACTTTTTTGGAATGTGTAGCTCTCATGAAATCCAAAATGAGCCAATATTTGGCATGACATTTCAAAATGTCTCACTTTCAACATTTGATATGTTATCTATATTCTATTGTGAATAAAATATAAGTTTATGAGATTTGTAAATTATTGCATTCCTTTTTTATTCACAATTTGTACAGTGTCCCAACTTTTTTGGAATCGGGTTTGTACTTGTTCAGATGACGTTCTTATTAGAATTAATTTTAAGGGTAGATATATTCACTATGTGTGTTTTCATTGCACTCAGCTGACACATTTGTTTGAAGGACAGCATTAAGTAGGATGTGGAATAGTGGGTTGTCAATAAATAAAAAAAGGCTTTTTATCCGATTAATCTAAAAAAAAAAATAATAATTTTAATATGTATCATTTTAGTTTGTTTTCTTGCTGTAGAGCTACAATTGTAAATGACTGTAATTACAATTTATTTTATTAAAGTTCTATTTTGACCCCTAAAGTAAGTGTTATTTGTTTTAAATTTCCATAATATTTGGAGGGGGAAGGGGGCACCACAATACAATTCTGCCTAGGTAGCACTCATTATCACTCACCACCGGCCTCGCCCTGTTCCCACGGTCCCTCAGCCTCATCCTGCTTGCCACACACACTATGATTCAATTACTTGTAGAGTCAAACATGTATCGTTTTCTGTATGACACTATCAGTCTATTGTGTCATTCTGGAATAATGTTGGCCCATTCTTCTTTATAATGTTGCTTCAGTTCACTGAGGTCTGTGGGCATTTGTTTATGCACAGTTCTCTAAAGGTCCCGCCACAGCATTTCAGTCGGTTTGAGGTCTGGACTTTGACTGAGCAATTGCAAAACCTTGATCATTGTCTTGCTACATGACCCAGTTTCAGCCAAGTTTTAGCTGTCGGACAGATGGAGTTCATGGTTGAATTAATAATCCTTCCAAACATGCCATATTTGTCTCCTCTTTTTCTAATTGTACTATGAACTTTAACATTTAACATGCCAGCATGAGGCCTATAGAGTCTGAGGTGTAGTTCTTGGGTCTGACCTTGTGGTGAATTTGCTGGGATGTCCACTCCTGGAAGGATTGGCAACTGTCTTGAAAGTTTCTCTTGAAAGTATCAGGCATCTTCCTCACTGTAGAATGATGGACTTCAAATTGTTTGGAAATGGCTGTATAACCCTTCTCAGATTAATGAAGTAGCAACACACCTGAATGCTCCATACCAGCAAACTGACAAAACTTCAGCTTTTATAGAGGTGATCACACTTGCTAATGATCAGTTAATCAAAGACATTTGATTAACAGTGCCTGACTGCTACTTACCCTCTTAATCCCTTTGGAAGCAGTAAGGGTGTACTTAGTTTGTCACGCATGGCTTTTCTGTTTTGGCCTTGTTTTTGTTGAATAAATAATGACACGGTGTAATATGTCCTGTGCTGTTGTTCATCTGAGGTTGTATTTACCTAATTTTTAAGACCTGCCAAGGACCAGCTGTCCTTATACATAAAACTACAGAATTCAATAGAGTGAATTCCTTTCTTTTTTTACATGACTGTACAAGCAGCAGACATTACAAAATAAACCACTGTTCCGTTATTTATGAATAACAGCACAGAAACAAATGAGTAACACATTATTAACACTCTAGTAACATGTAGGTTACTAATGTGACACCCGTGAAGGAGGGAACGGAGACATTAAGTCAAAACTGTACTGTCAAATTGGGATCTCGCACCCCGCACTGCAAAGCGGATATATAAGGAAGTGTGTATTCAAGTTTTAAGTTTCATGGCAAAGCTGGGAAATAGAAATCCCCTCCCAGTTTTAGTTCAATTTAAGTTGCATTGGTGTGTCACTGCCAATCTAATTCCACACCAATTATTGGCAGTTCCCGACAATTGTCTGTGCTACCTGCACATTCCCGTGAACTGTTGTTAACTAGAAAATTCCACGTCAATTTACTGTGCCGTTAGCTGGCAAACAATAGTTATGTAAACCACACTTCATGAAGATCCTTGGAACTTCAATCCTTGGAACTTGGAAGTTCCAAGTTTCTTTATAGTGGGAAAAGGTTTAAATATATGAATAACATGATATGAGGAATAAAGACCAGGAGTCTGAGATGCAATGAATTGAAGAAAATTTTACTAAAGAATAGTTTGCAGTTTCATCAGCAGAAGTCAGCTTCAACATTCAAGAAGCAAGGAGTTCGTATGCCGCTCTGCTGTACACACTCAATACAGCAGGAATTATACTCTAACACAGGTCACTAAGCTACATCATCACATTGATTGGTCAAGGCACTGATAAATTTGAAAATTTCCACAAATGGGCTGTGAGCCTGAAGAATATCTCCATTGATTATCTGAATGAAAGATGGTAATTTTTCCTCCCCTGCGTGCCAGTTGTTCACCTCAGATCGTCCTGTAACAAAAGAGTGCTGACATACAGATACACAGCTTCTTCAAGGTTGGATTTAGTTGAGCTCTAGGAAACTTCCCCCAAATTTTTTTTTTCTCAGTAAGAGGTTCAGACAGTTGCCCTTATTCTCTAGTGATTAAAGATGAAGAGTAAAGTAAATTCTTTAACTTCGAATTGGTCACATAGGCAACAAAAGAGACAACAAAGAGAGAGCATGTTTTAGTGAACAGACATGTAATTTTATAATTATTAAATCTCATAACCTTGACAAAATCATTCAAATCATTTGATATTTAGAAGGATAAATACTGATTTAATAACTTGATTAACAACCACTAAAAGGATATACATTGAAGCAGCAGCAAAAGGTTCTTTGAGGAACCAAAAATGGTTCTGCTCTGGGTGTGTTCACACTTGTAGTTTGGTTCACTTGGTTTGTTTGGTCCGGATCAAAAAAAAAGCGTTGACATTGGCATTTTAACATCGAACCTAAAGATGATGAACCTTAAGGCATGGGGATATGTTCACAACTTGATTAGTCGGCTTTTATTACGTGTCTTTCGCATCACCGAACATCAAAAACAGTGCTGTGTGCTGCATGGGCTAGATGCGCAGCCTACATAAGATGGTATTTTGTGCAAAGGAGTCAAAACGGTGTCAGGAATCCCTCCATCACACACACACAAATGAAGATCTGCTGCGAGTAGACGCGGTTCTGATGCTTTTGATGGGCAACATCACAACTATAACGAGAAAAAACAGGCATGCTTGAGCATTCTGTCTTTTTTAGGGTCGCATCTTGTGACATCATGTCCCGTTTTTTGGTTAGTTTACACTTCTTTGGTCTGTGTTGCATTCATATTTCATTCGAACTGCACCAGAGTTCGTTTGTAAGCAGAAACAAGATTTCAATATTTTCAGGGGTATCGGTCCGCTTGTTTGATGTGCTCCAGGGTTCGAATGGCAGCGTTCACACTTACTTAAATGAACTGCACTAACAGAGCAATCACATCAGGGTTTGTTTTAATCGAACCAAACATGCCAAGTGTGAACACACCCCAAGACATTGCTGCGAAAACACCATTGGATCTTTATTTTAAGAGTGTACTTAAATTCAGCTGTTTATATGTTTTTAGAAAAAGCCATAAGTGGGTGTGTAGAGATGGAGGTGGTGGGGCTGCTGCACTCTACATCATCCTGTCTATGTGCTCCACCGTGTCTCACTTTTCTTCCACAGAACAGCAACAGTCGGCTTGGGCAGTGGTCACATTTCCCACTAATGCAGCTGTCATAAATAGCCACAACGACAAGCGACAAGACACTGAAGACAGAGATCAAGACAAAACCTAAATACTGAAAGAAAGAAGAAGAAGAAACATTAGTTGAATTTGTGGACATCAGATATAATTTGTGTAATTTTCCCTTTCCGATATATTGTGAGGTCTCATTTAATATTTCCTTTATGATATTACACTAACAGAACAAGCTCATATGATATTTACCCGAGATTGATGAATATATTTGCGAGTCAAATTTTTTTGCTCCATCTCATTTCGTGTCCCGCCAGTGGGTTTGCACCACTGCATGTTTAGCTCCTCATCAAAAACAGAAACTCCCTCCCAGTCCGTCATGGCACAGGCAACATAACTTCCATGAAGTAACAAGAAGAAAATCCACATTGCAGGTGGAATCAGACAATATATGAAAGTTTTAACACAGCTCCTCTGAGTGTCATCTTCCACACTTTCAGGGCAATGAAACCATCCATATCTAACAGGCCTTAGAAGGTGGAACATTACGACAAAAATAAAAAAAGTAGGTCCAGTGAAGAGAGTCACCGTTAGCGCTGTATTGTGATCATTTCTACACGGGCATGTGAATTGATGAGCCACTGTATACAAAACTGCGATTAACCAAATGGTCAACACAACAGAGCCTAAAGCAGCACAACGTTTCAGGAACCCTTTACTTTGAAAAACCATCTTCTGAGGGAAGTTTGATGATGCTTCTGTCACTTTTAGGTTCAAAAGCTCTTTGTAGTCTCGACAGATTCCTTTAAAATAAAGAAGATGACAATTATTATTCATATGGTCTTGAACATATCAATAGAACATTTCACTCTTAAAACTAAAGGTTATTTATTTGCATTGACGGCTCCATGATGAAACTTTAACATTCGTAGAAACTTTCCATTGCACTAAAGGTTCTTTACATTGGGTAAAGTTTTTTGACTGGTTAGGTTCTTTACCAAAAATGTTTCTATGGCATTGCTATGAAAACCCCCTTTTGGAACTTTTTAAGCGTACAGAACAAAAATGATGTGAATATAAGTGTATAGTTGTATATCTGTGTTTTTAAAGCATCTGCATAGTTTGATGGACTTTAAAATGTTTAATAGTGCTGTTTTCTTTTCTCGTCTCTTATTTTTATTATTTTAACTCTCTTCAACTGCTGCTTTCGGTGGTTGCGGGTGCCAAAGCTAACCCAATGGCCAAATATATAAAAAATATCCCAATGATGAGATCCCAAATATCAAAACGAAATATTTGCCATTCCCATTTTTTAAAGTCACTGTTATGCAAAATTAAAACGTATACATCGTAGACAGCACAAAACTTAAGCACAGTTTTATCATTAAGAGAATATAAAACATTTCAATACAAGCACCTCAGTCAAATATAATGTCAAACCGTTAACCAAACTCATCTCAAATTAGTTATCTCAAAGTATTTGATAGGATTTTTGACTTGTAATGTAATTTTCCAATGTTTAAACAAAGTAAACTGATGCTAGCGTTTTAGTGGTGCCACAGAGAGCATAAGAAAAAAAATGTACAAAAGCATTTCCAAGACAAGTCAACACCTGAGGCACATGAAAAGACAAATGACTTCATGAATTTGACTTTTCCTGAATCACATCATAGAATCTCGAATAATAACCTACCTGAAGCAGTTTGAATTCACTTCGATGTAAGCAACTTTCAGAGTCTGCCGCACAGTGCTCTCGACTGTACATTTACCACGTTCTATTTGGAGAAACACACATTTCTTTCAAACTACTCCTCCTTACTTTGCACAGAACAGACAGATGTTTCAGGTTACACAATCGCGCATGCGCACGAGTGTTTTGCAGAAGCATTGGCACATGGGCATGAAAACGACATTCGTCAATGTCTACAATACATTTACAGGAAATATCAGTGGAATAGACATTGTAATATTTTTGTAACACAAGGTCCCATTAGTAAAATCTACAAACAAAGAGAAATATTTTTTTTTTCAGTATTTATTTTTTGTTAGAGTTCATTAATAAACACACAACTGTTTATTGATAGTTCATGGTATCTCAGGTCCATTAATTCAATTATTATTAACAGACACAGTCAATTAAAGAAATGTAAACTTTTCACCACCCTCAACTTGTAGAGCATAAAAAACAATGCATGAAAACATTTTCAATTCAAGACTATATCTGCGGCACATGAATTAAGAGAAAAACGACTTGCTAAACTTTTACTTTTCTTGAATCAGGAAATAATGGCCTTCCTGCAACCAGTTGTAATTCACTTGTGAGTAACTTTCAGAGTCTGCTGTATACATAGCTCTACACGTGTAGCTACAAGTTCTTTTTTTTGTTGTTCTTGTTATATTACACCACACATTCCTTTCAAAGCAGAAGAGATGCAGAACAGAAGTTTTGTAGCAACATTGGCACAAGCCTAACGTTGGATTGATTCTATGCCGCTTTTCATGGGCATGAAAACTTTACATCCATCAGTGCATACAATACATTTACAGGAAATCTCAGTGGAACATACATTATAATATCTTTAGTAAAAGGTCCCACTGCTGGCCAAATGGATGCCCTAGGCAGAATTGTACTGTGGTGCCTCCCTTCCCCCTCCAAATATTATGGACGTTTTAAAAAACACTTACTTTAAGGGTCAAAATAGATCTTAAAATTGTAATAAATTGTAATTATAGTTATTTACAATTGTAGCTCTACAGCAAGAAAATACTAACAAAAAAATATACATATTAAATAAAAACTTTTAAAAGAATAAATATTATTAGGACTGCAACTAACAATTATTTTGATAATTGATTAGTTGGATAAAAAGCCCTTTTTGTATTATAGTGACAAAACACACTATTCCACATCTTGCCCAATGCTGTCCTTCAAACAAAACAGGGTTATTGTAGTTATTCCATGGTAACCACAAATTAACCATGGTTTTGCTTCAAATCCATAGTTTAACTATGGTATTTGTGTAGTTATACAAAGGTAATCAATAGCCTATGCCAAAAAACATGTTTTTACTATAGCAAAACCATGGTTCATTTTCACAGTGATGTAGTACTCGAGACTCGGACTCGGTCTTGAACATGGTCTCGAGACCATATTTTAATGGTCTTGGTCTTGTCATGGACTCGTGTGCATTTGGACTTGGTATTGAAATATTCTAGAACATATTAGGAATTGGACTTATTCCCAAGTCCACTCGAGTCCCATTCAAAATATACTGTATGTTAATAATTCTTTAAATTGATGTTTGATTGACACGTCCAATGATTGGTGATTTTTTTGTGCACAACTGTGCATGACTTGAGACTAATGTTAGTGCAAAGACTCCCACCAGGTTCTCTCCCACACCCGTGACCCGCCTGCGCTCGTTTCTATTTTACGCTATGTCCACCTGCCATAAACCTGTAGTGATCCCGCTTTCCAGAAAGTCACATTGCTACATTATTTGTCTCAACTGTGTCATTTTAATATATTTACTGTTTACAAAGTAGGACAAACATGTCACAGAGAGAACCAAATCTTGTTTAATTAAATAAGACAATAAATACAGATATGATGACAGATGACAGTCTCAACACTGAGCATCTCCCCCCAAAAATGTCTGACAGAAGGCTGCCCGCCCTCTCTCCCTCCGGCACATTCACATTGCTTTAAAAAGGCAGAATTTTTTTTCTGCAGTCACTCTGTGCACACCCTCTGTAACTAAAAAGTTAATCAAATTAAGTTCTAATGTTGTTTGTGGATTTTCTCTGGTCTCCGTCTCGACTCAAACTCAACCCTCTCTGGTCTCCGTCTCAACTCGGACTCAACCCTCCCTGGTCTCGGTCTTGACTCACACTCAACCTTCTCTGAACTCGGTCTTGACTCGGACTCAGCCCTCTCTGACCTTGGTCTTGACTCGGACTCAACCCTCTCTGACCTTGGTCTTGACTCGGACTCAACCCTCTCTGAACTATGTCTCGACTCGGACTCAACCCTCTCTGGTCTCCGTCTCAACTCGGACTCAACCCTCTCTGGTCTCAGTCTCAACTCGGACTCAACCCTCCCTGGTCTCGGTCTTGACTCACACTCAACCTTCTCTGAACTTGGTCTTGACTCGGACTCAACCCTCTCTGTACTTGGTCTTGACTCGGACTCAACCCTCTCTGACCTTGGTCTTGACTCGGACTCAACCCTCTCTGAACTATGTCTCGACTCGGACTCAACCCTCTCTGAACTTGATCTTGTCTCAGACTCAACCCTCTCTGGTCTCGGTCTCGACTCGGACTCAACCCTCTCTGAACTCGGTCCTGACTCGGACTCGACTCGGACTCAACCCTCTCTGAACTCGGTCTTGACTCAGACTCAACCCTCTCTGGTCTCGGTCTCGACTTGGACTCAACCCTCTCTGAACTCGGTCTCGGTCTCGACTCGGACTCAACCCTCTCTGAACTCGGTCCTGACTCGGACTCGACTCGGACTCAACCCTCTCTGAACTCGGTCTTGACTCAGACTCAATGCTTTCTGGTCTCGGCCTCGACTTGGACTCAACCCTCTCTGAACTCGGTCCTGACTCGGACTCGACTCGGACTCAGCCTTCTCTGAACTCAGTCTTGACTCGGACTCAACCCTCTCTGAACTCAGTCTTGACTCGGTCTCAACCCTCTCTGGTCTCGTTCTCGACTTGGACTCAGCCCTCTCTGGTCTCGGTCTCGACTCGGACTCAGCCCTCTCTGGTCTCGGTCTTGACTCACACTCAACCTTCTCTGAACTCGGTGTTGACTCGGACTCAACCCTCTCTGACCTTGGTCTTGACTCGGACTCAACCCTCTCTGAACTATGTCTCGACTCGGACTCAACCCTCTCTGAACTTGATCTTGTCTCAGACTCAACCCTCTCTGGTCTCGGTCTCGACTCAGACTCAACCCTCTCTGAACTCGGTCCTGACTCGGACTCAACCCTCTCTGAACTCGGTCTTGACTCAGACTCAACCCTCTCTGGTCTCGGTCTCGACTCGGACTCAACCCTCTCTAAACTCGGTCTCGGTCTCGACTCGGACTCAACCCTCTCTGAACTCGGTCCTGACTCGGACTCGACTCGGACTCAACCCTCTCTGAACTCGGTCTTGACTCAGACTCAACACTTTCTGGTCTTGGCCTCGACTTGGACTCAACCCTCTCTGAACTCGGTCCTAACTCGGACTCGACTCGGACTCAGCCTTCTCTGAACTCAGTCTTGACTCGGACTCAACCCTCTCTGAACTCAGTCTTGACTCGGTCTCAACCCTCTCTGGTCTCGTTCTCGACTTGGACTCAGCCCTCTCTGGTCTCGGTCTCGACTCGGACTCAGCCCTCTCTGAACTCGGTCGCGACTCAGACTCAACCGTCTCTGAACTCGGTGTTGACTTGGACTCAACTCTCTCTGAACTCAGATTCGAATGAGCTGGTCTCGACTACAATGCTGCATTTTCATAAGGGTATATCATATACATTATGTACAAAAAGTTACTAAGCAAAAGGACAGTTTAAATCCTTGCATTAAAATTATGTTAAAGAAAAACAAAAAAAGAAAACACAAAAAACTCAGTGTTACCAGATAAGAGGAATGTTCACACACACACACCGGCGCTCGTTCA
Organism: Paracanthobrama guichenoti; assembly: GCA_018749465.1. Lineage (NCBI taxonomy): Eukaryota > Metazoa > Chordata > Actinopteri > Cypriniformes > Gobionidae > Paracanthobrama > Paracanthobrama guichenoti. The sequence continues at coordinate 14,685,616 of CM031964.1, forward strand.
GTGAAGTTTGAAGTTTAAAACACAGATTGTCAGGATGAGCATTCATGCAAAATAGAAATACTTGCGTAAATTAGTAGCATTTACAGTAAAAGGAACGTTTTGCACTGAGGATGAACACACATATATCATGACAGTGAATGTTAAACGCTAATGCATTAGTTTGAAGCCTTGAAGTCAGCCATAAACAGGTAGTGCAGGGTGCATATGTGGGAATGGCACGTCACGTATGCTTCCTGCCTAGTGCATTCACCGTAAAATGCATTTTTATGTTTATGTTAATATTAATATAGAACAAAATGTTTATTTATTTATTTATTTATTTATTTATTTATTTATTTATTTATTTATTTATTTAATTCATTCATTCATTCATTCATTCATTCATTCATTCATAAAAATAAAAATAAAAAGTATCCAAGATGGTTCAGTGTTATTTCAGTGCCTTCCAGTCCTGGGGCCGCTGTACCAGAGCCTGTTCTCAACATGGCCTCCATACCACAGCCTTAAATATAAATTGGTTTTACTTCATAAACACTTCATGATTTCAACATCAGCATTTTGCAATGTATGTGGCATCTTGGTTTATAATTCTAACATCTTTCGTTTCAAAAAAAAAAAAAAACCCTGAGTTGTACAAACCTCAACCTTTTAAGACAAAATCAACATTCGTTCTTTTTGCTTTGAAGTCCTTGTGAGTTTCCAATAAGTTAATGTAACGAATGTACCTGCTATTAGTCACTCTTACTAATATTTCACATTAACACAGTAGTCATATATACATAAATAAAACAAAAATCTTCATCATACAATGTAACAATTTGTCTTTGTGTTTGTAATTTTTTTTAATCAAGTTTAGACATTGTCTCAGACCAGTTGTTGTTTCACAACTTCTTTGAAAATAGCACTTTCTGTTGTGTGCTACTAGCTGATATTAGTATGATGCCAACATACCACACGCATTTAGGAATATGGCTTTATTTTAATTATCTGTTTTGAAAGCAAGAATCTTGAATGGGAGAAATGTGTATGTGATATTTATGTAAATGATGTACTTAATTTGCATCTCTGTATGCAATCTATTGGACCCACTTTATATTAGGTAGCCTTAAATTAATCATTTGATACAATACACTTATTGTGTACATACATGTTTTTACATTGTAAAAAAACCTGCATAATTTCTGTAGTTACATTTATAATTACACTGTTGACTCTTCCCTTACACCTAACCCTACCCTTAAACTTATCCATCCCACCACACCTGGCCCTAACTTTACCGGGTATCACTATAAAAATGAGATTGATGGATCGTAATAATTTAAATCTATAAATAAATAAATAAATAAATGGGATGGATGAAGGAAAAGGTGAAGATCACGTTTCATCAGTTCATATTCCTGGGAATTAACCCCATGACATTGGCATTGTTTAAACAAACAAATGTAAAGCAAATCAGTAAAATCAAATGTCCAGGCTATATGAATTCCACTTACTGTAATAACAAACAACCACAGAAAGAGAAGAGACATGCAAAATACTTTTTAAGCCCACTATTTTACTTGAACACTAGATAATTTAGCTATTCATTTTCTGGGATGTGGGAGAACAACAAACAGATGAGAATATTAACAATCAAGTGGAGAAAGTATGTAAACAGCACATGAATCTCACACAATAGGCTAGAACATGAAGGCGGGAGGGTTTTTTGTTCTTAGTTGTATCTGGTTGTGCGTCATCATGTCCAGCTTTGGATCAGCAGGCAGGTTTTCCACAGCAGTCACAGATTCCCACATACATAATTGGCAAGACAATGAAGACAGAGCTCACAGCATAACCATACATCTGAAGAAAGAAAAAAAAATGTTAAAAGAAAAATCACTACGAATGAATGTTGTGTTTCCCCCTTTATATGGGAGACGGATCCCTTTCATGTTGTCCATGGAGAACATCATTTTATTAAATTCAATATCATTCAGTTTTCACTTCTGAGTATACAAACGGCAGTGAACTTAGTGGGGGGAAAGAACGAATAAGGTAAATCTAAATGAAAGTTAATCTTTTTAGACTTACTCTTGTGTGCGTCCTTCTTGTCTGTTGTTTGTGCATCGTTAATTCTTGTTTCTGCATTTTAATTTAAAGGCAGCTGTGTCATACATTCTGACAAAAAAAGAAGTAGTTTCTCAGCAATAACTTAGGAAAATGTGACTACCTACTCTTCTGCTCCAAAACATACCAGCAACCACACTGTAAAACCTAAGAGTTATATGTACTAAATAAAAATGAGTTCACTGCACTTAAATATTACCGAACGTTATGTGGACACAATGACTGAAACAGAACTCAAAATTAATGAGTTATAATACATTTCTAGTGTCCAGCATGATAATTGGATAATAATTGTATTGATAATTGATTAAATAAGTGATAATTGAGCATCAGTGATGAACACCTGATGATAATGAGCAGAATCACTGAAGGAAAGAGAAACACAAGAACTACATCTGACTTCAGCCACAGCTTTAGATGAAATCAACAGAAGATAAAAGAAGACATTAAGTCTCTCAAGATCTCAGCAGAGGAGGATTCCACAATTCCACAAACAGCATTACCTACTTCACACATTACTAACCAGATTGACTTTATTTGTCATTTATGTTTTAATGAAAATAATAGTTTCATTTGAAGTCACCATGATGGTGATCAGTGTTTGCTTTATTTGGGATCTTGACCCTTTTCTTACTAGCTTAAAAATGTTCTGCCTACTTTAACTGTGTTTATAAAACACACTTTTTATGGCAAGTAAAGCCAAGAGAAAATGTGTTCAGGTGATGTTGGTTGTTTATTGCTGATGATATAATCATCCTGTAGTGGCCCCACTTTATATTAGGTTGCCTTAACTACTATGTACTTACATACTTTTGCTGATATTGAGGTGTACGGGGTGATATGGGTAAAGTTAGGGACAGGCGTGGTGGTATGGGTATGTTTAAGGGTAGGGTTAGGTGTAAGGGAAGAGCCTGGTTTCTCCCAAGGTTTTTTTTATCCATTCTGACCCTGAAGGAGTTTTGGTTCCTTGCCACCGTTGCCTCTGGCTTTTGGCTTGCTAAGTTGGGGACATCCAAATTTAATCTATATTACCGATCTGTCTGCATTGACACTATATGATACTTGAAATTAGCTGGATAACATCACTGTTTCACCAGAACGGCTGTACAAATTCTGTTGCATTATTTTCCTGTTAACAATGTGAAGCTGCTTTGAAACAATTGGACTTGTTAAAAGCGCTATATAAATAAAGGTGATTTGACTTGACTTGGAAGAGTCAACAGTGTACTTATAAATGTAGCTACAGAAATTAATTACATATGAAATTACATGTAGTTATTTTAAAACATGCAATTACAATGTAAAAACATGCATGTATACAATAAGTGCGTCGTATCAAATTATTAATTAAAATGTTAGTACATAGTAGTTAAGGCCCCCTAATATAAAGTGGGTCTGTGGGTTCCACTACGTCTATGACTCTACAACTGTCATGTTCTCCCCCTGCAATCCAAAAGAAATTACAAACACATGCATGCTGCATAAAAGTGTACATTTTGTCTGTACTTTCATCATGGATTTTTCCACATTTTAGACAGTGAAGATGAAAGTGATTACACAAAACAATTTGATGTAAAAACAGTTTTCACTCAGAAATGTCATAATTATTACAAAGAAAAAGCATCTCATTACAAAAACTTGATAAGAAAAGCCTACACTGTACTTGAGGTGTAGAAAGCCACACATCCTGTTATTCAGTGATAACCATCATTCACACAGACAAAACAAAGAAATGCCTATATGCCGTTTAAATTATATATCCTAACAGAAAAGTGTATTGAGCAGCAAACTGTTGCTGGTTACTTCCTAAGGATGATATGACTCCAGTTTGTGAGAATCTATTTAGCTCAATGTAAATTTATGTTCCATTGATTAACTTAAAATCTAACTTTTGTGGCTACTCAAATGTTGAAATCTTTATCATGTCATATGAGGCCACCCACTGAACATCTGACATCTTAGAAAATCTTAGAAAAATGCTCAATCATTTAAGTTCACATTTTAATCAAGCAAATATTTTTACTTGTTCAAAATGTTACTGCTTAACTACATTTAAGATGAATTATGACTGTTGACAACACTGAAGACCAAACCATGAACCAATTCATGTACCAAACAAACAAACAAACAAACAACACATATTTTCACACATTTTCAAAATAAACGCATGACATAAACATGTAAATTAGACAGTGCCCCTACTGGTCACCAGAGGAAGTTCAAAAATGCATGATTGGTACTTTATCTGTGTTTATGTAGTAAGTGACGTATTTTATATGTTGTCATTTTAAATGCAAAAATTTAAATTTCTGTTGTTTGTGTCTTTGTGTTTGTGTGCATGCTTGTAGAAGAGTGAAGATTAATTTGAGTTTTAGACCATCGGCATGAGGACAAGGAGAGCAAAGTGAGGACATTTTTGCCGGTCCTCACTTTCTGAGACCCCTTTAAAAGCCTGTTTGACAGTCAAGAAATTGTCACGGGTAGGTTTGGAGGCTAGAGATCGCATTGTGTCAATGAATGTCCTATAAAAGACAGAAGAATTTGTGTGTGTGTGTGTGTGTGTGTGTGTGTGTGTGTGTGTGTGTGTGTGTGTGTGTGTGTGTGTGTGTGTGTGCGCGCGCGATAACAGCAAAAACATTATGAAGCACAAAATCATTTGTATTATGATTCCCAGGTTCCAATTGTAAATATAAATACTGTATATACTGTAATTGATCAACAATGTTCAGTGAACCGTATTCGGAATTTGCAAATAACAGTAAAAATGTAGTTGCAGTTGTTATATCAATTAAAAATAAACCAACCCTTAGAAATATTTACTAAATTAAAATGGAAATATACAGGACATTTGTAAATATTATTCATATAGATTACATATAGCTAAAATCTAACATTTGTAATGAAGACAAAAGGTCAAGAGACTCAATATATAAACTAAAAATTCAAAATGTAAAAATGTTGCTCTGAATGTGTTAACATTTTTTTTTTTTTTTTTTAACTCAAAACATTTTAATTTGTCAGCTTTTTATTTATTTTTTATCTCTAGTCTCTGTTTTCTGTGGTTAAGCATTAGTGCAAGGTCAAACAATAATGAATATATATATATATATATATATATACACATACACATACATATATATATATACACATACACATACATATATATATACACATACATATACATATATATACATACATATATATATATATATATATATATATATATATATATATATATATATATATATATATATATATATATAAATGATGCATGTCCCTTTTTTGTCATTGGTATTATCAAAGTTGACGATACAAAAAGTTGTGAAAAACGTACTTCGAAAATAATAAATTTAAATAGATATTTGCCTGTTCTTCACATCCTCTTATGCAAACATGCATCAAGCATGTTTCACTTTCAGTTTTATTCAAGCGAGTCTTTTCATCTCACGGAATGGAAACACTGCCAGACATGCCTCACTGTGGGCAGAAGAACATGAGATATGTGTACTTATCTAATAATCACATCTATCTGTCTGCCTACCAACATGATTTCAAAGAATATCTGCATGCTGTTTATGAATGTTTTTGTTCTCGAAAAACTGTTTCAGTAGTTTGAAGCAAAACTTTTTTTCCCCCCTCCATTTAAGTTTCTGCTTCAGAATAGAGAAAGTAGAGAGTTCATCGGAGTGGTCCAAGACCCTAGGACTTTTGTCGCACTTGAACCATGCACAAATGCACAACATTTTTTTGACTGGATTCAAGTAGTTTTGTGGTTGAAATTTAAAAAAGTAAGAAATCCTTCCCTCACAGGTAAATTTGATCCCCTTAGGAATTAATGGAATGAAAGGAATGCTTCAGTACACAGAACAAAACCTAAACTAGATTAATGCTAAAACTACTCAAAGATGTTTTTTTTTATGTCTACATGTGTATCTGAATTTATACTGAAGAATAACTGACTTTAGGACCCAGCGGAACAGCTCATTTGCTCCATATAGAGCTATATGCCATCTAGTGGCAAGAGTCATGAAATATCATGTTATATTATTTTCAGGTCAGCAAAGACACCCAATGTAAGATATTTTGAGATGAATTAAAAGAGTTAAGCATGGAATTGTGAGTTGAAAGAATGTAAAGAATATGCTTAAATGAGTATTTATTTATTTATTGATAAAATTGAGTAGTTTAAAGGTAAATAAAAGATGACATTAAGAAACAGAAAAAAAAATTATCAGAATTAAATAAAATAAGTTCTGGACAAAGAAAAAATGTAAGTATAATTTTAGGGCTTCGGGTCATTTTGACCCACGAGGGAAGGGTTTGTTATAAAAGTGCGAGAGAAGGATGAGGGTTAAAAGAGAGACTTACTTTAACAAATGTGCACATGTAAAATATTTACCTCTGCATAAGATAGTTTTGATTGAGGAAAAGAGTAAAAATGTAATTGTTAATTGCTAGTCTTTTTAAGGAGATGGTCTTTCACTGTTTAAAAGCTTTAGCTTCCATTTGTTGCTTCGAACGTGGAATTAGGTTTAGCAGTTCAGCAGAGACCTTTGCAGAAGAACCCCCCGAAGCCTGCTGTCCATATCTCGCTGTAGCAAACATCCCTGAACCCAGACCCTCATCCACTATAGCAGAACTCTTTGTTGTCCATTCCACTTTAGCAGAACCTCCTGACCCTTGTTGTTTCTGTTCCGCTGTAGCAGAACTCCCTGACTCTTGCTGTCTCGTTGTAGCAGAACTCCCGGACTCTTGCAGTTCCTGTATAGCAGGATCTATTGGACACACAGGAAAATCGTAAACAGTAAAATTGCACTAAATAAAGCATAATCATTTCCAGTCATTTCCAGTTAATTGTGTTTAAGTTTTAAAATTGCTTTTAACTCTCCTAACGCATTCAGGTCCGTTTTGGAAGAGATACATAACATTCCCATAAACATTCCCATACATTTTTTTTAAAAGAAATGTATATTTGAGAAATGAGATTGACAGCTTCTCTGAGCGAAGTATTCACTGAGGCACCAACAGACTTTGGATTGTCGGTGAACACAATCCACCGTGCCATTCACCATTGCCGGCTAAAACTCTATAGGTCAAAAAAGAAGCCATATCTAAACATGATCCAGAAGCGCAGGTGTTTTCTCTGGGCCAAGGCTCATTTAAAATGGACTGTGGCAAAGTGGAAAACTGTTCTGTGGTCAGACCAATCAAAATTTGAAGTTCTTTTTGGAAAACTGGGACGCCATGTCATCCGGACTAAAGAGGACAAGGACAACCCAAGTTGTTATCAGCGCTCAGTTCAGAAGCCTGCATCTCTGATGGTATGGGGTTGCATGAGTGCGTGTGGCATGGGCAGCTTACACATCTGGAAAGGCACCATCAATGCTGAAAGGTATATCAAGTTCTAGAACAACATATGCTCCCATCCAGACATCGTCTCTTTCAGGGAAGACCTTGCATTTTCCAACATGACAATGCCAGACCACCCTCCCGTGGGCTCACCACCTGCGGGAGGGATCATATGGGGCCGGTGCATAGTGGATCGGGCAACAGTCGAAGGCTAGGCCCCCGACGACCTGATCTCTGGACACGGAAACTGGCTTTAGGGACATGGAATGTCACCTCGCTGGCGGGGAAGGAGCCTGAGCTTGTGCGGGAGGTTGAGAGGTACCGGCTAGAGATAGTCGGGCTCACTTCCACGCACAGCTTGGGCTCTGGAACCACACTTCTTGAGAGAGGCTGGACTCTCTACCACTCTGGAGTTGCCCATGGTGAGAGGCGGCATGCTGGAGTGGGTTTGCTTATAGCCCCCCAGCTCAGCTGCCATGTGTTGGAGTTCAACCCGGTGAATGAGAGGGTCGCTTCCCTGCGCCTTCGGGTGGGGATAGGTCTCTCACTGTCGTATGTGCCACGGGCCAAACGGCAGTGCGGAGTACCCGGCCCTAATGGGGTCTCTGGGAGGGGTGCTGGAAAGTGCTCCAACTGGAGACTCCATCATTCTACTGGGGACTTCAACGCACACGTGGGCAGTAACAGTGATACCTGAGAGGCGTGATTGGGAGGAACGGCCCCTGATCTGAACCCGAGTGGTGTTCTGTTATTGGATTTCTGTGCTAGCCACGGCTTATCCATAACGAACACCATGTTCAAGCATAAGGGTGTCCATCAGTGCACGTGGCACCAGGACACCTAGACCGGAGGTCGATGATGATCGACTTTGTGGTCGTCTCATCTGACCTCCGGCCATATGTCTTGGACACTCGGGTGAAGAGAGGTGCGGAGCTGTCAACTGATCACCACCTGGTGGTGAGTTGGATCCGATGGTGGGGAGGAAGCTAGACAGACTCGGGAGACCCAAGCGTACTGTGAGGGTCTGTTGGGAACGTTTGGCCGAGCCCCTGTCAGAGAGATCTTCAACTCCCACCTCCCGACGGAGCTTCGACCGGATCCCGAGGGAGTCTGGAGATATTGAGTCCGAGTGGACCATGTTCTCCACCTCCCTTGTCGACGCGGCTGCTCGGAGCTGTGGCCGTAAGGTCTCTGGTGCCTGTCGAGGCGGAAATCCCCGAACCCGGTGGTGGACACCAGAAGTAAGGGATGCCGTCAAGCTGAAGAAGGAGTCCTATCGGGCCTGGTTGGCTTGTGGGACTCCTGAGGCAGCTGACGGGTACAGGCAGACCAAGCGGACGGCAGCCCGGATAGTTGTGGAGGCAAAAAATCGGGCCTGGGAGGAGTTCGGTGAGGCCATGGAGAAAGACTATCGGTTGGCCTCGAAGAAATTCTGGCAAACCGTTCGCCGCCTCAGGAGGGGGAAGCAGTGCCCTACCAACACTGTTTACAGTGGAGATGGGCAGCTGTTGACCTCAACTGGGGATATCGTCGGACGGTGGAAGGAATACTTTGAGGATCTCCTCAATCCCACCAACACGTCTTCCATTGAGGAAGCAGTGGCTGAGGGCTCAGAGGTGGATTCATCCATCACCCGGGCTGAAGTCATCGAGGTAGTTAAAAGCTCCTCGGTGGCAAGGCACCGGGGGTCGATGAGATCCGCCCTGAGTACCTCAAGTCTCTGGATGTTGTGGGGCTGTCTTGGCTGACACGCCTCTGCAACATCGCGTGGCGGTTGGGGACAGTGCCTCTGGACTGGCAGACCGGGGTGGTGGTCCCTCTTTTCAAGAAGGGGACCGGAGAGTGTGTTCCAACTACAGGGATCACACTTCTCAGCCTCCCCGGGAAAGTCTATGCCAGGGTACTGGAGAGGAGAATTCAGCCGATAGTGGAACCTCGGATTCAGGAGGAACAGTGTGGTTTTCGTCCCGGTCGTGGAACACTGGACCAGCTCTATACCCTTTCCAGGGTGCTGGAGGGTTCATGGGAGTTTGCCCAACCAATCCACATGTGTTTTGTGGATTTGGAGAAGGCATTCGACTGTGTCCCTCGTGGTGTCCTGTGGAGGGTGCTCTGGGAGTATGGGGTCCGGGGCCCCTTGCTTAGGGGCTGTTTGGTCCCTGTACGACCAGAGCAGGAGCTTAGTCCGCATTGCCGGCAGCAAGTCGGACTTGTTCCCGGTGCATGTTGGACTCGGCAGGGCTGCCCTTTGTCACCGGTTCTGTTCATAATTTTTATGGACAGAATTTCTAGGCGCAGCCAAGGGCCGGAGGGTGTCGGTTTGGGAACCACATGATTTCGTCGCTGCTTTTTGCGGATGCGTTGTCATGTTGGCCTCCTCAGACCAGGACCTTCAGCGTGCACTGGGGCGGTTTGCAGCCGAGTGTGAAGCGGCGGGATGAGAATCAGCACCTCCAAATCCGAGGCCATGGTTCTCAGTCAGAAAAGGGTGGCTTGCCCACTTCAGGTTGGTGGAGAGTATTTGCCTCAGGTGGAGGAGTTCAGGTATCTTGGGGTCTTGTTCACGAGTGAGGGAAGGATGGAACGGGAGATTGACAGACGGATCGGTGCAGCTTCTGCAGTAATGCGGTCGATGTACCGGTCTGTCGTGGTGAAGAAGGAGCTGAGCTGTAAGGCGAAGCTCTCGATTTACCGGTCAATCTACGTTCCTACTCTCACCTATGGTCATGAGCTGTGGGTCATGACCGAAAGGACAAGATCCCGGATACAGGCGGCGAAATGAGCTTTCTCCGCAGGGTTGCTGGGCGCTCCCTTAGAGATAGGGTGAGAAGCTCAGTTACTCGGGAGGAGCTCAGAGTAGAGCCGTTGCTCCTCCACATCGAGAGGAGCCAGTTGAGGTGGCTCGGGCATCTATTTCGGATGCCTCCTGGACGCCTTCCCGGGAGGTGTTTCGGGCATGTCCCACGGGAGGAGGCCCCGGGAAGACCTAGGACACGCTGGAGGGATTATGTCTCCCGGCTGGCCTGGGAACGCCTCGGGGTTCCCCCGGAAGAGCTGGAGGAAGTGGCTAGGGAGAGGGAAGTCTGGCCGTCTCTGCTTAGACTGTTGCCCCCGTGACCCGGTCCCGGATAAGCGGAAGATAATGGATGGATGGATGGACAATGCCAGACCACATACTGCATCAATTACAACATCATGGCTGCGTAGAAGAAGGATCCGGGTACTGAAATGGCCAGCCTGCAGTCCAGATCTTTCACCCATAGAAAACATTTGGCGCATCATAAAGAGGAAGATGCGACAAAGAAGACCTAAGACAGTTGAGCAACTAGAAGCCTGTATTAGACAAGAATGGGACAACATTCCTATTCCTAAACTTGAGCAACTTGTCTCCTCAGTCCCCAGACGTTTGCAGACTGTTATAAAAAGAAGAGGGGATGAACAGTGGGAAACATGGCCTTGTCCCAACTTTTTTGAGATGTGTTGATGCCATGAAATTTAAAATCAACTTATTTTCCCCTTAAAATGATACATTTTCTCAGTTTAAACATTTGATATGTCATCTATGTTGTATTCTGAATAAAATATTAAAATTTGAAACTTCCACATCATTGCATTCTGTTTTTATTCACAATTTGTACAGTGTCCCAAGTTTTTTGGAATCGGGTTTGTAAATCTCATAAAATGATATATTAAAATAAAATGTCTATTCAATACTAAATATCTCAAATAACTCATACTTTTTTGTTTATTTTGTTCAAATTTGTTCATTTCTACATTTTTATTACTAAAAAAGGGGTAAATGCAATTATAACATGGTAGTAACATTCTAAATGTAGATTTTCTTTTCACATTCATTAATGAGAAGTTGCTGATATAATATGGTTTTAGTTAGGTGTAGTGTAGGTTATTACATTATGACTGTTTTATAAAATAATACGGTCCAAATGGAACTAGAATGTGAAAATAGTAGAATGATTTTTGAAAGCATTATGATGGTTAGCAAGCATATTTTTAAACCACATCAGTAAAAAAAAAAAAAAAAAAAAAAATGCATTCGAGTTCCCTTGCGATACTACACGAGTACTGCATTGTTCATCTTAGACAAGACGCTATGGGGAAAACTCCTTTTTCTCTGATTCTGAAACCTTTATACAATCACGCAGTGAATACTGCACATCGATTGGTTCAAAAAGTTAAAGAAATTGAACCAATGACTGGCACGTGTGAGCCAATGGTGAGCGAGCCTGCTTGAGCCCGCCGAAATGGGCAGACTCGTGCTATAAAAGTGTCCGTTTCACCATGGCAAATCGATTCATTCTCCTTCAGCGACGCAGATAACTTATCTTCATTGGAACTCGGATTGAAGCTGCATCGAGTGCACTTCGGTGTATCCTTTTAAAAGAGCTTTTAAAGAAAGAGCTAATTTTCTGCAACGTTGTTGCAAATGTCACACCACGATTGTGGCACGTGCAGAGTCCCTGTCTCTAGCGGCGTTGGAGTGTGGGTGTGGCGAGGTGTGGTCGGGATCGCTACATGACCCCGCCCCCTTGCCACCTTTGGAGCTGATTGACACCAAAGCGTCTACGGACCAGAGCGAAACAGCACGGTTTAGAGTGGTCTGCACCTGAAGAACCCACGTGCAGCCGCTTGGATGAGTGGTTCCTGCCTGGACGACATCAAGCTCCATCCCAGTGATCCGTGCCCTTTTTTTCTGAAGTGCATGATGAGCTGACAAAATCATGGCACGCGCAATACTCAGCCCGCCTTCACTCTTCTGCCTCTCACGGTCTCATGTCTGTTGACGGCGCCGGGCAGAAGGGTTATGATAAGCTGCCTCCACTGAACGAAGCTGTGGCCGCACATCTGTGCCCGCCCGCCACCACTGGATGGAAAACCAAGGCTGCTCACCCATCTAAACCTTGCCGCACCACCTCGGCCATTGCGTTTTGGGATGCCTGCCTTTATATGCACATTAACTTTAATGACATCCCATTCTTAATCTGTAGGGTTTATATGGAGTTGGCCCACCCTTTGCAGCTATAACAGCTTCAACTCTTCTGGGAAGACTTTCCACAAGGTTTAGGAGTGTGTTTATGGGAATTTTTTACCATTCTTCTAAAAGTACAATTGTAAGGTCAGGCACGGATGTTGAACGAGAAGGCCTGGCTCGCAGTCTTCGCTCTAATTCATCCCAAAAGTGTTCTATTGGGTTGAGGTCAGGACTCTGTGCAGGCCAGTCAAGTTCCTCCACACCAAACTCACTCATCCATGTCTTTATGGACCTTGCTTTGTGCACTGGTGCACATGTTGGAACAGGAAGGGGACATCCCCAAACTGTTCCCACAAAGTTGGGAGCATGAAATTTTCCAAAATGTCTTGGTATGCTGAAGCATTAAGAGTTAATTTCACTGTAACTTAGGGGCCAAGCCCAACCCCTAAAAAACAACCCCATGAGTTGTTAGAGTCCAGTGGTGGCGTGCTTTACACCACTGCATCCGACCAGCTGCTTGGCCATGGAAACCCATTTCGTGAAGCTCTCTACGCAGAGTTGGCCCAAGGCATAAGCAAACTAAGCAGCTTATTTACATTATGTGATGTTATTTTTTAAGTTGTTTACATTTTGGTACTTTTTATTTAGGTTCTTTCTACACAGTCAAATGGAATGCAAAAAACTTTAAAGCTCAATATCTCAAAACCAGTCAGAATGTAGTTAGAATCTTATAATTCCAAGGTGGCAATATGTTTGAGTCGCTTACAATTGACATTTGCGAACGCAACATGCGTCAAACATCTTGCAAATTCACAATGAGAATAATTTATAAATCTGTTGTTGTCAACAAAAAGACGCACTAAGGTCTTCCTGTGTGTTTCCACCAAAATAAAATCTGTTTAATGTTTGAAAGAAATAAATTTCTTGTTTTTAAAAAGAAGTCTCTTATGCTCACCAAGACTGGATTTATTTGATAAAAAATACAGTAAAAATAGTTAGGCCTATATTGTGAAATATCATTCAGTGTAAATCAGCTGCTCTCTCTGTGAATATATAGTACAGTGTAATTTTATCCCTGTGATCAAAACTGAATTTATCATTACTCCAGTCTTCAGTGTCACATGATCCTTCACAAATCATTCTAATATGAGGATTTGATGCATAACAACAAACAAACATTTATGATTATTATCAGTGTTGAAAAAAGTTCTGTAAACATTTTTTTAGGATTCTTTGAAAGCTTTCTATTTCAGATAAATGCTGTTCTTTTAACCTTCTATTCAAAGAATCCTGGGAAAAGTGAGCATATTCAGCATATAAGGCTACTTAAAAAAGTACATATCCCAGTCTGAACTGTAGTGCTGTAAGACTTTGAATATTAACACCTGACCACTCTTGTGGGTTTGCTACTGTTACAGTTAAAAACCGTAAGGGTAAAAACATAACAGGCAGACATGATGTAAGCAACACTGCTACAACTAATAAAATTGATAAGGGCTGTGCGAATTATCAAGAATTGACAATAGTCAGTTGTATTGGTGACACAGAGGGGCCCCCAAATAAAAATCTGCTTACGGCCCCATAAAGGCTTGGGCCGGCCCTGTCTCTACGCACTGTTCTTCAGCTAATCTGAAGGCCACATAAAGTTTGGAGGTCTGTAGCTATTGACTTCTGCACGTGCGCCTCAGCATGCACTGACCCCGCTCTGTGATTTTACATGGACTTCGGGGCTGAGTTAATGTTGTTCCCAATTGCTTCCACTTTGTTATAACACCACTAACAGTTGACCGTGGAATATTTAGTAGTGAGGAAATTTCACGAATGGACTTATTGCTTGAATTCACTGAGCTCCTGAGAGCGACCCAGTCTTTCACAAATGTTTGTAGAAGCGTCTGCATGCTTGATTTTATGCACCTGTGGCCATGCAAGTGTTTGTAACACCCAAATTCAATGATTTGGAAGGGGTGTCCCAATACTTTTGGCAATATAGTGTATCTGTGTCTTTCCAGTGCTGAAAGTAACAGGCTAAGATCAAAATGGCACAGTGTTTGATCCTCTGTTCATAAAATTGTCTCCTACCTTGTCCCTCATTCTGTGTCTCTGTTGTTGGTCCACGGCAGCATGACAGTTTATACCAGTCACATTTACCACTTATGCAGCAGTCATAAATAGTCACTGAGACAATCACCAAGGCACTGAAGACGCCAATCATGACGTAACCTATATACTGAAAGAAAAATCATTATATCTGTTAAATTAAAAGAGCATGCTCATTTTATAGTAGTTAGGGTTTGTTGTGGGTTTAAATGGGTGTGACCACACAGTGTAGCTCGCATCTGCTTTAAAGCGATAGTTCACACATAAAACAAAAATTACAATTCTGTCATTATATATTCAACCTTCTTGTCATTGTAAAACTGTATGACATATTTGAATCTGTGGGATATAAAATAAGATATTTTTAGATTTTTAGATTTTAGATATTTCAATGGAGTCCAGTGGTTCCCAACATTATTCAAAATAATTTTGTGTTCCATAGAAGAACGAAAGTCGTGCAGGTTTGAAACAACATGAGGGTGAGTCAATGACGACGAATATTCATTTTGGGTAAACTATCCCTTTAAATTATTTATAAGCACAGGAATAAATAAGAATAAGGGAAATTGTAGATTTTAGCATTATTCTACCAAGAAGACTACTAATGCCACGTCAGTCATTCATACTAACAGGACTGGCAAATCACTGCTTGACACCTGGAGTATATAAGCACTGAACTCGTTCCTGCTGACGTTTCCCTTCATCCTCCCCACCACCACCAGGTTGGCCCCTGTCCATCTATCGGGGGCAGGCTCCGCCCCTGCCTTCGTCTTCAGGCAGGACCAGCCGAATCTGCATCCCCCTAGGATTTGGACTAAGGATGGGGCCTACACCAAAGAACTTACAACTGAACACAAATCATTGTAGCTCACTATTATCTGTTAATAGACTACTTTACAGAATAAATACCATGCAAACGTTCACCTTTCTGGAACTGAACTATCCTTTTCATTTCTTACATATGGGAAGTAGAGAGAAAGCTAATTATACTGTGCATTATGGCATTAAAATATCAAGAAAAGCTCATAGAGAACATGGTATTTACCTGAGATCGGAGAACATATGATCGAACCAAATGTCGTAGCTCTTTCTCATTCTGGAACCCTTCGATAGGTTTACACCAACACCTGTTGAGCTCCTCATCAAAAACATAAACTCCCTCCCAGTGTGTCTTGGCACAGGCAACATAATTACCATCAAGTAACAAGAAGAAGATCCACATTACAGGTGGAATCAAACAAGATGCAAAAGCTTTGGGGCAGTTCTGCTGAGTGTCATCATTTGCTCCTGCACAACAATAACTGCATCCATGTTTAAAAGGCCTTAAAATAAAATACATGAAAGCAAAAATAAGAAGCGCAGGTCCAGTGAACAATGACACTGTTAGATTTACATTCTGCTCATCTTTGCATGGGCATATAAACACTAGTTTTCCAATCAACTCCTCAAGTCCAATTAACAACAAGCTCAGTGGACAAGAGGTGAAAACTGGAGATTGTTTTAGAAATCCATGTACTTGTCCTAAGATATCTTCAGGCCGCATCATCTTCTAAGGGAAGTTTTATGATGCTTTTGGCTGCTTCTGTCTCTTGTAGTCTGTGGGAATGTCTGGATTCCGGTTCACAAGACCTATAAATGGTGGACAGATGACCTTTAACAAAGAAGAATATAATTTTATTTGCATCAGTAATGGAATCATATAGTTCTGGGTACAGATTGCTCCAATCTGCAGGTGAAATGATTTTTTAAAAAACCTGTACAAAATAGTTTCTGTAATAAAGAAATTAACTTTTCTCTGACCTAAAAGTTTGTATATTTCTGCATTTTTCAAACTGCACTGTGAATGATTGCTCAATGGCTGTAATAAAAATGTGCAATTTGTGTTATTAGTTTAGTTAGATTATGTTTGTCTGTTTATTATAGTTAATGACTTACTCTTGTTCCGGCTTGTCTGTTGCGATGTGGTGTTAATGCATCGTTCTGCCTTTGCATCTTTCTGCCTTCAAATGTGCATCAACATTTGAAGGTGGCTTTGCAGCAATTTTAAACAGGAAAGAAAACTGCTTTCTGTGTCAACAGATAAAAAGCCACAATACATGTGATTTAAAAAAAAAGTGTTTTTTTTATCTTGCATGTGTACTTTCTCAGCACTTTCAGCATCTTTATTGGCTTTTGCTACTTTGAATAAATAAAGACATTGAAGAGGAAAAATATTAGGGACAGAGAGGAAATAGAACCACGGACCAGAATCAAACCTGCATTGCTGTAGTCTGTCTTGGCTACGTTTCATCAACTTGCACTGCTGATCACAGTTTTGAGTATTGATACTTTTCACACAACATGTGTCACAGTTATGTTCTGTTCTGTCCATGGACTTTCAGAGTGTTTTCTTATGTCACATGCCTGTCTGTTTGTGTTGTCGTTCTGTTTCCTGATCGCATGTTCCTCTGTTCCAGGCCCCGTCCACGCGGAGACGCGTTTAGCTGTATACGTAAAAATGTTGTACCGAGTCAGCGTTTCGTTCACACGCATCCAGCGTTTTTGGGAGCATGAAACATGGGCATGATATTTTTTGAAACCGGGTCCCAGAGTGGATAAATCTGAAAACGACATCCTTGCGTTTTCGTGTGTACAGCCAATCCAATTAGACTAGAAAGAGATACAACTATGGGCACTGGGCATGCGCACATTAATATTGTGTCATATAATTACCGTATTTGCATTATTGTAAGGGTATGTTTAGTGTTGAGGTAGGTGTAGGCATTAATAAAACACAATCTGGTAAATAGCTAATTTATTTATTGTTATTTTATTGTGAGATTTTGCCTCAATTCCTACCATTGCTGTACCCCTTCTAGCCACAACTCTTCTTCTCCGTTTTTAGTGTATTTCTGTGGCAGAATTACAGCGCCCACACACTGGTCTGGCATGTATACTACTCGTTTTGAGTCGGTTTCAGGGCCCATGTGCGTATGTAGATGTAGTATGTAGATGTAGATGTATGTAGTGAAACGAGGGAAAAAAAGATTGGACAGCGAAAGCTCTGGCTTCGTGTGGACGTGGCCCCAGTTTCCCGCCACTTATCTGTCACCATGGTAACCCTTGTCAGTTTAGTTCTGTTCAGCTGTGTCTTGTCTATTATCTCGTTTGTGTTCCCTATTATACATGTTTTGCTACCTGCCTGTATTACTCACCTGAGAATCTTTGTCATTATACTTCCTTTGGAATTGTATCTGTCTTCGTCTTCCTGCCTGCAAACACTGTGACAACATGCAATTATATGTAAATAGTTACAGCCATAAATGTAAGAAAATACAATTAAACATCCAAGTCTTAAAGGAATATTCTGGGTTCAGAAAAGGTTCAACTCAATGGACGATATATATATGCATTTTTCTCAAATTTCCCTCTAATTTTCTTTAAAAATGACAAACATGGAGGCTACAGTGAGGCACTTACAATGGAAGCGAATGGGGACAATTTCTGGAGTATTTAAAAGCAGAAATGTGAAGCTTATAATTTTGAAAAAGCACTTACATTGATTCTCGTGTTAAAACGTCTGTATTCGGATCATAAAGCTACTTAAATAATTTTTACTGTCGTTAATGACATTGTCATGACAACAAAGCTGTAAAATTAGATCATCTCAGTTAAGTATGTAAGCCTCGGTCCCTGAAGGAAGGGAACGGAGACGTTACGTCAGTACTGACGAAATGGGGGTTTCGCTTAGAAGCCAATTGCCTCTAAGATCTACAAAATGAAAATGCCATGGGTATGCGGAATTTGCATAACGCAACCCCGCCCCACCATGTGGGTATAAAGGGAGTTGCGTTGCAGACTCGCATTATGTTTACCTGCTGAAGAGCCGACGCTGAGCGCCCCGGCAGTTCTAGCAGTACAGCTGTTGTGGCAGGGAGACGTAACGTCTACTTTCCCTTTCAGTCAGTACACTACGAGTTACGTCAGTACTGATGAAATGGGGGTCCCAATTCAATCTCGTCACAACGGCTGTCTTCAAGCATCCTGTGCTGACCTGAGCTCCCTGCCGTGAAACCTGTCACAAACGAGGGGCTGGGCTCAGCTTACCAAGGTACACTGGGAAGCATATCCCATGTGGAGAAATGCAAAACAATGCCTACCCGCAGGGAGGACTCAGCAACACACATATGGCCCTTGTAGGAGCTAACATATGGAACACTCTGGGGTATCCAGCCGCAGGTGGAATATTTTAACCCCAGGGGAGGCAAGGTGTCTTGCCAAGGGAAGACACATGTTCAAAGAGACTTACTGTGGAATACACATGTGGGGGTTGCCCAGAGGGGGAACCATGCACTTGGAAGCACCTAGCCTAACAAGAGGGCTGACCAAGCGGGAATGCACTCAGGTGTCGGCATCAACAGTGCTGGAGGAACTCAGGGCTTACTGAGAAACTCACCTGAGTAAATATGTGCACGCATCCAGTCCGTGGAGTGGAATGGCGCAGCAAGTGATGACACCTGAGCCTGTCCAACTACTGGCCCCTTGGGGCGAGTACACGAGAGTAACTGGCTACACTCGGAGATTATGGAATCTAGCGAATGTGTTGGGTGTCGCCCAGCCTGCAGCTCTAAGTCTGTTAGCGAGGCACCATGCGTTAAGTCCAAGAGGAGCCCTCAGTGGAGTGTGCCGAGACCCCTAGGGAGCATGGCATGTCCTGAACCATAAGCTCAATGGTGTGACAACCTCTGCTTGGAGAGAGCCTTCCCTTTCTGCTGCTCTCTGAAACAGACAAGAACTGGTCAGAGGTCCTGAACACTGTGATTGGTCTACGTAAGTGCAAGGGCGCGTACTGGACAGCGCAGTGCCAAGGCTGGGTCTGCCTCCTCCAAGGCAGCACTTGCAGGTTCAGCACCTGAAAAGGTGGGAACCTTGGGCACACATCCAAGCCGGGGTCTCAGGTTATCACGAGAGAGTAAGCCAGCTTGAATTCCAGGCACACTTCGTCACCAAAAAAGCCTGCAGGTCTCATACCCCCTTGATAGGAGCTAGGCAATCAAGAGCATCACTTTTCATTGAAAGGAACTTACAACTCAAAAGGACTGTGAGGCTCAAAGGGAGCACTCAGCAGGGTAGATAACACCATTGTGAGGTCACAAGAGGGCATAAGACCTGCGGATCAAGTCGTGCTGTCCTACCATTTTAGAGTCCACCAGGTTGTGATAAGCCAATATAGCGGCCACCTAAACCTTCAGGGTAGAGGAGACAGCCATCGCTCCACCCTACTTGGAGGAAGGAGAGCACAGACCTGAACAGGCATTTCCTGGGGTCTTTGTGGAAGAGCGCCAGGTGACGAAGAGGTTCCACTTCAGCACATAGGCCTGTCATAGACATGGCCGGGCCAATACGGGGCGACCAAAGATGCCCTCCATGATCAACACAAAACCTGTACAAGACGGCTCACTGGGGAAAACGCATGCTTGCGTGGGCCCTGTGGCCTGCTGAGCCTAGTAGGCAAGGGAAGAGCTAGAGGGGAGACAGGGTTATGCGACAGGGTTACCTGAGCGTCGTTGAGCTGTTCCCAAATCACCTGGCCGTCTGGGGATGGAGTCTACATTCCCCTGGTTAAGTGGCTGAACCCGTGAAAGCTCATAGGCTGCATGAGTCAGTTTGCCGGGATGAACGTTACGAAGTGACCTCAGATGCTTGAGACTCCAAGGAGAAGATGGCGGCCGAGTTACAACATCCGGTGGGAGCGTAGACCACCTTATCGGTTGGTGTACACCACTGTCACTGAGATGTGGGAGTGGACCAGTACGTGTCTGACCTAAAGCAGGGCTCGGAAGCGGTGCAGGGCAAGACATACGGCCAGCAACTCAAGGTAATTAACACGCTGTAGGCGCTGGAGTCCTTTACAGGAGCCCGCGGCAGCATGTCAAATGCGCATGGCCCCCCAGCCCGTGACAGCATTAGTATGCTAGAAACTCGTTCTAAAGGAACTTTAACCTGTAGAAAAATGAGGTTCACACGGGGTGAAGGTATGACGGCAGGCCCGAGCCACTGGGACCTGGAGCATGCCCTGTTGCCATGCCCATCTTGGGACTCGATCACGAAGCAAGTGCTGAAGTGGTCTCATATGAAGCAACCAAAGTGGCATTACTGCAGCTACGGATGCCATATGCCCCAGGAGCCTCTGAAATAACTTTCAAGATTCAAGATTCAAGAGTTTTATTTGTCACATACACAGTTATATACAGAATATACAACCGGCAGTGAAATGTAAACAGGTCCGCTCCATGGACAGTGCAAATTCACAGTTAAAAACACAAGGAAGAAATTATAATAGAAATAGGATAAAATAAAATAAAAAAAAAAAGTACTATATATATATATATATATATATATATATATATATATATATATATATGTCTATATCTGTAGAATTATAAATAATCAAGTCAGAGAAAAAAAAAAAAAGGTAACAAATAAGGATAAAGTGGAATAAAATAATTGAAGTAGACTTTGCAGTGAGTAAACTGTAGACTTATAAATATGTGGTTAACAAATGTATAAGAGTATAATGTGCAAACAGGTTTATAACAGGTTGTTACACAGTAACAACGAGAACAGAAAGTGCAGTGCAATGTCAGTGTATCGATGTTTATCCTGAAGTGAAGTCACGTGACGTTAAGTTCAGGAGTCTGATGGCCTGGGGGAAGAAGCTTCTCCTGAGTCTCTCAGTTTTGGCCATCAGGCTTCGGAAGCGCTTACCAGATGGCAGCAGCGTGAAATGAGGGTTTGCAGGGTGATTAGAGTCCTTGATGATCTTGGTAGCTCTACCTTTGCAGCGTTTGGTGTAGGCGTCCTGCAGAGGCGGGAGAGCTGACCCTGAGATACGCTCGGATAAGCGCACTACTCTTTGCAGGGCTTTGCGGTCATGACTGGTGCTGTTCCCATACCACGCTGTGATGCACTGAGTTAAAACACTTTCTATCGCCCCTAAATAGAAAGTTTTCAGGATAGCTGGTGAAACCTGAATTTCCTCAGCTGGCGCAGGTGGTACAGTCTTTGCCTGGCTTTTTCACCTGTGTCTGAATGTGAGCAGTCCAGGTCAGGTCCTCGGAGATGTTTACTCCCAGGTACTTGAAGCTGCTCACTCTCTCTACTGGTGACCCGCTGATCATGAGGGAGTATGTCCGTTGCTGTCTCTTCCTGAAGTCCACAATCATTTCTTTGGTCTTGCCAACATTCAGAGAGAGACAGTTGTCCTGGCACCATGATGTTAGATGCTCCACCTCGTCCAAGTATGCCGTCTCATTGTTGTTGGAAATGAGGCCCAGGACAACAGTATCATCAGCAAATTTGATGATAGATGTGGAGCTGTGTGTGGACAAACAGTCATGCGTGTAGAGAGAGTAGAGCAGGGGACTCAGGACACAGCCCTGTGGAGCTCCCACACTCAGGGTGATGGAGGTGGAGGTGAACTGGCCTATTCTCACCACCTGAGGCCTGCCAGTGAGGAAGTCCTCAATCCAGTGGCAGAGAGAAGGATTCAGGCCGAGATCCAGGAGTTTGGAGGTTAGCTTGATGGGAACTATGGTGTTAAAGGCTGAGCTATAGTCAATAAATAGCAGCCTTACGTAGTTCCCACTTTTGCTGTCGATGTGAGTGAGGGAGGAGTGGAGGACATGAGAGATGGCATCTTCAGTCGATCTATTGAGACGATAGGCAAACTGAAGAGGGTCCAAAGTGTCAGGCATGTAGGCGCAAATGGTGTTTTTAATGAGTCTCTCAAAGACCTTCATGACTATAGACGTGAGAGCCACTGGACATTTAGGCAAGAGGGTTTACTGTTCTTAGGGACAGGGATGATGGTGGATTTTTGAAGGAGGTGGGGACCACAGATGTAGCGAGGGACTCATTAAAGATAGATGTAAACAACCCGGCGAGCTGATCAGCACAGGACCGCAGAACACGACCTGAAATACCATCCAGCCCGGCAGCTTTCCTGACGTCCACACGCTTGAGTGCTCTCGAACTTCATCCTCTGAGACAGAGATCACGTGATTGTTGCTGCTCTGAGTAATTTCCTCTATGGCGCCACTTGGCGGAGTCGCGTGTCGCGGTTACAGTCAAAGCGAGCGTAGAAAGAGTTTAACTCGTTCACGAGCAACGGTCGGCGCTCTCCTCTGCAGAGGATTTAGATCCAAAGAGCAGATGGACCTCAGACCTTGCCACACATGCGGCGCGAGTCGTTGAGTTGGAAATGAGGCTCCACTCGGTCTTTATACCGGAGCTTTGCGGCTTTAACTGCACGCCGCAGAGCATAACAGGATGATTTGTATTCATTCATATTCCCCGGCGTTGTAAGCGGCAGTGCGTGCGTTCACTGCCGCGCGGATTGAATTGTCCACCCACGGTTTCTGATTTGAGAAGGACGTTATTGTTTGCGTGGCTTGCTCTGTAAGCGTGTTGATGAAGCAAAGCGCCACGTCTGTGAACTCGTTTACGTCGGCTGAACTCGCTCGGAACATGTCCCAATCCACATCGTCCAGAGCTGCCTGAAGCGCGGTCTCTGAGTGGGGCGACCAACGCTTAACTTCCCGCCTCACGGGGGGTTCCTGAACGAGCTTTTGTTTGTATTCGGGAGTGAGGAAAATGGCGGCATGATCCGATTTGCCAAACGCTGGAAGTGACCGCGCTTTATAGGCGTTCTTGAACGGAGAGTAGCAATGATCCAGCGCGTTTGCTCCTCGTGTAGGGCAGGAGACGTGCTGGCGAAAGTTTGGCAGGACTTTCTTTAGGTTTGCTTTGTTAAAATCGCCCGCGACGATGAAAGCAGCATCGGGGTGTTTGTTTATGACGCCGCTGGCAGCATCATGAAGGCCAGATAAAGCCAGCGCTATGTCTGCCTGTGGTGGAATGTAAACAGCGGTCGTGACAACCGCAGAAAACTCCCTCGGCAGATAGAATGGGCGGCAAATGATTGTTAAATGTTCCAGATGAGGCGAGCAGGACCGCGAGAGAATGGTGATGTTCCTGGGATCGCACCATTTCTTGTTGATCATGAAGCATACTCGACCGCCTTTGGATTTACCGGCCTCGGCTGTTATGTCCATCCGAAAAACAGAGAAGTTCTCCCGGCGTCACAGCTGTGTCCGGGACCGCGGGCGTGAGCCATGTTTCGGACAAACAAAATATGTTACAGTCTCTCATGTCCCGTTGAAAACTTATCCTGGCTCTAAGATCGTCCATCTTATTCTCCAAGGATTGAACATTTGCTAGAAGAATGCTCGGGAGAGGAGGACTGAATGCCCTTTTCCTCAGTCTTTTCGAATTCCAGCGCGTTTCCCACAATGTTTCTTGGTTCTACGCCGCTGGCTCTGTCCATTGTTCAACTCGGCGTTCCGAAGAATCTCAGATGGCCACAGAGTATCGGCGAAAGTGTCCTGAAACAGTCCAGTGTAGAGGTAACCAATGTCCAAAAGAGTTTTGCTGTCATAGTAGATCACTGGAGTTGATAAGTTTGTAAAATTTGAGAGTTAAACAAAGTAAAATAGTAAATAAAAGCACAGTCTTCGTGGAGCGACCTGAATGGCGACCGAACACGGCAGCGCCATTTTGTTAAAGTGAGTTTTAAATTAAAATTAAATAAAATAGCTTATATATATACAAACCCAATTCCAAAAAAAGTGACACTGTACAAATTGTGAATAAAAAAGGAATGCAATAATTTACAAATCTCATAAACTTATATTTTATTCACAAAAGAATATAGATAACATGTCAAATGTTGAAAGTGAGACATTTTGAAATGTCATGCCAAATATTGGCTCATTTTGGATTTCATGAGAGCTACACATTCCAAAAAAGTTGGGACAGGTAGCAATAAGAGGCCGGAAAAGTTAAATGAGGGACAGCTGGAGGATGTCTGGGGACTGAGGAGACAAGTTGCTCAAGTTTAGGAATAGGAATGTTGTCCCATTCTTGTCTAATACAGGCTTCTAGTTGCTCAACTGTCTTAGGTCTTCTTTGTCATATCTTCCTCTTTATGATGCGCCAAATGTTTTCTATGGGTGAAAGATCTGGACTGCAGGCTAGCCATTTCAGTACCCGGATCCTTCTTCTATGCAGCCATGATGTTTTAATTGATGCAGTATGTGGTCTGGCATTGTCATGTTGGAAAATGCAAGGTCTTCCTTGAAAGAGAGCGACGTCTGGATGGGAGCATATGTTGTTCTAGAACTTGGATATACCTTTCAGCATTGATGGTGCCTTTCCAGATGTGTAAGCTGCCCATGCCACACGCACTCATGCAACCCCATACCATCAGAGATGCAGGCTTCTGAACTGAGTGCTGAGAACAACTTGGGTTGTCCTTGTCCTCTTTAGTCCGGATGACATGGCGTCCCAGTTTTTCAAAAAGAACTTCAAATTTTGATTCGTCTGACCACAGAACAGTTTTCCACTTTGCCACAGTCCATTTTAAATGAGCCTTGGCCCAGAGAAAACGCCTGCACTTCTGGATCATGTTTAGATATGGCTTCTTTTTTGACCTATAGAGTTTTAGCCGGCAACGGCGAATGGCACGGTGGATTGTGTTCACCGACAATGTTTTCTGGAAGTATTCCTGAGCCCATGTTGTGATTTCCATTACAGTAGCATTCCTGTATGTGATGCAGTGCCGTCTAAGGGCCTGAAGATCACGGTCATCCAGTATGGTTTTCTGGCCTTGACCCTTACGCACAGAGATTGTTCCAGATTCTCTGAATCTTTGGATGATATTATGCACTGTAGATGATGATAACTTCAAACTCTTTGCAGTTTTTCTCGGAGAAACTCCTTTCTGATATTGCTCCACTATTTTTGGCCGCAGCATTGGGGGAATTGGTGATCCTCTGCCCATCTTGACTTCTGAGAAGTTCTCTTTTTATACCCAATCATGTTGCCAATTGACCTATAATATGTTGCAAATTGGTCCTCCAGCTGTTCCTTATATGTACATTTAACTTTTCCGGCCTCTTATTGCTACTTGTCCCAACTTTCAAATCAAATCAAATCAAAATGGCGCCGCTGTGTTTGGTCGCCGTTCCGGTCGCTCCGCGAAGACTGTGCTTTTATTTACTATTTTACTTTCTTTTACTCTCAGTTTTTACAAACTTATCATCTGCATTGATCTACTATGACAGCAAAACTCTTTTGGACATTGGTTACCTCTACACTGGACTGCTTCAGGACACTTTCACCGATCCCCTGTGGCCATCTGAGATTTTTCGCAACGCCGAGTTGAACAATGGACAGACGAGTCAACGGCGAAGAATCAAGAAACACCGTGGGAAACGCGCTGGTATCCGTAACAGACTGAGGAAAAGGGCATTCAGACCTCCTCTCCCGAGCATTCTTCTAGCAAATGTTCAATCCTTGGATAATAAGATGGACGATCTTAGAGCCAGGATAAGTTTTCAACGGGACATGAGAGACTGTAATATCTACTGTTTGTCCGAAACATGGCTCACGCCCGCGGTCCCGGACACAGCTGTGGCGCCGTCGGAGAACTTCTCTGTTTTTCGGATGGACAGAACAGCGAGGCGGTAAATCCAAAGGCGGTGGAGTATGCTTCATGATCAACAAGAAAATGGTGCGATCCCAGGAACATCACCATTCTCTCGCGGTCCTGCTCGCCTCATCTGGAACATTTAACAATCATCTGCCGCCCATTCTATCTGCCGAGGGAGTTTTCTGCGGTTGTCGCGACCGCCGTTTACATCCCACCGCAGGCAGACACAGCGCTGGCTTTATCTGGCCTTCATGATGTTGCCAGCGGCATCATAAACCAACAACCCGACGCGGCATTCATTGTCGCGAGCGATTTTAACAAAGCTAACCTAAAGAAAGTCCTGCCAAACTTTCATCAGCACGTCTCCTGTCCTACACGAGGAGCAAACACACTGGATCATTGCTACTCTCCGTTTAAGAACGCCTATAAAGCGCGGTCACTTCCAGCGTTTGGCAAATCGGATCATGCCGCCATTTTCCTCACTCCCGAATACAAACAAAAGCTCCTCCAGGAACCCCGGTGAGGCGGAAGTTAAGCGCTGGTCCCCGATTCAGAGACTGCGCTACAGGCAGCTCTTGATGGCGTCGACTGGGACATGTTCGGCGAGTTCAGCTGACGTCAGTGAGTTCACAGATGTGGCGCTTTGCTTCATCGACACGCTTACAGAGCAAGCCACGCAAACAATAACAATAACGTCCTTCTCAAATCAGAAACCGTGGGTGGACAATTCAATCCGTGCGGCAGTGAACGCACGCACTGCTGCTTACAGCGCCGGTCTCCATTCAGGCAATATGACTGAATACAGAACGTCCTGTTATGCTCTGCGGCGTGCAGTTAAAGCCGCAAAGCTCCGATATAAAGACAGAGTGGAGTCTCATTTCCAACTCAACGACTCGTGGTGCATGTGGCAAGGTCTGAGGTCCATCTGCTCTTTTGGATCTAAATCCTCTGCAGAGGCGAACGCTGATCCGTTGCTTTCTACGCTCGCTTTGACTGTAACCGTGGCAACGCGACTCCGCCAAGTGGCGCGTCAGAGGAAATTACTCAGAGCAGCAACAACCACGTGATCTCTGTCTCAGAGGATGAAGTTCGGAGAGCACTCAAGCGTGTGGACGTCAGGAAAGCTGCCGGGCCGGATGGTATTTCAGGTCGTGTTCTGCGGTCCTGTGCTGATCAGCTCGCCGGGTTGTTTACATCTATCTTTAATGAGTCCCTCGCTACATCTGTGGTCCCCACCTCCTTCAAAAAATCCACCATCATCCCTGTCCCTAAGAACAGTAAACCCTCTTGCCTAAATGACTATCGTCCAGTGGCTCTCACGTCTATAGTCATGAAGGTCTTTGAGAGACTCATTAAAAACACCATTTGCGCCTTTATTCCTGGCACTTTGGACCCTCTTCAGTTTGCCTATCGTCCCAATAGATCGACTGAAGATGCCATCTCTCATGTCCTCCACTCTCCCTCACTCACATCGACAGCAAAAGTGGGAACTACACGTAAGACTGCTATTTATTGACTATAGCTCAGCCTTTAACACCATAGTTCCCACCAAGCTAACCTCCAAACTCCTGGATCTCGGCCTGAATCCTTCTCTCTGCCACTGGATTGAGGACTTCCTCACTGGCAGGCCTCAGGTGGTGAGAATAGGCCAGTCCACCTCCTCCTCCATCACCCTGAGTGTGGGAGCTCCACAGGGCTGTGTCCTGAGCCCCTGCTCTACTCTCTCTACATGCATGACTGTTTGTCCACACACAGCTCCACCTCTATCATCAAATTTGCTGATGATACTGTTGTCCTGGGCCTCATTTCCAACAACAATGAGGCGGCATACTTGGATGAGGTGGAGCATCTAACATCATGGTGCCAGGACAACTGTCTCTCTCTGAATGTTGGCAAGACCAAAGAAATGATTGTGGACTTCAGGAAGAGACAGCAACGGACATACTCCCCCTCATGATCAGCGGGTCACCAGTAGAGAGAGTGAGCAGCTTCAAGTACCTGGGAGTAAACATCTCCGAGGACCTGACCTGGACTGCTCACATTCAGACACAGGTGAAAAAAGCCAGGCAAAGACTGTACCACCTGCGCCAGCTGAGGAAATTCAGGGTTTCACCAGCTATCCTGAAAACTTTCTATTTAGGGGCGATAGAAAGTGTTTTAACTCAGTGCATCACAGCGTGGTATGGGAACAGCACCAGTCATGACCGCAAAGCCCTGCAAAGAGTTGTGCGCTTATCCGGCGTATCTCAGGGTCAGCTCTCCCGTCTCTGCAGGACGTCTACACCAAACGCTGCAAAGGTAGAGCTACCAAGATCATCAAGGACTCTAATCACCCTGCAAACCCTCATTTCACGCTGCTGCCATCTGGTAGCGCTTCCGAAGCCTGATGGCCAAAACTGAGAGACTCAGGAGGCTTCTTCCCCAGGCCATCAGACTCCTGAACTTAACGTCATGTGACTTCACTTCAGGATAAACATCGATACACTGTCATTGCACTGCACTTTCTGTTCTCGTTGTTACTGTGTAACAACCTGTTATAAACCTGTTTGCACATTATACTCTTTATACATTTGTTAACCACATATTTATAAGTCTACAGTTTACTCACTGCACAGTCTACTTCAATTATTTTATTCCAATTTATCCTTATTTTTACCTTTTTTTTCTTGACTTGATTATTTATAATTCTACAGATATATATATATATATATATATATATATATATATATATATATATATATATATATATATAGTAGTACTTTTTTTATCCTATTTCTATATCATTTCCTCCTTGTGTTTTTAACTGTGAATTTGCACTGTCCATGGAGCGGACCTGTTTACATTTCACTGCCGGTTGTATATTCTGTATATAACTGTGTATGTGACAAATAAAACTCTTGAATATTGAATCTTGAATCTTTTTTGGAATGTGTAGCTCTCATGAAATCCAAAATGAGCCAATATTTGGCATGACATTTCAAAATGTCTCAATTTCAACATTTGATATGTTATCTATATTCTATTGTGAATAAAATATAAGTTTATGAGATTTGTAAATTATTGCATTCCTTTTTTATTCACAATTTGTACAGTGTCCCAACTTTTTTGGAATCGGGTTTGTACTATCGGACAAAACCTTTAAATATTCCAGTGAACTGTATTATATACTTACGCTTGTGGCTGTGTTGTGATGTGTTGTCTGTGTATCGTTCTGCTTCTTCATCAACATTTATAGGTGTCTCAACAAAAAAAGAGGCAGGAAGAGCACTCCTCATCAAGAATCACATCATGTCTATCACTTTGTTCTTTCTCTTGCATTCTGAAAGAGCATGCTACAGTAAAAAGTAAAAAAATACTTTTATCATCTGCAAAAAAAAAAAAAAAAAAGTTTTTTACTTTGTTGTTGAATTGAGACAATGAAAAAGGATGTGAGGTAAAAAAAAAAAAGGTAATGGGATCACAGGCCTGCATTTCTCATATGAGCAGTGAGTACCACAGTTCAGTATGGAATCTGGAGCATGTGACATTATATTATACTTTATATATAGCATTTGCAATATGATATCTATGTGATGATCATCATCAACCAATCATAGCTGTTTGTGAATGTCAAAAGTGCACAATAAATAAAGTTATTGTCTCCCAAAAGAATGAATACCCTTTTTCCTTCCCGATACCTGGGCTCAGGATATCGGCTGATACAGAGTACTGATCCGATACCTGTGTGTGTATATACAGCTGTATACTACTACTACTACTTAATTTTATAACACAATATAATAGTTTTTGGAGAGATGGTTCATCCAGAAAACAACATAAAAAAGACCCTCACATGCATCTATGATCTACTACTAAAGTCTGCAATCAAAAGTCAGAGATCTCAACACAAAATCAAACATTTTTCATCAATCAATGATGATGTTCCATATTTTATTGCCCTTCAATGGTATACTGCCATTAGCATCTTGCTACAAGTGTAAAGCACTGCCCATGAGAAAATTTTGCACTGCACCTACAGTGCAGAAACCACACATCCTGTTGTTGCAGGATGACAAACCAAGTTCACACAAAAGGAGAAAAAAAATATGCATATCACCTCACAAGTCTATAACCCTAAACCCTAACCCATTTTAAGGTTGTTGCTGGCATCTACGCTAATGTGAGTCTCTCTGTTTATCCCGAGGTTTACTGCAGTCAGCCGGATCCAGGCCATATCCAGATCAGATGGTGGACCTGCCCCCCCCCCTCACTTCAGGGAGCCCCTATCAGCTTCGAGATATAGAGAACAGGCCAATGAGAATTGGCGTGCGAGATTTGCATCTCGCGCTCCGCCCCGCATCGAGGGTATAAAGCGGAAGCAAAATGCAGCGCACATTTGTCATTCACTTCGGAGCCGAACACGGTGTTGATGAAGAAGACTGTTCCTGCTTCAGCAGAGAGAAAGAGAGAGAACGACAGAAGAGGCTTCTTTGAGTGCTGAGAGAGATGGCACGATCAGCGGCGGCCGCAAGCTCACTGATACAGTGATAAACTGCTGTTTTCACAGCGCTGTTTGGTCTGTCGGTGAGGGTGTTCCCAATGGTGAGTGCATACACAGGCTGCACTACTCCCCTGTGTTTTGCCACGGTCATTCCTGGGTGCTTCAGCGCATTTAAAAGAGCACATTTTCTTCTAAAAGAGCAGCACGGGTGTGACACTGCGTCTTTTTCAAGACGTCATTCCACCCGTGCGTTTCTGGATGCGGTAATTTCCTGTCCTTGTTGATGGCCACGAGCCCTCTCTCATAGCCATGTTGAGATTGCATTCGTGGGTGGTCCATGTTCTCTCAGGAGAACGGGATCACATCGGCATGCTGTTCATCTCGCCTTCCCCGTGAGGGTTTGAGTGTTCAGCACGCTGTGTGCCATCTAGATGCGCAGTCGAGACTATGAAACCACAAACAGGGTTGCGTCCCTTCGCTTATACCACAATCTAGTTTCTTTTCTGGTGCACCAGAAAAGGACTACTTCGGCTGATAAGCCTGGGTGACCTGAGGATTACAGTGGGGCTTTCCACCGAGTACATCTCCGTGGGCCCCAACTCCTCTAGCGCATCGCAGCATGCTGAGACTGTATTCGTGGGTGGTTCATGTTCTCTCATGAGAGCATGACCACGTCAGCGCGTTGTTCATCTTGCCTTTTTCATAAGTGAGGCAATTCCTCTGAGGAAGGACCTCCTGACTCAGAGACAGGGCACCCTCCGGCACCCGCGTCCAGACCTCTGGAAACTCCATGTCTGGAGGCTGTGGTAGACACCATCACTTCCGCTAGAGCTCCCTCTATGAGGCACCTCTATGCGTTGAAGTGGAACCTGTTCGTTGAATGGTGTTCTTCTCGCCGAGAAGGCCCCCAAAGATGTTCAATCAGTTCTGTGCTTTCCTTCCTACAAGATGGATTGGAGCGATGGCTGTCTCCCTCCACCCTCTAAGTTTATGTTGCCGCTATCGCCGCTAAGCATGATTTGGTAGGTGGAAAGTCCTTAGGGAAGCATAAACTGATCATCAGGTTCCTGAGGAGGGCGAGGTTCCTAAATCTGCTAAAGTCCTCCCTCTATACCCTCTTGGGACCTGTCTCTGGTGCTGACTGCACTGCAGAGACCTCCCTTCGAGCCTTTGCAGTCAGCTGAGTTAAAAATTCTGTCTCTGAAGACAGAACTTCTGACTGCATTGGCCTCCATCCATTTCGGTTGACGCATCATGCCTGGAAATCGGGGCAGGTAACTCTCATGTAATCCTGAGACCCCGGCCCTGATATGTACCCAAGGTTCCCACCACTCCCTTCCGGGACCAGGTGATGAGCCTGCAAGCGCTGCCTTCGGAGGAGGCAGACCCAGCCCTAGCTTTTCTCTGTCCCGTCCGCGCCCTGCAGACTTACGTGGACAGAATGCAAAGCTTCAGGACCTCAGAGCAGCTCTTCATCTGTTACGGAGGCCAGCAGAAGGGAAAGGCTGTCTCCAAGCAGAGGATGGCCCACTGGATAGTGGATGCCATCGTCTTGGCGTATGAAACCCAAGACGTGCCCTGTCCGCTCGGGTTAAGTTCCCACTCTACTAGGGGTGTAGCTTCATTCTTTGAGAGAGTTTTCTTTGCGCTCATACCAACAATGCACACACAAGCTTGTAAAGAACTTGCGCATTCCAAATTAAGTTTCCTTAAACAGTCAAATACACAAAATTATGTAAAAATGTCTGTCTTTAGTGACTATTCACATAAACACAGTCGGCTATGTCTTACGCAAATGTAAATAGTGCAATAGTATGCATGCAAATATTATGAGATCTAAATGTCATTGGTTGAAACGAATGCTGGAGATTTCATGATATTTAAACGATTCGATCGTATGTGCGTTGATCAGTGTTAAAAGAAAGTAAATGTGACCCTTTACAGAAAACCAGTGACACAAGTCGGCAGCACAACTTGAGCAAAATGAGAAAGAAGCATTTTTTTTTTCAAAATTGGTGATGTTCGCTTTTTTGCAGAATCTGTTAGTTGAGATCACAAAGAAGCCTCTCCATGTTTGAGATAGCAGTATTGGTATATTTAAAAGGGTACATTTTGAGGTTGAAATCGGCTTGTTTTCCGGAGATTCTAGCACGCAGTAGGGGTGTGTCATTGTCTGTGTGTATTTCCATTGCCTCTGCCCTCCAAGGGAAGCGTGGCTACTTATTATGCAGCGCTCTGGACGTCTCTAGCTGATATCAAAATTCAATGAAGATGGACATTGCAAAGAGTATCGCATGGCTATATCGATAGTAACATTTGATGGCGATAAAGACAGAGAAATTGGGAAAATCCATAACTTTGACTGTAAATGCTACACAAGGAGAAAAGAGAACTCTCTGCCCGAAGACCCCGACAAAGAGAAAGTGTGCCCAAACAACTTATTTCATTGGAGGCAACCATAAACAAAGTTTCCATAAACAAAGTTTGTCGTTTTGTGTTCATTCTAAGAACACATACACGTTATCTCATGTTTAGTCCATCTTTAGACCTTCCCATACCTAACATTACCTATTGTTAGTAGCTAGCTCAGGACTGTCGTTTTAATTGTAATCGTTAGCATCGTATCACTTGCCAAAACCCCCCATTACTATAATGGGCTTTTAGATGGTAATGTTAGCATCTGCTATTCATTTGAATAATGCTTCAATTGCTTGAATTGACTGGTGTGAATGACTTAGCCCACGTAAACCTGCCTGTTAGCATTCTTGAATTGAATGTGATGCTAATAATTGTCGCCAGTGGTAAACTATCAAACAACTATCCAAACTGTTTTAGACCTAAAAGAGTCTTTGTAGGCCTATGTTACCCTTAAATGTCAGAGAAAAGAACAGAATCAGAGATTATTGTTTTTCTTATAGAAAATTGTACTTTGCATATTAAACTATAAAAACACATAATTATAGTTGATTTTAGTTTATCATAGTTGATCATAACTAGAGATGAAATGGCATGAAAATTTCATTTCATGATTATAGTGACCAAAATGATCACGGTTATCACAGAACCCTGTTCAAAAAGTCCTAATGCTACACAATGAAATCAATTCACCAAGTTTTATGTAGAAAACCAGCAAATAACAAATAAAATTAGCATCAATATGTACTTTTTGTTTACATAAACATTAAAATAATAACATTAAAAATGAGTTTTGACAAAAAAGGTTTTATAAAAAGATAAAACTCACATATTTCAGCCTCTAAATAATTTTTCAGTCAAAAGTCAAAAAAGATAAATACTGACATTTACAATGCACATGATGCTTTATTATTAATAGTATGCGGTCCGATTTTTCCGTTGCATCTGTTGTTGCTATGCAACCATGCAGCTTTACAGGGGGAGCTTTACAGGGGGTATGGCTTATCTAAATGAGATGTAAAAGAGCCCTGTTGTCACTCCCAGCAGGTGAGAACAGGTGAGAACTGCACAATCTTTAGAGGGCGTTTTCTCCCTTTTGAGCTTTTTTGAGTGCCTACCTTCAAATGGCCACAACTTCTCCAAATATTATCAGATTATTATCATGTGTTAGACATCGTTGGAAAGCTTGGAGACTACACTTTCAGAATCTGTGAATAACTCAAAATGCCCTAGAACCGACTTGTGTCCCTACTTTCCGTGATTGGTCACAAATGTCTAAATTAGATGGTTTGAATGATGCACTCACCTGTCGATCTCTGCTCAAGTCAGGATTGTGACAGATGCTTGGTTAGGTTTGATGGTTCTTCATCAGTTTTAGTAATTCCAGATTTCACTTCAACTCCTCTCTTTATTAATTAGTTTTGGGTATGTTGAGTGAGATTTAACTGCTTCATTCATTTTGTTCCTCTATGTTGCCACATTTGCCAGTTTCGTGTCAGTTTGGGTAGAGCACTGCCTCCTAGCGGTGAACTTCGGGAACAGCATATACCAAAATGTGCAAAATCTTGATATCGTACCATTTTAAATAAAATATATACCGGTATTTTTCCAGAACCGGTATACTGCGCATCCCTAGGCACAAGCAACATAATTACCATCAAATAACCATCAAACAAATGGATGAAGATCCACATTACACGTTGAATCAGACAAGATATGAAAGCTTTAAAACAGCTGCACAACAACGACTGCATCTAAAAGGTCTTAATAGGAGGTACATAAAAAAATTACTAATATTTACATGAACATACAAAAAATTGTGTTACATAGTTAATATAATGTTATATAGGTTTATAGTATATATGAAATACCCATAGTAAAATTAGTATATGTACATTATATTAAAAATATTTATGATGCATTTTTATATGGTAGGCTACTGTATATATACGTATATATGTGAACATTATATGTCTAATATGCTCTTGAGGAATGTGATATGTACAGTACCATTTTACTTAATAGAGATATTGACAATAGTATTTTAGTATGGTACATAGTATGGTTTCAAAAATATTATATAATAATATAATAAAACTAAACACAGTGCCCCCACTGGTCATCAGAGGATGCTAAAAAAACGTCTCGGTTACGTGTGTAACCCTCGTTCCCTGAAGGAGGGAACGGAGACGCCACGTCGGAGTACCGACGAATAGGAATCTCGTTCGTGAGAGCCAATCTACTTCGAGTGTAACTAAAACGAGCCAATGATTGCACCAGGTGCTCATGCCACGCCATGCGGGTATAAATGAGACACAGGTGATTGCATCAAATCAGCATTTTGCTGAGGAGCCGAGTAGGTAGACAGGCACCCCAGCAGGGTACAGAGGACATGGTGATGGGATGTGGCGTCTCCATTCCCTCCTTCAGGGAACGAGGGTTACATACATAACCGAGACGTTCCTATTCTGTCGGTCACTCTCAATGCCACGTCGGAGGGCCGACGAATGGGAATCCCTACCAAAGTGCCATGGCCTCTGCCCCCCTCCAGTGCCCAGTGTGAGCTGCCTGAGCTCTCTTACCTGATGAGATGGGGCTCACACCAGGAAGTCCATCACTGCTGTTCCGCATGATCCTGCTCAGTGATTATTGGATAACACTGGGAAAGTGTGCCCTAGAGAAGGGGACGCTGCGGAGCCCACATCGTACCCCGAAGGAGTTATGTTGAGTACAATGCTGAGCCGTAGCCTGCAAGGGAGGAGGGGGCTCAGTCCCAGTGACGGGAAGGCTCCCACAAGGGAAAGACACAGGCTTCCCGTGGAGCGACCGTGGAAAAATATATGGGATCCCCGCAGGGTCACTCATATAACCCCAGCCCATTACCGGTTCTCAAGGATTCAGCAGCAAGGGGCCTGATGCCCGACGTCCCGCGACGTCTGGCACCGAGGGTAATGGAGGACTCACAGAGTTTGCTTCTGAAGAATAAGAGCGGCAGAGAGCCGGGGCCTCTCAGTGCTTCTACCCATTTGAGGTGAGAGCACAGGAGGAGACCGGCTCTACACGCAGGCTATAGAATCTAGCGAACGTGTTGGGTGTCGCCCAGCCCGCAGGTCTACAGATGTCTGACAGCGAGGTGCCACGTGCCAGCGCCCAGGAGGATGCAACACTTCTAGTAGAGTGTGCGCGCACCCTGAGCGGACAGGGCACACCTTGTGCTTGGTAAGCCAAGGTGATGACATCCACTATCCAGTGGGTCATCCTCTGTTTGGAGACAGCCTTTCCCTTCTGTTGGCCTCCGTGACAGAAAAACAGCTGATCTGAGGTTCTGAAGCTCTGAGTTCTATCCATGTAGAGCCACAGAGCGTGGACGGGACAGAGCAAAGCAAGGGCTGGGTCTGCCTCCTCCGGGGGAAGCACTTGCAGGTTCACCACCTGGTCCCTGAAGGGAGTGGTAGGAACCTTGGGCACATAGCCAGGCCAGGGTCTTAGTACCACGTGGGTATTACCTGGCCCAAACTCTGGGCATGATTTTTCGACTGAAAATGCCTGCAGGCCCCCTACCCTCTTGATGGAGGCCAGTGCAGCCAACAGCAAAGTCTTCATAGACAGAATCTTTAGCTCTGCTGACTGCAAAGGCTCAAATGGGGCATTCTGGAGTGCTCGGAGCACCAGAGCAAGATCCCAAGAGGGTATGGAGGGGGGTCGAGGAGGATTTGACCATCTTGCCCCCCTAAGGAACCTGACGATCAGGTCATGCTTCCCAACCGTCTTACCTTCTACGTGGTCATGATAGGCGGATATAGCAGCAACATAGACCTTGAGGGTGGAGGGAGACAGCCTACGCTCCAACCCTTGTTGCAGGAAGGAAAGCACAGACGCGATCAAACATCTTCGGGGGTCCTCTCGGCAAGAAGAACACCACTCGACAAACAGGTTCCACTTCAAGGCATAAGCCTGTCTTGTAGACGGTGCCTGTGCCGAAGTAATGGTGTTAACTACCTCTTGGGGTAAGTCACCTAGACGGACCTCCGCGTCCCGTCCAGGGGCCAGACATGAAGCTTCCACAGGTCTGGACGTGGGTGCCACAGGGTGCCCCGTCTCTGAGTCAGAAGGTCCTTCCTCAGAGGAATTGGCCAAGGAGGGGCTGTCGTGAGGAGCATAAGTTCTGGGAACCAGTTCTGGTTGGGTCAGTACGGCGCCACCAACAGAACCTGATCCTTGTCCTCCCTGACCTAGCAGAGTTTGTGCAAGTAGGCTTACTGGGGAAAACGCATATTTGCACAGCCCCTGGGGTCAGCTGTGCGCAAGGGCATCCGTGCCGAGTGTACCCTCGGTCAGCGAATAGAACCACTGGCAGTGGGACATTTCTGGGGAAGCAAACAGGTCGAACTGTGCCACCCCGAACTGTCTCCAGATGAGCTGAAGCACCTGGGGGTGGAGTCGCCACTCCCCTGGGAGTGCAGCTCGTGAAAGCTCGTCGGCCACATGGTTGCGCACACCAGGGACATGAATGGCTTGAAGCGACCTCAGACACTTCTGACTCCAGAGGAGGAGATGGCGGGCGAGTTGCGACATGCGACAGGAGATATACGTCGGTTGATATACGCAATGGTCACAGTGTTGTCCGTGCGGATCAGTAGATCTTTGCCCCGTAACCGCCCTTTGAGGTGGCTCAGAGCAAGATGTACTGCTAGCAACTCAAGGCAATTGATGGGCCAATGCAGGTGCGGCCTGTCCAAACCCCTGACACTGCATGCCCATTGTACGTGGCTCCCCAGCCCATGGCAGAGGCATCCGTGAAAACCACAGTATGCCTGGACACCTGTTCCAGGGGCACTCCAGCCTGAAGGAACGAGGGGTCTGACCATGGACTGAAGGACTGGCACCGCGGCTGCCATATGCCCCAGGAGCCTCTGAAACTGTTTCAGTGGAACCGCCATCCTGCCTTGAAACGTGTTCAGGCAGTTCAGCATAAACTGGACATGCTCCTCTGTGAGGCGCGCTGTCTGCTCGCCCGAATCCAACTCCATACCGAGAAAAGAGATCCTCTGCACGGGGGTGAGTCTGCTCTTTTCCCAGTTGACCCGAAGACCCAACTGGCTGAGGTGTCTGAGCACCAGGTCCCTGTGTTCGCACAACTGATCCCTGGACTGTGCTAGAATGAGCCAGTCGTCGAGATAGTTGAGGATGCGAATGCCCCGTTCTCTCAAGGGCACAAGGGCCCCCTCCATGACTTTTGTGAAGACACGGGGGGACAGGGACAGCCCGAAGGGCAGGACTTTGTACTGATATGCTTGACCCTTGAATGCAAGGTGCAGAAACGGCCTGTGTCGAGGAAGGATCGAGACATGAAAGTACATGTCCTTCAGGTTGATCGCTGCAAACCAATCTTGGGGACGGATGCATTTGAAAATGCATTTCTGCATGAGCATCCTGAACAGTAGCTTGTGGAGGTTCCGATTCAGGACTTCTTGGGTACAATGAAGTACGGGCTGTAGAAGCCGGTCTTCATATCGGCTGGAGGGACCGGATCTATCGCGTCCTTTGCCAGCAGGACAGCGATCTCCGCAAGCAGGACATGGGCATCTGCAGCATTCACCGAAGTGAAGCGGATGCCCTTGAACCTGGGAGGGCGCCGGGCGAACTGAATCGCGTAGCCGAGCCTGATGGTCTGAATAAGCCAGCGAGATGGACCGGGGAGCGCTAGCCAGGCCCCCAGGGACCGTACAAGCGGGACCATAGGGACCACCGGCATACCCACCGTGGGGCAGCGAGGTGGAATGCAGGTACCGGACTTGGGCGGCTGTCTCGTGGAGGTGGCCTGCAGCGAGGTGAGAGTGTGCCAGAACACAGGAACATGAGGGGGTTGTCCACTGCTGCCCGCTGGCGAAGGGGGAGGATGAGTGTGGTCCAGCGTTTGACCGGCCACAACTCTCCGAGCCCCCTGCGAACATGGAGATGGAAGGAATTGCTCTTGTGTTGAGAATTTGGGAACAGAAACAAAACGGAACACAAGATTCTCCTCCCGGCCCTCCACCGGGGGATGGAGCGGTGTGGTCACCATCTCCAGAAGAGCAGTCCTCCTCATCTCCAGGTTGCCCGTCTCGGGGCTGCTTAAGACCACATTAATGGGGCAACATGAGGGAAGATGCCCCCCTCAAGAGCAACGTGTTATTATAATATTTAGGGAAGGGCAGGGCAGGGCAGCCTGCTTGTGCCCGGCTCCACAACGTCGCTTGGGTGGAGGCTGCTTCTGCGACGCGGGAGTGGAGGCAGACACAGGCAGTCGCCCTCGGCGATGAGCAGGCTGAGGCACTGCCAGCGGCGGGGTTGAGACAGCAGCTGACCGCAGTGGCAGAATGTGACTGATCGCCTCAGTCTGCTTCTGTGCGGCCGAGAACTGCTGGGTGAAGTTCTGGACCGCGTCGCCGAAGAGGCCAGTCTGGGAGACGGGGGAGTTAAGGAACCTGACTTTGTCGGTCTCCCTCATGCCCGCCAGACACAGCCGGAGATGGCGTTCCTGAACCACCATAGTGGACATTGCATGACCCACGGCCCGTGCTGTAACCTTCGTCGCACGAAGCGCGAGGTCCGTTGTGGTTCTCAGTTCCTGGAGAACTGCGGGATCGTGACCACCCTCGTGCAAGGCCTTCAGAGCCTGGGCCTGATGGACCTGCAACATCGCCATAGCATGTAAGGCGGAGCCTGCCTCTCCACAAGCCTGGAAGGCCTTCCCGATCAGATCGGATGAGTACCCACAGGCCCTGGAGGGAAGACACGTGTTCCCCCTGGAAGTGGAGTTAGGGCACAGTTGCATAGAAACAGCCCATTCCACGGGAGGAACCTGCGTGTATCCCTTTGCAGGTCCGCCATCGAGGGTGGTGAGGGAGGAGGATCCACTGGGCCGATTTCGGGCAGTAAAAGGTGCTGTCCATGACCTAGTGAGCTCCTCGTGCACCTCCGGGAAAAAAGGAACCGGGTGGGGCGCTGAGAACCAGCACGGGCCACCCCGAGAAACCAATCATCCAGCCTTGAGGGTTCGGGACATAGTGGAGGGTTCCACATGAGCCCGACTCTCTTGGCGGCCCGGGAAAGCATGGCCATCATCTCTGGATCAGTATCGGGCACAGCGGGTCTTTCCGGAGGAGCCCCCTGCACCGACACGTCCTCTCCAGAGAGTTCTGACCCTCCCTCTGATGCAGCGATGGACATCTGGTCCTCAAGAGGAGCCCCAAAGGATACGGATGATGCACACCTCCCAATGGCAGCTCTACTGGCTGCGAGAGGGATGAGGGTTCCCCGGGGGTTGGTTCCCTGGCGCTCACGCGCTCGCCGTAACCCTCAAATCAGCGCTCACCGTAACCTCAAAAAACACGCTCACCGTAACCCTCAAATCAGCCGGGCCACCGCCTGAAGTAACCCTCTGTGGAGGGCTAGATAGAGGCAGAGGCACGGGGGCTCCAAGATGGTCATGTTCCCGCAGTGAGAACATGATTCATCCACCAGCGTTGCCTCAGCATGCTGAACGCCCAAACACGAGATACAGCGCTGATGACCATCCCTCGGTGACAGGAAACCACCGCATCCAGAAACACACAGATAGAATGTCATCTTGAAAAAGACGCAAGCTCTATCTGTGTAAGCTCTTTCAGAAGGACGCTCTCCTTGGTGATGAAGAACACAGGGGGAGGGGTCGCGGCGACACTGTCAGGGGATAGTGCAGCCTGACGTGCGTGCTCTCTCACACGAAGTCGCTCTCTTACCAGTCGTAGGAATGGGTTTTCAGCGCTCTCCACCTAGCGCACCAAACCGGCTGTGAGAACAGCCTTTGTGATCGTTCTGACAAACAACAAAGAGAGATGATCGGAAAACCACACGACCCGCTGCTGTGCCATCACACCATTGAAGTTGAAGAGATCGCTTCCGAAAGGCGGCTTCTGCCTTCAGTCAGGACTACGAAGTAAGGAGTGATATCTGGCGTAACCATCTACCACTCGGCTCCGAAGCAAAATGCTGATTTGATGCAATCACCTGTGTCTCATTTATACCCGCATGGCATGGCATGAGCACCTGGTGCAATCATTGCATGCCAATGTGCATTGGCTTGTTTTAGTTACACTCGAAGTAGACTGGCTCTCGCGAGCAAGATTCCTATTTGTTGGTACTCCAACGTGGTGTCGAGAATGGGAACATGAATGGGAACATGATGTACTTTCTATTCTATAGGTATTTACAGTAAATTGTTATACATAAAGTATTTAAACTAGGATAATAATATA
This sequence comes from Paracanthobrama guichenoti, assembly GCA_018749465.1. Taxonomy (NCBI): domain Eukaryota; kingdom Metazoa; phylum Chordata; class Actinopteri; order Cypriniformes; family Gobionidae; genus Paracanthobrama; species Paracanthobrama guichenoti. Next base: position 14,726,865 of record CM031964.1, read on the forward strand.
ATAAGATAATTCCATTTCATTCATGCCAGTTCAAAATAACAAAGTTGCCCACCAAGGTTATACTCATTATTGTTAAAGTGTCTTTATGATTTTGGCTTCACATCTTGAACACGGGGTGATCATTTTATTCACTTTGCAGAGTTTGCAGGATGGTTTCTCCATTAGACACAGCTTACTCAAGACTGTGTTGTGTTTATGGGTTTGTTGACCATGAACTTCCACTTCGGTTGTTGTCTTTATGCAATATGCACAAGAATAAGCGGCACAAGAGAAAGGCCAGACCATAACCAAATACCTTAAATAATAATAATAATAATAATAATAATAATAATAATAATAATAATAATAATAATATATTGATTAAAATACATACACAAATTAAAAATGAAATTAAACAATTCTAATATGCTATAAGCTATGTGTATGTTAATGGTTTATAGGCTCATGAGCAGGGCGTGCACAGACATTTTAAGGGGCAGTGGCCCAAACCAAAAAAAAAGGGGCATTTTCATATTGTAAATACAATTGTTAGGTTTAGTGCTTTCAATTGATGTTGTTGTAATTAATCTACCATTCAAATAATTTGATTTCTATCTCTTTTTATTACACTCTAGCATATTCTAAATTTCATTGAACTTGTACAACAGTACAATAAAGTATCTTACTCTTACTATTCCTTTACTGTCAGCCTGCAACTGTCTGATTTGCTCATTGGGCTCTCCCTCACTCTATTGAATGGAAACTATTAGACATTACATTTAATATTATACATGCAGCATAAATCTATATTATTATGTACTATACTATGCTAAGATACAACCCATTTAGAATAGTTATTGTATATTACCTTTTTAAATTATGTATAGGGTAAGATGGGGGTAAGATGACATTGTATTATGTTGAATTTCAAAGTTGTTGTATCTATTTGTTAACGATGGATTTGTGCACACAGTGTTTCTGGATTTGTGGAGTAAAAGTTATAGCTAAAAACATAAATTTAGAGCCTTAGGGTAAGACGCACCCAGCCAGAACTGGCAGAGAATGCCCTAAGTGGCATGTTGTTATTGGTGTATTTTTAAATATAATACTTATTGTAATTAATGGGGTTATTATTTAATATTATCATGAATTAAATGTACATTTCAGACATCTTCACTTTCATTAAAACTTAATTGAGTGAATTCTATTATGACAACATCTATTATGTTTCTATTATGACCTATCTTAAATAATATATGGGCAATTAAATAAGTAAATATTCATATGTCTGTACATAAGTCATAAAATATTATAATAACACGTTGCTCTTGAGGGGGGCATCTTCCCTCATGTTGCCCCATTAATGTGGTCTTAACAAAATATTATAAATATGTTGTAGATTATTAGTATTAACTAAGACAATTGATTATAATGAGAAATATAATTTAAGTGTAAAAGTATAAGTTAAAGTGTGACAAACAAAAAGTCTTTTGACATTTCTTTTTTTTTTTTTTTTTTTTTTGTCTACAAAGTGTGCCAACAACAATTTGGGGATATTTATTTTAGATCAGATACAAAAATTTGATTAGACAAGAATTGTAATTCTCTTTCAAGAACGTGGACTTTGGATAAGTTGTTAGCACTATTAGAAGACCAGGAGCAAAACAATACCGACAAAAATACAAAAACAAACTACTAAATTACTAATTCCGCGGATGAACCACTGTTTGTAACATGGATTGTGATGCATCTACCTGTTAATGCGACAACATTCTGGAACTGTCATCTCAGTTTTGCTTCTTTTTTTTTCTTCTTTTTTTTCTTCAAGCAAAAACGAATCACAATAGTGCAAATATGCTTCTCTTAGAAATATACAACATTTCCAACAATGTACATATTAAACAAGTAAAATAATCTTGCACAGACATAGGACAAAAAAAAAGAACAAAAAAAAAATAATAATTAATTCATCTCAGCTTTGCAGATAACGTGCACAGACTCTGGGATCGAGCGGGAAAACACAGAGTAGCGGAATCGGTGGATCTTTTGCCTAGGGAAAACAGAACAAATTTAGCGGGGATGGGTAGCGAGAGGGGCACCTCAGCTGATGAGGGCAGCTGATAGTGGCTCTAGCCAATGGGCCACCCCCCTGTGCACGGCCCTGTTTATGTGAATTTTGTTGGATAAATTTGCTCTTCATTAAGAGAATGTACAAGTAAATCTCTTTCTAAATTCTGTAATATTTTGGTTTGAAACTTTGTTCACTGTCCAGGGATTTAATTCTCTGCCTTCACTTATTGAAAACATAATACAATTCTCATCATTAGGCCTTTCTGTTGCATTATGGTTATTTTCATGTTTCTCATCTTTGTGAAATGGTAAATTATTAAAATTTACCCAACATGGAGTTCTCTGTTCCATTTAGGCCCCACTAGTGCATTTTTTGCATTCCTGTTGCATTTTTCGTATTTCCACGGTAAGTCTCTCCGAGCTCGTGTCTTCCCTTGGCAAGACACCTTGCCACCCCTGGGGTTGAAAGATTCCATCTGCGGTTGGATACTCCAGAGTGTTCCATATGCAACCCATACATAGGACATATGTGTATTCTTAAGTCCTCCCTTCGGGCAGGCATTGTGTTGCATTTTACTACGTGGGATATGCTTCCCAGTGTACTTTGGTAAGCTGAGCCCAGCCCTTCGTTCATGCCAGGTTTCACGGCAGGGAGCTCAGGCTGAAAGACATCCGCTGTGGCAAGATTGAACCCCCATTTCATCAGTACTGACGTAACTCTGAGTGTACTGACCGAAAGGGAACATCTCAGTCACCTATGTAACCCCCGTTCCCTGAACATTACATCCCCATGCCACCACAGCTGTACCGCTGGTACGGCCGGGGCGCTCAACCTTGGCTCCTCAGCAGGTAAACATAATGCGAGGTTGCAATGCAACTCCTTATATACCCACGCGGTGGGGCGGAGTTGTATTATGCAAATTCCGCAGATCCATGGCATTTTCAAGCCATTGGCTCATTTTGTAGATCTCGAAACCCCCATTTCGTCAGTACTGACATAATGTCTCTGTTCCCTTTCTTCAGGGAATGAGGGTTACATAAGTAACCGAGACGTTTTCGCTGAAGGGTGTGTCCGTGGCGGCATGACAAAGTTTGAATGCTTAACCTAATAGCTGAAGAGCCACATTATAAAGAATGGCAACTGGTTAGCATGCTAACAGATTTGCATGCTATGCTAACTAGCATAAGGCAACAAACACAGGCAGGGTCAACTTCGAAGAGGAATATCAAATATCAAAATAAGCAAATATCCAAAAAATCAGTTTCTGTGCGGCTCATTTCAGAGATCATCTGAGCCGATATTTGACAAAATTTGTAGGAGGAGTAGCGAAAAAAAAAAGTTTTTCATTTGCTTCAATATGGCAGACGGTCACATTGTTGGAAAATGACAATGAGGTATTGTCAGAATCGGCATAAACCAAGGATTATAATGACATGAATCAAATTTTGAACAATGTTTTCAAAGGTTATAAGCATTTTTTTTTTTTAACTTATATTTCTGGAACTCCTAATTTTCTGCCTATGTCAAATTGTTTAAAAAATATTGCAATTTATGACAAAATTCAAAATGGCGGCCACATGGTTCATCTGATCCTGCCAAAACACAGTGAAACCATAGACACCAAGATTATGATTTTCTGACAAACTGTTCTCTAAGTTATTAGAAAAAAAGAAAACATTTTTTTTTTCAGATATCATGACCTGTAGGTGTCGTTGTTCCCAAATTTGGCATGGACCCCCAGATCATGGTTCCGGTGAAGCGTACCAATTTTTGTTTCAATTGATCAAAGTTTGGCCAAGATATGGCATATGGCTGCCATTGACTCCTAATGACTGGAAGTCAGATCTAGTTCTTGTGTTTCTCTTTTTTCTGTTCTTGTTGTTCCTCTGTCCTTCAGTGATTCTGCTTGTTAACAGCAGGTGTTCATCACTAAAGCTCAACAATCACTCACATACACTTAATTATCTCACTGCAACACAGTGTCAATGTTACTTTTACTCTTTGTAGTCTGGACACTGGATTTGCATGTAGGGTTGAAAGGGTTAAAGATAAAAAAACACACCCACAAAATGTATTTTAACAGTAATGGCAACACTGTTTCCAGCAGTTTACCATAAAAATGTTGTTTTGTGTGTCACCATTGTGCTGAAGAGTAGAGCCTATGCTTCAGTCCAGCAGAAGATCAATAAACATTGATGATATGCTGCATGTTGCTTTATTTAACTGTGTAGTTGCTGATCCAGTGAAAGTCTTTTTACTTAAAATATTTTTAGTGGACTCAAATGAACTAAATTCACAATAATAATATGATTGCTTTACTAGTGCATTTAATGGCAGTTGGCCGATTTTCTGCAAATAAAATGAGTTTCACTTGAGTTTTAATTTAGTGTATGTACAGTAAATAGTAAATAGCTGTACAATTAACAGTAAATTACTGTTTTATGTAAAAATGTTTGGTAAGGTCCAACAGTGCAGGTGAGCAGGTGTTTTAGCAATTGTGAAAAACTTTAAGTGCTGACATGTGGAGACAAACACCAAGATAAAAAAAAAAAAAAAAAAAAAAACATAAGAAAACATAAGAAAACAAAACATAATGCCATTACTTTATGTTCTACAAGTTCTTTATTTACAGTAGGTACAGTGTTAGCATAAAGGACTCCATATCTTCTGTTTACCAGGAATATAACGTTTTGAGTCAAATTATACTGTATTCTCTAGCTGGGAAAAGATGATATGTGTTCTCGGGACTAGGTTGTTCTTCATGAGGTTGATGAAAACTATTATTCATTACAAACTGTGTTGGCCAAAACTATGGTCTCTATGGAAAGTCCATAGTCACTTTTGAACAGCATTATGTTGAAATTTACAGCCAAGCAAGTTAATAAGTAGCATTTTTTTTTTTTATTATAATGCAAAATAGCATCTAATCATTGCTTATGACAGAGAAACAAATGAAATCATACTGTATACAAAAAGATACATAAATCACTGATAATCCATACTACTACTACTACTACTAATAATAATAATAATAATAATAATAATAATTTGTTACATTTATATAGCGCTTTTCTTGGTACACAAAGCACTTTACATGGAAGGGGGTGGGGTGATGGTGGGGTGGGATCTCTCAACCACTACCAATGTGCAGCATCCACCTAGTTACTAGTTAAAAATTATTAGCCAGTTAAAAGCAAAGACTCAATTAATTGAAACATATAGCATAAGAGAACATTAATGAAACTACACAAATATATAAATAACTGACATAAATGGCAAAGCAACAATAAATGTTAAAAAAAAAAAAAAAAAAAAAAAAACTGTAACAGCAACCACATCATTTAATCATAATGTGGTGGATGCTGGGAATTCATATCTGGTAACTGATGTTGATATTTAAAAAATAAATAAATAAAAAAAAAAAAAAAAAAAAAAAAAAACACATGCCACCAAACCCCAAAAGGGTCTCGCCCCTATTTTAATAGCTCTGCCCCACACATACGTTCGCAATGCAGGTAATGACTAACAAATTTAACAAATATGTTTTAAATGCTATAGACATAAAAATTAAAAGTTATAGACAAACCATCTATAAATGAACATGCACTCCAGGACGTTGTATGTATGCATATAACGGTCTTGTAAAGTGTCCTTTGTATGTTATTTCGTTTATGCATGTCTTATGAGCAACTTGCTAGTTCATGTAACCTCATATATATTGTGTCTCCTATCAAATTAATGCTCACTTCACGACTTACACTTTCATGTATGTCACTTCCTCGTAGGAGGCAGTGCGTGTTTGTTGCATTAATTGGAGTATATATAGGCACAGGCCCATTGAATCTTGCTCGAAACAAAGAGCCATAAATCTCCCACACAGGAATTTCCCACTGGGAAATCCCAACAGTCCCATTGGCCAACTCGACCATCAAGGGTGGGATTTCTCTAAGACTCTTAAGAGAGAGACACTCAAATCCAGGCCCTCTTCTTCTTCCTGGCTGAACCAACACCTCATCTTGGCCAGCAGGCCAGATAAGGCCTACACACAGCCTCACATTTGTGTGTGTGTGTGTGTGTGTGTGTGTGTGTGTGTGTGTGTGTGTGTGTGTGTGTGTGTGTGTGTGTGTGTGTGTGTGTGAGAGAGAGAGTGTGACAGGAAGCTAGATGCCACCACACGGCCAGTTGGGCCACCTGGCCCAACTCCTCACGGCATATGAAACTTCCTCAACCTCGATGAAGTCAAAACAACCATGCAAGTTCACAGTCGTTCCTTTGCTCGACACAGAAGGAAAAGATAATCCAGGTCAAATGTTCAATGAAAAAGTCATCCCTTCTTGGGTCCTACTTCTTGCCGATCATAAACCTTCTTTTGTTCCACATACATTTCCCACTTTTGTTTTTTTATCTGCAATCTCTCGTTGCTCGGCTAATGTCTGTCCTGTGTGTCGTGTCTTTTGAATAATGACATGCACTGAGCAATCTCTTCTCCCTATCATTAGTAGACACTCCCCTTACTCGGCCGAGACACTTTTCTAAAGCATTTTTGAAATATAGCTTACCTCACCTTTAATATTTCAGCACTATTGTTCAATATGATTTTTTTTCGGCAACTGTGTTTAAACAGTTGGGACAACTAGTAATTTAACATGTAATTAACAAGTAATTTACATTAATATCTGACTCTAAATATCCCATAAAATGGAAACTATGTAGTTTCTTATTTTAAAGTCGTGTCTTTACTTACAGTTCTTAAGACAAAAGCAAATCCATAACCAACAACCTTAATTTAAATAATGGACTTTTCGGTTCCAGTCCCGCTGTAGCAGATGTAAAAAAAAATAGTTGGGCTAACTTAAAATAATAAGGCAACTTATCGCATTCAACTTTTTAAGTTAACTCCACTCCAGTTAAAATCAACTTAAATACTTTTGTTCATCTAATGAGTATTAAGTAATCTTTTGAACTTAAAACTTATTGTCAAGACAATGGAAAAAAAACTAGTTGAGCCAACTTGAATAAATAAAGCAACCTATTGCAGTCAATTTTGTTAACTCAAATAATTAGTCGAAGTTCTCGCCACCTTTCGAAGGCTTTTCCGATGTAAATTCGGGACTTTGTGCGTTCCTTCTCCTTTTCCCTTTTCGTTGCAAGTTGTTCATCAGAACGTCGTCTCTTTGGTCGTGTGTCGGCCATATCAAAATCATATAATTCCAACTTCCCTCTTTATGCTTCTCTCTTCTACACACCCCCTTCATGTGCACGCGCACTAACCCCAAACCTCCACCCCCAAATCTTCTTGTCGGTTATTGGCTGGAGCACTGTTTATTATGTTTCGTTGTCCAGACTGCCCACGTTAGTTTTTGTTGCCATTTGTGGAGCTTGTGCTGACTACAGAGACTGCGTTTTTTTACAGTGTGTTCAGGGGACAGGCAGCTAGCGGATATTTGCTGTATGTGACAAAAAAATGTTTGGCCTAAAAAACGTGTGACATCGCTTATAGCACCTTTAAACAATTTTTGATCTTCACCATGTTTGAGATTTGTGTTGACATGAGACATGCGTTGAGGCATTATGCTACATGTTTTTCTCATTGCAACTTTTGCAACGTGTTTGCCCGGGTGATATGGGTAAACTGTGTGCCTCTAGTTTTAAGAGGCAAATTATGTTTGTGTAATATACTTTGAAAACGAAAAAAAATGGATATGGAAATCTAGGATTGTAGCTGCTTGCGTTGCTAAACATTCTTTGGTTGTCTTAACAAAAAGTTTTAAGTTCAAAAGACTACCTGATACTAATTAGATGAACAAAAGTTTTTAAGTTGACTGTAACTGGAGCGAGTTAGTTGAGTTAACTTAAAAAGTTGAATACAATAAGTTGCCTTATTTTTTTTTTTATTTGGCTATTTGTATTTACAGTGCTGAATATTGTTCTTCCTGTTCCACTGTAGAAGAACTTCCTGAACTTTGCTCTCTCTGTCCTGCTGTAGAAGAACTTCCTGAACTTTGCTCTCTCTGTCCCGCTGTAGAAGAACTTCCTGAACTTTGCTCTCTCTGTCCCGCTGTAGAAGAACTTCCTGAACTTTGCTCTCTCTGTCCCACTGTAGAAGGATCTTGTTGGACATACATACACAGAAAATTCATAAAACTATAGGCAAATAATAAAGCATTACATAATTTGATGCTTCGCTCTGTTCTTGAACTTGTCTCTTACCTTCACCCTCATTCTGTGCCTCTGCTGCTTGTCCACGGCAGGGTTGACATTTTTCACTTTCCCAGCAGTCACAAAAAATTAAAATACAGAACAAAATGGCACTACAGACAGAGATTGTTAAATATCCTCCGATCTGGTAAAAAAAAAAAAAAAAAAAAAAAAAAAAAAAAAAAAAAAAAAAACCAACCATTAAGTAACTTTTTATATGTATTTAAATTGTATTTAAGTTTTTATTTATTTATTTATTTTTTATTGTATTAAATACATTTACACACCTTCATGTCCTTCTTAAACTATGACTTACTGTAGGGGAGACCGGGTATGATTGTAACACTTTTTTCTTCAGCACCTAAAACTATCCTTTTTTGGTCTTTTGTTACAGCCTACCCCACTACTGGGGTAAGTTGTAACAGACAAAATGCACAAAAACTAAGGGTACTCCAAGTGATATGCCACAACAACAGTTTTATTTTAAATGAATGGCTGCAACAATAAAATATGTGTGACTATGGGGAGTGTGTGCATGTTGTGTTTGTTTGTGCATACACATGTGTGTGTTTGTTTGTGCACATTCATGTGTGTGTGTGTGTGTGTGTGTGTGTGTGTGTGTGTGTGTGTGTGTGTGTGTGTGTGTGTGTGTGTGTGTGTGAACAAATTAACATAAACATAGACATTCTGTAGAATTATTAAAATCACAAAAATGTTCTTAGTTGTATGTAAGTGGATGGATGTTTCAAAACACGTGTTACAACCTACCCCACCACTGTCACTCATTGTTTAGCTAGCTGTATTAGCATGGTGCTTTGACATTAGCAGGAGGTTAACACACCATTCTTTACTAGAGAAACTACACTTTGACCTGATATAACATGCATACCACATTGTCTACAACAGTAGAAGTACTAAACAAAATATTTTTTTTTTTTTTTTTACTTTCTTACCTCAGAATTCGATTTTCTGCTGTAGCTTCTGGAGATATAGCAACACAGACTGGAAAACCTCCATGTGGGAACGTAAAGGAAGCCAGAGGAAACTGAAACTGTCATATGACTCCTATCTTACCTGTGATTCGTGGAATTGGTAGTGTTACAACTCTCCCTGTGTTACAACTATACCCAGTCTCCCCTACTTTTTTTCTGTGGAACATAGAAATCTTTGAGGGGACTCTCCATAGGCTTAATGGTTTTGTATACTGTACAAAAAGTATATTATATCCCCTAAACCTCCCTATCACAGAAAACTAAATGCATTTTTACAAAAACAACATCACTTGTGTAATAAGCTTGTTTCCTCATTGGGACTAAAAACTGTCCTCATAAGGTCAAAAATTACTATCCTTGTGAGTCCCCATAACGTGGGGTTTACCAGGAACACATACACACCCTCATAGAGAAAACTTGTACTATATTATGACATTAAGATAATAGGAAAAGCTCATATAGGCTACATGATATTTACCTGAGAATAGTAAATATATTTGCGTGTCTGATCTCGCAGTGTCGTTTCATTTCACTACAGTTGCATTCATATATACAAGCCCTTAAAAGGAAATACATTAAAGTTAAAATAAAAAGAGCAGGTCCAGTGAAGATGGACACTGTTAAAAGTAGATTTGTCTCAGCATTGCACGGGCATAAAAAGAGGGGTTTAATCAACAACTTCACTCCAATTAACAAAAGGCCCAATGAAAAAGAGATAAAAACAGCAGTTTCTTTCAGAAATGTATCTATCTTCTTTAAAACATCTTGCAAAGACATGCTGATTAATTTGGCGGTTTCTCTCTCTTGCCCCATGTGATCTTCACACGCTGGACTGGAGAAACTGGAAGAACTGTGGTGACTCTGTGAAAACAAAGGAAAAGAACATTTGAACTCTCTCTTGTGAAAGTGGCATCCCCACCTGAGTCAGCCTTATATTGAAAGAAATTGTATCAGTGCTAGTGGTGTCAACATTTAGTCTGCATTCCACAGATTAAAAATTGTTTTTCCCCTATAAACGAGTTAGATGACAATCTAACTACTTCTGTGTTTTGTTTTTTCTCTCCTTTCTTTCCCATTGGGCATATCTGTTTGACTGTCCACACTGTGTATCGCAACTGTTCATATTTGTGTGTCTATGATGCTCTTTCATTTTACGGTGTGTTTGCATTCTATGGCAATGGCGTTTGCGTTGGTAGGCATAAGACAAAAACAGCAACAACAACCGCAACATAGAGGTTTGCAATACAGATGTTGTCTTATTTACAACATGCCATTGTGCAGCCGCCTGAGGCAGTGGCAGAACCACAGGAGGCTGGTATGGCTTCCGCGCTGTCGTCTCAGCCAGTTTCGAAAGACATCAGGGTTATAGCCCTATTGTCATTTTCTGCCCAACTGGCACTTTGCAACAACACAACCTTCTGTAGTCTTTCAGCATGTTTCCCATAAACACATCTTACGTTTACGCTTTACATGGCGTGAGAAAGTCACATAAACGAGGCGAAATCTGATTAGAGCGGTCAGACTGAAACTGTTTTCCAGAAATACATACGGATTTCATGTGAATTTATTTTATTTTTTTTTTTTTGCTGTTCATACTAGCTAAACAAAATCGGATTTGCATAAAAATCTGATTTGGGATAACAGTTGAACGAGACTTAAGAGATAATGGACTAATACACCACCAGAAAAAGTGGAAAATATTTTATTATTATTATTATTATTATTATTATTATAGCTTTACTTGAATAAGTTTTAAATACCCACTGGACTGCTGAATGAAACAATATTTGGCTCACAAGATTGTTGTTGTTGCAGGTAAGTGTAACATTCTGCAAAAGTTTGTCCTGTTATTTTGAGAAAATAAACAATTTTGACAGGTTATTATTTTATCTTAGGTTATTTATTAATCTTAATTTCAAGAGTAAAACTGTGTAAAGACAACAGTGATTAAATCATGTTTTAAGTCCTATTAAGGTCAAACAGACTACATTAATAATAATAATAATAATAAACATTATAGGCTATGCCTAATAAATGTGTGCTTTAGCTTGCCTTTAGCTAGTCTTGCTGGCTTTAATCACTGTAAAATCCAACACTTTTTAGTTAACTTTCCTTAATGTCTTAACTTAATTGTAACAATCTATATACTGTTCACATACTATTCCTTGTTTACTCAGAAAACTCAGGGTTAATTGATTGGTTTGAGTGCCATTTTGTCAAGCAAAAGAAATCCTATTGATGCAGCGATGCAACAAGAAATCAGTTATTTGGTTTCAAAGGAAGAGAAGTAAAAAATAAGTTTCTTTTTAAAGGTTTACCTAGCCTCTGACATAATAATTTACTATAGTTAATGATTTAGTCAGAAATTACGGTCACCTTTTAAAAGTAACCTTTCCTTTATGTCGTATAATGACAGTTTACAATTTTATTGCTAACACTTATGTCATAAACACCTGTGAAACGTTTAATTGGGTTGATATAATCCCTCTATATTTGTAACAATATCTTGTTGATCATGCTTGAGTCACACATATTCAGCATGCAAAACACAACAATGGTAGCTATACTAAGTCAAGAGTAAATCTAATGTAAATTACTCTCTGCAGTTCTTTTTAGTTACTACTTGTGTAAGTGAACTATACTAATCAAGCATTTTTTTAGTACAACATACTATTCCCATTTCACTTTAATTCGTTTTTAAGGCAGTTGGTTTTTGTACACACATAAGGAGTTGGAGTCCAGATTGGTCCTCTGTTGAGATAAGAGCAAAGTAGTGTGTTGCAGAGATTATGCATTTTTGTAGCTAGCTCATGTTGAACTTTTATAAAACTATGTTTTGTTTGTTTTTCTTGCAAATGTGATTGTAGTTACACCATGAATTGTTTAATAAATATCCATCTTCTAATAATTGCTGTTAAAATGAGGATATACACTCACCCAAAGGATTATTAGGAACACCATACTAATACTGTGTTTGACCCCCTTTCGCCTTCAGAACTGCCTTAATTCTACGTGGCATTGATTCAACAAGGTGCTGAAAGCATTCTTTAGAAATGTTGGCCCATATTGATAGGATAGCATCTTGCAGTTGATGGAGATTTGTGGGATGCACATCCAGGGCACGAAGCTCCCGTTCCACCACATCCCAAAGATGCTCTATTGGGTTGAGATCTGGTGACTGTGGGGGCCATTTTAGTACAGTGAACTCATTGTAATGTTCAAGAAACCAATTTGAAATGATTCGAGCTTTGTGACATGGTGCATTATCCTGCTGGAAGTAGCCATCAGAGAATGGGTACATGGTGGTCATAAAGGGATGGACATGGTCAGAAACAATGCTCAGGTAGGCCGTGGCATTTAAACGATGCCCAATTGGCACTAAGGGGCCTAAAGTGTGCCAAGAAAACATCCCCATTACACTACCACCACCAGCCTGCACAGTGGTAACAAGGCATGATGGATCCATGTTCTCATTCTGTTTACGCCAAATTCTGACTCTACCATCTGAATGTCTCAACAGAAATCGAGACTCATCAGACCAGGCAACATTTTTCCAGTCTTCAACTGTCCAATTTTGGTGAGCTTGTGCAAATTGTAGCCTCTTTTTCCTATTTGTAGTGGAGATGAGTGGTACCCGGTGGGGTCTTCTGCTGTTGTAGCCCATCCGCCTCAAGGTTGTGCGTGTTGTGGCTTCACAAATGCTTTGCTGCAGACCTCGGTTGTAACGAGTGGTTATTTCAGTCAAAGTTGCTCTTCTATCAGCTTGAATCAGTCGGTCCATTCTCTTCTGACCTCTAGCATCAACAAGGCATTTTCGCCCACAGGACTGCCGCATACTGGATGTTTTTCCTTTTCACACCATTCTTTGTAAACCCTAGAAATGGTTGTGCGTGAAAATCCCAGTAACTGAGCAGATTGTGAAATACTCAGACCGGCCCGTCTGGCACCAACAACCATGCCACGCTCAAAATTGCTTAAATCACCTTTCTTTCCCATTCTGACATTCAGTTTGGAGTTCAGGAGATTGTCTTGACCAGGACCACACCCCTAAATGCATTGAAGCAACTGCCATGTGATTGGTTGATTAGATAATTGCATTAATGAGAAATTGAACAGGTGTTCCTAATAATCCTTTTGGTGAGTGTATATACTCATACAGATATGCATGTGCTCAACATTAAAAATGATGATGTGAAAAAAAATCGATATATAATTATTCATTTGTTCATTCTAGGGGACCTATTCATCTATCCATCTCTATCCATTTCCTGAGACCATCAAACAGACGCAGCCAAACATCAGATTTTCCTGTTGTACGCTGTATAGGCCTCAGAAGATGCCGTTAACACACAATTTTTTACAAATATTAAAAAACGAGCTTATCAGAACAGCTGCTTTCACCTCTCTTCCACTGAGCATTTTGTTAATTCCGTTGGAGGCTTTAATTGATAAAGATTTTTCATGCCCGTGCAATGTAAAGCAGAATGCAAAAATAATACTCATCTTTTCCGCACCTTTCTTTTTTGTTTTGGCTTTAATGTGTGTTTTGCAGCTATATAAACCTAAACCTCAAACGTTCTGTACATTTTTAAAAAATGCCGTTCTTTGCCTGATTCCACCTTTTGTGTGGATCATGCTTGTGTTCCTTGATGGTGATTATGTTGCTTGTCAGAACACAGACTGGAATGGAGTGTATGTTTCTGATGATCATGACCATCTGAAATGGTGTAAACCAACTGAACAAGTTCCAGGAAGAAATGAGACCGAACTACGAGCTCTAACTCTGAGCTTTATTACCAGTTCACAGGTAAGTCATATAGGGTACAACAGGGCTGAAGGCACTGTGCACCACTGGGTTCTTTAAACCTATTTCTCTGTGATTATTTATAATTGATGTCACTTTGGACATAAGCATTTTCTATATGACAATTCATCTCCATTAGACTATTATAGCAATCGTTTTTGTATTATCTTAATGATGTACTAATTTGGCTTTTTTCAGATGGTTGGTTTTAAGATGCTCCTTTCCTTGGGCATTATTTTACTGTTGACTGTAGTTTGTGTCTGTTGCTGCATTGGTGAAGAACCACTAACACAGACAGAAGATACAGGAGAATTTAGAGGAACCTTTGTTTGCCACAGAAGTGAAGCAAAACCAGCACTTCAGAACCAATAAGTGGGGAGGATATTCAACAGGTTTAAAAAAATAAAAAAAAAAAACTATTATTGCAGCCCATTTATCTTTTTTAATACTTGATTTTAGTTACCTGATGATGTGTAAATTATATGATTATGCAATATAAATTGCAATTGTAATATTTACATATTGTATAATTTTCTTGTTTTCAAATTCAGTAAATTTTTGTCAGGGTTGGTTTATTTCTATAAAAAATTAAAATAATAAAATGTTTTGTGCATATCTTTTTTTTTAATTGCCAGTCATCACCAGCATTTCTGATCATTTTCACAAAATTTGTGTAAAAAAATAAATAAAAACAAAATGCATTTCTTTTCTTTTTTTCTTCTTTAATCAACACTTTTCAAATTAGCAAAAGATTCAAGATTCAAGAGTTTTATTTGTCACATACACCGTTATATACAGAATATACAACCGGCAGTGAAATGTAAACAGGTCCGCTCCATGGACAGTGCAAATTCACAGTTAAAAAACACAAGGAGGAAATTATATAGAAATAGGATAAAAAAAAAAAAAAAGTACTATATATATATATATATATAAAAAAAATATAATATATATATATATATATATATATATATATAGAATTATAAATAATCAAGTCAAGAGAAAAAAAAAAAAAAAAGGTAACAAATAAGGATAAAGTGGAATAAAATAATTGAAGTAGACTGTGCAGTGAGTAAACTGTAGACTTATAAATATGTGGTTAACAAATGTATAAAGAGTATAATGTGCAAACAGGTTTATAACAGGTTGTTACAGAAAGTGCAGTGCAATGACAGTGTATCGATGTTTATCCTGAAGTGAAGTCACGTGACGTTAAGTTCAGGAGTCTGATGGCCTGGGGGAAGAAGCTTCTCCTGAGTCTCTCAGTTTTGGCCATCAGGCTTCGGAAGCGCTTCCCAGATGGCAGCAGCGTGAAATGAGGGTTTGCAGGGTGATTAGAGTCCTTGATGATCTTGGTAGCTCTACCTTTGCAGCGTTTGGTGTAGACGTCCTGCAGAGACGGGAGAGCTGACCCTGAGATACGCTCGGATAAGCGCACAACTCTTTGCAGGGCTTTGCGGTCATGACTGGTGCTGTTCCCATACCACGCTGTGATGCACTGAGTTAAAACACTTTCTATCGCCCCTAAATAGAAAGTTCAGGATAGCTGGTGAAACCCTGAATTTCCTCAGCTGGCGCAGGTGGTACAGTCTTTGCCTGGCTTTTTTCACCTGTGTCTGAATGTGTGCAGTCCAGGTCAGGTCCTCGGAGAGGTTTACACCCAGGTACTTGAAGCTGCTCACTCTCTCTACTGGTGACCCGCTGATCATGAGGGGGGAGTATGTCCGTTGCTGTCTCTTCCTGAAGTCCACAATCATTTCTTTGGTCTTGCCAACATTCAGAGAGAGACAGTTGTCCTGGCACCATGATGTTAGATGCTCCACCTCGTCCAAGTATGCCGTCTCATTGTTGTTGGAAATGAGGCCCAGGACAACAGTATCATCAGCAAATTTGATGATAGAGGTGGAGCTGTGTGTGGACAAACAGTCATGCGTGTAGAGAGAGTAGAGCAGGGGACTCAGGACACAGCCCTGTGGAGCTCCCACACTCAGGGTGATGGAGGAGGAAAAAGTTGAGAAAATTGCGTTTTTGTCTGGGTCGGATTCAGACAATGATCAAGAGATCGAGTCCATTAACACCTCCAAAGCTTCACAGTCCATCGTCATGGGTCAACATTTCATTCAGTGACATTATGCGGTTTTGATTTATATGCCATTTAATTTTGATAATCGTGTTATTTTACATAAGAATCTGTTTTCATCGTTTCTGCTTCTTCCTGTGTTTTGATCATGGGATTCAGTACTCTATCAGAAGATCACAGCACCCCCTACCGTATATCAATGAAAACACAGAAAGCCAGAAATTTGCATCAATGGCGGGGAAGTGTAGACTGCATCTGAAATCACATATACGTCCCTACTATATAGTAGGTGAAAAACAGTATGTGACAAAATAAGTATTTCAGAATTCACAGTACACGGCAGCATGTGGGCATCAAAGGAACTGCCCTAACCTGCCTTGGTTCACCTCTTATCTTCAAAATAGAACCTTTTCTGGTAAAATGGGAAATGTTTAATCTTCAGTAGCTTCTTTGTGGGGTCCCCCACAGGTTCTTTCAACTATAAAATATTGCTAAACTCAAATCTGGCCCTATTCTGGCCTCTTTACAGTACACTGGCTACCAGTTCAATTTAGGATAAAGTACAAGGTGCTTTTGTATACTTTTAAAGCCATACACAGTAACACCAAAATATACACTAAATTGCCAAATCTATTGGGACACCCCTCCAAATTATTGAATTCAGGTGTTCCAATCACTTCCATGGCCACAGGTGTATAAAATCAAGCACTGCATGCAGACGCTTCTACAAACATTTGTGAAAGACTGGGTCGCTCTCAGGAGCCCAGTGAATTCAAGCGTGGTACCGTGATAGTTTGCCACCTGTGCAATAAGTCCATTCGTGAGATTTCCTCACTACTAAATATTCCACGGTCAACTGTTAGTGGTATTATAACAAAGTGGAAGCAATTGGGAACAACAGCAACTCATGTAAAAATCACAGAGCGGGGTCAGCACATGCTGAGGCGCACAGTGCAAAGAAGTCGTCAACTTTCTGCAGAGTCAATAGCTACAGACCTCCAAACTTTGTGTGGCCTTCAGATTAGCTCAAGAATAGTGCGTAGAGAGCTTCATGGAATGGGTTTCCATGGCCGAGCAGCTGCATCCAAGCCTTACATCACCAAGTGCAATGCAAAGCGTCGGATACAGTGGTGTAAAGAACCCGCCACTGGACTCTAGAGCAGTGGAGACATGTTCTCTGGAGTGACGAATAACGCTTTTCTGTTTGGCAATCCGATGGACGAGTCTGGGTTTGGCGGTTGCCAGGAGAACAGTACTTGCCTGACTACATTGTGTCAAGTTTAAAGTTTGGTGGAGGGGGAATTATGGTGTGGGGTTGTTTGTCAGGGGTTGGGCTTGGCCCCTTAGTTCCAGTGAAAGTAACTCAATGCGTCAGCATACCAAGACATTTTGGACAATTTCATGCTCCCAACTTTGTGTGAACAGTTTGGGGATGTCCCCTTCCTGTTTCAATGTAACTGTGCACCACTGCACAAAGCAAGGTCCATAAAGACATGGATGAGCAAGTTTGGTGTGGAGGAACTTGACTGGCCTGCACAGAGTCCTGACCTCAACCCGATAGAACACCTTTGGGATGAATTAGAGCGGAGACTGCGAGCCAGGCCTTCTCATCCAACATCAGTGCCTGACCTCACAAATGCGCTTCTAGAAGAATGGTCAAAAATTCCCATAAACGCATTCCTAGAACCTTGTGGAAAGCCTTCCCAGAAGAGTTGAATCCCAAGACCAGATGCGCCTTGAAATTCCTTGGTTACGCTTAAAAGGCAAAGGAGTCCCAAAGTTGTGGAATGGTTTACCAATGTATTTACCAATGTCTATCAGATTGTCTACCTCTGTAAACATGTTTAAACCCCGTCTTAAGACATATTTGTTTGATGAGGCCTTGGCTACATTGTAAGGACTATTGGTTTGGATTAGATGCTTTTATGTTATTTTATGTCTTTCCCTTGTTTTATTTTATTTTTTTTTAATTTTTTTACACTGTGTTTTATTTAATTCCTTTGAAAGTGTACAGCACTTTGGTACACTGTGTTTTTAAGGTGCTTTGTAAATACATTTTGATTTGATTTTGAAAGGAGCGAAGAGCTGATTTTTTTAAAAGTCAGAGCATTGTGGTTTTCACTCCATTACCTCTCCATCACAAGTACATTAATGCCAACGGCCCATAACACAACTACATCTTTAGCAAAAATTCAAACGTTTAGCTAGCTTAAATCCAGAAGGATCACTGAAATCAGAACTAATGTGATGGTCTCTCACTCTCTCACTAATGCATTCAAATAAATTTTATCTTATTTGTATCTGATTTCAAATGAGCAGAAATCTGTAAGATATGCAGCAACCAGTAGATAACTAGATAAATATTTTTTTACATGACTGACAATTTTAATTAATCATTGTACATTATATCTGAACTTTAAAATAACCATTTTAATGCATTTTTTTAAGTGCAACTGTAACTTTAAAAAGTACAAAGTTACATAATGTAACAACATTGTTTTGTGACAGTTTTATGTAGACAGGTTGTATGAAGCTTTCAGTAACAATGTAGATTGATGTAATTGGCAGACGTGGTGCAAATTCAGACAAGAACCAACTAAAAGCATCAGAATGGCATCGCTTCACTGAACGGCATTGTGCACATCAAAAACAGGCAAACAGGATATATTCTATATTTTACAGAAAATGTTCAGATGTAACCCCCTCTGTAATCGCTAACGTTTTCTTCTGCATTCCCATTTCGCTTAGCTTTTTATTCATTGTTTCCTTCGACTTTTTCCATTCCTTGCTTTTTTAAAGTAAATAGAGAAACGTTAAAGCAAAAACAAGAAGCGCAGGTGCAATGAAGACTGAAGACAATGAAGGACTTTTAGTGCTATATTACAAGAATAATTGCATGGACATTTTTAAATCGGCCAAAATGTCCAATGGAATCCATAAAATGTTTGCTGGAACAGATTTGAAAGTAGCATTTTTTTATTTTTTTTTTGCCATTTCGTTCTTAAATATGATTGGACATTTCATCTTCTAAAACTCACAAATCAGCTTGTGCGATTATTGATGATGTTTGGTCTCTTTATGCTCTATGGAAATATTTATAGCACAAGATCCCAAAAGAACTGCAATGAACAAAATGACAGAAAATGACAAATACAAACACAATTCAATAATATTCTAAGTTAGTGCTGTCAAAATTAGTGCGTTAACGCGCGCAATTATTTTTTTTCAGTTTAACGTGTTAAAAATATATAACTCTTCTATCATCTTTATTCTATCATCCCTGGACTAGCATTACATAATGACCACGCTCTTGTTCATGTAAATGCTTTTAAACCATTCGAGCCCTAAAACACAAAGAGAATGCGCTGTCTGTGAATGTCCTGGGTGCGTCTCAATCAGCTCTCGAGTTTCGTAAGTGGTGAATCAATAAATCGTGTACATGAATGTGGCGACTCCCTGATCAATGCCCTGACAACTGAACTAGGGAGCTGATTAAGATGCAGCCCTCGTCTCAAAGACGAGCACCAGATTAGAGTTCTCTGCACACTTAAACGAGCAACAACACACAGACTTATGCCAAAATGTCCATTTTGTTTTAAATGAGTGTGCGTGTTAGTGGTTCACGGTTATAACCACCCATCGGGTGGGCCAAGTAATAAAAAACAACATTCCAATTAATTGCAGGTGGATGAGAGATAAATGATTGTATTTGTTTGATAAAGACATTTTGCCAGCTCTGTGGGCGAATCATTCCGGTTGCCGTTTTTCCACGTTTTCAAAATTCCCCACATGTACTGTCAGAAAAAAAAAAAAAAAAAAAAAAAAAAAAGTGGGCATTTACTTACAAGTCTTCAATGCGACGCACCCATAAAAACCGAGCATTCCACGAGAGAGGCTCAAAACCAGGGTAGAAAATAGCCTATTACTTATTCATTATGATGTTTTTGAATGTAAAAACCATGCGAGTGTTATGAAACACTGCCCCCGCAGACTGATCTAGAGATGTGCGGATGTTTTTGAATGAAGCGTTTTAGGAAGGTGTGGCTGAGCAATAACCTTTATGAAGAATATCTCTTTGGGTTTGAGTCTTTGACCTTTGTAACTATGCAGATCTTATGCACAAACAGTTACAAAACACACTAAAGAGAAAGGAAAACAAGAAATTGCATCATATGACCTCTTGATGTTAATCACAGAACAAAGGTAACGAAGAAAATGTTTGCTTTAACAAGGAGTTAGTCTATATTTAATTTATCATTTATGCAGTGCAGACAGTTTGATAACTTCAGTTTTAACTTCAACTATTAAATTTTTTTACTTCAACTATTCAATTATACTGTAACGTTGAATGTCTGTTTAAAAAAAAAATAATAATTCATAGCGGCATCAATAGCTGTATTAGTATCAGTGATGCTAGCCTTCATAAAAAGATGTTATTACAACGAATATTTCAAATATACAGTTTTTAAGTTGTTCCTACATTACTTAGGAAAATAACTGTGACATTACAATATAAAAATATAAAAAATGCAGATGTTTTGAATCGCGATTAATTACAGAATCAGACATTTATCAGATCTTGTTTACAGAATTGTTACTTGTTTATCAAATGACGGCACTATTCTAAATATTACAAATATGCGTTTACTTGCAGCTCGTAATCTTTACATATTTCAATGAATTAATTATCTTAAAGTAATGCATGTTTTAGACTTAATTTTGTTGTGATGTGTTGTCTGTGTCATTCTGATACATCAACATTTAAAAGTGATGGTGCTGCACGTCCCAGCAAGAAAGGTGCAGGAAGTGCTTGTCGTATGAAGAACATGTTTCTGATGTATTTAGCAAGTATGCTGTATACTACAGGGAAGTTAGTATCAATAGCCAAGTATTATGTATAAATATTGAATTGTGTAAATAGGCACTTTTTATACAGCACTTTAGAAAAGTTTGCATTGTACCAAAGGTGCAGAAACCCACATCCTTTTGTGGGTTGACAGAAAGAAGAAATGTGATAAGTCTGGGTACATAAGATACAGTTTCTGCCAATCTCATGTTAATCTTGAGTACCTATAGTAGTATTGCATCCATCATATCTCCGAAGAATCTTTAGATTTATAAAAGACAGATACACTGTACCGATTCTTTTTGAAAACAGCCGAGTTTGTGGGTTGGAGCTAAAAAGTCACACACACACACACACACACACACACACACACACACACACACACACACACACACACACACACACACACACACACACACACACACAAAAAAAGGTACAGTGGAGGTACAATTTTGTTCCTTGGGGATAAAAAGTTAACTGTACCTTTAAAAGGTACACAATTGATTCTTAGGGTACAATTATATCATTGTTTTCCTCTACTTAGAGCAGGGGTAGGCAAGGTCGATCCTAGTGAGTCGCTTTCCTGCAGAGTTTGGAACCAATCCTGAAAGACATATATAGAAGCTCTTATTGAGAATTAATAGGGGTTTTGATGTTGATGTTTTATTAAAAAATGTTTGGTCACCATTATGGTGATCAGTGTTTGCTTTAGTTGGGCAATTTGACTCTGGCAGAATAATCTGTTAAAAAAAAATAAAAAAATTATCATGAAGAAAATGTTTGACTAAACTCATCACTGACTAAAAATGTTAAGAAATAATATTCGCCAACAATACTTTCTTGTCCCAGATCAGCCATTCTGAATTTTTAAATACATTCTAGGGGGCATGCTGGGAGCCATGAGTTTTATACTGTGGTGGCATAGTAGGATTGGAGCTAAACTCTGCAGGACCGAACTTGTCTGTGACTTAGAGGTACAAAAAAAACAAAAAAAAAGGCTTACAAGCAGGTGAAGACCTACAAGCAGGTGCAGGGGAGGTGCAGACAGGTACGGAGGTCTCCAGGGCGTGTCGGGAGCCGTGGGAAGCCATGGCGGATTGGCATCGAGGGTGGATTGGTGGGAGTGGCCTCGAGGGCAGCGGGAGTCATCGTACACTCCAGAAATCGATGAGCCACCCACCTTCTTCTGGCTCTGGTGTGGTGGCGGCCATCTCAGCCGGGAAGAGGGCTCGGGCGTGGCTGCAGCCATCTTGGCCAAAGACGAGGGCTCGGCAGTGGCCATCTCGGCAGTGGGTGTGGGCGCAGGGTCTAACTCTGGGATGGTGATGGATGGTAAGTGGGGCTGGACAGTGGCGGTGGGATCCTCTTCTACCTTGCCCACTATGGAAGAAGATCCTACCACCCATAAGGCAAAGTTGATTTACTCGGCCATTGTCCAGCAGGAGTCTCCCCTCGGCATCACCATCCGACTCTCGTCGTTGAGTCCGAACCAGAACCCCTCCATGAGCGAGATGTCACTGCAGGTGGCACGATGGCAGACGCCCAAAAACTCCTCCACATACTCCTCCATGTCCCTGCTAAAATAAAAACTATAGTCCCTGAGGTCCCAAGAAGAGGGGCTACATTTATGGAGGCAATCTCCATTCTTTCGGTTGGGTAGGTCCATTCTTCTGTTACAATTCGTTCAGGTAGGTGAGGAAGACCAGGAAGCAGACTTCAATAAGATGGTTTTAATTCAAAAGGAGAATGCAACACGTCAAACCACACAGTAACAAAGTAGAACAGACCAGGAGTGACGGGAGGTGTGAACCATATAAAGGGAGTGCTAACGAAGAGGGTCAGGTGCAGGAAATCCAGGGAGAGCGGGAAAGCTGATGAGGGAGTGCAAACAGGTGTGAGGCAGGGAGGATTCTGGGGAATGGAGTCCAGGACAGGAGAGGATTGTAACAGATACATCACATAGCTGGCACATACAAAAAAACATCTGTGAGGATATTGATAATAGGATCGTAGCAACTATTATATTAACCTTAATATAATGTCCACTCTTAACAGAAAACATGATTTTTGTCATCTCATGCATGCATGTATTGCACAGCATGTGAACTAAATGTTTTATATGCCTATAACATTTTAAATGATATGCAGTACCGGTCAAAATAACTGTGCAAAAACTACATACGTTAACCCCTGCAGTGCAGTTAACAAAAAGCTCATAAACAGAGATGATAATGGTTTTACTGAACAACAGGCCTTGCAACTGGAGTAAAAATGATTATGAGTACATGTTCAGAGCACGTTGATGTTTGGCTGCTTCTGTCTCTTTCAAAGCTGAAATGCATTACCATTAGCATCTTGCAGTAAGTGTGCATTACAGGGCACGCATGAGAAAAGCTTGCCCTTTACCTACAGTGCAGTAAACCACACATCCTGTTATTGCATACATTACAACAGAAATCAAAGTTGTTCCTTAGTGAAAGTCTAAATTGGCCTTCATTTATGACAGTTTATAACCCTTGTCTTTTATTCAGTCAGATGGATGCTGTACTTCCACTTCCAAGCCGCTGAGAGATGTTTGTTGTGTTGGTTCATCCCGTTTATCCAGGTCCTCCAAAGTTCTGTTCTTACAGTCTCTGTAAATGACGGCAGACATGACGGAAACACAGACGACTGACAGTAGAGCTAAAGATGAAAGCTAACAACAACAAGAAAAAGAGATAAAAACAATTATGAATATAATTGCTTGAACTTCCTGTTTTCACTATAGATGTGTGTAATTTACATTGTAGAACAAATGTCAAAATATAGTCAAGTTTTGTTTATCACAGGCTTTATTTTATTCATAAATTTAAAAAAAACCCATAGGAAAATCTCAAAGGAACCAACAGAAAATTACACTTCCGTGTTCTGACGTTATACCTGCAACATATCACGTAAATTTGTAGGCCAAAACACATAAGCGAGTTAGACTGTTAACTGTGGGACCTTATATGTGCCTTTCCAAAAGCTGAAAGAGTTGTCGGAAGCTTAATAGTGGTGACGTTGAAGTCAAGTGACCGTGGTGTAGTTTGTTTATAACTTCCCTACAGCTTTTTACTTCTGACGAATGCATTTAAGCTTCAAAATTAATTAAAGCTGCACCCGTGTTGCACCGTGTCATCGCCACTCGGTGGCTTTAGGAAAACAGAGCATGGTGGGCAATGTGCATTCAAGTACATAAAAATAGGACGACTATGTCAGTCATTTGTATTTGCCACACTTCCTGCTACCAGCTGGTGGCGCTATGACTATAGCTAAGTTTTGGTGTGTAGCTGTCTTTAGGCAAATTGGACATTGTATGCTTGAGTTACAACAACTTCCTGTTTCATGATGATAATAGCATGCTTTAACTCTCAGCTAAGTGTTGCTTCCGGTACTAAATTGTACATTTTAGCATATTGCTAGTAGTGTATCACAGTGTTAAACAGGTCACTTCCTGTTGCCAGTGGGTGGCGCTATTACTATAACTGAATATTGCCATGTACAGTGCATCCGGAAAGTATTCACAGCTCTTCACTTTTCCCACATTTTGTTATGTTACAGCCTTATTCCAAAATTCATTATTTTCCTCAAAACTCTTCAAACAATACCCCGTAATGACAACGTGAAAGAAGTTTGTTTGAAGTCTTTGCAAATGTATTAATCACAGCCTTTGCCATGAACCTCAAAATTGAGCTCCACTGATCCTCGAGATGTTTCTACAACTTGATTGGAGTCCACCTGTGTTACATTCAGTTGATTGAACATGATTTGGAAAGGCACATATAACAGTGCATGTCTGAGCACAAACCAAGCCATGAAGTCCAAGGAATTGTCTGCAGACCGCCAAGACAGGATTGTATTGAGGCACAGATCTGGGGAAAAATAAAATAAAAAATTCTACAGCATTGAAGGTCCCAATGAGCACAGTGGCCTCCAACATCCATAAATGGAAGAAGTTTGGAACCACCAGGACTCTTGCTAGATCTGGCTGGACAAAGATCGGGGGAAAACTGTAGAGTTTCTCTGTAGAGAGAGGATAACCTTCCAGAAGTACAACCATCTCTGCAGTACAACCATCTCCACCAATCAGGCCTGTATGGTAGAGTGGCCAGACGGAAGCCACTCCTCAGTAAAAGGCACATGACAGCCCATCTGGAGTTTGCCAAAAGGCACCCGAAGGACTCTCAGACAATGAGAAACAAAACTATCTGGTCTGATGAAACAAAACTCTTTGGCCTGATGGCAAGCATAATGTCTGGAGGCACCGCTCATCACCTGGCCAATGCCATCCCTACAGTGAAGCATGGTGGTGGCAGCATCATGCTGTGGGGATGTTTTTCAGCAGCAGGAACTGGGAGACTAGTCGGGATTGAGGGAAAGATGAATACAGCAATGTACAGAGAGATCCTTGATGAAAACCTGCTCCAGAGCACTCTGGACCTCAGACTGGGGCGAAGGTTCATCTTCCAACAGGACAACGATCCTAAGCACACAGCCAAGATAACAAAGAAGTGTCTCTGAAAATGGCTGTGCACCGATGCTCCCCATCCAACCTGATGGAGCTTGAGAGGTCATGCAAAGAAGAAACTGCCCAAAAATCAGTCAAGCTCGTAGCATCATACTCGAAAAGACTTGAGGCTGTAATTGGTGCCAAAGGTGCTTCAATAAAGTATTGAGCAAAGGCTGTGACTACTTTTGTACATGTGATTTTTTTTTTTTTTTTTTTTTTTTTTTAAGTTTGCAAATATTTCAAACAAACTTCTTTCACGTTGTCATTATGGGGTTTTGTTTGTAGACAACATAATGTGGAAAAAGTTAAGTGCTGCGAATAGTTTCCAGATGCACTGTAGATGTGAAGTTTGGGGCAGATTGGACATTGTATGCCTGAATTACAACAACTTCCTGTTTCGAGGCGTTAACTGTATACATTGGCACTTAGCCAAGTGTCGTATGATTTAACATGGTTCTAGCATGTTTGGCACTTGATGCCATATTTTATTATGTACCATGGAGTGAATTACAGTCTAAAGAATGCCATTTCCTGTTTCCTGCAGGTGGCACTATGGCTGACTGAATATTGGCATGTAGATGTCTTCCAGCCAGGACCCTTATCAAACATGTGAAGTTTGGGGCCGGTCGGACATTGTATGCCTGACTTACAACAGCTTCCTGTTTCATGGCAAAACATCAGACTTTGTGAGGCTGCGATGGACACGCCCTTCAGCGAAAACTCAAGATCTTCACAATTTAATGTCGCAGAGGTCTTTAGGTTAGACTGACCAAATATGATGTTGATCTGATAAAATACAAATTATCTGTAAAGTACAGCCTTGAGACTGTTTAATATTATATTCATCAAATAACATTAGTCAATGATATTTAATGATTAATACAACATTTTGTGTTTCAATGGTGTGTCGACACATTAATACAGGCCTATATCAAAGGCTTTGTTTAATAAAACGTTTAAAAATAACTGTACAGTACACTCACCCTCGAGTAGAAAATGATTTTTTCGGTCAGTTCTAGCAGGTCTGTTGCGTTCACTCCGGTGGGTTTGCACCATTTTATCTGGAGTTTTTCATCCAGGACGTAATCTCCTTCCCAGTGTGCAAAGCCACAAGTGACATATTCACCGTCAAACAACAACAGAAACATCCACAACGAAGGTGGAATCAGGCAAAGTAAAAAAAGCTCTACGAAATTCTGCGATTTACGTCTGCAAGGCCTTCGAATGAACATCATGACAGTCAGAGCCAGAAGAGAAGGTCCGAGGAAGATGAAGGTGATCAGTGTCACGTTAAGGCCCGGGGTACATGGGCACGAAAATCCCTTATCCATTAAGAATTCCAATCCGATTAATATCACGGTAAATGGAAAAGTGCCAAATCCAGGAGTTTTTTGTAGCTTTTTTTCCAGATTGTTAGCAAATCGCTCTGGTAACGACATCTTCCAATGTAAAACGGTTACTTGTATGAGGGTTACCTTCTGTTGTATGGAAAATGCATCCACTTCTCCTGAAATGTAAATTATAGTGGAGCAAACCAGTTAAACAAGGAAGATAACATCTAATAAGTCTACACGCAATATAAATAAGCCATTGTGCTGTTTGCAAATAGTCTGAGTTACACAACAGTGAACGTTTCAATCCCAATCAAAACGCATTTAAAATGGCAAGAAAAACCATTTTATTTCATAGTTCTTGGTCCAAAATCACATTAGGTGTATCTATATGTATCTCACTGACAAAATTTTTTATTTTCCCTTTATACAATAGCAACCTGTATGATTGCGCAGTGCAATATCAAGCTATTTATTTTCATAATTATAAAACACGTCAGTTGCAGCTCAAAGTGAAGACGGACCAATATACTGCGTACATCGTTTTGTATAAAAGTTCTACATTTAATACATTTCCAGAAAATACAAGCAAACTGGACGTACAAATCAACTATAAAATTATAAAACTTTTTTCTTCTCCTCCTATAGTTGTGTACATTTGCACAGAGAATGTGTTTTTTCATCAAACATGGCATTACAAGAGTCCCACACATGTCGTTTCACAACCAGTGAGTGAAGGTGAGTGACGTAAAATCCTTTTTTAGTCCTTAGATATGTTTTGCAATATGCAAATGAAATATTATACGTTTTCAAGTTGTAGTACAGTTGCAAAAAAACCCCACCGTGGGTTGGTTTCACTTTCGCTTTTGACTGCATATTTGAAGCATCTGGTCAACTTAAAGAGATACATCAATGAGAAATATCAAAAATAAAAATCTGTGATGAGCATATGATGCATTTATTAAATAGGTGTCTCTTTTTTCTAATACTGCTAAATGTAAGAGGCAACTTGGGAATATCTAGGCATTGGTGATCGTACCACCAACAGGAAAACATATACATAGTGTGTACGTAAATAAACCTACTGTATATAAAATTGTCTTTAAATGTATATAAAGCCTTTAGAGATTGAGCAGCTGTTTCATTTTTTTTTTTCATATTGTGTAGTGCATTTACAAAGTCACGAAGCAAAGAAAAACTGCATTTGTCATTTATAAAAAGACATTTTGGTTGCAACTGAAAGAAAAATTGTAAAAAGGAAATTGGCACATATATGTGGGACGCAAAGTGAGATGATTTAACCTGACTGGACATAAAAAGTTCATTGTTTTATACATTTTATACAGATCTTTATATAAAAATCAAAGCAGGAAAAGCTAGGCTATGCCGCCGTTTCTCGAATTGTCGTTTCCAGTCTCTTTGGGAGTAAATCGCGTCTCATGTCGAGGTTGATGACTGGCTTTCGACAGTGCTGTCCGTCATGGTACATCTTTGAGTAGATTGGGTTTGAATAGTTCATGGCCTGTAAATACACAAGTTTTAGTTTGGTTTATAGTTACTTAATAAACTAAGGGTGTGTTCACACTCGTAGTTTGTTTGGTTCGTTTGGCCCGGATCAAAAAATATTAATTTAGTCCTGGTCCGCTTAGCATTCAGATTGCCATTTTTATCACTGAACCTAAAACCAAAGGGATTCAGTTCACAAGTTCACAACCTGATTGGCTGGCTTTCCCTGACATATTGCATATTTTAAAACGTAACTTACCAAACATCCAAAACAATGCTGTGTGCTGGGATAAATGCGCTCGTTGAATGTGTGTAACCTACATAAGATGGTATTTTGACAATCTGAGAACTTGTGAAGAGCTTATAAAATGTGTAAAGTAAACAGCGGCATGAATCCCTCCATCACACACACAAATGAAGATCTGCTGCGAGGAGACGCTTTTCTGACGCCTGTACTGAACTGTGATGGACAACATCATGACTATAACGAGAAAAAAAATGACATTTTGAGTGAGCATTTTGTCTTTTTTTAGGGTCTCATCTTCCTGTTTTCTGGTTCATTTCATGTCTTTGGTCCGTATTGCGTTTATATTTCATTCGAAACCGCACCAGAGTTAGTTTGGAATCCATTTGGACCCACTCTTTTCAGGGGTCCTGTTCCGCTTGTTTTGTAAGCACCAGGGTTTGGATGGCAGCGTTCACACTTGTTCAAACAGAGCAATCGCACCAGAGTTTGTTTTAATCCAAACATACCTGCCAAATGTGAACACACCCTAAAATTCTTCATTTAATGTAGTTTTGGATAATGGAAATCCACCTGTCCTGGAATGAGCTCCTTTGGAACGTTCTGGATAGGTAAAGTGTGTGCAGTCAAAGGGCGGGCGGGGGGCAAATTGCGTTGGTCGCTTGACTTCACACACCAGCCCTGAAAAACAACACCCAATTTAGATGGAACGCACCAAAACACTGTACACATTAACAAACTTGAAGATTAAAATAATAAATCAGACTAAGTAGTTTGGGGAATGTAACCCAAATGACATATAAAAAGCTTTAAAAGCTAAAATTGCTACTCTGGTTGGGATACTTTTCTGCGTTTGCGCACTCAATTGGTTTAAGGCAAAGAAATCAAGACTAAATGTCCTCATGCGATTTTGGTTAAATTAAAGAGAACAAAGAAAATATCATGTTTTACTAAACTAAGCAAAACCAAAGTAGTTTAGAGATTAGATTGGGCACAAATGCATAAACATATAGACCTATTTACACCATCTTGGACACTGAATCCAAAATTTCAACACAATCGCAATTCGTAACCATTTTATGTTTTGGCTAATTGGTGGCTAATTCGTTCAATCTGATTTGTATGTTTTCGTACAAATTGGTTATGCCCCGGTAGCAGCTAGGTTTAGGGCTGAGGTTTGTGGAGGTTTTTTTCTAAACATCATACATTTTCATATAATGTGAATTCATACAAAATCATAAAATAAACCAACTTGTAAAATAGTTTTTACTATGAGATTGGGTTGGAAATTCTGTACCATCATGTTACTTGTTATTTGATTTGTGGGGTGTTCCCGGGTCTGCAGTGGTCAGTATCTATCAAAAGTGCTCCAAGGAAGGAACAGTGGTGAACCGGAGACGGGTCATGGGCGGCCAAGGCTCATTGATGCACGTGGGGAGCGAAGGCTGGCCTGTGTGGTCCGATCAAACAGACGAGCTACTGTAGCTCAAATTGCTCAAGAAGTTAATGCTGGTTCTGATAGAAAGGTGTCAGAATACACAGAGCATCACAGTTTGTTGCGTATGGGGCTGCATAGCCACAGACCAGTCAGGGTGCCCATGCTGACCCCTGTCCACCGGAGAAAGTACCAACAGTGGGCATGTGAGCATCAGAACTGGACCACGGAGCAATGGAAGAAGGTGGCCTGGTCTGAGGAATCACGTTTTCTTTTACATCACGTGGATGGCCGGGTGAATGTGCGTCGCTTAACAGGGGAACACATGGCACCAGGATGCACTATGGGAAGAAGGCAAGCCAACAGAGGCAGTGTGATGCTTTGGGTAATGTTCTGCTGGGAAACCTTGGATCCTGCCATCCATGTGGAAGTTACTTTGACACGTACCACCTACCTAAGCATTGTTGCAGACCATGTACACCCTTTCATGGAAACGGTATTCCCTGGTGGCTGTGTCCTCTTTCAGCAGGATAATGCGCCCTGCCACAAAGCAAAAATGGTTCAGGAATGGTTTGAGGAGCACAACAACTAGTTTGAGGTGTTGAGTTGGCCTCCAAATTCCCCAGATCTCAATCCAATCCAGTGTCTGTGGGATGTGCTGAACAAACAAGTCCGATCCATGGAGGCCCCACCTCGCAACTTACAGGACTTAAAGGATCTGCTGCTAACATCTTGGTGCCAGATACCACAGCACACCTTCAGGGGTCTAGTGGAGTCCATGCCTCAATGGGTCAGGGCTGTTTTGGCAGCAAAAGGGGGACCAACACAATATTATGAGATTAGGTCATAATGTTATGCCTGTATATAGGTCACATTTGGTCACATTGGTCTTGGTGTTAGCATGTCTTTTGTTTTTTAATAGGCCTCATTCATGAAACATGAGCAGAACAAATTCATGACAAAACTATTCTTATGTAAACTGCCAATCTGACCTAATATGAACTAATATAAGAAACATTATACAAATTATTTACACCAAAAATCATGAAAAATCAGTCATCCCACAGACTTTGACACTTGTCAGCAAGCAATTTCACTGGCTAAACCCCAAAAAACTATTTGCAACACTATAAAAATCAAAAATCAAACCATGTTGTTTACAGTCAAATCACGTGCATTAGTTAAGTCCAGAAAGTGATGCCAAGCACATAGAATACCTTATGAGGGTCAAGGGTGAAGCTGGGGTGAAGAAAGCTTCCTACGTCTACGTGATTGTCGTGTTCAACTTCGTACATGTTATAGGACGGATTTCCGATCTCCACGTTCAAACCACCGTTCGCCATGGGCTGCCGCTGAACCTGCTTACCTCTGTGAAGGGGTAATGTGTATTGGGTTTATTATGTTTGTAGCTATCATTTATCACACCAGCTAAACACTTAATCACAGCTGGTTTATGAGATTTGATACAGCAATATCAATTAATCATTTGTGTAATGTTCTGATTAGACATCTAATACAGCTAATAACAGATTTGTTTATATATTTACCTTCGACATCTTTTGCAAATAAGGAGTCCCACTGTAACAGCGGTGATGATGCATACAAGAAGAACTAGAGGCACTATTATGGCAATACTTCCTGGAAAAAATAACAAACAGAACAAAAAATAACTGCATTTATATTACAGTGTTAGTGTAAAATGAATGCATATATCTCATTGACCTTCATCATGAGCACATCCATAAAAGACTTTACAAGTGAGTTGTTCTGCGATGAAGCTAATGCTCTCTTAGCTAACATGGCTAGACATGCACAGGAGTTAAAATGTCATGGTGAGCTATGTCCTCAAATGTCAGATTTTCTCTGCAGAAATAAAATGAATGTCTGGAACCGTCTGATTGACGACTAGAAGAAAGGTCATCATCACTACAAACTCGGACAGAAGGGCAGAGCAGGTGCGTTTTCTCTCCTGACTGACTAATGTGACATTAAGCTACAAGATGGCGGACTAGGGTAGGATTGACTATAAATACACTGAAAAATTATTCAATAATGAAAACGATTGGTGAAAAAACTGTTTAATCTAATTGAAAACAGAACATTTCGCCCAATATTTATGTGACCTTTTATTTGTACTTGTATGCCGTTAGCTTAGCAACATGCGCTAACACCAAACTCCATTGGAATCAATTGTGAGAAATGTTTACGTGCGTTTTCGACACTCACTCCCGCTGACGTTTTCTGAGCGGCTGGTCTTGGTTGCGGGTCTTTCACACTGTGTACCTGACCAGTTTGCAGAGCACCTGTGAAAAGAGAAGCAAAAACAAATCACAGCTGGTGAAATTAATGCATTGACTACCCAAATCCTCATATCATTAGATTCAAATCATTAGATTAAAAAATTAGATTACCACTTTTACCACAATACATTGATTTTTCACTCTGGTGTTCCTTTATTATATTGATTATTATGGTACCATTTGTTATATTAATTTTGGTTTTGACAAGCATGAAAACAATTTTTAATGATGAATGCAGGATAAATCACAGTTGTAGGTATAAATCCAGATTGAGGATGCATTATTCTTACTTAAAACACATGCAATGTGTGTGTTTGACTTCCTGGATCTAAATGGCATGCATCCACAGCAGAACTCTACCGACGTGAGAGATTATGCTCTTATGAGAGATGGTGGTGTGAATGAAAACAATGTTTAATCAAACTTCCTGCAGTGGACAGGTTTCCTGTGGGAGGGTGCACATGGATGTATATCTGAAGGTGGGGACAGAGAACATCTAATGGTGGAAACATCCTGCTAGATAAAAGTCTGCTAACTACTTGGAAAAGTCTGAGGAACTTTCCACAGATAGGGTAAATAGGACTTTCTTAGATTTTGTATTGATTTATTTAAACAAATACTCAGTGAAAGGATAGCAAAACTCTATTTTTTCTATTTTTTTTATTTGTGGTTTTGAGACAAATTTTAATACCATTAAATACACAAATTACAGTGAATTTGTAGTTCCCTTTCAGTCGGTCACATTCGACATTATGGCGACTTCACTGACGTATTGGGATCCCAATACGTCGTTGACATAACGTCTCCGTTCCCTCCTTCAGGGAACGAGGGTTACAAATGTAACCGAGAAGATCCCTTGCAGTCAGTAACATTCTATGTTACGTCGACGTCACCAAGGTATTGGGATCCCAATATGTCGGTGACGTTGACGTAACGTGGAACGTTACCGACTGCAAGGGAACGAGGGTTAAATACGTAACCGAGAAGATCCCTTGCAGTCGGTCACGTTCCACGTTACGTCGACGTCACAAAGGTACTGGGATCCCAATACATAAGTGACGTTGACGTAGCGTCTCCATTCCCTCCTTCGGGGAACGAGGGTTACATACATAACGGAGAAGATCCCTTGCAGTTGGTAATGTTCTACGTTACGACGACATAACGTGAACATTCCTTCCATCAGGGAACGAGGGTTACATATACATAATTGAGACGTTTTCTACTAATAAATGATAAATAAATATAAAAATTTAATAGCCAAAATAGTGTCTGCATACATAGATATATAAATAGTCAATAGATAGTATATAATAACATATTTAATATTCATTAATACTATTCATTAACTATACAATATATTAATATAATTATATATCAAAATGTACATTAATTATATATATATAAATTACATACTGGATGTAATTTAATTACATTACATTATATATATATAAAAAAAAAAATATATATATATATATATATATATATATATATATATATATATATAAAATTTTAATTACATCCAGTATGTAATATAGTAAATAAATAATGTGTGTGTATATATATATATATATATATATATATATATATATATATATATATATATATATATATATTACATAATGACGATTATAATAGATATGACTTATAATTAATTCATGAATTAATTATTAAGTATGACTAATAGATATGAACAAATTTCAGTTCAGCAAACTCAAAATACTGCTATTTTTCAAGAAGGTCAAGACTTCTGACAGGCCTGAATTAACCATTTTATTTAACCATTTAATTATTTTTTATTTTTGTACATTGATATATTTTACTTTTTTATGCTAGGTCAAACATATTTAATAGGTTTCACAACCAAAAAACATGGGATTTTTAATTCTGAAAAGTGCCCTGTTTAAACATAAGAAAAGCTTTAACAAACAAAACAGCAGAACAATTAATATCAAATATGGGAAAACAAAAGCGCAGCAAAATGGAAAGAGAACAAGGAATTTATGAAAATTGCTAAAACTAAATGAGATGATAAATAATGGATAGAAGAACAATTAAAGAGACATCATCCTCAGCATATGCAGGACTATTATCACTATATAATCACTACAATCCAGGCAAACACAGAAATGAAACACTGCGAAACGCACACCTACAGCATGGCGCGGAGAAATGAGTGCGTGTCTGGGAAAAGCGAGTGCAAACGTGCTCTTGGAAGCTGTGCGAGTCGGTCAGTGATGTCTGTGCGTGTGGTGGCATTCCACAAACAGGCCAGACACATGCTGGCGGATGGGATTGTGGGAATGTTCTGGAATGTTTTGCAAATTTAATGAACCAGGAAGACCTACTTGCAGCGAGGTTTGTTATAGGCGGTGAGGAAACAAACGCCCTGGTTCTGACAGTAGTGATCGCAAGGGTTAGCTCTCTCGTCACACCTCGGGCTTTTAAACTCGGACGGGCAACTGAGGAGAACGCAACGAGACGAAAGGAGACACATGAGGAGAGCAGAACAGAAAGGAGGCCTGGAATACACACACACTTACACACAGTGTAAACAGCTGGAGGCTATTGTGCCCTTCTATACAAGACGTCAACATGACAGTTAATTATCATTATTGTTCAGCCACTTCATGAACATTATTTCACGAATCCTGTCAAGAACATGGCTGGGTAATATTTCACAAGTGAAACTGTATTCTGCATATATATATATATATATATATATATATATATATATATATATATATATATATATATATATATATATATATATATATATATATATATATATATATAAAATATATTTTTTTCTTTCTTTGTGACATTATTTTCATGACAATTGCAATGCAAAACTTAAAAATAAGTAATCTAATTTGCAAAATATATTTAATAAATCATCTTATTGTCATTAAAATAATGTAATAAACAAAAATAAATCACATTTTCATTACCATAATGTAAAATATAATCAATAAATAAATTAATATCATTCTCATTACAAAATTGCAACAAAAATAAATAAATAAATACATCTCATTCTCATTACTGGAAATATAATATTATATATATTAAATACATAATATATTAATATAATTATATCCAGTATGTAATATAGTAAATTAATAGTATATAAATTAATAAAATAAATAAATATATAATAATATTATATACTCTATACAAATATTAAATGATGACTATTATGATGCATATTACTTATAATTACATTTAATTATTTTAGTAAAATATAATTAATATTAATTAAAATTAATTAATAAATTGATTAATATCATTCTCATTACAAAATTGCAACACATAAATAAGTAAATCTCATTCTCATTACCATGATGTAAAAAGAGAAATCATTTCATTCTCGTGTCCATAAAACAAAATAAAGGAAAAAAAAATTATAATAATA
This sequence comes from Paracanthobrama guichenoti, assembly GCA_018749465.1. Taxonomy (NCBI): domain Eukaryota; kingdom Metazoa; phylum Chordata; class Actinopteri; order Cypriniformes; family Gobionidae; genus Paracanthobrama; species Paracanthobrama guichenoti. Next base: position 14,762,594 of record CM031964.1, read on the forward strand.
ATAATTCTCATTATTAAGGCAACAAATATAGAACAAATAATCTCATTCTTATCATTGTGATGCAAAATAATTGAAAATAATAAATCATTATCATAATGTAAAAACAAACAAATAATAATAAATAATTGTCATACTGCAAAAAAAAACTAATAAAATAGCATAACATAAATAAATTATCTTTATATTAATGTAAAAAATAAAACAATAAATGTCATTTTTAGTTCTGTAATGCAATAAATAAATAAAATAAACCAAACTCATTCTCATTACATTAACACAAACATAAATAATTTTTTAAATAATAATTAATCTCATTCTCATGCTAATAAAGCTAAATAAAAATAAAAAGGAAAATTCTCATTATACTAATGCAAATTAAATTAAATGAAAGAATGAATAAATAAATAAATCGCAAAAATAAAATAAATAATTTCAGTATATAAATGAAATCAATTAATATTCTCATTCCCATCACCATATGCATTTTTATGTATATTGACAGTTGTTGTTTTACAGTGATGACAATGACCATTGACATTAATGGAAGTTACAAAAAAAAATAAAAAATAATAATAATAATAATAATACAGTTAAATGTTAAGCACTCTGATGCATTGCAGTAATGAGAATTTTGGGGAAAGTCACACTGAACAAATCTCTCAAAAATTGTAGATTGCCCGAATATCATTAACTTCTGTATTGCAAACAAATGATTTGTGAGCATAAATATTCAAACTATCGTCCAACCCATAAAACAAAACAACTCCAGTGTGCCGCACACGGCCATCTGCATGCAACGCAAAAGGCAGAACTGCAGATTTGAACTCCGTCTGAAGAACGTCTACCAGTAATGATCAAAATGAAAGACAACTTTTCAAGTCATGCAAACCACAGACTTGCTGGACACTCGAGTCTTATTGTTTAATTCAGACCTATCACAGACTGCCTGCATGGCACTCCATTGAGACCCACTAAAACAAGCTCTAATGAAACACTGCTGGAGAAAGATAATGAAACGGAGGAAGGACAAACAAAAGACCAAAAAAAAAAAAAGTCTCTGATGAGGTGATGTGAAATCTATATGAGCAGGACTCTTGCATCTTCACGATAATACACTCATTTTCCAGGCAATATCTGAATGTCTGGCCACTGTCATTACCAACCCTTCACCTTCAAGGACCAAAGAAAAACACAAGATTGAATCATCTGCATGCAAATCGATTCGTTCCCGAAGGGCACAATGGTGTTATCAGACCTTCAGTGGCAACGAGAGACGGAAAAAGAAGTGGAAACGAATGACCAGGTGTCACGATAAAGGATTTTTGTCCGATTTTCTTTGATAACTCAGAAAGGAAACCAAACAAAGCCTGACTTTAAGAGGGTGATGCATACTTATATGAACACTTATTCTTCTTGACAAGGCTGATCTTTACCATACCTTTCATTTCTACTAGTTTGATCCATTCAGGTTCATTTACTGCAGAAAATAAATAATTTTCTCATCCAAATGTTTTTGAGGGTGCACGGTCTTCCTTTTCAATGCAGATAAAAAGCCTTTGGCAAGCAAGAAAAGTGGAGGCAGGTAAAAATATAGTCTGGTAGGGTTTATTGTGTGTGGAAGAGAAAAGTAAAAGCTCCATCACATCGGCCAGACAAAACGCGAATCATTTCAGCTGAAAGATGGGAGTACGTCCACCGCCGCATTCAGCATCTGTACAATGGCTCAATCGCTTTCTTATGCCGTCCGTCTATCAATTACTTTCTTCACATTCATTTTTTTTTTTTTTTTCACAGGACAAAGAATGTTCTACTACGTTGTGCATAAAGGATTCAAATGAGTGTGCCGCTATTAGCAGAAAAATGGTTTCACTTTCCATCCATTTCACTGTGGTCTGTTTCCATTTTCCAAAATTCCATTTGGTGACAATACAAATGACATGCTAGGCATTCCATATATAAAATCAATGTTTCTTGAACCAAAAATGTAGTTCTTCATGACCATTTTCCAACTTTTAAATGGAACAGGCTTCTTTGCTACTGTACCTTTAAGACTATAGGCAAATGTGCTCTGTTATGATTGGCTAACCGATTATGAGTTTGTGAGAACTTTATCAAAGTTTGATTCATGAATAAGCAATCTTTTAGATGTGGGCTGCGTCCGAAATAGCATACTCTCTGAGTATACTTACTTGAATACATCATTTTTATACGGTTTTATATAGTATGAATATAATGAATATTGTTAATTTCTCTCATACTGTTTTTCGCCAACTATATTTTAGGGAAGTATGCTATTTTGGTTGCAGCCCTTGTCAAATCACAGAATCAGAGCCAGAACTGTTCAATGAATCAGTTGATTCAGTTCACAAAACCATCTGAATGATTCATTCACAAATTTGAGTGACTCACTGAATCCAAAGAGTGTGGTTAATGACTATCAACATAAAATAAAAATATATTTAGTTGACTTGTGTACTTACATAATCCCAAATGTTTTCAAGAATGTTTAAATCCAGAGAAATAAGCAATTTTAACCAGGACACAGAACATGTGTCGCCTATCAGTGATCTAAGTAATCTAATTATCGACCTTATTCTGAATAAGACAATATTCTGATTAATGTGTTTACATGAGTTGCTTTTAGAATATTCCATTCATGTTCCCGTTTCCATTCATGTTCCATATTCCCGTATAAGTATATATATATGTATATATGTATATATATATATATATATGTATATATATGTATATATATATATATATGTATATATATATATATATATATATATATATATATATATATATATATATATATATATGCATATATATATATATATATATATATATATATATATATATATATATATATATATATATATATATATATATATATATATATATATATATATATATATATATATATATATATATACACACATACACTCACCTAAAGGATTATTAGGAACACCATTCTAATACTGTGTTTGACCCCCTTTCGCCTTCAGAACTGCCTTAATTCTACGTGGCATTGATTCAACAAGGTGCTGAAAGCATTCTTTAGAAATGTTGGCCCATATTGATAGGATAGCATCTTGCAGTTGATGGAGATTTGTGGGATGCACATCCAGGGCACGAAGCTCCCGTTCCACCACATCCCAAAGATGCTGTATTGGGTTGAGATCTGGTGACTGTGGGGGCCATTTTAGTACAGTGAACTCATTGTCATGTTCAAGAGACCAATTTGAAATGATTCGAGCTTTGTGACATGGTGCATTATCCTGCTGGAAGTAGCCATCAGAGAATGGGTACATGGTGGTCATAAAAGGATGGACATGGTCAGAAACAATGCTCAGGTAGGCCATGGCATTTAAACGATGCTCAATTGGCACTAAGGGGCCTAAAGTGTGCCAAGAAAACATCCCCCACACCATTACACCACCACCACCAGCCTGCACAGTGGTAACAAGGCATGATGGATCCATGTTCTCATTCTGTTTACGCCAAATTCTGACTCTACCATCTGAATGTCTCAACAGAAATCGAGACTCTCAGACCAGGCAACATTTTTCCAGTCTTCAACTGTCCAATTTTGGTGAGCTTGTGCAAATTGTAGCCTCTTTTACCATAGTGAGATGTGGTCAGTGGGGTTGTTGTAGCCCATCCGTCAAGGTTGTGGCTTCACAAATGCTTTGCTGCATACCTCGGTTGTAACGCAGTGGTTATTTCAGTCAAAGTTGCTCTTCTATCAGCTTGAATCAGTCGGCCCATTCTCCTCTGACCTCTAGCATCAACAAGGCATTTTTTACCACAGGACTGCTGCATACTGGATGTTTTTCCTTTTCACACCATTCTTTGTAAACCCTAGAAATGGTTGTGCGTGAAAATCCCAGTAACTGAGCAGATTGTGAAATACTCAGACCGGCCCGTCTGGCACCAACAACCATGCCACGCTCAAAATTGCTTAAATCACCTTTCTTTCCCATTCTGACATTCAGTTTGGAGTTCAGGAGATTGTCTTGACCAGGACCACACCCCTAAATGCATTGAGGCAACTGCCATGTGATTGGTTGATTAGATAATTGCATTAATGAGAAATTTAACAGGTGTTCCTAATAATCCTTGAGTGATATGTATATATGTATATATGTATGTGTGTGTGTGTGTGTGTATTTATATATGTGTATTTATATATGTGTGTGTTGTTTTATTTTTGTAATATTATATATTGTCTCTTTCAGGGTATTGTCGCTTTCGATATGTAGGCGTCCTCCTTGACAGCCTACCTATCGAATAACCGCTTTGATTAATGATGAAAAAGGTTTAAAAATCGTGATTGTTTGAATTGTTTTTTCCTGCCGTCGAGCCACAGGCGTTCACTGAATGAACCATATGGCTCGCGAGCACAGAGGTTCCCGACCACTGATGTAAGCTGTTACATCAATTATGAATATGGGATTACAGATACAAACGTATTGTATTTCACTTTTACAATAAGCAGAATAATTACAACAAAAAGAAAATAGAGGAGGCAGTGTCAGAATGAGCAATCAAGCACCATAGCAACACGCCATGGCAACGACACTTCATACTGACAGATACGTAAAATATAAATGGGAATTTGAACGCTTTGTTAGTGTTTTGTGCACGTTTGTTATATTAATTATAATTATTATTCTGTTTTACTGGCCACAATATTATTGATGATTGTTAAGAGGGGCACTTTTGAATAATTTATGTGTCTCCTACACAAATTCCTACACAACGTTAATAGATTAAGGTGTGTACATGTCTGTAATGCTCTCCGATAATGTGACTAAAATAGGTGTACTCCACATGTCTTAATTCGATTTGCATTTACTTCGATTATGACTTTAACCGGATTAAGGTAATCGCTGTTTCAGAATCAGAATCAGAAATCAGAAAGAGCTTTATTGCCAAGTGTGCTTGCACACACAAGGAATTTGTCTTGGTGCTGAAGCTTCCAGTGCACATATACAATACAACACAACATGAACACATACAAATATGAAAAATAGTATAAAATAAAAGTATATATATATATATATATATATATATATATATATATATATATATATATATATATATATATATATATATATATATATATATATAATATATAAGGTCACAGTTACATTTAAGAATATATATATATATATTATAAACAGTCAAAGTATTGCACTTAAAGGCGGCTGGGGGTTGGGGATGGGGATATTCAACTGTTCAAGAGGAAATGGCCTATGGGAAGAAACTGTTCCTGTGCCTAGATGTTCTAGTGGCCAGTGATCGGAGTCGCTGTCCTGATGGTAACAGTTCAAACAGGAAGTGTCCAGGGTGAGCGGAGTCTGTGATGATTTTACCTGCCCTCTACCTGTTTACATGGTAGCTTCTTAATCAGAGTATTGTCTTAATCGGGTTAATATCAGAGTATTGTTGTCCATGTAAACGTAGTCAGTGACATCATACCCGATTTCTGGTTTTATTTTGTAGAAACCATGGAAACACTAAAGACGCTTTAATATATTATGTGTTTTATTAGACAGGTGAGCAACTGTTTGGATACATTCATAGACAGAAAACTAATGATTGTTATATAGCTCAACACAGTTAGTCTTATTGTTTAAATCTAATTTTCTTGATTTACCGCGAGTACCATGTTTTACCATGCCTAATATCGATCTAGCTTACTGTAGTGTGCAACAAGTGTCTAATAGTAGCCGCCGAGCGAACGCACAGAGTAGCTTTATAACATAACTTTCAATACATTCAAATAATGTATCTAATATGATAAAACAGCACTGCATTACCCCACATACGCATGACCGGAAGAAGCGGAAGTGTCGTCAGCAGCAAAATAAAAGCTCAGCGAAATCAAATCGTCATCTAACTACGACTTTGTTTTAAATGAGCAACCTCTAGCAGCGAAAAATTACATATTGTGGCTTTAAATTTATATTTAAATGCACGTTTGCATCCTTAAAGGGATAGTATCCTTACAGAAAGTTGACAGCACCCACTGACTTCTATAGTAGGAAAAAATACCATGGAAGTCAACTGTCTGGTTACCAACATTCTTTAAAATATCTTCTTTTGTGTTTAAGAGAAGAAAGAAACTCATACACGTTTGGAACAACACGAGGATGAGTAAATTATGACAATTTTCATTTTTGGGTGAACTATCCCTTTAATTAAAGCTTCACTTCCTGTTCATTGTAATTTCATGAAAAAGAGAGACTGCGTTTCTTCTTCAGAATGTATTTTTCCATGTGTTCTGCAGTAGAAATAAAGCTAGACACTTTAAAATGACTTTTGGATGAATCATTTTATTAGTCGCTTTAAAGGATTTTTATGGTATCAATGAACTGAAAAGTAGAATTGCTTTTTTCCTCCAGTTTTACAGTTTTCTTTTTGTATTTGTATACTGTGCTCTTTTCCGCTCACATCTCTCATTGGTTTCTATGCCTCTCTCTCTAATATACAACTATAGAGGTTGATATAAGTGGCCGATTATGGACCCCTGCTGTGATAATTTACTCGTTTGCAATACTACTCCCTCTCTCCTGTTCACCTTTACAAAACATTCATCCTCCCAAGTCAGATGAGCAGAAAAAAATCCTATTAAAGTGGTTGCCGGAGGGAGTAATTTAAAATGAATGAATCTAAATAACGACAGGCAATTTCTTGCCATAGAAAGCTATTAAGAAATTACTCACTGACAGAACGGCAGGCCCATCTCTGAGTCGAGGTGGCAGGTTCCGCCGTTGTAACAGTATCCGTCACACAACTGACAGCTGGCTGCGATTCTTCCGTTCGTACAGCTGCGAACACACGTGAACAAGGAGGACAAAATTCCATCTGGTTTTTGATGTTTTTTCCTGATACTGATACACGCAGAAAGTGCTAATGTAACTATTAAATACACACTTGCAGGCGACGTCTCCAGTCTCTTCATCTACGATACAAGGAGCCCCTCGGCAGCGAAGGCATCGGTCCGCCTCGCATTTCGGCCCCTCGTAGCGAGTGGGACACACACACTCCACATGTCCCGAGCCAGACAGCGTGCAGCCTTTGGAATTCACGCAATAATGGTGACAAATATCTGCGATCAGACAGAGAGAAAGCTCATTATAATGACTGATCTGAAGCAATGTGTACTAACTTCCTGTCACATCTTAACTCTACAGGAAGTCTTCACAGCAACTAAACTGCTCTGTAAATGAGTCATAAGTGACTCGTTTTAAGTGCTCTACATAGGCAGAAGCTTTAAGTGTGTAAATAATGCTAATTGCAATTGATTCCATCAGAGTTTGAGGTTTTAATGTAGCTGGTTCAAATATTGTGAACATGTTAGTGAACTTCATCCACTTTTTTTTTTTTTTTTTTTGTTCTCTTATATTTGTGTTCTGAGTTATAAAAGGGTACAGAGTACACTATTCTAGTGGGAACCATGCATGTCTAACTGGTCCTACTTAACCTGCTCTGAATGGGATTCGAACCGGGGTCTCTGGTATGGGAGGCAGGCAAGGACACTAAAGTCCACAGCTTCTAGCTTCAGTCGCTAGTGTGCCTCTTGAGGCCAAGGGAGTGAGGTTTCCTGGCACAGCTCTTATTGGCCTATGTTATACTCACCCCCTAAACCTCAATCCCATCTGGGTCACGGCACCAAACATAACCAGTCCTACTCAACCCGCTCTGAGCAGGATTCGAACCAGGGTCTCTGGCATGGGAGGCGGGCACATTAACAAGGACACTAAAGACTACAGCCTCTAGTGTCTGTCACTAGTGCTCCTCTTGAGGCCAGAGGAGTGAGGTTTACACGCACAGCTCTTTCTGGCCTATGTTATACTCACCCCAACCCCTAAACCACTCGACCCGCTCCGAGTGGAATTCAAGCTGGGGTCTCCAGCATGGGAGGTGGGCACGCTAACAAGGACACTAAAGTCCATAGCCTCTAGCTTCAGTCACTAGTGTGCCTCTTGAGGCCAGGGGAGTGAGGTTTACTACCACAGCTCTTACTGGCCTACGTTATACTCACCCCCTAAACCTCACTCTCATCCGGGTCATGGCACCAAACGTAACCAGTCCTATTGAACCTGCTCTGAATGTGATTCGAACCAGGGTCTCTGGCATGGGAGGTGGGTGCACTAACAAGGACACTATAGACCACAGCCTCTAGCATCAGTCACTTGAGGCCAGGGGAAGGAGGTTTACATGCACAGCTCATACTGGCCTAGGTCCATTACACTCACTCCCATAAACCTCACTTCCATCTGGGTCATGGCACTAAACGTAACCAGTCCTACTTGACCCACTCCGAGCGGGATTTGAACCGGTGTCTCCAGCATGGCAGGCGGGTGCACTAACAAGGCCGCTAAAGACCACAACCCCTAGTGTCAGTCACCGGCGAGCCTCTTGAGATCAGGGGAGTGAGGTTCACACGCACAGCTCTTACTGGCCTACGTTACACTCACCCCCAAACCTCCCTCCAATCCAGGTCATGGCACCAAATGTAACCAGTTCTACTCGACCCACTTCAAGAGGGATTTGAACCGGAGTCTCCAGCATGGGAGGTGTGCGTGCTAACAAGGACATTATAGACTGTAGCCCCTAGTGTCAGTCGCTAGCTCTTGAGGCCAGGGGAGTGAGGTTTACACACACGGCTCTTACTGGCCTACGTTACATCAGCATGTTGCTAAGCCAACAGTGTGATACTTTAATGAAAGGGTTTTCAAAGTTTTTGATGCCTAGGATCCCACAATATATCAATTCCACTGCTAATTTTAAATTAGGTTGAACTATTTGTATTATTTTTCTGTACTGAACAAAATATTTATAAATCAACACTTTCATCATAAATATTTAAGTACAATTGTGACGCTGAAGCCTTTAGACAAAATTAGATCGTATAAGCAACCTGAACAGGCCTATGATGCCCATTATGTTTCCCAGGTAGTGCACTAGCTACTGAATGCATTTATGGTAAAACAGATTCATACTCACGGTGTAGGCAACGTTCCCCAGTGTACTCCGCCAAACAGTGGCACACGGGTTGGTTACCCAGGGTCAGGTCGCATGTGCCTCCGTTCAGGCAATAACCGTCACAAACACGCTTCTCACACAGAGGGCCGGTGTAACCCAGGGCACAGTGACACGTGGGCTTTCCTTCAGTAAAAACACACTATTTAGTGGCTTTAAATCTGGACTGGATCATGTTTATGCATTTACCTGATTTGAATAACTCCATAAACAACTCTAATTTGACCTGAACAGATTTGAGTATGTACGTGCTGAACTGAGCAGGTCATAACTGACGTAAAAATGGAAAAAATAAATAAACAAGAGTACTTAATTTGCAGGCTAATCGTGTAAATCACAGCGTGTTATGATAGTCTTTTCTTTCTTAGCCAACAGAATTTGATTATTTGAGTTACTGTGACAGAGAAAAGGCTTTCTAGTGGGGATTTGCGAGACGGTACATCTGTTGGGCATTGATTTTGTACGTGCACACGTTCAGCACACACACAAAGCCAAGGGATATTCAGTCCTACTGTTGGTGGTCCATCTGCCAGCTGGTGCAAATGACAGTTTTTAACACAAAGACGCCAACAGAAACCATTCCTGACTGTTTCTCAGACATTAACGTGCTCCAACTGATTCTCATCCAGCTTTTGGTCCCTGCCAAAATACTCTTTCGGAATAAGAAGGCAAAACAGGGAGCAGTGATTTACGCAACGCTTTCCGGTGATATATTTTTTTGTAGAGGTTATGATAACAAATGGGCAGAGGAGCGTCTGGTGGCTTCTCACGTGGTTTAACAGCCAATAACAAACATATATTGAGCGAGCATGACGTTGCACTTTGGGGAAACAGGCTGTTGGGAGTTGGCGGGCAAGAATGTGAGTGTATGCGTCAGGGGAATTACAATAACGATTGCTCGCTGGAACAATTACCGGCTATCTAATTACCTGTCCAAAACCCTGATGTCCATGCGTACCCAGTCTTTCAGCCTGGTAAATTAAAGAATGGAAATCCTGTCATCGTTTACTCACCCTCATGACGTTCCAAATCAATTTCTTTTTTCCATGGTCATTTTTATTTTATTTTTATGGCTGATACATTTTCATAATTCACTCGCATGGTGCAGGTGTGGCAAAAAGTTAGTTTTAGGCCCTGTGTGTGTGTGTGTGTGTGTGTGTGTGTGTGTGTGTGTGTGTATATATTTGCGTGTATATACTGTATATTTATTTATATACCAATTTTTCTAAAATGTATACATGCAATGTATATATGTGTGTGTGTGTGTGTGTGTGTGTGTGTGTGTGTGTGTGTGTGTGTGTGTGTGTGTGTGTGTATATATATATGTGTGTATATATATATATATATATATATATTTTTTTTTATTATACTTTTTTAATGGTAAAACAAATTTAAATTAAAATAATAATATTTGCACTAAAATTTACATACATTTTTTTATAATAATTTTATATAGCATTACATACATTTATTTTTATTTATATTTAAATATCTTTCCAATAATATATTAATGCAAGCAAATGGTGATCATTTAAGCTCTAAAAACAAAACAAACAAAAACCTCATTACTAATACGCTAAAAACTTCAGAAGACTTGGAAAATAGTGCAAAAGTCATATGATTTTTAATTATACAGCTTTTAATTATAGGGAAAAGAGAAGCATGAACATTCTACTAAACTTCTCCTTTTGTGTTCCACAGAGAAAAGAAAGTCATACAGGTTTGGAATGACACAAGGGTGAGTAAATGATGACGGAATTGTTTCTTTCTTAAGAAAAGCTATCAGTCTAAAGTTTATAAGAAAACTCCTCACCTTCAGGAAACACTGGTAAATTTGGATTTGCAATATTAAACTTTACAATATCTTTGCTTGTTTTTCATTTCACACTATTCAGAGAACTTAGGATGACCTGAAACAACCCAAGGTAACACAGGTCCTGTATATTTCTGTTTCGTTTCGTTTCTTTACGAAAGAGACAGAAACCAAAAAGAATGAGAAGAGAAATCCCTTCTGTATCAGAGGTTTGCCTGTGGCCTACTTTGAATTCTTTGTGAGAGGCGTCACGAAAGCCCTGTTTGTACAACCTGGTTGTTCTCTAGAAATGCATTTGAGATTTCTTATTTACATGTAGAATTGTGTCTGCACAACAACCCAGAATTTTGCCACTGTTAAAGTTTTTCGAAAAAGTTAGTGTGCTTGTTTACCAATAGCATCAGTGAAGAACATACTTGAGGCAAAATACAAGTAAAATTTACACATATCGTGTAGGAAATAGCGCCTACCTAGTGGCGATCCTGTGCAAGTGCCTCCGTTGAGGCAGTAGTCCTTACAGTGGCTGATCTCACAGCGTTCTCCGGAGTAGTTTGGCCAACAAAAACAGCGCGATTCCCCTCGTTCGTTGGTGATACACCGACCTCCATTCTCACAGGCTGGACGACAAAGATCTCCTAAAATGCACATGCAAATTATCTTTCAATCCTTTAAGATAATTATATTTTTTCATGGATTTAGATGTGGGTTCTCAGAAGGACAGTGCTCTGTCGTTGTTCCATTTGTGTTCTTGCTTTTAAATAATGTTAAAATAAAATAAAACGTAAATAATTTAGCTCAAAATTGGGGAATAACATAACAAAGCATAATATATTTAACATAGCAAAATATTTAAATAAAAACGTCTATAGTTTTATGTTTACAACATGAAACCAACAATGCTAACAGGCTTCAGTTAGACAAAAAAAACAAAAAAACAAACAAGGCTTTGAGGAAGTATTTAATAAGTCCAAAATAAATTTATTGATGTGCCTTTGTTAGAAAGTAAACATTATTTGGCAGGATTTTGGTGAATATAAATACTGATTATTTTGTAAATTATTATATAAATGATTAGTGCTGTTAATCAATTAAAAAAAAAAAACTAATTAATTGCGAATTTTTCTGTAATTAATCGCAATTAATCACAACTAATATTAAAGTTTTTAACATATTTTTAT
>CM031964.1:14777138-14837138 GCA_018749465.1 Paracanthobrama guichenoti
TTAGCATTTCATTTATTTATATTTTTTTATCAAAATAGGTATATTTTAGCCCTGCAAGATTATATCTTGTTTTGCCTCACTTGTTGCATATTGGTAGATTTTGAAGATAACTATATTAGCATCCACACCAACGTATGATAACGTCCTGTTTATTATAACATGCTGTAGTTGTGTCGACTGCCACTTTAAATGCTCGAGTTTGGATTCTGATTGGCTGTTGTTGTTTTTATCATTCATCAGCTGGAAATCATTCTAAAAAAAATCCTTGGTGTGAACAGACCTTAAGAAACAAAGACAAGTTCAGATACCTAGCCGTTAGCATGAGCAATCACAACACTGTTTCTCACTGCTAATCAAACAAGCTGTCTACTCTGATTGAATCAATGCTAGCAACACGATCCTTGTCTTTTCTAGCATGTGGGCTTCAGGTGTATTGCGTGTATGGGCAAAGGGCCCAGAATAGTAAACACTTCAGTCAAAATCACTCGAGTGAAACATTCGAGTTTGACGTGCCGAGCGCTCGAGGCCTCTCAGGGTCACACTAGCACTCTGTTAGTGATGTAGGAGCATCCTGCCGTGTGCGTTTTGACAGATGTACCTGAGATGTTGGTGTCCGTGCAGGTCCTGTTCACCAGAATTTTCCCCTCAGGGCACACACATCTGGCCCCGCTGGGGTTCAGCAGGCAAAGGAAAGCGCAATTCATCTTTGCACATGGGTTAGACACTGAGAGACAGAGGAAGAGAAAAGAAAACCAACATATAACTGGATATAATGCTTTTTTTCCAGCTTTAAAATGCTTTTATTACAGGGGTGTGCAGTCCTGCTCCTGGGGGGGTTACTGTTCAGCTCCAATCCCAATCAAACAGACCTGAACCAGCAAATCAAGGTGTTATTGGGCATACTAGAAACTTCCAGACAGTGTGTTGAGGCGAGCTGGAGCTAAACTCTGTGACAGTGAGATAGTGGCCCTCCAGGAGCGGTTTGGACAATCTTGTTTAAAATATGAATGAAAAAGACAAAAAGATAAAACAATTTAATAAAGATAAAAAGGGTTGCACTGAGAGAGAGGAAGAGCATTTAAAAAAAGAACATTAAATGGGATATACCTGTATTATCAAAACAAAACGTAAATAAACCAGTTAAAAAAATCTGTGAATCTTTAGAGTAGCAAAATATTTATTTAAATGGCCAAATAAAACGTAAATAAACCAATTTTTTTTTTTATGTATGTATGTATGTATGTATATGTATATGTATATGTATATGTATATATATATATATATATATATATATATATATATATATATATATATATATACATACACACACATACACACACACACACACACACACACACACACAGTGTGGAAACTGGATCTTGTGGGCCAGATTAAAGGATGCCTGGTATACATTATATTGCCAAAAGTTTTGAGACGCCTTTTTTTAATGATGTAGGGTTTAATAGAGTTGGCCCACCCTTTGCAGCTATAACAGCTTCAACTCTTCTGGGAAGGCTATCCACAAGGTTTAGGAGCGTGTTTATGGGAATTTTTGACCATTCTTCTAGAAGCGCATTTGTGAGGTCAGGCACTGAAGTTGGATGAGAAGGCCTGGCTCACAGTCTCCACTCTAATTCATCCCAAAGGTGTTCTGTCAGGTTGAGGTCAGGACTCTGTGCAGGCCAGTCAAGTTCCTCTACACCAAACTCGCTCATCCATGTCTTTATGAACCTTGCTTTGTGCACTGGTGCACAGTCATGTTGGAACAGGAAGGGGCCATCCTCAAACTGTTCCCACAAAGTTGGGAGCATGAAACCGTCCAAAATGTCTTGGTATGCTGAAGCATTAAGAGTTCCTTTCACTGGAACTAAGGGGCCAAGCCCAACCCCTGAAAAACAACCACACACCATAATCCCCCCTCCACCAAACTTTACACTTGGCACAATGCAGTACCGTTCTCCTGGTAACCGCCAAACCCAGACTCATCCATCGAATTGCCAGACAGAGAAGCGTGACTCATCACTCCAGAGAACACGTCTCTACTCCTCTAGAGTCCAGTGGCGGCGTGCTTTACACCACTGTATCCAACGCTTTGGATTGCACTTGGTGATGTAAGGCTTGGATGCAGCTGCTCGGCCATGGAAACCCATTCCATGAAGCTCTCTATGCACTGTTCTTGAGCTAATCTGAAGGCCACATGAAGTTTGGAGGTCTGTAGCTATTGACTCTGCAGAAAGCTGGAGACTTCTGCGCACTGTGTGCCTCAGCATGCGCTGACCCCGCTCTGTGATTTTACGTGGCCTATCACTTTGTGGCTGAGTTGCTGTCGTTCCCAATTGCTTCCATTTTGTTATAATACCACTAACAGTTGACCGTGGAATATTTCGTTCACAAATGTTTGTAGAAGCGTCTGCATGCCTAGGTGCTTGATTTTATACACCTGTGGCCATGGAAGTGATTGGAATGATTTGGAGGGGTGTCCCAATACTATATAGCGTACATGGATGTTTCTTATACCATCATATTGTATAACTTATATCATATCATATTATATCATATCATATATCACACCCTCATGATCAACAGTGTGAATTAGTCTGTATGTAGAAGCTAGCCAATTATAAAATAGGTAATTTGCATATGGTCTTAAAGGTACAGTAGCAAAACAGGCTATGTAATTCTAATGGTCAGAGAGGGTGAAAAGAGAAAAAGAAGAAAAAATATATATAATTCTGCAAATCGCATCTTTCATAATGCCAGCACTATATATATGTTTGCCTGAAAGATGAAATTCTCCTAGCATAAAACAAACTATTTTTCTAAAACCTTTTAGTTCATGGAGCAGTGTATGTGAGAAAGTATTTGTTTTATCTTTATCTTTTGCAGGTTGTATTGAAGACCATCTTTAATAAAGCTTTCCAGTGCAAAAGCACATCAGGGAGAGATGACACTTCCCATTATACCAGCACAAAAGACAAACAACAGAGGCAAAGATCCCTCCTTCCCTCCTGCTTTATAACAGAGAAGGAGAGATCGGTGGAGGATAAGAGACACAGAGTACAGTGGGAAAAAAAAAAACATAATGGAAAGAAGAGGAATGAAAATATATGTAAGGAGCCTAAAGGATAAATGGAAGCAGGGTCACATGGGGCGTGAAAGAGAAAATAAACTAAAGACTCCAGAATATAAATCACAGCTGTGTCAGAACGGATAAAAGTGATAAAAAAAAAAACATTTATAACAAATTTAACTGGAAATATGTTAAATTTCAATTTAAAAACAATGAGAAATGTGAATGAATTATAAGTTGTAAAAATGTTCTTTGGTAGTAAGCGACAACAGATTCTTGTTTATTATTAATTTGCAACAAATGATGTGTGTATGTGTGAATTGCATATATATATTGGTTTATATGTATATATTAAATTTAAACATATTTTTAACATTTATTAATATTTCTGTACATATACTATTTCTACATTCTATAATATTTGTTTTATTTAATATTCAATTATGTTATTCAAATATTTTTATTTCATTTATCTAATTATTTAATTTATTTAAACACACATACGCGCGCGCGCACACACACACACACACACACACACACACACACACACACACACACACACACACACACACATATATATAATATATATTATTTATAATTTTTTTATTTACTTTTCCCCCAGCCATTGCTTACATAAGCAGACAAAATTAAGAATTGCACAGATTTTCTTAATGTGTGCATAATAAGACTAGAGATATTTATTCAGAATCTAAGTAGGGAAAATTTTGGACTTCATTTCTCTGCAAATCTAACAAAACTAAACATTTCATTCATCTGATTAGAGCCGGTCATTGTATTATAAAAACATTTGACCTTAATATGTGATTGTAATGAGCTCTAGCTGGCCGCAGGCGAGAAGTCCAATCAGATTTCAACAATCGAACCATGAATTAAACTCTGACGACTGCCAAGAAAACTCACGCTGGAACGGTCCTCTCCGATGCTCATCCACAATGGGTTTTTACAAATGAGTATTTGACAAAAAAGTAAACTTATGTCATGATTTAATCACTTCCAAACATGCATTTGTATATTTCTGTTTTTATACACTTACGGAAAACAGAACATTAGCTTGTGATTCTCAAGGACAAACAAAGTTATAAGGGTTTGGAATGACACGAGGGTGAGTAAATGATGACAAAAGTCTTATTTGTTGTGAAGTCTAATCGTCAGTTCACTCAGAGACACGTTTTGAGACTCACCCTCCTGTTGTTTGTACCGATGGAAGACCAAAATACTGGCCGCTCTCTCTACAGCCAGATTGAGCTTCTCGGCGGGCAACTTCCCGTATTTGTGAACCCTAAAGACATCGTGCTTCATGCCGACCCCATAGATGTAGTCTTCAAACAGGTCAATTCGAAAGGGTTGAGAAATACCTGGAACGAAGCCAAATATGAGGCAAACTAAAAAGTCACAAATACATCCACGAGGAATATGTTTCACGTGCGGCTGTGAGAAGGGATTCAATAATGCAAAACAAAACAGGAATGTTATTTAAAAATGTCATTAAGCTGAAAAATCCCCGTCCAACTGAAAAATAATATTCATTTTCTCGAGCTCTGTTCCAAAACCTAGCGAGTGGCCTATGTAGACAGCATTTTAAGGCATCATACACATGCTCCCTACATTCCAAAAATGGTCCTCTATTGTCCTGTTTTACCCATTTTTTGAGAGCATTCCTACTTTGCAAAGAAAGCAATTACAGAATGCATTGAGATAAGCCTAGTGGAAAAAGTTCACTCAAAATGGTCAATGAGTAGAGGAATTATGATTATAAATATATTTCATTCAATCATCAATAAAAATAAAAAAATACTACATGTTTGTTTGTACTGCATGTTTGTAAGCTTATTAGAGGATCACTTTATTAGATTAGCAACATGCTAACGTCAAACTCTAATTCAGTCTGACAGAAAGAGACTATATATATATATATATATATATATATATATATATACACACACACACACTCACCTAAATGATTATTAGGAACACCTGTTCAATTTCTCATTAATGCAATTATCTAATCAACCAATCACATGGCAGTTGCTTCAATGCATTTAGGGGTGTGGTCCTGGTCAAGACAATCTCCTGAACTCCAAACTGAATGTCAGAATGGGAAAGAAAGGTGATTTAAGCAATTTTGAGCGTGGCATGGTTGTTGGTGCCAGACGGGCCGGTCTGAGTATTTCACAATCTGCTCAGTTACTGGGATTTTCACGCACAACCATTTCTAGGGTTTACAAAGAATGGTGTGAAAAGGAAAAACATCCAGTATGCGGCAGATCCTGTGGGCGAAAATGCCTTGATGCTAGATGTCAGAGGAGAATGGGCCGACTGATTCAAGATGTTAGAAGAGCAACTTTGACTGAAATAACCACTCGTTACAACCGAGGTATGCAGCAAAGCATTTGTGAAGCCACAACACGCACAACCTTGAGGCGGGTGGGCTACAACAGCTGAAGACCCCACTGGGTACCACTCATCTCCACTACAAATAGGAAAAGGAGGCTACAATTTGCACAAGCTCACCAAAATTGGACCGTTGAAGACTGGAAAAATGTTGCCTGGTCTGATGAGTCTCAATTTCTGTTGAGACATTCAGATCGTAGAGTCAGAATTTGGCATAAACAGAATGAGAACATGGATCCATCATTTCTTGTTACCACTATGCAGGCTGGTGGTGGTGGTGTAATGGTGTGGGGGATGTTTTCTTGGCACACTTTAGGCCCCTTAGTGCCAATTGGGCATCGTTTAAATGCCACGGCCTACCTGAGCATTGTTTCTGACCATGTCCATCCCTTTAAGACCACCATGTACCCATTCTCTGATGGCTACTTCCAGCAGGATAAAGCACCATGTCACAAAGCTCGAATCATTTCAAATTGGTTTCTTGAACATGACAATGAGTTCACTGTACTAAAATGGCCCCCACAGTTACCAGATCTCAACCCAATAGAGCATCTTTGGGATGTGGTGGAACGGGAGCTTCGTGCCCTGGATGTGCATCCCACAAATCTCCATCAACTGCAAGATGCTATCCTATCAATTTGGGCCAACATTTCTAAAGAATGCTTTCAGCACTTTGTTGAATCAATGCCACGTAGAATTAAGGGAGTTCTGAAGGCGAAAGGGGTCAAACACAGTATTAGTATGGTGTTCCTAATAATCCTTTAGGTGAGTGTATATATATATATTTCTTTTTTCCAAAGTAAAGCAAAACAAAAAATAAAATAAAACAAAAATAACAAAATGAAAACAAAACATCAAACCAAGACAAACCCAAACAATGAACCAAACAAACAAACAAAAGTTGTTAGCTTAAAATTGGAAATATTTTGATTTGAGGCTACTAACATCAGCTTAAAACTGTTAATGCTTTTGATGTCTATTTGTATTTTATTAATATTTTTACCTTTTGTGATGTATTCACCATCAATCTGGGTCAATGTTTTAGCTTGGCAACATCCTAACATCTAGTTCAATCAATCTAGTCCAAAACATTTATACATTTATTATTTTTAGGAGTATAACACCATTAGATTAGCAACATGCTAATAAAAGCATGCTCTATAAAACCAACTGTACATTGATTGTCTGCTGCCTAATCAGACGTGGCTATAGACAGTTCACTAGGTTTTGCAAAATTCATTCTCGACTTTGATGCTTTCTCCAAAATAGCAATTTTCCAATCCCAGTCTGAGGGGGAATCGTAATAGAAATCTGGTGAAGTGAGTTTATATAAACTACAGTGACACACAGTAAAAGCCTCACAGATCTTCAGCTTCACTTTTGCAGCTCTCTTGGGATAGAGTGTTGCTCTGAGCTGAAGATGTAAATTAAAATCTGGAACCAGATTTGGAACATTGCAGTTTCCTACACATGCAAACTCACCATCTCGACTGCTAGCGGCCACCAGAGAATCAGAGCCATCGAAACGCACGCTCCCGATCTGAGACAGCTCAGAGTCCGCCCAATACAGCCGCTGGTTGTAATAATCAATTGCAAGTCCTGCAAAGAAAGAGACAATTTTGTATTATATTATGTTATAATATTATATTTATTATTACACCGATCAGCCATAACATTATGACCACTGACAGGTGAAGTACATAACACTGATTATCTCTTCATCACGGCACCTGTTAGTGGGTGGATATATTAGGCAGCAAGTGAACATTTTGTCCTCAAAGTTGAATCAGGAAAAATGAGCAAGCGTAAGGATTTGAGTGAGTTTGACAAGGGCCAAATTGTGATGGCTAGACGACTGGGTCAGAGCATCTCCAAAACTGCAGCTCTTGTGGGGTGTTCCCGGGTCTGCAGTGGTCAGTATCTATCAAAAGTGCTCCAAAGAAGGAACAGTGGTGAACCGGCGACAGGGTCATGGGCGGCCAAGGCTCACTGATGCACGTGGGGAGCGAAGGCTGGCCCGTGTGGTCCGATCAAATAGACAAGCTACTGTAGCTCAAATTGCTCAAGAAGTTAATGCTGGTTCTGATAGAAAGGTGTCAGAATACACAGAGCATCACAGTTTGTTGCGTTTGGGGCTGCACAGCCGCAGACCAGTCAGGGTGCCCATGCTGACCCCTGTCCACTGCCAAAAGCACTAACCATGTGGACCACGGAGCAATGGAAGACGGTGGCCTGGTCTGATGAATCACGTTTTCTATTACATCACATGGATTGCCGGGTGCGTGTGCGTCGCTTACCTGGGAACACATGGCACCAGGATGCACTATGGGTAGAAGGCATGCTGGCGGAGGCAGTGTGATGCTTTGGGCAATGTTCTGCTGGGAAACCTTGGGTCCTGCCATCATTTGGATGTTACTTTGACACGTACCACCTACCTAAGCATTGTTGCAGACCATGTACACCCTTTCATGGAAACGATTCCCTGGTGGCTGTGTCCTCTTTCAGCAGGATAATGCGCCCTGCCATAAAGCAAAAATGGTTCAGGAATGGTTTGAGGAGCACAACAACGAGTTTGAGGTGTTGACTTGGCCTCCAAATTTCCCAGATCTCAATCCAATCGAGCGTCTGTGGGATGTGCTGAACAAACAAGTCTGATCCATGGAGGCCCCACCTCACAACTTATCCTTAAAGGATCTGCTGCTAACATCTTGGTGCCAGATACCACAGCACACACAGGGGTCTAGTGGAGTCCATGCCTCGACGGGTCAGGGCTGTTTTGGCAGCAAAATGGGGACCAACACAATATTACGTCATAATGTTATGCCTGATCAGTGTATATAGTATATTATAAACATATTAAATATTATTAATTAAATATTATCATTCATATAGTCATATATATATGTATATAAAGTCACATCAGTGAAACGTTTGGCTTTCATTTATTCATAAAAAAACATTCAATTCTTTTTCTATTACTAAAAAACTAAAAATGGTTGCACTTTCCATTAAGAGAAACAAGAATTTCACCCAGAATATGGTTGATATAAAATAGTTGTACTCAAACATTATAGTTTATAATGCATTTCATTTTCAGGCAACTGAAATTACCCTCTTGCTGAGACCTTTCTTGCATTTTAAGTAGCAGAGTGACATGTTAAAATGATCCCTTTTAGCATAACTTTTGGCATGCATTTTGTGAGTCACATGTTTTAGACTAGAGAATGTTTAAAAAAAGGATTACTGGAATGTAAAAAACTCACCCGTTGGTCTTCGCAAGTTCCTCTCCAACAAAATGCGACGCAAGGACCCGTCCATAGCGGCCTCTTCGATGTGAGAGTGGTCACCAATCACGGTCCAGTACACCATCCTATGGGAAGGTTGAAGGAAATTATAAACATTGTCACATATAATAGACCTCTAAAATTACCTTATAGGCCACTTACCCTCGTACGGGGTTAACGGTAATAGCGAAAGGTTCCCCGTCAATGTCTGTGATGAGCCGGGTGCAGTTGGGACCCCCCAGTTGACCCACGTTGATGGAATATCGAAGTCGGCGCCAGTGTGCTGTGTAGTAGCTGAACCAGTGCATTCGGGAATGATCCGTCCAGTACAGGTTCCCTGTCACCCAGTCAGACGAGATGTCCTTGGGCCTCCTGAAGTCTGGACACTGCAAATATATAACTTTGTGAAGTTTCAAACCACCTTAATAAGATTTCCCTAAGCTAGTGTCTGAAATAATGGAGGTTACATAAGAAGAATATCAAAAATAATTTGTAACAGAAATATTGTGACTTAAGAATTCAAAGAAATCTGATGAAATCTGTCTTACTGGTTATTATTGACTTACTATGACTCCACTGTTTGACGTGATTGGACTTCTGTCCTGGAGGTCTTTGTAAAAAATCCCACCGGGGTTAAACTGAGTGGCCCATACAAACTTGTGATGGTGAAATAGTGCGTCCATGCCGATGATGCGAGCACTGTCTGAGATACGGGCCAGTTGAGTATGTCCATGAGTTTGGTTGTACGGATACACAAAACTGTGGATTTCGGTGTCGTTGGCCACATAGAGGACCTGATCTTCTGGTCCTGACCACAGAGTACATGTGTGAAACAAATAAAATAAATTAAACAATAAATAATACAATAAATCAAAGCAAACCCAAGCAAAAAAAAGCAAACACACTAATAAAATCAAAACAAAAAGCAACACAAACATCAAAAATAAAACACTACATCAAACAAAACCAAAAACTAATCAAAAATGAAAAACAAAGCAAAGCAAAAAAGCAAAACATAAAAAGCAAAAACTAAACCAAACAAAAGACAAAACTAAATTAAAACACCACATCAAACTAATTTAAAAACAAAAAGCTAAAACAAATCAGACAAAAAGTTAACAAAAACAAATAAAGCAAATCAAAGCAAACCCAAGAAAAAACAAAACCAAACAAAAGAAAAGAAAAACCCAAAGCAAACAAACTAATAAATAAAAACAAAAAGCAACACACAAATAACAAATAAACACAAACTAAATAAAAACAAACAAAAAAGTAAAAATAAACAAAACAAAGTGAAACAACACTAAAAGACCAAAACCAAACAAAACAGACAAAAATAAAATAAAACTAAAGCAAGGCAAAAATAAATCAAACAAAGAAAAACAGAACAAAACCAACCAACCAACCAAAAA
This sequence comes from Paracanthobrama guichenoti, assembly GCA_018749465.1. NCBI lineage: Eukaryota > Metazoa > Chordata > Actinopteri > Cypriniformes > Gobionidae > Paracanthobrama > Paracanthobrama guichenoti. Next base: position 14,787,317 of record CM031964.1, read on the forward strand.
AAAGAAAAAAAGAAAAGTGAAACAAAATAAATAAAGACCAAAACCAAACAAAACAAGACCAACACAAATACCATTGCAAAAAGAAATCAAACAAAAGTGTAACAAAACAAATAGTTCAAAGCCAGACAAAATAAACCAAACAAAAATACAAAATAAAGACAATAAAAGCAAAACAACAACTTGAAGACGTTAGAAAACGTCAAATGTTAGCTTTAAACCAGAACTGTTTTGAACGGAGGCAAATAAATCAGCATAACACTGTTTATTTATCTAAAAATGGAACAGAATGTCATAAAACTGAACCCTTTTTCTGGCCATTTGTATTAAACATTAATGATTTTTACCCTTCGTGATGCATTCACCATCAATCTCCTTAAAGTTTCGGTCACAAGTGCACTTGTACGAGCCCTTCGTGTTGGTGCAATACTGCGAGCAGGTTCCAAACTGCACACACTCGTTCACCTCTGAGGAAAGAAAGAGAGAGGAACACATCCATCCATCAGCGTCTCCCACACGCTCTCCAGTGACATTTTTAACAATGCTTCAGGGATGTCACTCTGTTTGGGATTTCAGCTGAAGCTTCGCTATCTGCTTTCAGCGCCTGCTGATTTCTGGAGTTCTTGTTATTCTCAGTGAGATGACCCTGAAGCGACCGCTGACATACCTCCAACAGTTTAACACCAGCGCTGGAACTGAATACAAAGAGACTTTCGCATTATGGGGTTTGTGCAAAAGATGAGTAACTACTGGGGATGAGCTTGGGGCAAATATATGGACACTAAAACATTGTGTCTTTACGAAATACCAAACCAAATGTCATTTCTTTTAAAGAAAAATTGTACAACCCTAAGAACCTTGTTGACAAAAAGAAAAGGGGCCCATTATTGACTCCACAAAACACTCTGCATACTTCAAAATATTGCAGCATCCAAGTGTTAATGTTTGATCAATATGGTATAATGTAATGTTCTGTTTGATAAGCCAAAGTAAGTAATGAAGGTAGAAAATATAACTACATGAACTATTTTTCTATATCTATATCTATATATATATATATCTATATATATATATATATATATATATATATATATATATATATATATATATATATATATATATATACATATATATATATATATATATATATATATATATATATATATATATATATATATATATATATATATATATATATATATATATATATACACACACACACACACACACACACACACACACATATGTTTTTAATAATCTTGTCTTTTTGCTATCTTTTTAGCTCTATGTAAAATTATGTTTGAGTTTTTATAAAAACATAAATAAATATAATAATTTAAGTACATCAGTAATTAGAGCTAAATAAAGTAAATAAATATCTTAATACATCTGAAATTAGGACTAAAAAGATTATTCAAAAATGTTATATTATATATATATATATATATATATATATATATACACACACACACACACACACACACACACACACACACACACACACACACACACACACACACACACACACACACACACACATATATATATATACATACATATAATATTAGTCATTTATATAATTAATAAATCAAATAAAACAATATCATATTGAATGACTATTCTTTCAATATACAATATTACTCATATATAACTAATAAAAACTCAGCTATTTATAAAAAAAATGAAATAATATAAAAATATCTAAATACATCAGTAATTAGGACTAAAAGATGATAAAAAAATAAATAATAATATATACACACACATACACATAACTATACATACACACACACACAATATTACTCATTTATATAATTAATAAAACAATATAATAACTATATAGTTATTTAAATTATACACACACACACACATATATATATATACACACACACACACACACACACACACAATAAAACAAATCTTATTAATATGTAATATTTAAATAAAATTAATACATTAAAAATCGATATAATAATATATTTACTTTATATTATTATTATAATATAAACATTAATAACAAATATGATTTATTCATTTAAGAATATAAATTATTAAGTAAAAATGAAATAACTGAAGTACAGCTGAGAGTTGTATTGCGTCCCCCTGGTGTCACAGTTCAAAACCCCTGATTTGTATCAATAAAGTAATAACGTGGGAACGTATGCCTCCATTCTGAATGAATGATGTCAATAAATCATAATAGTCAGAGACATGAAATTGCCTTGTTGGTATGTTTTGTACAAATTCTCTACCTTCACATTGCTTGGTCTTCTGGTTCCTCTGAAAGCCGTCTTTGCATTGGCAGATGGAAGGTGTTTTTGTATTGTTGCAGAAAGCGTCGTCTCCGCACAAGTCCGGCCGTCCTTGACATCCACCATCAATGGAATCTGTGACCCACAAGGGACAAAATGAGACGCGCTGTAAAGGTTTTACGCCACAAAATGAGAAGCACAGAAGCAGAACAGGCGACAGACGAAGGATTACGGAAGGAAGCACACTTACATGCCTTGCAGTCGCGCTCATCCGAACCGCCGTCTTCGCAGTCGTCGAAGAAGTTGCACTGCAGCTCGGCCGGGATGCAGCGATGATTGCCACAGGAGAATTCGGATTTCCCGCACGGCCTCTGCCTTTTGACCACATCCACTAGAGAAAAGAAAGAAAGAGAGATCGTTTAGAGAAGGAAATGTACGGAAAAAGAGGAAGTGAAGTTCCCTACTCACCACAGTCGTCTTCGTCAGAATTGTCGCCACAGTCATTCGCCCCGTTGCAGATTTGTTCAGTCCGCAGACACACTCTGTCATTCCTACAGCGGAATGGTCTGTTTGGGGGACATGACAACTTTCCTGCGGGGCCACACACACACACACACACACACAAACAGTAATCATAACCTTGTTTTTCATCAGAGAAGTGATCTTCTACTTTTTTATGGCCTGTACCGTTTCAAATGTTGGTAAAGTGTTTGAAAAGAGCTCCAAAAGAGCCATTTTTCAGACATTTTACTGCCAGTTCTACAGCAAAACAATTTTCAGCAAAAAAAGCTGTTTACTTCAGTTCAGAAGTACAGTTTAAGGTTTAATGTGCGTTCAGGATGGTCGAAATATCCTATATTGCTTTTTGGCTCAGTTTTTGAATTTAAAAATGTTACCCATTTCATATCAAACTGAACCTTCTAACCTGGCATGCTCAATGCTATCAATACGTCACAACATTTAAATATGAAATTGTTCTTCTTTTTATACAATCAGAAAAACTTTCATAAATAATTTTACTGATTCAAGTGTATATCAAGTACACAATTATTACATATACTGTATTTAAGTGGAAAAAATGTGTGTAAAATATAAATATATATATTTTGTATTAATTAAATTGATCTTAATGAAAGAATGAATGAAAGAAAGAAAGATTATGTGACTTCAGGTTTGGAACGACATGAGGGTGAGGAATTAATGACAGAATTTTCATTTTTGGTTGAACTATACCTTTAATGCATTAACCAACATTTACTACTGGAACCTTATTGTAAATTATTACAATATAATCATTTTAATAAGTTTTTACTTTTATTTAGTGTATTAGTCTCTCTTTTTTCTACATATGTGACCCTGGAGCACAAAACCAGTCATAAGTGTATTTTTTTAAATTGAGATTTATACATCATCTGAAAGCTGAATAAATACGTTTGTTAGGATATGACAATATTTGGCCGAGATACAATTATTTGCAAATCTGGAATCTGAGGGTGCAAAAAAAAGTGCCCTTTAAAATTGTCCAAATGAAGTCCTTAGCAACGCATATTACTACTACTAATTTTAAAAATATATATATTCATGGTAGGATATTTACCAAATATCTTCATGGAACATGATCTTTACTTCATATCCTAATGATTTTTAGCATAAAAGAAAATTTTGACCCAAACAATGACTTATGACTGGTTTTGTGCTCCAGGGTCACATATGTAGAAAAAACAGACCAATACATTAAATAAAAGTAAAAACTTTTGGTTAATGCATTAAAGGTATAGTTCAACCAAAAATGAAAATTCTGTCATTAATTCCTCACTCTCATGTCCTTCCAAACCCGTAAGATCTTTGTTCATCTTCGGAACACTAATTAAGATATTTTTGATGAAATCCGAGCGATCTCTGACCCCTCCATAGACGGCAATTTAATTAACACTTTCAAGGTCCAGAAAGATAGGAAAGACATCGTTAAAATCGCCCATCTGACTCCAGTGGTTCGACCTTATTTTTATGAAGCGACGAGAATACTTTTTGTGAGCATCCCCCCCCAAAATAACGACTTTATTCAAAAAACTATTTTCATCTGTGCCAGTCGCATTGACAGAATGCCGGCTTACCATTGGCCGACGCTGTTCATGTGAGCTAGCCAATGGTGAGCCGCCGTTCTGGCATAGAATGTGGAAGGGCTGCACTGTTTACACTACGTCAACAGCATGTAGGAGACTGACACAGACACAAAAATTGTTGAATAATTGTTTTTTAAAGTATTTTTTCCACTCAATAAAAATAAGGTCGAACCACTGGAGTCAGATGGGTGATTTTAACGATGTCTTTCCTATCTTTCTGGACCTTGAAAGTGTTTTTCACCCATTTTTGGGTGAACTAACCCTTTAACTAACATTTACTAATAATGAGAGATAAATATGTTACAGTATTTATTAATCTTTTTTAAAGTTAGTTAATAAAAATACAACTCTTCATTGTTAATTCACATTAGCTCACGTTTGATTTTAACAACGTCTTAGTAAAGGTTGATAGTATTTATTGTTAGCTCATGTTAATAATAATATAGTTAATAAAAAAATGAAACTTTATTGTAAAGTGTTACCAAATAAATAACATAGCAAAACAAACAACAACATAAAATTATTAAAACAAATTAAAAAGTAAAACTAAATAAGTAAATAAATCAAAAGCGAAACAAAATGCATCACACGAAACTTGACCAAACAAAAAGAGAAAACAAAACCAAACTGAACAATAAACCAAAACACGCACAAATAAAATAAAATAAATAACCAAACATCAAACCTCATCATAAATAACTAAATGAAAAAAATCAAAGCAACCTTAGCAAAACAAACAACACAAAATAATAAAACTAAATAAAAAGCAAAAAGAAATAAGTAAATAAATCAAAATAAAACAAAATAATAAAAACAAACTGAACAATAAACCAAAACATACACATACAAACACACACACACACAAATAAACAAAATAAAACAAACACCACAAAATAATAAAACTAAATAAAAAGCAAAAAGAAATAAGTAAATAAATCAAAATAAAACAAAATAATAAAAACAAACTGAACAATAAACCAAAACATACACATACAAACACACATACACACACACACACACACACACACACACACACACACACACACACACACACACACACACACACACACACACACACACAAATAAACAAAATAAAACAAACACCACAAAATAATAAAACTAAATAAAAAGCAAAAGAAATAAGTAAATAAATCAAAAATAAAACAAAATAATAAAAACAAACTGAACAATAAACCAAAACATACACATACAAACACACACACACACACAAATAAACAAAATAAAACAAACAACACAAAATAATAAAACTAAATAAAAAGCAAAAAGAAATAAGTAAATAAATCAAAATAAAACAAAATAATAAAAACAAACTGAACAATAAACCAAAACATACACATACAAACACACACACACAAATAAACAAAATAAAACAAACACCACAAAATAATAAAACTAAATAAAAAGCAAAAAGAAATAAGTAAATAAATCAAAATAAAACAAAATAATAAAAACAAACTGAACAATAAACCAAAACATACACACACACACACAACACACACACACACACACACACACACACACACACACACACACACACACACACACACACACACACACACACAAATAAACAAAATAAAACAAACACCACAAAATAATAAAACTAAATAAAAAGCAAAAAGAAATAAGTAAATAAATAAAAATAAAACAAAATAATAAAAACAAACTGAACAATAAACCAAAACATACATACAAAACACACACACACACAAATAAACAAAATAAAACAAACAACACAAAATAATAAAACTAAATAAAAAGCAAAAAGAAATAAGTAAATAAATCAAAATAAAACAAAATAATAAAAACAAACTGAACAATAAACCAAAACATACACATACAAACACACACACACACAAATAAACAAAATAAAACAAACAAACTAAATAAAAAGCAAAAGAAATAAGTAAATAAATCAAAATAAAACAAAATAATAAAAACAAACTGAACAATAAACCAAAACATACACATACAAACACACACACACACACACACACACACACACACACACACACACACACAAATAAACAAAATAAAACAAACACCACAAAATAATAAAACTAAATAAAAAGCAAAAAGAAATAAGTAAATAAATCAAAATAAAACAAAATAATAAAAACAAACTGAACAATAAACCAAAACATACACATACAAACACACACACACACACACACACACACACACACACAAATAAACTAAATAAAACAAACAACACAAACAATCAAACAAAGACATACATTTTATGTGACTTGAGTGGGAAAGGAACCATACCAAACTAGTCAAAGACATACCACACATGTGTGAATCTTCATCAGAGTTGTCACCGCAGTCATCCTCACCATCACAGAGCCAGACCAGCAGCTTGCAGAGTGTGTTATTGCAAACAAACTCGTCTGCGCGGCACGACAACGACCCTGCAAACAAAAGGCTTTGACTTGAGGTAGTGGACATATTTCAACACTATAATGTGTGTACAAATGTAACAAATCACCATGTTGTAGACAGTATTCAAATGATGCTGTTATTGGTTGTTTATGGGCATTTAATTCATTTAACACCATTTTTCATTATATGTCCAGTTTATATAAGATATACAACAATTCACACTCCAAAGAACATGAGATTTGTGCCCATACTGTTGTCAAAAATGTAATGGGATACTAATTTGCACCATATTCAGGGAAAGTTTTTGAACATCTAATATGACTTGTGAAAGCATTTGAACTGTATCTCAACCTTGCCACACAAGGACAATCTTTGTGCAGTTTTAAAATAAATATGAATCGAATCTACAAATATTCAGAGTTCATATTATTTTCACAAGCTGGATTTCACCAAGAAATTAATATGGTTTGTATCATAAGCAGTTTATGCATTTATATAGATTTCTATAGATGCCTAACCATTCATTCTGTTTGTAAAGATTCATCTAAAAGCATTTTATATATATATATATATATATATATATATATATATATATATATATATATATATATATATATATATATATATAAACCCCAGCTGGCATTGAGACACTTTTAAATCACCATCAGCTGAAAAGGCACTTTGATTTCCTTTTCCAGCAAGCGACAAAACATTCTATAAACCCTGATGATGAAATTTATGGAGCCCATTTAGTTCCTCAGGTACAATGAAGCACAAGCATTATGGAGACTGTAAAGCAAAAGCATCATCCAGGGAAAATAAGAATGATTGTATCCAATAAAATGACCTGAGATCAGTTTCTGTGGTCTTTTTAAAGGCCCAAGTTTGGATGTCAGCTTAGAAAGCATGCTTTATACCAGTTTAAAGAGGCTGACAGACTAAGAGCGCTGCTTTAAAAAAAAAAAAATACATCCTGCTTTTCTCACCCTGAACCCTCTTTCTTTGTCATCAGCCTTGAGCCAGAAAGTCTTCTAGTAGGTGTTTGACAGAAATGGGCATTAATATCACAGTTTCCCTGAATAAAACACGACGGCCCGACGCTGGACCAAAGCAGGACGCAAGGGTGCAAATGCAAGTCTCACAAACGAGTGCACTTAAAGTCAAAGTTAAACTTTCAAGTGCACTCAAAAACTTAAATGACGGGAATGAAAGCTAAGTCATGAACAAAAGAAAATATAAATATACCAAAACTGTCTTATTTGGGCTTTTCTTATTTTGAAAATGAAATGAAAAGAATCAAATGTGTGGGGAAAAACCCAAAATAAACTAATTAAAAAGATGTCTGTTTGTATATAATATGTTTGTTGACAATAAAACTGTCCTTTATATCGGCTTTTCTCATGTTATGCCCTACAACAAAAAAAATCATGTGGAAAAAAAAAAAAAAAAAAAAATCTAGATTTTTATTTTTATATATATAAAACCCTTTATTTCAACTTTTCTAATTATGCTCTACACAATGAAAAGAACGAACAACGAAACGACTCATGTAGGGGAAAAAAATAGACCAATGAACCAATAAATAAACAAACAAACAAATAAATAAAATATCAAGTCTTTTATTTCAGCCTTCTCATTTGATGTCCTTCACAACTTAATCATATAATAATTCGTTTTTGTAATGTTTTGTTTTATTTTATTTTGTACGTGATGAGCAGAAACCAAATGAATGGAAAATCAAAATTAGAAACCCTTTTTAGTGGTGTTTACGAGGCAAGATGGGTTCTTTAGTAAGCAACTACCTAACAACGCCTAACCCCCGTAGCAACACCCTGGCAACCACCACAAACAACAGTTTTACCACTCCAATTTCCTTTTGAAACTATAAAAAGCAGGTTAACTATGCTTGTTTTACTGAATACGTGTTTATATGCTTAGTTTAGTTTAATTCCATTTAATTTAAATCATTAAATCTATTACTTAAAGGGGTAGTTCACCCAAAAATGAAAATTACCCCATGATTTACTCACCCTCAAGCCATCCTAGGTGTACATGACATTCTTCTTTCAGACTTATACAATCGGAGTTATATTAAAAATGTCCTGGCTCTTCCAAACTTTAATGACAGTGAATGGGGGCCCAAAATTTGAAGCCCAAAAAAGTGCATCCATCCATTATAAAAGTGCTCCACACGGCTCCGGGGGGTTAATAAAAGGCCTTCTGAAGTGAATCGATGGGTTTGTGTAAGAAAAATATCCACATTTAAAACTTTATAAAGTTTGAAATCCTCTCGTCTCTCACAGTTCAAAACGCTTACGCTATGTCCGACGTCATATGTCACGGCAGTTGCGCTTTTTCCGTCAGTTGAACACGGAAGGCGGTATGAAGGGAGCCTGATATTTTACTTTATAATGTTTTAAATATAGATATTTTTCTTACACAAACCCATAGGTTCGCTTCAGAAGGCCTTTATTAACCGCGTGGAGTACTTTTATAATGGATGGATACACTTTTTAGGCTTCACATTTTAGGCTGCCATTCATTCCCAAGATAAAGCTTGGATTAGCCAGGACATTTTTTGATATAACTCCGATTGTATTCGTCTGAAAGAAGAAAGTCATATACACCTAGGATGGCTTGAGGGTGAGTAAATCATGGGCTAATTTTCATTTTTGGGTGAACTACCCCTTTAAGTGCAACAGGGAGCAAGAGAGAAACAAAGGAACTGTCCAGATCTATTTGAGTGTTAAAACCACACCGGCATCACTGTCGAGACTGTGTAACTCGGAAAAGATCAAAGGCAGAAGTCAATACACATCCATTGTTTCAGGGCCGTCTGAAAGGAACACGAACTACGAAGGGATATCTTATGAGATCTCATATAACCACAATGATGTTTAGGAGACAGAAAATGGCAAATAAATAAGCACGGCGTTTAGAAGCAGGACTTCATCTTTGATGCAAACACTTCTAAAGAGCCCCAGGTGCGTAACGGCTGCCGTTGTCTTCACAACAATATCAACAACCGCAATTTTTCAAAACACTGAAATTAGGCCTTTCATGTACTCGCTTGTCAGATATCAAGTGGCAACACGAAACCTTTCATCCTCGCCAATTTTCACAAATATTCGGGAAATGACTTCTCTCGTGAGGCCGGGGATTTTTTTTTTTCTCTCCGTGCTGTGCCGCACACGGCTCGGCTGATCCGCCGTAATGTATTCTTGTGATGAGGGACTGGGAATCATGCTTTCCAAAATCCCTCAAGTCTGTCATGGGCTGAAACTGATATTTAAAGGCACTGGCATGAATACGTCAGTCAGTCGCACACGTCTGTCACTGTGGCTCTGTATGCGGCTGGATTGGGGTTTTATGGCTGATGTAACAGTTCCATTTGGTTAACATACTATTTATGCAATATATGGCAGTCACAAACACAATGCATAAAACACATATATACGGTAGGTCAGCAGTAAAAACGGAAACATTATCATTAGAATTTGATAATGAATTTGATTACTTATTTGCTAAGTAATTACTTTATTTAGGGCTGTCACAGTGAATGATTGAGTGAATGATCTTATTCCTTAGGTTTACATTGTACAAATGTATTAAAATGCTTATATGTGGTACTCCATCAAATGTTACCATCAAAAAGGTACCAATGGACTCAATCAATCAATCAATCAATCAATCAATCAATCAATCAATCAATCAATCAATCAATCAATCAATCAATCAATCAAATCAAATCAATCAATCAATCAAGCAAAAAACATCTATAAATCAACCAATCAATCAACCAACCAACCAACCAATCGACCAACCAATCGACCAACCAATCAACCAATCAATAATCAATCAATCAATAAAACAACCAACCAATCAACCAATCAATCAATCAATAAAACAACCAACCAATCAACCAATCAATCAATCAATCAACCAACCAACCAATCAACCAATCAACCAATCAATCAATAAAACAACCAACCAATCAACCAATCAATCAATCAACCAACCAACCAATCAACCAATCAATCAATCAATCAATAAAACAACCAACCAATCAACCAATCAATCAACCAACCAACCAATCAATAAATAAATCAACCAACCAATCAACAAATCAACCAACCAAATCCAAATCCAAATCAACCAACCAACCAATCAAATCCAAATCAATCAACTAACCAACCAACCAATCAATCAAATCCAAATCAATATCAATCAATATCAATCAATCAATCAATCAATCAATCACTCAATAAAAGTAACAAATCAATCAATCAATCAATCAATCAATCAATCAATCAATCAATCAATCAATCAATCAAAAAAGTTACAAATAAATCAAATCAATCAATCAATCAATCAATCAAAAATCAATAAAAAAATTAACAAATCAATCAATCAATCAAATCAATCAATCAAATTACAAATCAATCAAAAAAAAAAATAACAAATTAACAAATCAATCAATCAATCAATCAAATTACAAATCAAATAAAAAAAACAAATGAACAAATTAAATCAATCAATCAAAAAAATAACAAATTAAATCAATCAATCAATCAATCAAATTACAAATCAATCAATCAAAAAATAACAAATGAACAAATTAACAAATCAATCAATCAATCAATCAATCAATCAATCAATCAATCAATTTGTAATATTTCTGTACATGCTGTACAGAACTGTAACTGTACATGCAAAAATAATTTAAAATATAATTATTGGATAATTTATAATGATGTAATGATTTGTATTTTTTATTGTATTATGTTATATAAATTATATTTAATAAATAATTAACTAGCTGAAAGGTTAGTTATAACTTAACACTCAAAATAATTTGAAAAAGAATTATTTTTATTATTATAAATAATGATATGTATTTTTTAATTGTTTTATATAATTTATTTGTATTTATTGAACAATCATCTAATTGATGATGATAAATGATGATGAAGATTATTATTATAATTATAAATAATGATATTTATTATTTTAAATGTTTGATATAATTTACATTTATTTATTGAACAATCAGCTAATTGATGATTATGATGATGATGATTACTAATATAAATAATTATATTTATTGTTTTAATTGATTTTATTTTAATTAATTATAAATTATATTTATTAAATCATTTACTAGCTGAAAGTTAACTGTGTACAATAACAAAAATATATGAACAATTATTATTAAAATAAGAATTAATAATAAGCATCATTATAATAATCTTCCACACAATCAATTTAAGTTTGTACAACAAGACTAAAACAAGTCCATTCACACAATAATATTTGTTGTAGAGGAAACTTGAAGTAACTGAAGTCACTTAAAAATACATAAAATAGCACTTAAGTTCAACATTACTCTCTCAATCCCATGCAAAGCATCCTGGGAGCTAGAAATGCACCGCCCAGTATCAGATTTCGGAGTGTTACCCTGATCACAGCTGTCCTCGTCACTTTGATCCAGGCAGTCGAAGACCCTGTCACACCTCCAGCGAGCGGGAACGCAGTGTGCTCGATCACGACACAGGAACTCGTCCTCCTTACACTCCCGAATGCAGTCCACCTGCTCACACACACACACACACACACACATTTCTCACTGACACAGGCTCGACTATTTCAATAACGCAACTGAATGATTGGCTGAATTAAAAGTCACGTCCTCTTTAGCAATGACCTTTGATCTTTTCCTACAGCTGAAATTGCTTTTTATATATAATACATGGAGGAAATGCGGCCTTGGCTCTCTAGGGCCCTTTGAAAAAGAGGTCTGTTTTAATGGTCCTTATTAGGACAGGCAAACTCAGCTGAACTGTTGACACTGCATTATGAGAAAAGGTGTAATTAAACCAAAGTCCCTCGAGAAAAGAGGCCGCAGTCTTGAGGAAGCGGCCTGGAACCACCAAGAAACAACGTTGCATCATAGTTAAATGGATACTCATCCAGAAATAAGCCTTTTGTCATCATTTGGATTAATTCCAAGGTACTTTTAGGTTATTTTTGGAGCTTGATAGTTTTGGACCCCATTGACTTCCATTGTAATGATGAAAAACACTATTTAATATTTGATGTGTTTTAGAACCAAGCCATACAAGTTTGGAACTTCATGAGGACGTTATTATTATTATTATTATTATTATTATTATTACAATTCATTGTTTTATATATATTATAATTATAATAAATATAATTACTATTATGTAGAAAATAATTAAATAATGTAAAGGTTAATTTTAACTATTATTATTATTATTATTATTATTACAAGTCATTGTTTTATATAGATAATTATAATTATTATATAATTAAATATTATTTAAATAATTATATAAGTATACTAAATATAATAATTATTATGTAGAAAATAATTAACTAACTTAAAGGTTAATTATAACAGTATACAATGAAAAATTATTATGATAAATAATGTAAATATAAATGTATAATTCACCATTTTATGTAGAAAATAATTAACTAACTTTAAGATTAGTTGTAATTGTGTACACTCAAAAACATTTAAATTATATTATTATAATCAATAATAATAATAAATAATGATAATATTTTTAATTGCATTATATGAATAATTATTTAATAAATTAAAATAAATGTTAGTTCTAACTGTGCACAAAAATAATATGAAAAATATTATAATAAATTATTAAATGTATTACTTGTAATTGTATTATATATATATTATAATGCAACCATGTGGAGAAAAACATTTGAAAATAATAATAATAATAATAATAATAATAATAATAATAATAATAATATGCATTTTTAGTTTTTTATTATATAAATTATATTTATTACAATTATATTTAATACAGAAATATTAGTTATAACCATGTACATTCAAAGTATTTTAATAATAATAGTAATTATAATAATTAAAATAATAATAATAATTTTCCACACAATTCATTTAAGTTTGCACAACAAGACTAAAGCAAGTTCCTTTTTTAGCTTGAAAGTTTTGGACCCCATTGACTTCCACTGTATTGATCAAAACAGCTGAAACACTCTATGGTCCTGTCCCAAATGGCACCCTAATCACTCGCACTCTTCCTACAAGTCCGCACTTTCATGACGTAACGCCGCTTTGACTATCAACCGCAAATGGGGCACTCACGCCACCCTTCTGAAACCTAAAATGACAAATGGGACACCCTACGGTCTTCATGGACTTAACAGACGCATGTACGCTGCAGCCACAAAACCGTAAGTGCATATGAAATGTGCCATTTGGGACAGGGCCTGTAGATTCAATGTACCCAACTGACCTCGTCAGATCCATCCGAACAGTCGTTTTGTCCATCACAGCGTTGGCTAGCCGACACGCAGCCCCCTCCAACGCAGATATACTCGTTCTGACCACATGACGTAGGCCGAGCTGAATAGAAACACAAAATAAAGAGATTAAAAAAAAATGGTTTCCATCAAAGAATCCTCTCAAATCCATCTATAATAAGACATGTCAATCTACATGTCCTGGGACAATACGATCCTTGAAAGCATCCGTATCGCACACGTGACTCTCCGCATAGTTTGAAAAGAACTGCAGATTCGGTCAGTAAGAGGTTGTGAGAGATTTCTGGTGCAATTTTTGAAGTGTTTTCAGCCCCATTAATATTAATCGGGAGGGTAAAATTCCCCTGACTTTCCTTGAGTCACAGGCAAAGAGCAAAAAAAGGGGTGGGAGTGTGAGAGCTTTCTGAATGTATCTCCAGTGGTCCATACGATCAGAATAATTCACTCAGCGGTTGCAGGCGTGGATGTACTCAGGTACCCTGTGCACAGAACACAGTGCTGAAATATTCAAGATGAGGGCCAAGAAAGAGTGGAGGGAGACCTCAACTTAAAAAAAAAAGAAGAAGAGAGAAACACTTCATGTCTCTTGGGGTTAAAATAACCGATGAAGTTGAGATTCGGAAAATGCAGAGTTGAAATGAGTTCTTGAGTATTTTTGACTTATTTAACTTAAGATGTATATAAGTGTGTGAGATATATATATATATACACGCACGCACACACACACACACCGATCAGGCATAACATTATGACCACCTTCCTAATATAGTGCTGGTCCCCTGTTGGTTCTTCCATTGCTCCGTGGTCCAGTTCTGATGCTCACGTGCCCACTGTTGGCACTTTTGGCAGTGGACAGGGGTCAGCATGGGCACCCTGACTGGTCTACGGCTATGCAGCCCCATACGCAACAAACTGATGCACTGTGTATTCTGACACCTTTCTATCAGAACCAGCATTAACTTCTTGAGCAATTTGAGCTACAGTAGCGCGTCTGTTTGATCGGACCACACGGGCCAGCCTTCGGTCCCCACGTGCATCAATGAGCCTTGGCCGCCCATGACCCTGTCGCCGGTTCACCACTGTTCCTTCCTTGGAGCACTTTTGATAGATACTGACCACTGCAGACCGGGAACACCCCACAAGAGCTGCAGTTTTGGAGATGCTCTGGCCCAGTCGTCTAGCCATCACAATTTGGCCCTTGTCAAACTCGCTCAAATCATTACACTTGCTACCCTGCTTCTAACACATCAACTCTGAGGACAAAATGTTCACTTGCTGCCTAATATATCCACCCACTAACAGGTGCCGTGATGAAGAGATAATCAGTGCTATTCACTTTCACCTGTCATAATGTTATACCTGATCGGCGTACACACACACACACACGCACACGCACACACAAACGCAAACGCGCACGCACACGCACACACAGTGTTGGTGTAGCATAACAAGTAACGCGAGTTACGCCAGATTACTTTTTAAAGTAACGAGTACAGTAATGCATTACTTGCAACAAAATATTTGTTCTTTTTTAAAAATGTTCATACTATTTTTCACATTTATTGACCTCTGGTGTAGAGGTGTGAATTTGCATTTCCTTCAGCCTGAGGCTTATTCATTTCACTTTTTGTGTCAGAGGGCTTTTACATTTGCCAAAAATATAACTTTTTTTGGTTTTAAAAGACAAACAAGCAAGCTCAGCCCAGGTGAGAAAAGTAACTACAAAAAAAATGTAAAGTAAGTAATGCAATTAGTTACTTTTTAATGAGTAATGCAATATCACGCATTACAAGCTATATATAGCTCAACGTGTCTGGAGGCTGCGGCTCTGACTTAAATAGATCTCATTTTGACTTGAAAGCTCTAGGGAGGAGCGTAGCTTGCTATTGATACCATAGAGGATGTGAATATTGAAAATCCATCTCGAGTAAGTGGATTTGCCATCTGTTCCTCAAGCAAACATGAAAAGGGAGATGAGAGGGTGATATTTTGCCTTTTATTTTTGCAGTGAAAGTGGTACAGGTAGATGTTCTGGTTGCACTTAAAAAAAAACCCATACATACTTCTTTATAGCGCCCTTTTATAAAATATAAATTGGACTGGAGTATTAGCAGGTGTACCGTACTTATACTAAGTGCACTTAAGCAGCAGTTTTAGACTCAAAAGAGTGACGATGAAGGAGAAACAAGCCGTTCCCTGGAATGAAAATCCTGGGGTGACATTTAAATGCGGTTCGGTAACAACAGATGACAAATGTGGGGTCATTTTGCTGTTAGTTTTAAGCGGTAGTGGCTTAGCGGGTTTTAAATGAAGGCATCGTCACAGGGTTTGAGGTCGTGCACAGATTTCCCGTCTCCATTGTATAGTCGGAGCCCTGTGATTCCCTTTGGATAAAAGATGTCCTCTCGGTGACATGTGATTATAGGAGAGCCAAGCTGGCTGTCTTGAAACAGCTTTGATGGGTTCTGGATCCGTTTGCATTATTTAAAGAGCGTGTGAAAGCAGCTAACCTGTCATGGCGGTGTTGGCAGGGCTGCAGTTGGCTTCATCCTCCCCTGTTTTGCAGTCTTCCTGTCCATCACAGAGCCATTTGACTGAGATACAGAGATGATTCAGGCACTGGAACTGATCCTCTGAGCAGTGGCTCTCACAGCCTCTCTAAAAACACATGGGCGGGATGTCAGCACTTTAACAGGAATGAGATTAACGATGTGTATCAATGGTGTGATTGACAAATGTGGTTCTTGAAACCTCATCAGAGTTATCGGTGCAGTCGAAGTCGCCATCGCAGCGGAAACGCGAGGAGATGCACTCTCCGTTGGCGCAGATGAAATTTTTCGAGTTACATGTTACTGGCTCTAAAAAGAGAAGAGAAAGAGAAAAACATAGATGGATCCAAAATTTGGACTTCTTTTACTATTGAAAACGAGGAGTATGGGCTGTGAAATCTGAATAAGCATTTGGCAGCAGTAAAACAAACAAATGAATTGCTAAACAACTGGGTTTTTTTGAGGGTTTTTTTCTGTTGTTGTGAACCGAAAGACACATCCAGACTTCCTTTGGTGAGATTTGGCAGTAAGCCTAAGAAATGCCAGAGAGAATGTGCAAATTAGATAGAGAAAGCAAATAATAAAAAAAAAAACAAACAAAGAAAAAAAAAACAGACAGAATTGGCAAACAAACAACAGACAGAGAAGGAAGACACATCAAAAGGAGAAAAAAGAGACAAACAAGTGAAAAAATGCAAACAAATAGAAGAAAGACAGATAAAATGAATATGAACATGAATATGAAAAAACAAAAAGAATGATAATGAAATGACTAAAGAAAAACAAACAAAACAAATGAACAAATAAATGACAAAAAAACAAAGGAAACAAATTAAATGTACAAAAAAGTAAGATCAAAAATAAAAGAATAATTTGGAAAGACCAAGCACACGAAATACAGACAGATAAAATGAGCAAACAGAAAAAAGACATACAGAACAAACAAGAAAATAAATGAAACTGAAAGAGAGAAAATGAAAGTGAATGAGTAAACAAAAGAAAGACAGAATAAACAAACAAAAGACAAAACAAATAAAACAATGAAAGAACGAAAGATACAAACAGATGAAAACAAAAACAGACAGAATAAACAAAGACAAAGTAAAAAAAAAAACAAACAAACAAAAGAACAAAACAGACAAAACAAACAAACAAAAACAGACAGAATAAACAAACAAAAGACAAAAATAAAACAATGAAAGAACGAAAGATACAAACAGATGAAAACAAAAACAGACAGAATAAACAAAAGACAAAAAGTAAAGAAAAAACAAACAAAAGAACAAAACAGACAAAACGAACAAACAAAAACAGACAGAATAAACAAACAAAAGACAAAACAAATAAAACAATGAAAGAACGAAAGATACAAACAGATGAAAACAAAAACAGACAGAATAAACAAAGACAAAGTAAAGAAAAAACAAACAAACAAAAGAACAAAACAGACAAAACAAACAAACAAAAACAGACAGAATAAACAAACAAAAGACAAAAATAAAACAATGAAAGAACGAAAGATACAAACAGATGAAAACAAAAACAGACAGAATAAACAAAAGACAAAAAGTAAAGAAAAAACAAACAAAAGAACAAAACAGACAAAACGAACAAACAAAAACAGACAGAATAAACAAACAAAAGACAAAACAAATAAAAGAACGAAAGATACAAACAGATGAAAAACAAAAAAGACAGAATAAACAAACAAGACAAAAAGTAAAGAAAAAACAAACAAAAGAACAAAACAGACAAAACGAACAAACAAAAACAGACAGAATAAACAAACAAAAGACAAAAATAAAACAATGAAAGAACGAAAGATACAAACAGATGAAAACAAAAACAGACAGAATAAACAAAAGACAAAAAGTAAAGAAAAACAAACAAACAAAAGAACAAAACAGACAAAATGAACAAACAAAAATAGACAGAATAAACAAACAAAAAACTCAAAAAGTAAAGAAAAACAAATACAACAATGAAAGAATTAAATGACAAAAGATACAGACAAAATGAACAAATGAAATATGAAAAATTAAACAAACAAGCAAATTAAATATGAAAAGATACAGACAGAATGGACAAACGAAAAAGAAAAAGTAGGGAACAAACAAACAAAGTAAAGATACAAAAAGAAACAAACTACTACGAAAGAACAAAAGACAGAATAAACAAAAGATACAAAAAGTAAGCAACAAACAAACAAGAGAACAAAACAGACAAAAATTAACAAGAGAAAAGCAAACAGATGAAAGATGAATGAAAATATACAGACAGGGCGAACAAATGAAAGATCCAAAACATTAAGAAACAAAAAATTAAAGGAAGGAAGGAAGGAAGGAAGGAAGGAAAGGAAGGAAGGAAGGAAGGAAGGAAGGAAGGAAGGAAGGAAGGAAGGAAGGAAGGAAAGGAAGGAAGGAAGGAAGGAAGGAAGGAAGGAAGGAAGGAAGGAAGGAAGGAAGGAAGGAAGGAAGGAAGGAAGGAAGGAAGGAAGGAAGGAAGGAAGGAAGAATAGGTGGAGCACAAATCTCCTCTATCACAATAAGTGAGTGCTGCTGTGTCACTCCTCTAACTCTATTATCAGTCTCTGTGCATCCGGCTCCAGCGCTCCGCAGATTATCTGCCCTGACATCACGACTCCACGACCCAATGAGAGCCTTTATATCCTCCCATTGATGTTTCTGTGCAAGGCTCTCAAGGTGAATCCAGTGGAGGTAAATAAATCTAGCCTCTGTCTGTTTTCACTCCCCTTCAGCAAGTGAGCAAATAAACCAGGATGAACACACACAGACACACTTCAGAGAAGGAACTCATCTCTAGATTAGTAGGGTGACAACATTTGAGTCATATTTTCTTTCCTATACGAGTGAAATCATCCAAAAATAGATCCTGTTGTACATAAATATACACTTTCAGGTAGATAAAACGTAAGCCAGAGTCTAACAAACACTCTTCAGTAGCCCGTGTTCATTAAGACGTTAAAATCGGCCTCTTGGGAAACGCTGCACGCTTATAGTGCATGAATACATAACATGTTTGTATTAGCGTCTGTTGTGATATAGATCAGTGAGGGATCTATGAGCTTGCTTTTAATTGAAAGAGTTGGAGAGATTGAAAGCGAGGGGATGAGAGGGAGGAAAAAAGAAGTAGAGAGAATGACAGAGCACAAACTGAATGTGAAATTCATTTGCACAGAAACCACAGCTCATAAAATCTAGACGTCTGACATGGCAGCTGGGAAACCTTCAAGATATTGTGGATATTTAGTAAATAAAGCCGAGAGAACGGTTGCTTTAAACTGACATTGATTTGTTTTGAGTACTTTGTGTACCCTCTAAAGTTTTAAACAAATAGTAGGGGTAGGCACAA
This sequence comes from Paracanthobrama guichenoti, assembly GCA_018749465.1. NCBI lineage: Eukaryota > Metazoa > Chordata > Actinopteri > Cypriniformes > Gobionidae > Paracanthobrama > Paracanthobrama guichenoti. Next base: position 14,807,354 of record CM031964.1, read on the forward strand.
CTTCAAAGGAAAGGAAGGACTAAGGAAGGGAAGTGGGAAAGAAGGATAGGATAGGAAATAAAGGGGAAAGAAGAAGAACAGGATGAAGAAGAGGATAGAGAAGGAAAGGGTAAAAATAACATGCAAAGTAAAGGACAATGAAGTAAAAGAAAAACGAGAAGAAAATTAAACCAAACAAAAGGAAAAACAGAGGAAAAGAAAAAGACAAAAAGCAAGAAAAGACCTGGCAAGAGAATAGGAAAACGAATGACAGACAGATAAACAAAGACAGAGAAAAAAAAAAAAAAAAAAAACAAGCACTAGATAGACAGACAGACAAAATTAGTGAATGAACAAACGAGAAAAAGAATGAGATATTAAAACACAGATGACAAACAAATAAACAACAAAGACAGACAAACAAACAAACGAGAGACAGTTACAGGAGAGAGACAGAAGAGAACAAACAAACAAAGAAAACCGATAGAAATCAACAGAATGAATGTAATACAGAAATAAATGAAGGACAAATGACCTATGAATGAAACAAAACAAACATTCAGAACAAACAAAGAAAACGAATGACAGAAAAAAAGAAAGAAAGAACAAGAAAAACAGGAAGAAGAACCAGAAAAAGTAAGGAAATGAAAGGGAAACGTAAAGGTAAAAGAAATGTGAAGAAGTAAAGGAAAAACTGAAGGGAAACAGAAGAGCAAGAGAATGAATTGCAGGAAGTGGAAGGGGAAAGAGAAGAGAAAAAGGAAGGAGAAGGGAAGGGGAAAAGAAGAAGAAAAGGAAATGTTTAGTAAAATGCAGCAAAGGAAAAACAAATTGGATAAGGAAGGAGAAAGGGAAGAGGGAAGAGGGAAGAGGAAAAGAAAGAAAAGAAAGAAAGAAAGAAAGAAAGAAAGAAAGAAAGAAAGAAAGAAAGAAAGAAAGAAAGAAAGAAAGAAAGAAAGAAAGAAAGAAAGAAAGAAAGAAAGAAAGAAAGAAAGAAAGAAAGAAAGAACAGGAAAAAGGAAGGAAATGAAAGGGAAACAAAGGTAAAAAGGTAAAAGAAGTGTGAAGTAAAGGAAGTAAAGAAAACACAGATGGGAAACAGAACGGGAAGAGAATGAATTGCATGAAGGGGAAGGAAATGAGAAGAAAAAGAGGAAAGAAAAACAAAAGGGAAGGAGAAGGGAAGAATGTGTAAAATAAAAGTAAAACAACAAAAGAAAAATGTAAAGTACAATGCAATAAAGGAAACTTTATTGGATAAGGAGGGGAAGAGGATAAACACTAGGAAGAGGAAGGGAAATAGGAAGGGAAAGAGGAAAAGGAAGGAGATGGGAAGGAAAAATGAAAAGGAAAAAAGAAAAAGAAAAAAGAAAGAAAGAAAGAAAGAAAGAAAGAAAGAAAGAAAGAAAGAAAGAAAGAAAGAAAGAAAGAAAGAAAGAAAGAAAGAAAGAAAGAAAGAAAGAAAGAAAGAAAAGGAAAAGGAAGGAAATGAAAGGAAAAAGGAAGGAAATGAAAGGGAAACAAAGGTAAAAGAAGTGTGAAGTATAGGAAAAGATGGGAAACAGAACGGGAAGAGAATTAATTGCAGGAAGAGAAAGGAGAAAGAGAAGAAAAGGAAAAGAAAAAGAATGCGTAAAATAAAAGTAAAACAAAACAAAAGAAAGGAAAGGAAACGTAAGTAAAATGCAATAAAGGAAACACTGGATAAGGAAGGGAATGGGAAGAAAAATGAAAAGGAAAAAAACAAAACAAAAGGTAAAGTAAAAGTAAAAGGAAGTAAAAGAAAAACAGGTCAGAGGTCAGAGCTCACAGCACATGAAAAAAAAAACAAAGCACTGCTATTGCAAACATACATCGGCGTTTATCCTGGGAGCCGATGCCGGGAGCAACAGGACGGCAGCCATTAAAACCAAACTGCAGATCAGGGTGAGAGATCGATTCTGCCATTCAGTGGGACACTTTCTCCGCTAACTGTCAATCAACGTCAGAGAGTTGACAAAAATGTACAGCTTCACTCCAGTGGACGGCAGTTATCAACATACCGAGAAGACAAGACAAATACCTGACTGCAGTTCAGGAAAATTGATATAATCACCACTCTGCCGACACATAAATTTCCACAGCAATCAACAGACAATCTCATTCTCACTCAGTGTTTCGCTCACACTCTTGTTTGAAAGTGTGAAGCAAGAGGCTTGAGATGTAGTTGAAGTGTGATGAGATCCACTGGGCTTCAGGAGCTCTTTGACTACTTAAGAACTTGTTCTGTGTCTAGATGATGACCCAGACATCAGGGAATAAAATAGGGAATAAACATGGAGATTTGAGAGAACAGTCACGCGCACACACACCCAGAGCACAGCAATGAAGCACATTTGGACACTGGTTGAGACCCATGTACTAAATAAAAAGATGGCTCACACACTGCCACACACAGACACAAGTCTCTCTAAAGATCCAACAGTGTGCCACACACTGCGGAGCGTGATATGAATCCATTTAGTTGTTTTCAGAAACCCTGCTGTGTAAGTACAGTAGGCTATGCTTAGTTGCCAAGTGTGATAAGAGGAGTTATGTGAAAGCTGCATGTATTTAAATGTCAAAGCACTCAGATGTCGGAGAAGACAAGCAGATTGTAGCATGATTGCGGCATTAAACTAAACTATAGTAAACATAGCGGCACAATGAAACTAAACTAAATAACAAAACAGCACAATAAAGTAAACAAAACTAAACTAGACATCTAAACAACACACAACAAAAACAAAACAGAACAACGAAACAAATCTAAACTACTCAGAACAATGAAATAAAAACAACACAACGTATCTAAATTAAACACCAAAACTCAAAACACGAAGTAAAATATAACAAAATGAAACTAAACTGCAAAAAGCTAAACAGCACAACGAAACTAAATGGCAAAAAGTTAAACTAAACATCACAACAAAACTAAACTAAAAACTAAACAACAAAGCACAACAAAACTAAACGACAAAACAGTGAAACTAAACAACAAAACTAATCTAAACGACAAAAAGTGAAACTAAACATCACAACAAAACAAAAACTAAATTACAAAAGTGAAACTAAACACAGCAAAACAAAACTAAATGACAAAGTGAAACTAAACACAACAAAACGAAATGATAAAAAGTAAAACTAAACAGCACAACAAAACTAACCAAAAGGTGAAACTAAACACATCACAGCACAACAAAACTAAATGGCAAAAGTAAAACTAAACACAGCACAACAAAACTAAACGATAAAAACTTAAACTAAACAGCACAACAAAACTAAACAAAAGAGTAACTAAACAGCAACTGTGAAACAAATCTAAACGACAAAAAATTAAACTAAACAACAAAGCACAAACTAAAAACGTGAAACTAAACAACAAAAAAGAAAAACAACACAACAAAACTAAACAAAAAATTGAAAATAATAACAGCACAACAAAACTAAAATGACAAAAAAGTGAAACTAAACACACAACAAACTAAACAAAAACGTGAAACTAAACATCACAACAAAACTAAACAAAAGAGTGTAACTAAACACAGCACAAAACAAATCTAAACGACAAAAAGGGAAACTAAACACATCACAAAAAAACTAAACAAAAACGTGAAACTAAACACATCACAGCACAACAAAACTAAATGACAAAAGTAAAACTAAACAGCAAAAAACGAATCTAAAAACGACAGTGAAACTAAACAACACATCACAACAAAACTAAACAACAAAAACGTGAAACTAAACACATCACAACAAAACTAAACAAAAACGTGAAACTAAACATCACAGCACAACAAAACTAAATGACAAAAGTAAAACTAAACAGCACAAAAAAACGAATCTAAACGACAGTGAAACTAAACAACACATCACAACAAAACTAAACAACAAAAACGTGAAACTAAACACATCACAACAAAACTAAACAAAAACGTGAAACTAAACATCACAGCACAACAAAACTAAACGACAAAAGTAAAATAAACAGCACAACAAAACTAAACAAGAGTGTAACTAAACATAGCACAACAAAACAAATCTAAACGACAAAGTGAAACTAAACAAAACTAAACAAAACGTGAAACTAAACAACACATCAAGACAAAACTAAACAACAAAGCACAAAACTAAAAACTAAACAACAAAAAAAGAAAAAACAACACAACAAAACTAAAACAAAAATTGAAAATAATAACAGCACAACAAAACTAAAATGACAAAAAAGTGAAACTAAACACAAAAAAACTAAACAAAAACGTGAAACTAAACATCACAACAAAAACTAAACAAAAGAGTGTAACTAAACACAGCACAAAACAAATCTAAACGACAAAAAGGGAAACTAAACACATCACAAAAAACTAAATAAAAAAACGTGAAACTAAACACATCACAGCACAACAAAACTAAATGACAAAAGTAAAACTAAACAGCACAAAAAACGAATCTAAACGACAGTGAAACTAAACAACACATCACAACAAAACTAAACAACAAAAACGTGAAACTAAACACATCACAACAAAACTAAACAAAAACGTGAAACTAAACATCACAGCACAACAAAACTAAATGACAAAAGTAAAACTAAACAGCACAAAAAAACGAATCTAAACGACAGTGAAACTAAACAACACATCACAACAAAACTAAACAACAAAAACGTGAAACTAAACACATCACAACAAAACTAAACAAAAACGTGAAACTACAAACATCACAGCACAACACAAAACAAAACTAAACGACAAAAGTAAAATAAACAGCACAACAAAACTAAACAAGAGTGTAACTAAACATAGCACAACAAAACAAATCTAAACGACAAAGTGAAACTAAACAAAACTAAACAAAAACGTGAAACTAAACAACACATCAAGACAAAACTAAACAACAAAGCACAACGAAACTAAACAACAAAAAAAGAAAAACAACACAACAAAACTAAACAAAAAATTGAAAATAATAACAGCACAACAAAACTAAAATGACAAAAAAGTGAAACTAAACACAACAAAACTAAACAAAAACGTGAAACTAAACATCACAACAAAACTAAACAAAAGAGTGTAACTAAACACAGCACAAAACAAATCTAAACGACAAAAAGGGAAACTAAACACATCACAGTGAAACTAAAAAACTAAACACAAAAAAAAACGTGAAACTAAACACATCACAGCACAACAAAACTAAATGACAAAAGTAAAACTAAACAGCACACAAAAAAATCGACAAAAGAATCAAAACGACAGTGAAACTAAACAACACATCACAACAAAACTAAACAACAAAAACGTGAAACTAAACACATCACAACAAAACTAAACAACAAAACGTGAAACTAAAACATCACAGCACAACAAAACTAAAAACGACAAAAGTAAAATAAACAGCACAACAAAACTAAACAAGAGTGTAACTAAACATAGCACAACAGAACAAATCTAAACGACAAAGTGAAACTAAACAAAACTAAACAACAAAAACGTGAAACTAAACAACACATCAAGACAAAACTAAACAACAAAAACGTGAAAGAAAACTAAACAATAACGTTTTTTAACTACACAACAATTTAAACTAAACACATCACAACAAAACCAAACAACAAAAAAGTGAAAATAAAAAACACAGCACAACAAAACGAAACAACAAAACAACACAATGAAACAAAACTAAACAACAATGCACAGCTCAATGAAACTAAAACTAAACACAAAACAACGCAACTAAACTAAACAAAAACTAAACTAATACTAACCACAGCACAATCAAACAAAACTAAATAACGCAGCACAATGAAACTAAACAAAACACAAAACAATGAAACTGAACTAAAAAAACAAAAACATCAAAACAAAAGACAACAATTCAACAAAGCAATACACATCACAGCACAATTACACTTAACAAAACACAACAGCAAAACAAAATACAAACAATATAAAACATTTTCATTCAACGATTTGTTTGATCTCCAAACACCAAAAGCGTGTTGCTTTCTTTAGTTTTTCTAATGTTTTTGAAGTTATAGACAACATCATCTGCAGAGGAAGTGTTTGTTATACTAATCACTGCATAGCTTTGTAAAGGTTAAATGCGGAAGCACGTACTGCAGTTCTCCTCGTCTGAATTGTCGCTGCAGTCGCTCTGGCCATCACACCTCCAGTGGTCCGGTATGCAGTTGTTGTCCTTGCAGCGAAATTCATGCGGCCCACATGTCTTTTCATCTGCATACACAAACAAACAAAGCATTCCATTTGAATGTCCTCCTTAATATTTCTGTGTAAAATAACTGGGGATCCTGCGCTAGTTTACATAAACTAAACTATATATATATGCTTGTTAAATAACATTTTTCACAATACTCAGACTGTAAAACACTTATTAAACAGCTTCATGACAAATAACCGTGTGATGGTTTACAGCTTATCACATAGGTTGGTATATTAATATTTTTATATTAATATACACTTTTTTTTTTTTTCCAGGATCCCACAAGGCTGAATCAAAGGCACAATGGTAAAATCACATCTTCCTTTTTCTAAAACAAATCAACATGCTAATCCGAGCTCGTTTGAGTACGGGAAATCAGGAATGCAATTTCCCCTCATCTGAATGTTGGCGACGACTAATCCAACTATCTTGAGAGATGATGAGAACATAATGCATGATTAATTGACAATCACAATGCAGTGTTTGAGTGCTAATTCCCCGACTTAAAATGACATTAAGAGAATTTTAATTTGGCAAGAACACGGCTGGAATATTAAAAATGGTCCCCAATATAGCTTTAGGGCTCAAAATTCCTTCAAGTTGGAAAAAGAGAGAGATTTGCTCATTATAACTAAATAGAAATCCATTATACACATGTTTTTACACTTAATTTTATATGTTTGAAAGAAAGAAAAAGATTCTTCGAATCAAATAAAGATGCAGAAAAAATAACCACATATTTACTTGAATTGAGCAGTTTGTTTCAAGTTCAAGTGACTTTCAGGAAATGCAGCTGTTCTGTTACAATATACATACAAACAGCAGGTGTATTAATTGAACGTGTTTGTGTTAGTCTATATGCTTTCGGTGTGCTACGGGCTGATTAGCTTGTGCCGTCGTGCTGCCAACTTGAGGCAGATCATGGTGAATAATTCAAAATAAATAAATAAGATCATGCTGTGATGCGAGAGACCACATCCAACAAATTAAGAGTGGTGTTCAATGCGTCAGAGCGAGGCAGCATGCTGAATGGTTCATGCGAGCTGAATTCAGTGATCCATTCCTCTGAAACAATGCTAATGTGGATCTTTAGTTGTGACGGAGGAAAACACATCGAACCAGCACTCAGCCATCCAAGCTAGAGCAACCAATGAGAGCATGCAGCGTGCTGTAACAAAATGACAAAAAACATCAATATCACTCTCCTGATAACAAACCAATTAAAATAAACTACTGCAAAGTACCTCAATATCAGCAATAATAAAACATGTATAAATTATTGTAGGAATTGAGGCCGCACCGGACACAAATCTTTGAATCTTCCTAGTGATTTGTTCGAACATAAGTCCACACATAAAAACAGATCAACACTCCAGACACTCCAGTTTGTGGCCATTAACCCGTGGGCTCGGCACCCACCAACAACTAATTACTTTTATGGCTTTGCAAGATCTTGGCCACATCAAGATAACGGCAGAGGGTCTTTTTGATCTGGTCAAGACAAAGGAAAGCGCCTGAACAGATGTTCTTCTTCTCACCGACCTGTGAATGAACTCTGAACGATACAGAGTTACACTCCACAAGACAAATCCACAGAAACTGTTTTACAAACAAACTGCATCAAATCACTAAAACGTTGATTGTCGAACTTGCATTCAAACAGCCTTCTACTGCATAATTCTATATCATGTCCTATAAGCAATACACATGACCATCATTATTAAGTGATATTTATATATATATATATATATATATATATATATATATATATATATATATATATATATATTACTCACAATTCATGTAATTCATGTAAATATTAAATGATTGATTGCAAGTGTATCCTGCTTGGTATCATTACATTGGTATCCTTATAACTCAGAAGATGGTTTGATTGAATTTTGTCTAGAATGTCTTATAAGCGTTTGTCTTAGAAGGTCTTATAACAAGAAATCATGTTATTTACTCTCTGCTTAGAGCAGGAACGTAAGAGACCACAGAGATAACAAGTAATTTACAATGGGGTGTGAAACAGTCACCCCTGAACCAAGATGCTCCCTAATTGGCTAGAACCCATTCAGGAGGATGGGCAAATATTTGAGTTTTAATCTCAGAATACGAACAGTTGAAGTTCGGTTTCGAGCAGTTGAAGTGGAGTCCAGAAAGCAGAAAACTCCAAGGATAGACGATCAGACGATCGTGGCAGACCAAAGATCTGAAAATGGGTTAACCATTTCATTCAAGCCATCTAGAACTCTCCTCTCATTTTCCTTTCTTTTACTTAAGTTTATTTTCTTTCCGTGAGTTTCGTGTTCTAAGTTAAGTTTCGCTGCAAAGGTTATCTTGACGAATCTCCAGCATGCTTCAACTTCAAACATCCGCAAGACTTTCCATACAGCTGCCAACACGCCACGTGATTGGCTTCCCAAGATGTCCATAAAAGACAGGCAAGACCATCAAATCACGAACCGGGAAAACCCATCGCCAGCCAGGACCGAAAAGGGGATTCCCATTCAGACAACACAGAGACACAAACGCAAGTAACCTCCAGATTCTAAACTGAACTGGTGCATTGACATCAAAATGAATAACCCGGCCTAAGAAACGATAGGAGGGTTAAGTTAATGATCAGTGGTTCATTCAGGTCATGTGTTATAAATGCATATATTGCTAGAAACCTGGGATTTCTTAATTTCTCTCTCTTAAAACTCCTCCTTTCCTCACTTTATGCCTTTCTGCAACTTGTGTGAATGTGTGTGTGTGTGTGCATGTGTTTGTGTTAGATATTAGTTTGTACGTGTTAGAGTAATCAATAAAGGTTTGTTTGTACTTAAAGATGTGTTCTTGTGTTATGTGCTTATGAATTTAATGTCTTAAACTGCTGATCCAAGTTACCTGGCTAAAATAGTGTTTAACTATTGTGTGGATATTAATATCCACTGCAGAGTTGATAGTTACGGCCTGTTCAAATGAACACTAAAGAGTCATTTGCTCGGTCGTAAAATAGACTCTTGCAAAATTCCCTATGAATTAATCAATTCATTAATTTGAGCAAAAATAAGTTTCCCTTATACAGAGTCTTCCTACAGTATTTTATGCATGTATTATGTTATATGCATTTTTTGCTTTTAAATGCTAATACCAGTAATTAGAGAGGTTAATAAAAATAACAAAAATACTGATATTGTATTTTGTTTATATTGCAGCATTTGCTCAAATTAAATTAGATTTACACTATATTGCCAAAAGTTTTGGGACACCTGCCTTTACATGCATGTGAACTTTAATGACATCCCATTCTTAATCCGTAGGGTTTAACATGGAGTTGGCCACCCTTTGCAGCTACAACAGCTTCAACTCTTCTGGGAAGGCTTTCCACAAGGTTCAGGAGTGTGTTTATGAGAATTTTTGACCATTCTTCTAGGAGCGCATTTGTGAGATCAGACACTGATGCTGGACGAGAAGGCCTGGATCATAGTTTCCGCTCTAATTCATCCCAAAAGTGTTCTATCGGGTTGAGGTCAGGACTCTGTGCAGGCTAGTCAAGTCCCTCCACACCAAACTTGCTCATCCATGTCTTTAAGGACCTTGCTTTGTGCACTGGTGCACATGTTGGAACAGGAAGAGACAGTTCCAACAAAGTTGGGAGCATGAAATTGTCCAAAATGTCTTGGTATGCTGACACATTAAGAGTTCCTTTCACTGGAACTAAGGGGCCAAGCCCAACCCCTGAAAAACAACCCCACACCATAATCCCCCCTCCACCAAACTTTACACTTGGCACAATGCAGTCAGGCAAGTACTGTTCTCCTGGCAACCGCCAAACCCAGACTCGTCCATCGGATTGCCAGACATTAAAGCATGATTCGTCACTCCAGAGAACATGTCTCCACTGCTCTAGAGTCCAGTGGTGGGTTCTTTACACCCCTGCATCCGACGCTTTGGATTGTACTTGGTGATGTAAGGCTTGGATGCAGCTGCTCAGCCATGGAAACCCATTCCATGAAGCTTTCTACACACTGTTCTTGAGCTAATCTGAAGGCCACATGAAGTTTGGAGGTCTGTAGCTATTGACTCAGCAGAAATTTGGAGACTTCTGCGCACTGTGTGCCTCAGCATGCGCTGACCCCGATGTTGTTCCCAATTGCTTCCACTTTGTTATAATACCACTACTAGTTGCCCGTGGAATAATTAGTAGTGAGGAAGTTTAATTTAATTTAAGGAAATTTAATTGAAAAAAATTATGATGAAAAAAAAAAAAAAAAAAAAAAGACCCTCAAGACCCCTGCATTCTAATCCAGTCCATTGCACTCAGTCTTTCTGTTTTGAAAAACCATTCCCAATGTCCATGTCCATTAAAAGTCCTGGTCCCCTTTTCATCTCAGTCAGCCTATCAATACGCCCTATTGATGTCTTCTTTGAATCTTATGAACCCACCAGTGAATGCTTTTCATCTTAATATCTTGTTAGGAAATGACTCGTTTTCAAAGGGATGTAAGCAAGTTATTGATTATTTTGAAGATAAAGCTTCACTCCACTGATGGACGTACAGATAGGCACTTAGAAAAAGTCCTCATGTTTAAAAATCAATACAGTATTATGCAGGGTAAATGTGAATATTTCATTATATCCTCTCAATGATATAAAGTGCACAAGTGGGTTGTGTATCTAGGGAAATCCAGTATAACAATATCGTCCAAGACTGTAATGTAATTCCAGCACACAAGGAGAAAAACGCATTATTGGAAAAAATCTGCCTTTTGAGACTGTATGAACATAATAATCCTCACAATTTCTCAGATATAGAATGTTTTTTTGGCGGGTGGGGGTATAATTCATTTAAATAAAAATTATATTAAAAATAAAAACTATATATATATATTTTAATATTAAGTATACAGCTATAAAAAAATAAAATAAAATGATGATTAAAATAATTAATTTAAATAAAAACCTGATAATAAAAACAAATAAATAAAAAAACTAATAAAAATATATTACATATAGGCTCATATTTTTACCATTTTGCAGTGTATTTTACCCAACCAGAGAATTTCATGTATAAAATATAACTTAAATGTGTATTTTGGTGACTGAGCAAGCTTTGACATGCTTTAAAGGTGCAGTGTGTCAATTCTAGCGGCATCTAGTGGTGAGGTTGTGAATTGCAACCGTCTACCGCTAACCCCTCCCTTTCGAAGCACGTAGAGAAGCTACGGTGGCCAACACATGACAAAAGTGCTGTCGTTGACGAGAGCAGAGAGTGACTAGCGCTCTGTAGAGAAGTTTGTCCGTTTAGGGCTACTGTAGAAACATGGCGGCGTAAAATGGCGATTTCACTGTAAGGGGATCCGTGGTGTATGGAGATAGAAATGGCTCATTCTAAGGTAATAAAAACATAATGGTACATTATGTAAGGTCTTTATACACCACTGACAACATAGTTATGTATATTATATTGCCTTTCCGTCAATAGATCCTCATAAATACTACATACTGCACCTTTAAAGAAGAATTCTGCAGTGGAAAACTTTCTTGAAAGTCCCAAATGACAAAATGACAAACTTCAGCTTACGTTCTTCTTGCAATGCACTAAAAGTTCACAGTAATGAAACCAGAGTGTTCCCTTGAAGAGGTAAATGGTACGATTCAGAGATTCGGTGCTGGACAGAAATGGACAGCACTTATGAAAAATATTTCAGAGTGACAAAGATAAAACCATTTACAAGACGATTTGTCACTGCAAGATGCCACATGCTGTACTTGTCATTATAAACTGAAAACGTTACTAGCAATAACTTGAAGATGTCCTTCTTTATTCAACTACAAAAATGCCCAAAGACACTTACAAAAGGACACCTAGAGGAAGTTGGAGATATGTTGGACAAACTTTTGTTGGACAACACAAACTTGAGTTCTGTTTGCTTGTATGTTCCCTTAGTTCCATGTTACGTTCACCTGTTCACTATTTGTCTTGTTGTCTCTGCATATTTAAGCCCTTGGTTCCCTCTGTTCTTAGTTCATACTCATTTATGTTTGATGATTGCATTCTATGAGTTTTTCTTTGGATTTATTATTAAACACTGTTTGTTTCTCTGAATCTCCTGCACCATGCCTATTACTGCAAACGTTACAGCATCATCTACAGAATAGAAGTGAAAGTTTTCACCAATCAAATCTTGTTTTTATTTGTCCACAATCCTCCCCATATGAAACCTTCAGCATATATTGTATGATTCCATATTGCTACTTCTATTTTCTCAATGCAGTTATCTTAAATATATAAATTGGGTTAAAAATATATATATACATTTTTGAGCCAAAATATATTTAATATATAAAACTATAAAAGCTACATACAGACAAACCAAACTTTATTCAGACACCTTACTCACATTATCACAGTTTATTCACATTCAGAGTCGAACCGTGTCAGAACAAATTCATCTTGATAATGACAGACAACTTTGATAGAAAGGTATGTAATGGATTACAATCAACCAATCAGCTGTTAAATTTATAATCATTTGTCTGATTAGCAACATGTACACTCATTTTGGTCCCAAATGTATATACATTTTACTGGTAATCCACTGTATGAAGAATTTTTGGGTATAAATGTCACAGTCTACTTTATTTTGCTATCCTCACTTACATAAATGAACGCTAGTGTCCTGCACCCACTAGTAAAACATTATATCTGGTGTCTGGTTTTTGAGCCAAAATACATATATGTTGTAAACAGTGTGGCTTAAGGATTTTTTTATTTTATTTTTTTAAATACATTTTATATATAACTTAAAATGTCAAAATCTATTAAAAATGTACTTTGAGAAGCAAAAAGTTCCAAATAAATGTAAAACATACAAAATAATTACATAAAAAAAAAAAAAAAGTAATCATATTTAAGTCAATTTATTTGAAACATTGTTTATTTTAGAGTTTTTTTATTTAGTTGCAATATCATTTTAAACTATATTAGTATAACTATTTGAAACTAGATTAGTCCAATTTTTTTCCAGATATGAACACTTTTGGACTATTTCGGCTTTTGGAGCTTTTTGTTTTTTACTATATTAGTCATATTTTTTCCAGATATGAGCACTTTTGGACTTTTTCAGCTTTTTTGCAACACCTTTTGGTAGTTTTTTGTGTATATTTTGAAATGTATTCTTGAAATTCATAGTATTAGTATATTCATAGTAACAGTAATTAATTACAAATATATATTTATGTGCACCATGTATTTTTATACTTATTAAAGTATCACCTCATCAGCGTAACACATATCTTAACAAATGTACTTCCTTTAAACCTCAAAATACCAAAATATATCACAAAATGTACTTGACTAAATACTTTTCCAATCTTCAATATATATATATATTTTTATATAAAGTAAATACATTTATTAAGTAAATACATTTGAAATATGATGATTATAATAGTTTTATCATATTGTTTTTAATATAGTTGTAACAGTTTATTTTTTCAAATTATTCATAGTCATTCATTACAAAAAAAAAAAAAAAAAACCTCTTTAAACAATATTTATGTGTGGCATGTATTTTAATACTTCTTAAAAAGTATCACATCATTAGTTTAGCAACATGCATCAAGTTAAAGTTTATGCTTAAATACTTGAGAAGTCTCCAAGCAAAGAACCTTTTCCCCAGAAAAACACTTCATCTACAAGCCAAAGTAGCTGCTTTACTTGACACGTTAAATCCCGTTCTAATTACACAGGAACACTGCTCTTTTAAAACGGAAGAAAACCAAAGAATCTGCATAATTATAGTACACTAAATGTTCCATTCTGGGCCCGATGGAGAAGGCTAATCGGTTAGCTGCTCATAAAGCAAACACAATGCAACCTGACAACCCTCGCCCAGAGAAGACGTTAGCGCTTGGTTGAACAGTTTTCAGCAAACGTCTCTTAGCGCACTAGCCTATCCACAAAACCTCAAGATTGGAGTAAGAACTCCAAGAACTCAGTTATGAAAGCTATCTTTATTCATCTGTGTCAGCCTTCTGGGTAAAGAGTTGGTGCAAAATTAAAGCAAATGGAATGTTTTAGGAGTTTTGACTTGCAGAAAATTCTCACACCGAATTTTAAGGAGGATATTTATGGACGTGATAATGAGCGCGAGGTAATGCACGACGACGTCAATGGACTCACCGCAGTTGGCCTCGTCCGAGCCGTCGGCGCAGTCGGGGTCCTCGTCGCACACCCACAGCTTGGAGATGCAGTGCATTGTGGTCTTGCATTGAAACTGGGACGGCGAGCAAGTGTTCTCGGCTGGAGACGTAAAAGACATCATGTGATCAAAACTTTGAGAAGATAGACAAACCACAGAATAATCTCAAGTGTTTTCTCCGTATTGGAAAGTTCATGCGTTCTAGGATTAAAGACAGTTTGTTGAGCCTTTATTCTGCTCAACACTTTTTGAAACACCAGTAGGGAGTAGAACCATAAAGAATCAGTAACATACTGCAGAAAACTGTCCTTTAATCTCCCCACAACACCGAAATAAACTCATGGATTATGCGTAATAGCAGGAACATTGCTCGCAGCAGGCGATTTGACGTCCGACAGTGATTGTCTTGCAATTGATTGTATATAAGGAGGTGAATTTGCACACGAGCGCTGCTTTGATGGCTGTAGCAGTGGAGCTTTAAATGAGAGGAATTAAGAGACAGCTTTTCTTAGGCCCTATTCTCATGTGGATGTCTATAAATTTGCATAGTACCTCACTGATAAAACTTCAATTCACTTCAGAATTAAAATATCCTGATAAGTTACTCACCCCCACATCATTCAAGCTGTTCATGCCTTTTTTTCTTCAGTCGAAAAGAAATTAAAGGGATAGTTCACCCAAAAATGAAAATTCTGTCATCCTTTAGTCACTCTCAAGTTGTTCCAAACCTGTATAAATGTATTTGTTCTGCTGAACACAAAGGAATATATTTGGAAGAAGGTTTGTAACCAAGCAGATCTCAGCAGCAATTGACTACCATAGGATTTTCTACATATAGTGGATTTCAATGGGGTACAATGGTTTGAAGGTCCAAATTCCAGTTTCAATGCAGCTTCAAAGGGTTCTACACGATCCCAGACAAGTATAAGGATCTTATCTAGCGTCATTTTCTAAACAATATAAATAAAAACCACAAATGCTCTTCTTGCTCTGATCTGCACGCCATGCATTACATCATCATGTTGGAAAGGTCACGCGTATGCGGAAGTGTTTACGAAGAGAACTTGCAAAGACTAAGGGCCCTATTTTAACGCGCATGGCGCAAGTGCACTTAGGGCGTGTCCGAATACACTTTTGCTAGTTTAACGACGGGTAAAACGGTCGGCACGTAAGGCGCATGGTCCAAAAGGACTGTCCCTATTCTCTTAATGAGTCCTGGGTGTGTTTTGGGCGTAACGTACAATAAACCAATCAGAGCCTCATCTCCAGTTCCCTTTAAAAGCCAGTTGTGCTTGCACCATGTCAGATTCGCTATTTACATAGTGCAATCGGAAAAACTGAATGATTCTCTAGCAAGGATCTGCTCGCACATCATTACCGCAGATAGGTAGGCTAATTCTGATACATGCAATAACTATCCATAATGACATGTAGGCATTTTTATATTAATAATTTATAATATTATTTGATTATTTAAAAATAGGAAGATAGATGTGCTATTGTTAAAATGGGTTTCTGTCTTGCATTTTATCTCAAAATGATGCATCTCATTTTAAAATGATTAGAAATAAGTAAATACAGCCTCTTATTTACATAAAACTGCTTGGTTTATATTTTTATGTATATAATTGCTGCCATAATAGCAGCCTATTTCAAATTTTTACGTGCTTTTTTTTCTCGTTCTCCTGTCAGCAGTGATATGATGAATATATATATATATATATATATATATATATATATATATTTTTTTTTTTTTTTTTTTTTTTTTCAGCATTTATAATAAAAGTGTAGGCTAGATCTTTAAAATGCATCCAAAACGCAACAGTTATCGTGACGGTGCTTGGAAGTGGTCAAAAAGGATGAACTGATCTTTTCTTGTTATCTCAGAGATGTGGATTTGGACAGCAATTAAATTACCACACGACCATGGTGTTTGACAAAAAACAGTAGGTAATTCGGCCGGGGTGGTGGGAGAAAAACACTGTCATTCTGGATTTGGACATCAATAAAATCACAGACTAGCCCCTGTAAATGTTGAAAATACATTACGACCCCATGAGAAACAATTACCGTCCGAAAAGGGCTTTAGAGAGGGTTTTTGGTGCTGACTGTTAACATGGTAAAACACAACACTATCTGCATAGTAAAAGACTCACTCCTTGAGAAGTTAGTTGAATTTGAGGTTAAATTACAGCTAATATATATTCCCGGAGAAGTTCACCTGGATTCATTTCTGAACATTTTAAACATTGCAAAGCATGATTAAGTCATGATAAAACAAGTCAAACAAGATTGTGCCCAGGTGGTCTAACTAACCGCAGTTTCTTCCCCCTCACATCTAAGCCAAGCCTAGACCTAGCATTCCCCGGCGGTACAGCGGCAATCCTGACCCACAGCGCTCTCCCTCCTTGGAGGGGGGAGGTCTAAAGCCGGCCTCTAATGCCATGCTCCATATGCGATTATCCCTGTTAAACCCTCCCTCTGTTTGGCTAATCAGTGCCCTGGGCTGAGCTCAGCTCCCCTGGATCCAAGACACTGTCAGACCCCCTCAAAAGCCTCTTAGAGTTCTGGGGACCCTCCAGGCTCCGTCCCATGCAATGCTGTTAATGATTTTACTCGTTTTTAACTTCTATCTTTCTGATTCTCTCTTGGAGAATTCTCTTTTCTCACTCCCCCACAAGGGCGTACCAGAGCTGGGCGTCTTATCAAAACCCAGCCAGATACTCGACTCGAGGAGTGAGAAATTAGGCCCCTGCTGTGGCTTCAAATGCAGGATTCTGATCTGAGCAAGGGTATTAACTTCTGCCAGTCTCCTCCTTCTACATCACCACCTAAAATGAGACTTGCATTTGGACAAGAATTCAATCACCATTGCAGAAAGTAACGATTACTCCTGCCTGATTTCTGAAGGTGACACAGGATGACTTCTTAGTTTCCTGGTTAGCAAGTCTACCTTGCTTTCTCTTTACTCATTTCACTCCTTTCTTCCCGCTGTCGGTGTCCTAAATTTCCCTCAAGCAATTCCATCTAAAGCGCTCTGCCGGAAAGTAATGAGAAAACAAAATAAAACTTTCGGTAATGTTTACCAGGCTCCTTGCTTGGCTCTTTTCTCATCAACTGATACAAACTCCTCAAACATTTTGTTGAATCTGACTTTCACAAGCCAATGTATACATTCTGAGGACATAAAGAAAGAGATCTACTTCTCACTGTCCTTTCTGAACTTCTCCTATCTTAGCTCAATAGGAAGTTTGCAGAGGTTTTTTAAGGAACAAGTGAAAATGCAAGCCAATGGCGTTCATTGTCCTGAGAGAGAGAAATTGTCTCTTACGGCAATCAGTTTCATCTTCACCATCTCCGCAGTCGTCTTGTCCATTACAGCGCAGGTTTATAGGGATGCACTTCTGCCTCTGTGTGCACTTAAACTGGCCAGACAGGCAGATATACGAGTCTGAAAGCATATGCAAACAAGGATATCACTGTACATCATACAGCATTATGCTTGGTCTCCATTTATCCATCCATCAATCTATAATTACCACAGTTGGCTTCATCTGAGTTGTCTCCGCAGTCGTTCTCTCCATCACAGATGAAGGGAGGGAGGGCGCACAAACCCGTTCCGCACTGGAATCTTCCAGGTTGGCATTTAAACTCCGCTGTAAGCCAAAGAAACAACAAACAAAAGAAAGGTTGAAAGAACTATAGATAGACAGACAGACAGAAAAAAGAACAAGAAAGAACAAACAAAGAAAAAGAGAGGGTAGAAAAATAGAAGACACAGAAAAGTTGAAAGACAAAGAATGAGTGAACAAACAAATGCAAAAAAACAAAGAATGAGTGAACAAACAAATGAAAAACAAACAAACACGTGAATTGACAAATAAACAAACGACAGGCAGAAAAACAAACAAAACAAACAAACAAAAATAAGACTGCATAAAATGAAAATAAATGAAGACAAACAGAAAGGTTGAAGACAATGAACAAAAAAAGAAAGAACAGACTGAGTGAAAGAAACAAAAAGAGAGGGTAGAAAAATAGAAGACACAGAAATGTTGAAAGACAAAGAATGACCAAACAAATACAAAAAAAGAACAAAGAATGAGTGAGCAAACAAATGAAAAACAAACAAACACGTGAATTGACAAATAAACAAACAACAGGCAGAAAAACAAACAAAACAAACAAACAAAAATAAGACTGCATGAAATAAAAATAAATAAAGACAAACAGAAAGGTTGAAAGACAATGAACAAAGAAAGAAAGAACAGACTGAGTGAAAGAACAAAAAAGGAAAAAGAGAGGGTAGAAAAATAGAAGACACAGAAATGTTGAAAGACAAAGAATGACCAAACAAACAAATACAAAAAAGAACAAAGAATGAGTGAGCAAACAAATGAAAAACAAACACGTGAATTGACAAATAAACAAACGACAGGCAGAAAAACAAACAAAACAAACAAAAAGTAAGACTGCATGAAATGAAAATAAATGAAGACAAACAGAAAGGTTGAAAGACAAAGAAAGAAAACCGATTGAGTGAATGAAAAACAAACAAAAAGACAAATGAACAAATAAAACAAATGACAGACAGACAGATAGTAATATTAAACAATTGAAGGACAGCAAAACAAACAGAACAAAGTAATAATAAAAGAACAAGTGAATTAACGAGCAAATAAGCAACTGTTCAGTTAAATGAAAAAACATAACAAAAAAATAACCAACATTTTTAAATAAAACAAACAAAGAACAGGCAAAAAGCCAGACATTGTACAGAAATAATTTTTCTCCTGGAATACATGCAAAAGTCTTTTGTTCGTTGTCAGTCTTGACATCTCATAGCATCTTAATATGCAATGAACTGCTAGTTGAGACACCAAATACTTTACACCATGATCCATTTCTGAAGCTCTTTGCAGTAAGTTAGACAATTCACCTCTCAATCAAACAAGCACTGCTACATTACAAATTACCCATTCAATGGAATATGGAAGAAAGAAACACTTGAATATAACCTTGATGGCAGACAAATCTTCCTTCAAAAAGAATCACTCAATGAACCTGCAATGAATATTACAGGAATAAGATGTGACAAAAATATGTTTCTGTCCTCAACTCATGAGAGAAATTATGTCTGAAGGATACCTTTCTTTCAGCTGAGTTTAAAGAAATTGTAGTTGATTGTGGAGTCACTTAAAGATTCACATTTTCCTTACTGTTATCAATCTCAACCTAGGATCTTTTCTTCCTGTCTACTACCAACAAAGAAGCAAATCAGAGCTGATTCAAACAGTGTGTGGTGTTAGCATGTTGATAATAACGTAACACTGTAAAATAGTACATTTTCAATTAGGCTTAACGGTACTGAATGAAATACATGATTGGCATGTCTTTTGCCTTGCTTGCAAAATGTCTTTTGTCTGAAAATGCCTTGTGAGGTAGTATACATGCATTATATTATCAAAAGTTTTGGGACGACTGCCTTTACATGCACATGAACTTTAATGACATCCCATTTTTAATCCGTAGGGTTTAATATGGAGTTGGTTGACCCTTTGCAGCTATAACAGCTTCAACTCTTCTGGGAAGTTTATTGGAATTTTTGACCATTCTTCTAGAAGCACATTTGTGAGGTCAGGCACTGATTTTTGTCTCCCAATTCATCCCAAACGTGTTCTGTCGGGTTGAGGTCAGGACTCTGTGCAGGCCAGTCAAGTTCCTCCACACCAAACTCGCTCATCCATGTCTTTATGAACCTTGCTTTGTGGCCATGGAAGTTATTGGAATACCTGAATTCAATGATTTGGAGGGATGTCCCAATACCTTTGGCAATATAGTGTACAATGTTGCCTTCGAATTTGACCAAACAAGGTATCGCAGAAGACACAATTTACTGTATGTTGTGTACATTTTCCAAACTCCAAACTTCTCCTATTATCCATTAAAAGGCTCTCTAGGTAGGCAGCTTACTAGATGCTACCTACAAGGTGCTACAGTGACCTATTTTTCAGTTTGGCTGATTGCCAACATGTTTGGTTACTTACGACAATCTGCCGGCTCGTCGGAACCGTCTCCACAGTCGTCCACTGTGTCGCATTTCCACCAGAAGGGAATACACTCATCCGTACCACAGCGGAACTACACACATGGAGAAATAATCTATTTATTGAGTAGCACACTGGATATAATTGGTAGTTGAAAGTGGTGCCAAGAGTAGTTGAGCTACAGCGAAATTCAGGCTCCTGAAGTAATTAGTAAGTCGCACCTGACTAGCAGTGCAGTTAGACAGACAGGTTTTGTTGTCGTTTGCCAGGTAGAAGTGTGTAGGGCAAGAGCACTTGTATCCCCCACCAGGGGAAAGGAGGCATAGGTGACTGCACCCTCCATTAGTCACCTGACACTGATGCTTTGGCACTGAGGACAAACAAGAAACAATAAAAAAAAACAAGCCCAAAACAACATGAAAGTCCTGACTCTAGCCCTGAAGACTCAAGCTGACAGAAGAGCTTCTCGCTGTAATACCGTCAGGCTGCCGGAGCGGATGGTAGACTTTAATGTCTCGAATGGTCTGCCAGGAGCTGAGGAGTTCTGTATATTGGCCGCCAGATGTCTTGTGAGAGCGACTTAGGGTTTTTGACTTCTGGTCGCTCCAGTAGATGAAGTCCTCAAACAATGCGAGACCGGTTACGCCACCAATGTCCTTTATGGGGACTGGAAAATGGGATTAAGAGAATCTTTTTGAGGAAAATTCAAGAGAAGATAAGATTTGAGACAAGACAACACTTACCTTTGTGTCTTTTTGTACCATCCATATTCGAAAATAAGATATGGTTCTCGTCGGCCCAGTAGATCCTTTTGTTGATGTGGTCAATGGCCAAGGCTGAGGGAGCACGTATTTCTGTATCAATTATGACACGTGGCTTGTTGCCATCCATCCCGATCCGTCCAATTTGGGACTGCTCGCAGCAGTCGATCCAGAACACATATCTAAGGCACCATGGGAATAAATGTGGCTTAAAATGGTGCAAAAGTATTCTGGGATTGCGGATCATAAGCAATATTAAGCATCATTTACCCCGTCAGAGAGTCGAGAGCCAGAGCGGTTGGATTTCTCAATCCAGACCTCAGCAGTACGGTCGGGTAGAGTCCATTAGCTTTCGCCACCTCGAGGGTCTTTCTCTCGCCGTCACACCAGTACAAGTTCTTGCCAATCCAGTCGACAGCGAGAGCACTAGGGACCGACGTCCTGTGAACCACCTGAGAAAACACCAGTCAAGCACAGTTGGCTGGTTATTCACATGGATTTATCCACAGCTAGTGCCGCAGAGAACAAATGCTATCTGGAAGAAAAGCTCAGAATGACAAGTGTGAGATGCAGCTGTGCACTGTTTTTGCTGCTAAAGTACAGTCTTATAAAAATAAGTCTTCATTGTTTCTGTCAGCAGTTGAATTAAAATGCAACTGCTTTATTATTTTAACAGAATAAAAGAAAACAGACAAAAAACAAATAGAACTCTCCCTTGCTAAGAATGAGTTAGCATGACAGTCAGCCAACACATTAGCAATTGTTCGACAGCAATGACAACAGTATCAACAAAGTTATAAACGTTTGATAAAATGGGGGTGGGGAGGCTTTTTTTCCTCAAAAAAAAAAAAAAAAAAAAAAACAGCAGTATAATAACCTGTAGATGTGTAGTCCACAAAAATAGTTAGCATAACAGCAAATTAGCAGGTTTTCACTGAAGAAAAAAAAACTATGACAACAACGTTCAAAAACATGTAAATGTAGGATGAACCTGTGTGTGAAGGGGCTGTTTCTTCAAATAAAATGATAAATTGAAGGCTTTGATAACCTCAAGATGTGTAGAACCTAAGTCTTAGCAACTTTTTTAAATCAGAACTGCTGCGCAAGACTCGTACATTATTGCTAATTATCAGCAGGCTACATAACTGCTCATTAATGGCACTTCAAACTCCATGAAAATGACAAGAAAAGTTCCAAAATTAAGAAGTTTTACGAAAAATATGCACTTCACATCATTTCACTTCTCATACTGATCACAGAAACTCCCTGTTTGGCATAAACAATACTCTTCCCAGCTGGCGGATAATCCAGCGCTTTTAATCATTTTCACTCTTGGTTGCTGGTGCCCCCTGCCTAGAGCTTTTTAAGAGTAAGAGTAACATTCTGCAAGCTGATGAACATTAGAGATGAACATTAAAGACATTTCGCCTCAGACTGGGTTGTACCATCAGCGCTAATTAAAACTAGCCTAGCCGTGATGAATTTCGACATCATTACAGGTTTTCCAGATGCTGTGCTCACCGGGGAAACTAGCATCTTCAGGTAAATGTTACAGAACAACATTAGGGATACACCACAGGGTGAAAGTGTATATAATTTTGATCTGGCCGGCGAAAAAAACAAAAAACAAAAAAACAGCAATTCAATTATATTAAGTCAATTATTTGGACATGAGCACCAGATTCTAGAATGCTTTAGAAGCAATTACCGTTTTTTTCTGAAATATACGTCACGTTTATCATCTGAAACATGCTGTGACTTATATTTCAAAGAAATGCTATTAAAATCAAACACGCAAAACATTTGAATTTGTGACGAATGAGAGAGGTACATGAGCCCAAGTTCATTTGTATATCGCATTTGCCGGTAGTTTCAGTTTCACTTTAAATAAAATTGTTTAGGCTTGCCATTTGTAGTTGTTTATAATGAATGCCTTTTAATTCCTTTTCTGAATACTGTTAAACGTAAAGGATTTGTTGTGGAGTGAGGGAAAATAAAATACCTGATTACAGTGTTTATAATGTTTGTAAATTCTCTCATGGCCTCATAGGATGGAAAAGATTCCATCCTATGAGGCCACTTGCTTCAAGTGCATATGACATGACACACTTTGCTACATGTTCGTAGTTTCAAAAGTGTCTACCAAGAGCATTTTTACCTTGCAATGGAAAATACCCCAGCAATATAATACCCCAGCACTCCAGATTTTTCCTGCCGGTGCGACTACATTTTGTTAGAGGTTGCAATCTTTTATGATTGAACATTGGTCTGGGGAGTATGCACTGCATTTTCTAGAGACGTGATCAAGAGGTGTGATCAATGAGCATAATTCAAATGACGGTACGCAATTATATAGTCCTTCCACCATTCAGACCCCAAGAGGTGTGATCAACGAGCATAATTCAAATGACGGTACACAATTGGATAGTCCTTCAACCAATCAGACCACAAGAGATGATCAACGAACATAATTCAAATGACTCTGTACGCAATTGGATAGTCCTTCAACCAATCAGACCACAAGAGGCGTGATCAACGGGCATAATTCAAATGACTCTGTACGCAATTGGATAGTCCTTCAACCAATCAGACCACAAGAGGCGTGATCAACGGGCATAATTCAAATGATTCTGTACACAGATGGATAGTCCTTTAACCAATCAGACCCCAAGAGGTGTGATCAATGAGCATAATTCAAATGACTCTGTATGCAATTGGATAGTCCTTCAACCAATCAGACCACAAGAGGCGTGATCAACGGGCATCGACCCATCGCTTCTCTATCCATCATGTTAAACCTGCCAATAGTACGCCAGGTGGATAAGCCAGTCTGTGATTGATTCCCGCAAATGTGTAATAGAAGCAGTAAAAATGAATGTACAAGTTTCCAGCCTGAGCTGCAGGGCGAAATCAAAACACCGGCGGATCAGACTGGGTTTGCCCAGTCTAACTGCTGCCACCATTTTGCCTAACTGATAAGAGCTGCCATTTCTGTTGCATATGAGAAACATCAAACGGCATTTGAAATGAAAGCCGGAACGAAACCACACTACTCGTTTGAGCTGCACGGACCGCTTATCAGCTTGGACCAATAAAAGAAAGCGCAGTGCAAGCTCAGAACAGGTACTCATGGGCCAATCTTTGATCACACAACACCGTTAAATTCAAGCTATTTTCAAGGAGTTTCAAGTTTTTTCAAGCACTTCAGAGCTCTAAATGTTATCTAGTTTAAAGGTTACTTTTAATCTGATGACAAAACCACTATTTGTTTATCTATCAAAGATTGTCCTCATTGGTAAAACTAAAAGTTTCAAGATGTAGAAAAACTAGCACGTGGCAAACAAACGCTTTTAATTAAAAATAAAACAATTACCAGAATAACCAGTAGATGGCGGCAGAGGAGCACTTATTGGCTTATTAGACATTTCCACTCCAATATTTTTTTTTCCCCCCACACGTTTTGCTTTTAAATGTATATTTAGATACTATGAAATCTCTATTATAAAATATCAAATACATTTTGGTCGAAGTTTGACATTTTTTGTACTGATGTATGAAGTAGGAAAAGTCACAAAGTCTGAAATTGCGAAGAATTACAGAGAAAGTAAGTAAAGCGTACTCCTTTTATAATCACTGAAGCTGTCAGTCAGGTCAGTATTATACTATAGAAGAACAATGATGCATTTAATCTACATTAAGAGTAACACATTAAAATGTTTCCCTAAAAAAAGTTAATTTTATCTGCATCTCATGTGTATTTCAAAGAAATAAATGTGATATTATTAGTAACTGCACTTATTAATGCAAAACAATAGTAATTTTATGATTAAATTGCCTTTATGATTACTAACTCCCCTTCCCCCCTCAGCACTACCAAATCAGGGGCTGGCACCACCATCTGTAGAACTTAGTGGCACACTATGTTACTCTGGAGCCCTGGAATCACTCTATGAATCTTTTGTTTTACATAATATCATATTATTTCCATCAATGTCCTATTAAAAAATTCCCATTGTCTAGTGTGGATTCATTTTGCCTTTAACTCCAACATTGAGAGTGACTTTTATCACCTAACTTCGTTGCCTCTCTCTCTCTCTCTCTCTCTCTCTGTTCTATAGCACACTATCATAAATCAGTTCAAGATCCAAAGTTCAATCAAGCTTAATGGGCCATTATGGCTCAATATTAAACATAACGAGCTCTGGCGGCCCAGCAGGGCAAGGCTGGCTCACTATGCCCGTTTTCTGCCCTGAGTAATATACACAAGGGCATTGATGGAGAGAAGCATGTAGACAGACTCTCTGACAGAATCTGTCACTGCAAACATGGCTCATTTCATACCAGAAATACCAGTTATTCTTAAAAAAAAAAAAAAAAAAAAAATTCAAATTTTTTTTTGTTGGAGTGATGTGAATATGTCTGCCTTTTTCCCCATTGGAATCCATCAATTACACAATATAAATTACCCCTGTAAAGAGGTGACGTGAATCAAATTTACCCAGGGGCAGAGGGTATTTGCATATGCCAATCTGAGCAATTCTGGGTGATTTCAAGTGTAATTCAACATAAACACACACACACACTCTTATGAATGTACCTTGAGGTCACTTCCATTCAGGCGCATTCTGTTTATTCTGCGTCCGCTGGGTCTGCTAGTGTCAATCCAATAGATCAACTCTTTCCTGTAGTCAAAGTCTAGAGAGATGACATTACTGAGTCCCTGCAGAGAGAAAGAAAGACAAAGAGAGAGAGAGAGACAGGCAAAGTGTGAGATTGACAGATGGGATTTTAAAGAGAGAACTACTCAGTAAGAGGATTTTTTTTTAGAACAGTGGATACGTTCCCATTTTTCACTCCACCTGAAGAATAATATTGAAACAGTGAGATCCAGGCCATCTGTCACACACATATATATATATACATATATATATATATATATATATATATATATATATATATATATATATACACACACACATATACACAAATGTTTTGGTCATTTAAAGAAAGCTGAGATAAATATTATTAAATATTAGATGAAAAATTAAAACTTATAAAACTTAAAAAAATAGAAATGTTGGCAACTAACTGAAATAAAATAAGATGAAGTGCTAACATTACCAAAAATGAAATTATAATAATAATGCTAAATAGAAATATTATACATCATAAATACATAATTACACAATACAATTACTCAAACTTAAAATTTAAATATAAAATGCCAATTCAAAAAATTAGAAATCTTTTATTTTATTTTAGAGAAAGTTTTGGAGCTTGATGTACCTTAGTAATCCAATAAAACATTTTTTCCAGTTTTTCTCTTCGTGGTCTACCATTTTTTACAAAAACCTTTAAATTATTAAATTAATTTAAATGTTTCAAATGTTATAGCACTCAAAAAATTGTGTTATAATATAACAATGTCATTTATTATTAATTTATCATAAAAAATAAAATAAATACAAAAATGAAAACAAAATAAAATAAAATAAATTTAAGAGAAATCAAGTATAAAGAGGACAGGAAGCGATGGGGAAGATTACATTCAGAAAGTGTTGCGAGCCAGACTCGAACTTCCTTCACCGACATCAACACTATCTGCTAGGCCACGTCTCTGAATCATGTGATCTTTTCAAATCCATTCAAACTATTTCATTTAAGCAAACAGAGGCCCTTTATAAAACCACGAGACAATAAAAAAAAAACAACCTCGCACATCCAAACACATACTGATTAAATATCGCAACTTTTCTAGTCTCATTATAGCATCATCCCACCGCTTTTTATTTTCACTACATTCGTTAGAAATATGAGCGAGACTTCCTCCGTCTGACAGAAACTTCCCATCATGCACTGCTAAGACCGGAGCCAATCACTTTCTCAGTAGGGGTCTCTCACATTCTCCTGTCTCTCTCTCTGTCGTTCAGTCTTGTTGTCTCAAAACCACCCGCCGCGTTCAGATCTAATTTGCTGGACCAGACCTTTTAAATCAAACTGATGGAGTCTCTGACTGATGAATCCACCCAAGCGTGCATTTTTAACTGCTCCTTCGATGGCAAGCTGCTCAATCTCTTCACACGGGCCGTGAGAAGGTTTCTTATCCGACGGTCCCTTCACAGCCAAATCGGTCATGGTTCCTTTTGCATTGACAAGGGGCTTCATACAGGTTTAAAGACCATAACTGACGTTTTCATTAATAACGATCTATTTACCAGTTAGCAATGATTAAAGGAGCCATACTTGACACTTTTTCATGATCATTTAAGTAGGAATAATTATGATTCCAATCACAATATGACCTTCTCCATGTGCAAATATTCCCAGGCGTCGATATCCACGCCAATCATGTGTCTAAAACGCTGTTTCAGACTCAAGTTGAGCTTGTGAATTTCTATAAAGCATCACAGGTGGCTCTTGATACTGCACTTCCCTCTGAGCATTTGGACGTTATGTCTATATTAATCTCCATATGCTCGGAGCATATGTATTTTTAAGAAATTACATGGTAATATGGAGGTATGAGAACACGCTAATGAGTTTGATCTATACCGGATGGCATCTGCGAGCACAAAATGGCAATAAGAAGTGACTTTTAAGCAAAATGTTATGTTTTAGAGAGCTTTACTTGTCATACCTGTTTCAGAAGAGTGTAGTTTGATCCATCCAGACTGATTTTTCTGATTTCATGGTGGTCAGCAAGAATAAGAAAAGGCTCCTCCGCTGGAATAGAAACAAAAAGTTGTATATTTTATTATTTGTATGCAAGATAAAACAATATTCCTACAAAACATTGTTTTACTGTAATCCTAAGTGAATATAAGTGAATAAAAAGAATTTTGGAATTGGTAATATTCCGTTATATGGATTTCAAATACTTTAAAAAGCCTTTAAGTAAGTGTTTGTGTTGCTCTATGGATTATTCTGGCTGCAAGACACGACTGCAACTTCAGTTTGATGACTTGAAATCGATTTCCTGTGAGCTGCCAACACTTGAACATCCGCTTCCTGTCAAGACCGGGACTTAGACATGTCAGTCATTCGCAAACAGAGCTTTATTACTTGAGTATACGTGTGTGTGAGTGCTTATGTCTGAAGGGCTTATGAGAGACACTGACACAAAAGTACTGCGACGGTACCATGGTACAGAGATGGTATCAGATACCATGGTACTTTGATATATACTATGATACTTGTACTTCAAAAAAACTAAAAACAACTGTGGATCATTCCATGAAAGATCATTCTTCTGTGTGTATATAAACATATATACATTTTCAGACCTGATGCCTTCAAAAAGGTAAAAACGTCTCATGGTAATGGAGTTAAAAGTTTTGGGATTTTAGTTGACATTACAAAACTTGTGTTCAAGGTCATGACACTAAAACCTCCTGTTAGAAAGAGAATATGATTGATATTCTACATATATGTTTTTTTTCAAATATCAATTGATAACTTTAAAAAGAAATATGGTAACAGGGTTGACATTTTAAGACACTTTAAAAGATTACACAGATTAACAAGATTTAAAAGTTAATTTTCTTTAGACAAAACATTTTTAAAACATTACGGTTATTGTTAATACAATACAATTATATTTATATTTTAATTATATTACTAACTAAACAATATCATGGTAGCAGGGTTAACATTTTAAGATACTTTAAAAAATAAAACGTAATTTTCTTTAGACAAAACATTATTAAAATGTTTAAAAATATTTTATTATATATATATATATATATATATATATATATATATATATATATATATATATATATATATATATATATATATATATATATATATATATATATAATATATATAATAAAAGTTATATTACTAGAAATAAATATCAATTGTTCACTTTACAATATCATGGGTTGATGTTTTAAAATACTTTTATCAGAAAGAAGCAATAAAACTTAATTTTCTTTATACAGAACATTTAAAATTATTTTAAATATGTAATTAGATTTCAATTTTATTATATTACATAATTTTGTTTTTTTCACTATATAATATGGCAACAGGATTGATATTTTAAGACACTTTAAAAATTGTCTTTAAATCTTTAAAACATTAATAATTATTTTAAATATTAAATAATTGTTTATATTTAAATTATATAAAATTACTTAAAAATAAACATCAACTGTTCACGATATAATATCATGGTAACAGGGTTGATATTAAGACACTTTAAAAAGATGAAGCAATACGACGTAGAAGACTTTGGGCCCTATCATACACCCAGTGCAATGTGACGCCAGGCGCGACGCAAGTGTTTTTTGCAAGTTTCAGGCTGACGCAGTTATCATTTTCACATCCAGTGCCATACTGTTTAAATAGCAAATGCACTCGCGCCCATCTGTTCGCCCATGGTCTGAAAACTAGGTGTGTTCAGGCACATTATTTCGTGTTGCTATTTTGAGGAACTAAAAATGACTGTGCCATTAACCAACAAAAACCTGTTCTAAAGTCAATAGCGCAGTATTTTGTGTTATTGTTAGTAATATGCGCCTATAGGCGGGTCCACAACACGAGCATCTGCTTA
>CM031964.1:14842138-14947138 GCA_018749465.1 Paracanthobrama guichenoti
ATATATACACACACACACACATATATATATATATATTTTTTTTTTACAGTGTATGTCCTACCTAGAGTTACTATGCAGGTGCTAGGGTATTCTGGGTGTTTTTTTAGCATGTTTCTATGCACTTGCTAGGGTGTTGAGGTTGGTTGTTAGAATGTTGCTAGATGGTTGCCTACTGATCCAAGTCAAATTAGTGTTTTAAAGTTGTACATTGAACATGTTGTAAACATCTGAATTGAATTTCCCCTCAGAAATATGAACATAAAATGTTTCTTAATGAGCTTGGCTGGTAACAGTAATGGCATCTGTTAACATTAATGGCATATGTTTGCCCTGAAACCAAAAACTGAAGAACAGCAGCACAGCAGTTTCATCAGCACCTCCCTGCCCACCTCAGGTGGTACTGGCAGGGGTACAAGACGCAAACGGGGAGGGCCAGGTGTTCTGACAAATCCCATATGGGACAGAACCCTAGAACCTGTCAGTCAAATGGGGTGCGTGACACATGAGAGGGACTCGCCTGCAGCGGAACACTTTGGGTTGAGTGGCAGCTCGTCTGATTGGTCTAGACAGTCGGGGAAGCCGTCACATTCCCATTGGGCTCTCAATAAACACCGCCCGTCTGCGCAGCGGAACTCCTCCTCTTTGCATAAACGGTACTCTGGAGAGAAAGAGTGTGACAGGAAGGGAATGTAAAAGACTTTAAAACGGCGAGGCAAAAAGTTACATCAGTTACGGTTTCAAATATGTATGCAGTCACCATAATACAAGAAATACTGTCACTGTAAGTGATATATAAAGTTGCAATTGCAAGATATGAAGTCTCAATACAAGTCATAGTTATGGGGAACACTCACATAAAGTCGTAAATTGTGAGAAATTGTCACATTGCAAGAAATAAAATCATATTGTGAAAAGTCAAAATTGCAAGAAATAGTCACGTTGAGAGAAACAAGTCACATTCTGTGAAATGTCACAATGGGAGACAAAGTCGCAAACTGCAAAAAATAAAGCAATAGTCACATTATTAGATATAATGTCATATTGCAAAAAATAATCACAATTATGAGAAATTCACACTGAGAAATGGTGTGAAACGTTTTAAGACAGTCAGAAATAAAAAAAGGAAAATGATGTCGCAATTACAAAAAAAGGCACAGTGAGATTCTAAGTCACTTTTTGCGATATAAATGATGAATTATGAAAGTATGAAAAAAATGTCACATTGCGAGAAAAAAAGGTCACATTTTGTGATGTCACAATGGGAGAACGTCGCAAACTGCAAGAAATAGTGACATTAATAGATATAAAGTCACATTGCAAGATTTAAAGTCACATTTTGAGATATAGTCACATTGTGCGATTTAAAGTCAAATTATTAGAAATGTTTAGAAAAAAGTCACAATTAATATTGTCAAAACAAACATAAGGCCAATAAAGCCGATAAATACATTTTTAGACCATAGAAATGTTGCATTTTGGTATTATTTTAATGATAACTAAGCACTTTTTCCCCCAATAAAAGTCTAAATTAGATAAAACATACATATATTTATTTAGCTTATATTGTATTAGTACATCAGTATTTGTTGAACTCACTTTAATATACCATGAATTAAAAAAAAAAAAAATACTATTACAGTTATACAATTTATTTTATGCAAAAATGTTGTATCTCTTCCAATTTTGTAGTGAAATGTGAGCTGAAAAGTTTTGTGAGATTCATCTTCAATCTAACAATACAAAAGCTGAACAGATATATTTCAGTTAATTGTTATGAGCTAGCATGTTTATTCTTAGATCCGAGGTATGGCACAGTAAGTTGTGCATGCATTCCAACCATTGAAACGTCCAATTAATGTTGTGCCAACATAATTACACCACATTAAACAGGGCGCAAAGGGATGGTCATTGTCGGCAGAAACTAATGAATCGAGAAACAGGAGCTGCTTACCGCATTCAAGAGACTCGTCAGAACCGTCTCCGCAGTCGTCGTCATGGTCGCACACAAAACGTCGCGGGACGCAGTTCTGGTTCCGGCACTGGAATGTGCTTTCAGTGCACGTGTTGTTTGGAGCTTATTAAAGAGAGGAACAGGAACAGATAGGACGTTAGTTATGTGTTGGGATAAAATGAGGATATAATAGACACCTGAGACTTGTCTAAAATCCCCAATTATTTAGTTTGAGTCAGAAAAACTCAAGGACAGCAGATAAAAAGATGACACTTCAGCTAAATCTGGCACCTTCAAATCCAGCAGTGGTGTTAATTAGTGTGCATTGTATAAAATAAAATATAAAATAAACTTTGAAATGAAAAATTTGAAATAAAAATGAAATGTCTGGATTACTATTATTGTTTTTTTACATTTAAGAAAAACAAAAGATATTGAAAACTATGTTTCATGTAAATAAATACATACATACATACATACCAATATATCATAGCTGGGTTGCTATTACTATTTTTACATTTAAGAAATATAATAAAATAATTAAAGCAACATATGACCTAAAACAAACAAACAAACAAAACGGCTGGATTGCTATTACTATTTTTTTTTTTTTACATTTAAGAAATATAGTAAAATAATTAAAACAATGTTTGACCTAAAACAAAAACACATAAACAAACAAAACAAACAAACAAACAAACAAACAAACAAACAAACAAACAAACAAATAAATAAATAAATAAATAAATAAATAAATAAATAAATAAATAAATAAATACCAATAAAATGCCTGGATTGCCTTTTTTTACATAAAATAATAAATATAGTAAAATAATTGCAGCAATGTATGATTTAAAACAGACATACAAACAAACAAACAAACAAACAAACAAACAAACAAACAAATAAATTGCTATTATTATTTTTTTTACATTTAAGAAATATAGTAAAATAATTAAAACAACATTTGACCTAAAATAAATAAATAAATAAATAAATAAATAAATAAATAAATAAATAAATAAATAAATAAATAAATAAATAAATAAATAAATTACTACCAATACCAAAAAATAAAGTTTTATTTATTTGTTTATTTATTTATTTACATTTTAGACAACATATGAAAATACATTTATTTAAAAAAATAATAATAATAAAAAACTGTTAAGGAATTTAAACATTTTAAAATTATCAACAAAACTAAATTCAAAGCATTCATGCATAACTATAAGAAACATACATTCACAAAATCGAATGTGTCCAAAAGTTTACCTGATACATTAATTTACTAACTGTGTTAGTATTGGCAAAAAGAGCCATTATGTTACTGCATTGCGGTTTGGGGTAAAACAGGAAATGTACAAGGAAGCTGCAGGTTTTGTGGGAGGAAATATTATGGTTGAAATTACCACAGCCAGCTACCGCTAGTTCATCGCTACCATCAGGACAATCTCTCTCTCCATCGCATAACCAGTTCCTGGGTACACAAGCGTATGATCCTGGGCAACTGAACAAGCCAGGGGCGCATGTTACAGAGCCTGCCGAGAGAGAGAGAGAATCAGAAAGAGAGATCTCAATCTCAAGCCAACATGCTGAGCTGTGTCATTAATGAATATTCATGCTTTTTTTTTTTTTATCCTCCAAGTAAATGAAAAGGTTTAAGCATTGTCTTAAGAACTTGTTTAACAATCTGCTTGTGTTTGACCTTTGCGAAAACCTGAGATTTTCAGAGCCCATTTGTTAGGAGCACAGCATGACCATAAATTCGCAACTATGATGAAACTGCAGGCCAATTTTTCTTCCCGCCTCTTTCATGATGATTTATATCCTTCCTCTCAGAGAAAGTCTTTCATTGTGTGGCCTAAATGCAAATTCGTGCTTCAGAGTTTTACCGCAAATTTCCTCGCTTTCGTCCAATCCGTCACCGCAGTCGTCCTCCCCGTCACAGAGCCATTGTTTGGCGATGCACTTGTTTTTCGAGCAGGCGAACTGATTCCAAAGGCACGATGAATCTAGAGGGAAAAGTTTGAACTTTGAAAACAAACCGCAGGAGACCGAAATGACATTTAAAGAAACAGTACAAACTAAAATTAAGATTCTGTCACGTTTATGTCTGTCACTTTGACTTTAGTTCTTCCATAGAACACAATATATGATATTTTGGAAACGTTAGGATTGTCAATTTGTACATTTTTCTAAATATTTTATGTTCATGTTTTGGTTCAGGAAAGAAAGAAAGTCACGCAGGTTTGGGACGACATGAGGGTGAATACATAATGCAAAATTTAATTAGTCCTGTCATTAATTAAAAATAAGAAAAAGAGCATTTATACCCTATAATAAGCTAAATGAAAGAGACCATGCAATAGTTATACCTGTGAATGCCAAATTGAGTGCAATAACTGAAGAAGGTGGCCTCTAAAAGCTCTCTTCGCCCTTGTTGAGATTAGAGATTCAACTTTGGAAGACGATCCTGCTAGCAAGCACTTTTAAAGTAATTGTCCAATTGCATACGCACGCGAGCCACGAAAGGTGTGAGCAAATATGCCCCTATCAGCAGTCTGAAAGTTTGTTTGCTTGCGTTTGCCATCGATTTTGTGATACGTGGGCAAAGCCACCGGGGGCTGAAACAGAGAGACCAAGGTCAGAAAGAGAAAGGTGTGACACCAAAAGGCTAAAGACAATGAAACTGAAGAGGATGAATAGGTAAATGAGAGTTATTCTTCAAAAGCAGCCGTAGGGGAAAGTCTCGAAAGAACAAATAACCAAAACAAAAGGTGAAAAAGCACTGGGGCATTTGTCAAGATCAAGGACATGGAAACTTCTGATTTTGGGTCAGTGACTATGAGGGCGCCGCGCGGTCCAGAGTTGCGCTGGCTACTATGGAGCTTCAGTCGCAGATCAGAGTTCTTGTTCAGAATACAACACTTTGAAGCAGAACCAAATGGATTCCAGCCATGGGGTCGGGACAGAAGCAAAGCAATGATTGGTCGCAGCAGGAAAGCAGAACTTCCTAGAACTTCCTACCTTAAAGTTCTGCCCACAAGGCGTGGATGGAATAATCCTTTACCTAAAGTTATACAATTTATACATTCCTTCTAACGCACAAGTCCTGGGTTGGTTTACATAGACATGAACTTTAAAAATCATTATTTTTACTAAGATTTATAGAGAAAATAAAGAGACTTTAGTATTTCACACTATAAGTGTTACTGTAAAATTTAAAATAGATAATTTTGAGATAAAAAAAAAAAAAAAAAAAAGAAATATAATCACATTTGCACAATATAAAGTCATGATAATGAGAAATAGTCACAATGATGAAATTATTATCCCAAATATATTGGGAATTGAAGTCACCATTTGAAATATAAATGTGCAAATTGTGAGGATTTTATTTAATTTTTTGCCAAAATTGTCAATTACGAAAAATAATGACACACTGCGAGACATGTACTGTAGTCATATTGTGAGATATAGTAACAATTCTCGCTATAATGCGAAAAATAAAGCCACATTGCAAGATTTAACCCTCTGGTGCTCTTCGGTTTTACGTTTTGTTTTATTTCAATTTTTTTTACTTCATCTGAATGGTACGAAACTTGGTAAAGGTTTTGGCCCTTGCTATGTGAACACAAAACAAAAATCATTGACATGATTCGAAAAGGTTAAATGGTCCTGGGAAAAATAGTCACACTTGTACTCATTGTGGTCAAAAATGACCGCATTGGAAATTAATGGGAGACGAATTTCATCTAGTGGAAACTTTTGGTACTGCGCCCCCAACGAAATTCTTACTGAAAGCAATTTTTTGGAGATATCGAGCTCAAATTTGGAACACAACTTGATTTTCTTGCAGTTTTACAGTTAAATGTGTTTTTGAAAATATCTATTTCATATAAAAATTTAAAATAGTATTTTTGTGGATTGTTCATAACAATAAACTTTTAAGTAAAAAAATTCAAAAAATATATATATTTTTAAGTTCACTTTCTTAAAAAAAAAAAATCACTTTTATTCACAATAGAATATAGAAAAAAAGTGAGACATTTTGAAATGTCATGCCAAATATTGGCTCATTTTGGATTTCATGAGAGCTACACATTCCAAAAAAGTTGGAACAGGTAGCAATAAGAGGCCGGAAATGTTAAATGTAGATATAAGGAACAGCTGGAGGACCAATTTGCAACTTATTAGGTCAATTGGCAACATGATTGGGTATAAAAAGAGCCTCTCAGAGTGGCAGTGTCTCTCAGAAGTCAAGATGGGCAGAGGATCACCAATTCCCCCAATGCTGCGGCCAAAAATAGTGGAGCAATATCAGAAAGGAGTTTCTCAGAGAAAAATTGCAAAGAGTTTGAAGTTATCATCATCTACAGTGCATAATATCATCCAAAGATTCAGAGAATCTGGAACAATCTCTGTGGGTAAGGGTCAAGGCCGGAAAACCATACTGGATGGTCCAGACCTAAGACAGTTGAGCAACTAGAAGCCTGTATTAGACAAGAATGGGACAACATTCCTATTCCTAAACTTGAGCAACTTGTCTCCTCAGTCCCCAGACGTTTGCAGACTGTTATATAAAAAGAAGAGGGGATGCCACACAGTGGGAAACATGGCCTTGTCCCAACTTTTTGAGATGTGTTGATGCCATGAAATTTAAAATCAACTTATTTTCCCCTTAAAATTATAAATCTTCTCAGTTTAAACATTTGATATGTCATCTATGTTGTATTCTGAATAAAATATTGAAATTTGAAACTTCCACATCATTGCATTCTGTTTTTATTCACAATTTGTACAGTCCCAACTTTTTTAGAATCGGGTTTGTATAAATGTAATATAATATATAATGTAATAAATTATAACTACAGCATAAATATAATTTAGTTCCATAAAATCCCCTAACAATACAAAATATTAAATAAAAAAACATTATCAAACTTTTGAAATGATAAAAAAATAAATACAAAATTTGACCGCCACATGAAGATCACCAGAGATTTTGAAATATAAAGTCATAATGGGACATATAAACTTGCAATTATGAGAAAAATGCCACAATTACTGAGGTGGAAATGAGCTTCATTAAAATGAACTACTGCCCGAAAGCCTTGGGAGAAGGGAGGTACAGGTGGCTCCATGACCAGCTGCTGAACGCAGTAGCTGACACCATCTGCATCGCAATCCAACAGAGCAAACATCAGCTCCCAGTAAGGCACAACATCGTGATTGGCAGCTGAAGGTTGACCTAGGGAAGCAGCTGAAGGAATGTTCCAGGAAAACATTGCAAGGATGACACTCAGGCCAGATATGGTCTTAACATCTGACTGTTCCAAGCAAGTGGCCATGTTGGAATTTACTGTCCCTTGGGATGACCGAATAGAGGAGGCCCATGAGCACAAGAAGGCCAATTATCTCAAACTGGCAGAGGAATGTAGAAGGCATGGCTTGAGGGCCCACTGCATGCCCATTGAGGTGTTTTGCAGGACAGTCTCTACATCGGACACTCAGTCTCCTTAGTATTAGATGTGGATCAAGAGGGGTGATCAATGGGGTAGTGTGCTACTTGGACACAAGCAGGGGACCCCCGGTTGGGCCGCCCAGGCGAGGGTGTCTGATGATCTAAGACCCAAAACACCCTATGACCCTGGGTTAATCACTGATGATGTGTCCAAGTTGCACCAACAGCAGCATTTCCACTGTCGGGCCAAAGGCTGGGGTGCTAGTGTGTGCCAGGGCCAGTCGCAATTCTACTGTCATCGGGACTTGATCGGGCCTCGTCGGGCTTCCTCGGGGTCAATGGCCAGGGTTTTTTGGCCCGCCAAATACTCGGCCATGAAGAGTGGTTACGAACAAAGACAGAGTTTATCTGAGTCTGGAGACGGCAGCGCTAACAGCTCACATCAGCATTAAAGACTTTTAAAATAATTTTAGCTCAAAACTCGCTTTCAGACAGCAGCGAGTGTTTAAAATAACTTCTGTTTGTGATCCAATGTGGACTCTGATCACCGTATAAGGCAGAAATATTTATATGCAATGCTAAAGACTATGCGGGCTAACCATTACTATAGTAAACATGGTAATACGACCGCTTGAAGAAATCAAACAAATCATATAGGCTATCGCAATCGTGTATTTATTGTATCTGTCAGTACGTCTCGTCTCTTTATATCGGACTGTCTGATATCCATATTTAGCTCTGCATATGTCATAAAATAAAGCCTCTGTTTTTTGTGAGCTCCATAAAATATAGCCTAACTGTATTGGGACTGTCACTGGAGAGAGTGCTGACTCCACAGGTCGTATATTTGGTGGAAAATTATTATTCTTTCTAAATGTGATGTACTCATACTGTCATTGGACTACAAATAAACTAACAGACGCATATCTTCTTTTTTTTTTTTTTTGTGAAATAATGGCAAATCTTGACTCATTATGATGAAGGTATCACTTATTATTATAAACCTGTGGTAAAACATCAATGCTTAGGTTTGAAATCTTTAAGTAAACTACAAAAATGCCAACAAACGGTCGCTTTTATTTCGTTTTGCGTTCTCGCTAGTTTCCAGTGATATCTTTCTGACAAGTTTTCTGATAAAAGTTCCATTTGTTGGTGAAATGATGGGTTTGTGTGACGTTGTTCCAGAGAGGTGTGACATGAGTGGGATTTTAGTAAAGCGCTGTGGAGCTTCTGGTCCGACGGTGGAAACGGGATTGGTGCTATAGATCCGGGGCTATTAGCCCAGCCCAATCAATTGAAAAGCCCTGGCTCGCACTGGCCCGACATTGGAAAAGCGGCTATTGGGTGTTTCAGAAACCAGGTAGAAATGAGCTTAATTAAAATGCAGCCACACAAAAGGTACCAGATTATCAGACTTCTACAGTAATTTGTCTGGAATTTAATAAAAGAATAAGACCGAGTGGACAAGAAACAAAGCATTAACTGTAGCGCTGTAAAGCCAGGAATGTCAAGCAGCTAAACTCCCACATTTAGCACTTACTACATACTAGCCGTGACAAGTGGATCAATAGAGTAAAATAACACTTACGCTTTAATGTACAGGTTGAGCGTGACTAGAAGATAAATAAAATCTTTAGACGTGAATATATTCATTAGGATGACATATAGAGTGCAGAATGTGTCCGGCAGGCATGATTAGTTGATAAATGTAGAGAGGTGGCACTCACCGCATTGAAATTCATCGGCTCCATCCTCGCAGTCTTTCTGTCCGTCGCACAACCAGACGCTGGAGATGCAGTTTCCACTGGGACACGCGAAATGGCCGTCCTCACACGTATGGACTGCAGAAGCTGGGAGGAACGGCAAAACTGAGAGGGTGAGGGTTTAGAGAAACCTGTAGAAAACCATCTGTGATTCCTACTGCCTGATATCACCAAAGGGTTCGCTAGGTTCACCACCACCAAAAGGATGTGCATGCTGTAAACAAATCAATCGTCCGACCTCTGAAAGTCTACCTCAGCTTAAACCATCCAATTTGTTATCTGTGCTTTTATATTTGTTTGGTTTCTGAGGCCATTCTAAACCTGCAACGTCTGCAACAGTGTACCTTGTTTGAAGAAACCATAGCAAGTCTTCATATTTATTTTAAAGGTTTGTATTAATTTCTGGAAGACTCTTCTGCGGTTGAGTTTTCAAAGAGCATACACTTTTTTTTTTTGAGCAAACATTCCCAGATAATCAGTGCTAGCAACTTTGGCTAACAGACACATATTCGTATGGTGTATGGTTTATGTCTGCCTTCAAGACCTCCAGGGAACCTCCTACTGTACAGAGAAGATTGGAAATCATAAATGGGTGTTTACAGGCACTTTTATATCCCAAGGCATTGATTTTTATTAAAACATTTTTCTTTTGCCGTTTAAAGACATGAAAACTGTCTAGGAAACCATGGCATCATTTATATTCAGTACTTCTCAAATGCCTTTATATCTTGTGTTTTGTTTTATCCAAGATCCAAAGATTTTAAAATATGAAAATCATTCTAAAAAATGTATGTCATATACAGTTTACACACCCCTTGCAGAATCTGTGAATTTTAAGAAAATAAGAGGGATCATATAAAATGGATGTTGTTGTTTTTTGTTTTTGTTTTTAGTACTGTCCTGAATAAGATATGTTACATGAAAAAAAAAACTTGGTGAGAACTTTTTGAATTTGAAGATCAAGGTAAATTGTACCCAATTTGTCTTGCAGAAAACATGTAAGTATCTTCTGTTGCTTCCGAAGCGCAGTACTAAATGAAAAGAATTTCTTCATCCGGTTCAAAACTTTTCACACCCCCTCCCCCTCAAGGATACATAAACTAATTTTTATAAATTCAGCCCTTTTTTTTGTCTTGTGAACTATAAGTAAACAACTTTTATGTAAAATATCTTATTCAGTACTAAATAAAAAATAACATGCATTTTGTATGATCCCTGAGGAAGACTGTGTGTGTGTGTGTTTGTTTATGTGATTTATGAGGACACAAATTTGTATGATGACATGGGTATTACACTGATATTACAATGTAGACGTGGTTTATGAGGACAGAAGGAGCTAGTTACGCATGTTTTCAACCCGCTCCATGGGTGGGATCGCATCGCACTCACAGCGCTCGGCTCGGGCAGCTGCGGGCATTCATGTAAACGGAGCGGTGTGTAGCAAAGTGAGTGTTTCAACTTTTCAAATGAATTCCTATTAAAGTTAAGCTTCCATAGGTATATGATCTGAAAATGCGCCAGACTGAACACGCGCCGTGAATGTATGCTGAACGAAGCAAGTGCATTCTGGGAGTTGTTGTCTTTCATCCACATGAGCCAAAAATACATTTTCTGGCTTTTCTCAGTCTAGAAGGCATCAACTTCTAAAATAATTTCACATTTCTACTACTTAAATGACCCAGTTTAAATACAGATTCATCTTCCCAGTGCTGAAGTACCCCTTTAAAAACATACTAAACAATGTTTTATTAAAAATGCAGAATGTTTTCTGTGACGGGTAGGTTTAGGGGAAGGGGTAGTGTAGGGGGATAGAATATATGGTTTATACAGTATAAAAACCATTACGCCTATGGAATGTCCTCATAATGTAGTTGCACCAACGTGTGTGTGTGTGTGTGTGTGTGTGTGTGTGTGTGTGTGTGTGTGTGTGTGTGTGTGTGTGTGTGTGTGTGTGTATGTGTAAACTGAACTGTAGGTCAACATTCACAAACTTCAATTATGATCGTTAGCAACCCTTTTCCACCATGATTCTTTC
This sequence comes from Paracanthobrama guichenoti, assembly GCA_018749465.1. Lineage (NCBI taxonomy): Eukaryota > Metazoa > Chordata > Actinopteri > Cypriniformes > Gobionidae > Paracanthobrama > Paracanthobrama guichenoti. The sequence goes on from CM031964.1 coordinate 14,853,355, forward strand.
ATTGACATGCCCCAACTTTCAAAGAAAATCCAGAGTTTCCAACTTTTAATTACAATGTTGTGGCACCGTTCATGTGCGCTCAACTCATAAATTCTGACAGGGCTGTAAAGTTCTGCACAAAAAAAATCTACATAATTATCGACTTCCAGAGTTGTGTTTTATTCAGCCGAAAGGACTTAATAAGTCACTAAATATTCTCAGTAGGGCCTGGGCCTTCTACATATATCATAAATATCTAAGCATATTACTGTCAAATATTTGGCAGGCCTCAGTGTGATTGAGTCAAAAAAAGTCCATGTTTCAGAGCATCAAAAAAGGCACTAGCGATGTGAGCCGCCATTACACTGCAATGTGAACTTTGTAAAAATTCCCTTTGTTCCCAGCGCTATTTTCCATTCTGAACGTGACAATCTTGTACTTTGAGCACAAACAAACAAGAGAAAGACAGATCGAGAGAGAGAATGCAAATGCATTTCTACCGTGACAGTGTATTTCGTCGGCATAATCCCCACAGTCATTGGCTCCGTCACAGATCCAGGAGGGATGAACACACAGAGACGTGGAATTGCAGCTTAGAAACCTCTCGCTTTTGCTGGCGCGAGCACCCAGTCTGTAGTATTCCATGCAGTCTGTGCTATCTGGAAACACAGACAGCACAATGAGACGAGTGTTTCACACGTTCGGTGACATGCAAACACACACCATCAGAAGTGAGAACAGGCTAGCGCCTTCACATGTTAATCTTACTACAGCTCTTCTCGTCCGATGCGTCAGCGCAATCGATGATCTGATTACACCAGAATGATGCAGGGATACAGGAGCCGTCTGCACAACGTCGCTCGGAAGACAAACACGAGGAATCTGGAACCACAGGGGAAAATGTTGATGCTCTACATTACCTTCAATACGTTATTTTACTTGAAAAATAGTAAAACAGAAACAATGGTACACAGTTCAATAACATCATAGTTTAAGAACCGCTAACTTGATTAATTTCAGGGCACTGAACGTAGATTTTTGGCCCATGTGTGAAAGCTCCGAATGAAGCCAGACCCCTTTAAAGCACCAAACTATCTAAATGAAACTTTAAAGTAAACCAAAATGCTTTCAAACCATTTTAAAGCAAAACCAAATGCTTTGAATTAAGACAACTTTAAAGCAAACCAAACCACTTTAAATAAAGTCAGACCACTTTAAAGTAAGCCAAAACCTTTTAAAGCAATCTGAATTGAGATCAGTTCAGTATGTAATGTGAACACAAAGTGCTACACTGCAAAAAAGTGGGGTTTTCTTAGTATTTTTGTCTTGTTTCCAGTCCAAATATCTAAAAGTTCTTAAATCAAGATGCTTTTTCCTAGATAAGTAAAATGACATAAGATATTCTTTCTTGTTTTCTGGAGGAAAAAAAAGGGGTTTTGGCAGAGGCGGACAGTAGTGAAGTATTTTTACTCCGCTTAAGTCCATTATTCAAGTTCCTGTACTTTATCAGAATGTTTTTCTTTGGAAAACTTTTACTTCACAACATTCCAAAGCATAATATTGCACTTTTTACTGCACTACGTTTCATATTGAATATCATTTAACAATTAATTACATTAGAAATGTAGTACTTTCTCAATTTTACTCAAGTAAAAGTAATTCAAAGTTCACTAGGTTAAAACAACCCAATCGCTGGGTTAGTCCATTTTCAACCCATTTTTTGTTTTTAACCCAGCATTTTTTTAGAGTGTAGTGCAGCAAAAGTACGACATTATGCTTTGGAATGTAGTGAAGAAAAAGTTTTCCAAAGAAAAACACTGATAAAAATGTTTTTTGAGTAGAAATTAAAAACGCTTCACTACTGTCCACCTTAAAAAATTATCTGCCAATGGGGTAAGAAAATTAACCTTGTTTCTGTTTGGGACTTTCAAACAGAAACACGATTATTGTTCTAACCCCATTGGCAGATAATTTTGCTTGTTTTAAGTAAAAACTCACATATATATAGTAAATGTGTTTTGATTTAAGAATTTAAGATATTTAGACTGGAAACCAGACAAAAATACTAAATAACAAAAGCATTTTTTTTTTTGCAGTGTATGGGTTAACTTCCTTATACATTTGCATAATTCCAAGTGATAAAGAATAATTAAAATGGTAAGAACATTAATATTTAAGCAGACAGTGTATAGATTAGTCGTTTATTAACAAAATCATATAAAACCAGTTTCTGGAAAGCCATTTCGATTTGCTGGCAAGAGAACAACTTTCATTGGCTTTCACTGAAGCATAGTACAGAGATCTGTGGTTTGTACTGTCTACATTATAGATGTGATTCTGCATTGTTATTTACACGTTTGAGCAAGGCAAGGATTAAAGGGTGTATTGATTGATGGTCTGAATTTCTCTTGCTGGGTAGAACATTGAAAAACTGGACTATAGATGTGTTTCAAAATGGTAACAAGAACAAAAAAATACTCACTGTTACAGTAAACTTCATCCGAGTTATCTCCGCAATCATTAACGCCATTACAGAAGCGATGATTGGCCACACAGCGTTGGTTATAACATGATTTAAAGCCATGTCTGCAGTTCCGGTTTTCTAGAGAATGAAAAGGATGAGAATTAGGCATAGGACTTTAAAATAGCATGTATGTAACTACACATTTTGGATGGATGGATGGATGGATGGATGGATGGATGGATGGATGGATGGATGGATGGATGGATGGATGGATGGATGGATGGATGCATGGATGGATGCATGGATGGATGGATGGATGCATGGATGGATGGATGTGCACTGTAAAGTTTGGATAGCAAAACTATCCGAGAACAACTGCTTTATTTGAAACTCTGCTTGAGAATGTAAGGAGGGAGAGAGAGAGAGAGAGCAGTTGGTCTGTCACATCACTTGCACTCATTACGTTTTTGCCAGACTGCAGCAAGCTCGTCTTATTAGCCCAAGTCACAGGAGAACAGGAAGACCTTCTGTAGCTTCCTTCATTCAGTTTAGACATAAAAAAACCTGAGGACTCAAACATAACATCCTGCCTGATTGGTTTCTTACCGCAATACTGCATCTTTTCATCCGACCTGTCTTTGCAGTGTGCGATTCCGTCACATGTCAGTTGGTAATCGATGCATTCTCCGTTTCCGCACTGGAACTCAGAGTGGATGTTACAGGAGGAGTTCATGGCTAGAAGACAAGAGTAAAATACATCGGTAGAGTTGTGATGTGCTGAAGTAAAGATTAGGAATGTACATTGACTGCTGGAGTGTTTGACACATAATAAGCCAAGGACTCAAGGTCAGATGTTTTGTGTTTTTTTTTACTGTTAGTCTATGTACACAAACGTCAGAGGGATCTCTTTTTGGTCTTTGCATCAAGTCCCTTGTGCTCTGTTCCATTCCATCAGATGCACTATGTCTAGCTGTTTTGAACACAAAAACACATATGTGTATAAACCCCGTAATCCTCTCAAAGCGAGTGTTGAGCGCTGCTGCAATCCCAGACTGAAAGTCACTGTGTATAGTGTATAAGCTGTCCTGAATCTAAGCATCTAATCATCTAATGTTCTTAAAGTTTGGAGAGAGAAAAAATAAACATAAATATAGATCCATTCCAGGTTGATGGATGTTTCAGTATCAAGATCTAGCACATACAAGTCCAAATTGAACATATCCATTATCTTGATTATAGTAGCAAAACATCTAATATCTAGATCTTGCCAAAAGTATCAACTATGCAGCTGTGGAGTAAAGACATAAAGCAGTGGATAATGCTTTATATCCAGATAGGATCTAAAACTGCAATCCTCTTGACATTTAAAGTGTTGCAAAAATAATTTGGACCACAGTCCGAAATAAGAATTTATTCCACAATCTGAATTTAGATCACATTCTGGATTTACAATCTACACTATATTGGCAAAAGTTTTGGGACGCCTGCCTTTACATGCACATGAACTTTAATGACATCCCATTCTTAATCCGTAGGGTTTAACATGGAGTTGGCCCACCCTTTGCATCTATAACAAGCTTCACTTTCCACAAGGTTTAGGAGTGTGTTTATGGGAATTTTTGACCATTCTTCTAGAAGCACATTTGTGAAGTCAGGCACTGATGCTGGACAAGAAGGCCTGGATCATAGTTTCCGCTCTAATTCATCCCAAAGGTGTTCTATCGGGTTGAGGTCAGAACTCTGTGCAGGCCAGTCAAGTTCCTCCACACCAAACTCGCTCATCCATGTCTTTATGGAACAGGCGCATGTTGGAACAGGAAGGGGTCATCCCCAGACTGTTCCCACAAAGTTGGGAGCATGAAATTGTCCAAAATATCTTGGTATGCTGAAGCATTAAGAGTTCCTTTCACTGGAACAAAGTGGCCAAGACCAAACCCTGAAAAACCCCACACCATAATCCCCCCTCCACCAAACCTTACACTTGGCACAATACAGTTAGGCAAGTACCGTTCTCCTGGTAACCGCCAAACCCAGACTCGTCCATCAGATTGCCAGACAGAGAAATGTGACTCATCACTCCAGAGAACACGTCTCCACTGCTCTAGAGTCCAGTGGCGGCGTGCTTTACACCACTGCATCTGATGTTTTGCATTGCACTTGGTGATGTAAGGCTTGGATGCAGCTGCTCGGCCATGGAAACCCATTCCATGAAGCTCTCTACACACTGTTCTTGAGCTAATCTGAAGGCCACACAAAGTTTGGAGGTCTGTAGCTATTGACTCTGCAGATTTTACGTGGGCTACCACTTTGTGGCTGAGTTGCTGGTGTTCCCAATTGCTTCCACTTTGTTATAATACCATTAACATTTGACCGTGGAATATTTAGTAGTGAGGAAATTTCACACAGGTGACAACCTATCACGGTACCACACTTGAATTCACTGAGCTCCTGAGAGCTACCCAGTCTTTCACAAATGTTTGTAGAAGCGTCTGCATGCCTCGGTGCTTGATATTTATACACCTGTGGCCATGGAAGTGATTGCAACACCTGAATTCAATGATTTGGAGGGGTGTCCCAATACTTTTGGCAATAGAGTGTATATTCAGAGCAAAATTAATTTGGATTACAATCTGGATGTACAGGCCATAATCTGGTTTCAGAATTAATCAGGATTCATATTATAGATTATAATCTGAATCCTGATCACATCCTTGATATAGAATCTATATTCGGGGTAAAGGAAATCTGGATTACAATCTGGATATCTTTCAAAATATAGATCCTGAACCTAAATTAAGAGCAAAATTAATCTAAATCACAAACTGGATTTAGTATCTACATTCAGAGTGAGAATGGTTTTGAATTGCAATATGGATGTACAATATAAATCATAATCTGGTTCCAGAATTACATATTCAGAGCAAACTTAATCTGAATCACAATCTGGATTTGGAACATGGATCACAATCTGAATCTAGACCACAAACTTGATCAAGAATCTATATTCAATACAAAAGTGAAATCTGAATCAAAATCTGGATTTGGAATCTCTATTCAGAGCAACAGGAATCTAAATCACAATATTGATGTAGAATCCAAATCACAGTCATTCAATTCAAATACAGAATCTTTCTAGTGTTCTTACTAGTCCACTAACTGGACCTCTAGAAGGATGGTGAAGTAATAATGTTGTTTGCACAGTATATGGACTTAGCCACATAACTCAAAGTACCAGGACACACCAAAAAATTTGGGGCAAGTTGAAAAAAGTCCAGGAAAATGAGCGAGAGAAACAGAGAGAGAGGGTACAGGACTTACATACACATCTGTTATCATCCAGTAATATCCGTTCCCCACGGCAAGTACAGTTTACCACACCAAGCGGAGTCAAAAGGCAGAGGTCATGGCACCCTCCATTATTCACGCTGCAGGGGGACGACTCACCTGGAAGTAATAAGAGAAATCCTTGATAACAAATCACTAATTTTAGTGCAACAAATTGTGAAGTTTTACAGCTCATACTTAATTTAAAGTCACCATGAAATAAAAATCGACAATTCATATTTTTTATGGCCTTTGCAGTCTTTAATTAAAATAACTTCCCCCTCCCTCTTGCAGGACATCTCTTCTGATTATCATTAACTGGTGCGAGGACCTGTCACTCACATGAGATTGCCCAATAATCTGCTGTAAGTAACGATGTGCCATTTTGGTATGGCACATCATTTTGGTAACCCGTGGTTATGTTAAGGGCCGTGGCATTTCCGGAACACGCTCTAAGCGTTTCGCCAATCACAACACACTGAACCAGCTAACCAATCAGAGCACATTTTGTATTCGGGAAGGAGGGGCATCACTGAAACAGGAACTAAACAGAACATTTAAGACAAACTGGGAAGAGAGGAGCTGCAATAAAAAAAAATTAAATATGTGGAAAATAATGCATTTTTGGAGCAATCAATCATGAAAAGACTACATTTCAAGCTACATTTGACTTTACTTAGCTACATGTGCACCAGTGGGGTTTTATGTGTTGTAAAGCGAAAACGTAGCATAAAAGTCGCATCCATACATTATTTACATCTGGGTCTTGTGTGGCTTTACGTACAAAAACTCGCTCAAGATTAGTCAATGGCTAAAACAATTTTATGCTTGTTGTATTCTACTCCGTGAGACATTGCAAATGACATATGACCGCCAGCCGTACACTTCAGGTTTAAAGCGTTAAATGATAACCCACCCACAGATTACGCAAAAAAAAGGGGGGTTGAGCTGATTGAGCTGCGCTAAAGAAGACGAAGAAGACCTGCTTTAGTAGCGTGTTGTTGCCATGTCGAAGAGGTGCTGTTTTCCACCCCATTTTTTTATTATTTGTTTTATTATTTGTTCCAATTATTAACAGTTCCAATTATACGTTTTATGTTGTTGCAATGATGTAAACAAATGGCAAAACTGTTTGACTCATTAACATTACATTACAGTGTCGATGTACTGTTTAACTATATAGGGCTCTCGCTTTTGTAAGACAAGGGCCCTATGAAATCAGCTTTCTTTTTTCCCAAATTACATAAAATTTTAACAATCAAAAAAGCATGTCTAATTAATTGAAATCATGAAACGTATACAATTCAACACCAATTTATTAAAGGTTTAACAAAAATGACATGTTTAGGGCCCTATAAAATATATATATATTTTTTTTTAACCACTTTTAGTTTTCTGGATTCCATTTTAATGGTTTGATTAAATGTTAATAATCATAAAGCATGTCTAATTCATTGAATTCATAAAAACAACAACATTTTATTTCTATGAATTTTCTTTTTTTTTTTCGAATATTCTGTGTTGTGTATTTAATTTTTTCTGGCAATCAGATAAAGGCATAAAACATTCATTTAATTTATCTTTTAATCATATGAGATTAAAATATCCAAAAGCCACATTACAATGTTATATCTTTTGGTGACTTGTGTACTTACATTATCCCAAATGTTTCCAAGAATGTTTAAATCCAGAGAAATAACCAATTTTAACAGTCTCCTATCAATGACATCATAACTGCGTTAACCTCAATTTCCTCTATTTATTTTGTAGAAACCATGGAAACACCAAAAACGCTTTAATATATTATGTGTTTTATTAGACAGGTGAGCAACTGTTTGGATACATTCATAGACAGAAAACTAATGATTGTTATATAGCTCAACACCGTTAGTCTTATTGTTTAAATCTAATTTTCTTGATTTACCGCGAGTACCATGTTTTACCATGCCTAATATCGATCTAGCTTACTGTAGTGTGCAACAAGTAATAATAATGCATCTAATATGATAAAACCACATATGCATGAAATAAAAGCTCTGCGAAATCAAGGCGTCATCAAGCTACACCTTTGTTTTGAATAAGCGACCTCTAGCGGCGAAAAATGTATCTGCAATAATGTAAAATATGTGAAAAATAATGCATTTTGGAACAATCAATCATGAAAACCTATTCTAGAACGCCCCCAAAACAATATCAAGACTTCGTAAAAGGGCACAATAGGACCCCTTTAACGCAACACATACTGCCTGGCACTGCACACACACACACACACACACACACACACACACACACACACGGCTTGAAGGGCACTCTTGCAGTGCCAGTCAGAGGGTTGGGCTCCTCAGCGGGTGTGAGTTTGAACTGTGCTTGGCACAGACGTTGGCGTGGAGCGCGGGTCTCTGAACCGTACGCTATCTACACACACGTGGCTGCCAGATTTTAGAGCCTTGGGCCGAGTGTATTCCCCTGCACAAATGGTGAGGATTCAGATGAGTGCATTGGGCCAGCGTCTTACACCGTAGCGACATGAGGCTTTAGTCCTGGGAGGTTTTTTGCTTATTATGGGATGGGGCTTTAAATAGCTTGGACTCATCGATGGCTGATTTCTGTTGGCTGGTGATTATAAAGGAATGTTTATTAGTTGGAATAAAAATAATTGCAGATGGTCCCCACTTTTAAAGGGACAGTTCACCAACAAAGAAAAATGATGACATTATAGTTATAAGGTGAAAAAAATATGATAAAATATCCATTCCATTTAAGTTTGTCTTAGCAGTTTTTACTCTTTTAGTTGAGTTATGACTGGGGTCTATCTGTTTTTCAGCATTTTATACCACAGACTGAGCGAATTCCCTTAATAGAGTCATCTGCAGTATATAGATAGGAGGAACGGTGGCCACCGAGGTCCAAATCTCCTAAGAGAGGCCTGAGATGAGAAAATCTCCATTTGCGGTTTAGGATGCCAAGCATCTAAGCTGCTTCCATTAGAGTCCTTTGAAACACTGAGGCTTGAACCACAAACAAAGAAATGTCTCTATCGAAGCCAAGAAAGAGGAGGAGTGGAAAGTGGGCATTCTATAAATGTGTCACGTACTATAAATTCTGCTAATTCTGTAAATTTCATGGTGCAGTTTTACTTCCCGGGTGAAACGAGTTTGGTTTCTTCGCATTAAAGAGATTTGCGCCTAAGGCACTTGAAATGTGTAGCTCCTTGTGAGTTTTAACAGATGCAATTACCAAGCACTGCAGGTGTAAGTTTCGTGGTCGGGACACATAAACGTAAAAGTCACCATGCTCACTAAACGAAATTTATGTAAATGTACTTCCAGCAGTAGAGGCCAGACTGGGCATTCAGTGGGATTTTTTGTCAGCAGAACCCCAGTGCATTTTCAGTGAACATTTAAAGCATGCAAATATATGCACTTATCTTAAAAATATATTTATAAATAAAGCATAAATAAAATGCACTTTGCCATTACTATACCTCTTTTTTATTATCAAAAATGCAACAAATAAAAAAAATAATAATAATAATATTATCTAATGATAATAATAATAATAATAATGATATATATCATAATTTAAATTCAAAATCTAGACTGAAAACAAAAGGAACAATAATATTTGGAATCTAAATCACAATCTGTATTTAGAATCAATATTCAAAGCAAATTGAATCTGGATTACAATCAAAGATGTAGAAAGATGTAGATGTAGATGTAGATCTAGAAATATGATTTAGAAAATGAATCTGAATTATAAATTGTATTTAGAGTCTAGATCATAATCTGAATCTAAACCACAGTTTTGATGTATGAATCAAAATATTTAGAGCAAACGAAATCCGGATTACAATCTGGATGTAAAATATAGATCATAATCTGAATCCAAAATCCGGATTTAGAGTAAAAATAATATGAATCACATACTGTATTTCTAGCTCATAAATCTGAATTTAGATCACTACATTTTAGAATTTATATATTGGGAGAAAATATAATCTAAACTACAATATGAAGGTAAACCATAGATTATAATCTGAATCTAAATCACAATCTTGTTTTAAGTCTATATCTTTCATATAAAAGCAATCTAGATCACAATCTGGATGTACAACCACAATCTGAACCCAAAATCTAGATTCAAATCAAAGGGAATCTGCATTATTAGTATAAAATTCTGAATATATATCACAATCTTGATTTAGAATCTATATATTCAGAGCAAACAGAATCTAGATTACAATCTGGATGAACAATTTAGATGATCTTAATTCAGAATATAGATTCAGAGCAAAAGGAATGATTCACAATCTGTACTTGAGTATAGGTTATAATCTGAAACTAGAATCACAATCCTGATTCAAGATCTGAATATATAGATATAGGGCCCTATCATACACCCAATGCAATGTGACGCTAGGCACGACGCAAGTGTTTTTTGCTAGTTTCAGCCTGATGCAGTTATCATTTTCACGTCCAGCACCATGTTGTTTACATAGCAAATGCATTCGCGCCCATTTGATGGCCCATGGAAGTGCTGGTCTGAAAACGAGGTGTGTTCAGGCGCATCATTGGCGTGTTGCTATTTTGAGGCAACTAAAAACTAAGTATTTTTTGTGTTATTTAAAGAGCATGTTAGTAATTTGCGCCTATAGGGGGGAGCACAATACACGTACACACACAGGAATGTGGAGAAGCACACAAACATTTTTAAATATTAAAAATAAAAGGATTTCTCTCTGGAGAAGCATTCAGCTCGTAAATTCCGCCATGTAAATAAGTGAATCAGCCATGGCGCGAGTGCAACTGGCTTTTAAAGGGAATGGGAGATGAGACTCTGATTGGTTTATTGTATGTTATGCCCAAAACACACCCATGACTCATTAAGAGACTAGGGACAACCCTTTTGGATCATGCGCCTGGCCCGCCAACTGTTTTTTCCGTCGTTAAACTAGCAAGTGGATTATGTGGATTTGGACACCCTAAGTGCACCTGCGCCATGCGCTTAGATTGTTAAAATAGGGCCCCTAATCTGAATCAAGAAACTAGATTCAGAGCACTTCCTTTACTATGAACACATAATCTTTAGACTTAATTTTAATTATTGGATTAAAGTCACTCATTAATATGATCTTTCTCTGTATTTATCATACTGTGCTGACATAAATCCAGCTTGCCACACAATACGCAGAATCAGTAAAGAACATTGTGACGGCGTTCATCTTATCCGACCCCAATGTCAGAATGTGTTGATCTTGTTCTAGCTTCACTACACATCCATCAAAAAAAGCCCCAAGTGACTTGTGACGCATCTAACATCAGTGACTTTGCATTGTGTTTGCTGTCACCACAGAGTAAGCATCTCGGACCCCTTGTGTGAATAATACAAACAAGCTTTGTGTGACTAATACAAACAAGACTGCAAATCATCTGGCACGTCAACCAAGAACCATGCTCATCGGCTAGTTAGAACATTTTGTTTGATAACTTACTTTGATTTAAGGGTTTTAGAAACGTACTAAAAATTGTTTGTCGTCACTACAATTCAGCTTCAATTCAAGTACAAACATTTGGTTTGAGTTCCATGTTTAAAAAGTTGTGTCATTTAATAAAACTAAGGAAATTAATTACGTACAGCTGTTGGTGTCATTGGAAACAGCGACGATTCCCATCGGTTGATGAGGGATGTCCGCACGGAGTATTTTTGTATTGGCTCCGGTGAACTTATCAGAGCGGATCACAGCCCGCTGCGTCCAGTCGGACCAGAAGATGAAGTCTCTGTAAATTGCCAAGCCAAAGAACGTTCCGGGTCCTGATTTCACAATGACCTACAAATTTAAGAGGCAGAATTTAGGTGAGAGAAATAACCTGGCAATAAAAAAATGCTTTTAAAATGAACCCTATTAAATATTTCAGGTTATAGACGTCAAAAGTTTCAGCACACATGGGTGAATATATGTTTTTCATGACCTTCAAATTTTGACCTAAAGGCCCATGCTTTAAATGAAGACAGACAGACAGACAGAGATAGATAGATAGATAGATAGATAGATAGATAGATAGATAGATAGATAGATAGATAGATAGATAGATAGATAGATAGATAGATAGATAGATAGATAGATAGATAGACAGACAGACAGACAGACAGACAGACAGACAGACAGACAGACAGACAGACAGACAGACAGACAGACAGACAGACAGACAGACAGACAGACAGACAGACAGACCTATTGCAATTCTCCTGTAAAAATCATTCAATAACTTTTAAGCCCGGGTAATAAATAAAACAAACCATCTCTCATGCCGTACAGGACAGTTCCATCAAGCAGTTTACTTTGTGCGCTTCATCACAAGGGTGCACAGACCAAAATAAACCACACAGAGTGTCTGTATAATTCACACAGACACACAGGCCTGGCCAGAGCCGGAGGGGGAAACCACCGTGACACCCGAAGGACAGCCCTCCTCCATTATCCCTGACATTATAAATGATTAACCCAGATCTACGGAGAGTGTAAATGGAATCGCTGCCGTAACAGACATGGGGATACATCACGCATGGCCTCAGGGAGGAAGGTGAGTTGTGGAGAGAGGGTCTGTGTCTAAAGGAACTGAATGGAAATCAGAAATAAACTGATGTCAATCACTCAGAAACACTGAGATGGTATAAGGAGAACAGACCAGGGTTCAAAATCAATACTCAACAAATACATGTAATATTAGGCTTTAAAAGAAAATAATGAAAACTTTCACTGAAACAACTTTTGACTCATATCAAAGACAAGCAAACTGTCGTGACTTAGTGGAAAATCTATCATTATAAGTTTAAAAAGTGTGTATTTTTTATTTATTTTTATTTTTTCCAGAACTCCATATGGTGCAAAAGACCTGAAATATGGTGAAGTAACAAAGAAAAGCTCAAGTCAAACAAACAAACAAACAAACAAATCAACAGTCCAATACTTCTGTGAGGTTAAGGTTACATTGTCCACAAAACAAGACACTGCAAATTCATTGCAATTTCTCTGATAACTGTATGTAACCCATCAACAAAAAAGAGGTTACACACATTTTCTCCAGCTTTAAGAGCTTTTCACAGTTTCTGCTATTTATTTCAGGCTTCGTGAGCCACACACATCTGTTATGAAGTGTGGCATTAAACGCTCTTCAGTAACACACAGACACAGATGTCTCTGAAGGGCCGTCCGTTTGATTGCCAGAGTCTTTCTGTAATAATAGGCGGCTCGGCTCGGAGACTCACACTTTAATCCTTGACGACAACATGTCAAACATGTGTTCTCACCCTCTCGCAGCCAAGGCATCTTTATTCCCGAGTGTTCTTTCGCCGCCTGTACGTGTCTCTGAGCATTTCTAAAGGTGAGGGAACAGGATGAAAGCTGCAGCAGACATCTGCATGATACTGTAATATCAGAGCTGTCGTCTCGACAGGTGAAAACCTCTTTGTGCTCTCTTAAGATCAAACATTTTTAGCATTGAATTACAAACCAGTGGACAAGAACATGACATTCCTGTTTATAAGCAGGAATTACCTAAGACTTTGCTTCCAAACGTAAGTCAAGGTGCTGTTTTATCCTTCCATCGGGTCATTTTGACCTGAAACTAATTTTTTCATGAGTGTTCATCGGAGTGGTCCAAGACCAATTCAGTAAATCCTCCCCTCGCAGGTCAATTTAACCCTCTTTGGAATTAATGGAATGCGAGGAATGCTATGACCAGATTCTAGTCAGAATATGAGTCTGATACTGCTCCATTGGGCTGTGATTATGGGGCGAAAATGCCTCTGCACTCAACTGGACAGACCTACAACCAATCAGAGCAACGGAGTAAGTGACGTATGTTCAGCGACGCATAGTTGTCAACAGAACTCAACTGCACGCACGCTGGAAGAAGAAGAAGATGAGTGTAACGATCTTTGCCGGTGTTGTAAAAAGAATTCAAGGGATACACGGAGTACTTACCAACATTTTTTACCAATCATTTTTGAGAGAAATAGTAAAGGTGAATGCATATGCGATTCTCTGTTCTCTGTTTAGTAAACAAATTCAACCCAAGCGCTCTTTGGTGACGTGGATGATTACGTTACTGTTGATCATCTGTCCATCATTGTATAAAGCCTGCCCTGACAATTTGATTGGTCCGAACAGCTCTGGTTCGAGCATAGCTGCTCCACAACGGATCAAGTCCAGACCGAACTTCCCGACCTCAAATGTTGTGGGCGGGGCTAAGTTCGGCAGGCATCCAGGCTAAGAAAAGCCTAAAAACAGATCAAAATTCAAACTAAAAATGCTAAAACTTTGCCAAAAAAAGATTTGATAATGTTTACACGTGTATCTGAATGCATTATAAAGAGATAAAAACTTGAGAACTGACTTTAGGACCCAGTGGAACAGATAATTTAGCTCAATACAGAGCTATAAGGCCATCTAGTGGCAAGAGTCTTGAAACATCATGTTACATTATTTTATTTTTTTTCCGGTCGGCATTAGACGGTTTCATCGGACGCACACAGTTACGCGCCTGGCCCGAAGTTAACTTCCGCTCTGTGTTTGTTTATCGGTCTGGCTAGTGGCTAGTATGGCGCACTACTCAGTAGAAACACATTTTTGACGTACTATTCTTGTATATAAATTATAGAAATATTAACGATCAATTAGAGAGCATATGACACCAGTGCAAAAACAGTGTATGTGTCACCAAAAAGCCTGGAAAGTGTCATAAATATCCAGTCTGACTGCATACGAGAGCAGCGTCTATTGTCATTTAGACTGTGTGTCTAATGTAATTTACTTGTTATTTATTTGCTTGTTATCAGAAATAATCTACTCTAGAGGTAACTTATTCTGGCTGCGTTTACACTTGGCATTAACATGCGATCATGTCAATCAGGACACAGCGCATGTACATTTGTACATTAAGTGGTCACCATCTGGATAACTTATGATTGTTTCCCGCAAAATATTTAAATTGGGTATGTAATGGGGCTTTATCATGGAGTGTAAAACAACTTTCGCTTTATCCTCTATTAATGGCAGTGTCCATAGAGCACAGGGGTTTTGTGATGCATTCATATACAATCAATCTCAAATAGGGTACTTTATCTACAAGTTTAAGTTTCCCAACATTATGAAACAAAGAAACATGTTATTCAGACGCATTGCATGATTGAAAGGCGATCGAGCGTGCAAGCATTTATATAGGCTACTGTACAGAGAACGGCATTACACGGTCCTTAAAGGGTTAGTTCACCCAAAAATGTAAATTCTGTCATTATTACTCACCCTCATGTCGATCCAAACCCATAAGACCTTCGTTCATCTTCAGAACACAAATTTAGATATTCTTCTTTTCGTCTTACGGGTTGGGATCGACATGAGGGTGAGTAATTAATAACAGAATTTTCAGTTTTGGGTGAACTAACCCTTTACGGGGGGCGTTTCCCCCACTCTATATTGCAGACAGAAATGGGAGATTATTTGTAATAAACATGCTGAAACAAGAAAAACATATAAATTAAGTTAATGTTGCACAATTAAAAGGAAAACTGATAACATATAAGAAAGATAACGCAGCATCTGTTAATGATTCTTTGTGGACGTCTACCGGAAGTTAAGTTTGGGCCACAAATTCGTGCATGCGCAGTAACGTTTGTTTATGTTGTTGTCATTGAAACCTTCTATTCTTGAGCTGGGTATTGCTTGTACTGGAGAGTTATTTTGAATTTAAGTTGAAAGAATGTGAAGAATGCATCTTAAATTATATTATTTATAGGTAAATAAAATTTAAAAACATATTTAAAAAATTGCATTAAAGGGGTCATGAACTGAGAAATCAACTTTCCCTTGAGCTTTGACATATAAAAGGTCATCGTAATATAAGAATATCCTGTAAGTTTCAGAGCTGAAAACTTGACAGCTGGCTCAGCAAATGATCAATCTGCGAATGTGCCTCCCTGTGACGTCAGAGTTCAGCGAAACGCCACCTCGACCGAAGAAGACGGACGCCTAATTCTGTAGCCCCGCCCACCGACTCGTGCCTGACATATAACAGATAAATAACATAGGCTTCCATGGAGCTAAATCGGATTGAGCTACCAAGCAATAAACATGCCACATAAGCTTCCTTCGGATTCTAATATTAGCAATGCATGGTTGAACTTTATTTTTAATGAAGATCCAGCTCACATGCGTAAGACGTGAGCACGTTTGCACGTTTGTTCCTTCATTTCACTGTGGATTCTTTTGTAAACAAGAGAATGGATTTGCAGACAGAATGAGATTAAAAACGAATCTGTGCTTTCTGGATCCGACAGGAATGATGCAACACACTTATGCGAGTAAAAAATGTTTTTTCAATGTGATAGTATTGCATTAGAGATCGTTTGTTATCTACTGATTATGTGTATGTGCCTACATAATTAACGATAACTTACCACGCTGTCACAGGCTGGAGTATCCTTTGTATTTGAGGTGTTGTTGGTTCATTGTCCTGCGATTCGGGATCAGACTAGAACATGTATGGGCCAGGGCTCGCAAAGCCTTACGTCCCGGGGCTATGTGTTTTCCAGTCAGGCTGCCAAAATGTATCACTGGCCTGCCTGACGGGCTATCTTAAATAGTGAAATAACATTCCTTTCTTGATGTGTGTTGTTCACTCTCTTGACTTGATATTTGAAGGAAAAATATAATTGCGGAAGTTTTGAACATACGCAGTAGTTTTGAACATGCTGATTTATCTGCAGTGAAGTTTTGCTAATGCACGTACTTTGCTTGTAGGCTATGTGTGTATGTGTGTGTATGTGTGTGTGTGTGTGTGTGTGTGTGTGTGTGTGTGTGTGTGTGTGTGTGTGTGTGTGTGTGTGTGTGTGTGTGAGTAATGCGGTTTGCGGTTATTTCCACCGATCGGGCAGGCCAAGTAATAAAAAATAACATTCCAATTAATTGCAGGTGGATGAGAGATAAATCCTTGTGTTTGCTTGACAAAGACATATTGCAAGCCCTGTGGTCGAATCATTCCGGATGCCGTTTCCCAACACACTTTCAAAACAATTCCCCACATGTACTGACGGGACCTAAAGCTCATTATAATGCAAAACTGTTATCCAATCATAGCAGTGGGCGTTTAATTCCAAGTCTTCAATGCGGCACACCCATAGAGCGTTCAGGAGCTAAGCTCAAAACCAGGGTAGAAAATAGCCTATTACTTATTCATTATGATGTTTTTGAATGTAAAAACCTCGCAAACTTCATAAGTTGACCTCAGACAACAGTATATTTAAAAAAGCCAGTTCATGACCCCTTTAAAAAGTAGAAAAAACTATTATACAAATTAAATGATATAAGCTTTCTGAACCCCAAAAAAAGGTATAATTTCAAGGCTTCGGGTCATTTTGACCCACGAGGGAAGGATTTGTTATAGGATGTGAGGGAAGGATGAAGGTTAAAGCTATATTGACTCCTTGTCAAGCTCCGCCCCTTTCTTACTTACAGAACACCCCATAGGATTGAATTGGAGATTTCTGTAAAAAGCTTAATTTTCAATCGAATGTGCTCATAAAGTGGTCAACATTGTTTGGATATTATTTTTGTGCAGGCTGAACAGCGACACTGTAAAACTTTTTCTTTAAAAAATTGTTCCTCAAATAGTGTCTTGTAGAAACATTACAGAAATTGGTATATTACACAGTAATATGATTAAAAACTGCAAATCTGAAGCAAACAATGCAAAGAGAAAATCCTCATTTGAAAGTAATAACATTGCTGTAACGTTTCTACAACGCATTAACTGCTTTCTTTAAATAAATGTATACATTTGTAGTAACATGATTAAAAATTGAAAGCTGCAAATTTTAATTGAGATAAACAATTCTCAGTCAAGTACAAAGTGAGAACATTAATGTAACGTTTCTACAACACTTACTACAACATTTCTTTAAAGAAATGGTTAAACTACACATGAATAAAAACTGCAAAAAACACACATCTGAATTGCATTCACTATGCTACTAAGAAATCTAGGAAAATTAGAGGAGAACAATGCAAATAAAATAAACAACAAAAAGTTATCTTTAAAATTCCGATGGGTGATACAAGTAACACAGAAATTGCACACTTTACCTTTAAGAAAGCAAATAGGGTCATATTTCGTGTGTTGTTTCATTAAGAAAGTTAAAAGAAAGGGGAAATCCAATTTGCATGATTAATTCTGAACTCCTGGGAGTTTGAATGTGTGGCTCAGACTATGTATGTTTGAGATCCAGTGCGTGCCATTTCCTCTAGAGGAAGTTTGAAAAGGCTACGGATCTGTCACCGGTAACCTAGATGGCACTACCTCCTACGGCGTGCTCTGGCAGGATCCCGCCTCTCTATCCTCTCTTTCTGTCTGACACACAAGAAAACAAATGTTCCTTTTGTTCGCCCAGATCAATTTTCACCTTTTAATAGCCTAGCGAGCAGATAGTTTCATTAGCTGGCTAGGAGCCGTTTAGTGCGGCGCAGCATTGTTGGCGGTTGTCAAACCCTCTTACCTGCGGTTCCTGGCCCTTGTTGGAAGTAAACATAAAAGCAGGTTTACTTTGAGAGTTAATAACAACTTATTGTAGCTTAACCAATTAAAATAATTGAAATAACTCCTTGAACAGAGTTGTAAATGGGTCAATGACATGACATGCATACTTTTGTGTCCAAGTGCATTATTTCCTTTTAAAATAATTTGATAAATTCATGACACATATCACGTTGTTCTATAAAACCTATTTAGTTTAAAAAAAATGTTTAGTACATTTAAATAATACATATTATTTTATGTTTTGTTATCTTAAACCCCCAAAGGTGGTGCAACTGTGATGCAACATTTACATTTTATTTGCTATATTTTCATATAAACAAAGTAGTTTTAAAGCTGTTGAGATAATCGAAAAACTTTTGTCCAGCAATTTGTATATTCTCAAATGTTAGGGTGGCACAACTACAACATGGCTCTTTTATTATGAATTGACAAGGTAATAAGTAAGCATGATAATGCATCACCCGAGGAGACCAACTGATCCTTGTGGCAGAGTGAAAAGGTTTGCACATCTCTCTCATTTCAAGTATGGGTAGGTTGGCACACTTGCCATGTCAGGTGGTGCAACTACAGTATACACCGATCAGGCATAACATTATGACCACGTTCCTAATATTGTGTTGGTCCCCCTTCGCTCCCCACGTGCATCAATGGGCCTTGGCCGCCCATGACCCTGTCGCCGGTTCACCACTGTTCCTTCCTTGGAGCACTTTTAATAGATACTGACCACTGCAGACCGGGAACACCCCACAAGAGCTGCAGTTTTGGAGATGCTCTGACCCAGTCGTCAATCCATCACGATTTGGCCCTTGTCAAACTCGCTCAAATCCTTACGCTTGCCCATTTTTCCTGCTTCTAACACATCAACTTTGAGGACAAAATGTTCTCTTGCTGCCTAATATATTTCACCCACTAACAGGTGCCGTGATGAAGAGATAATCAGTGTTATTTACTTCACCTGTCAGTGGTCATAATGCTATGCCTAGTTTACAACTATTTGGTTGTACCGCCTGACATAAAAACAGTCAAAAACGAATTGTCTGACATTTGCTTACACTGGAAGCGAGTGTGACATTGCTGCATCCTGAAGGTGCATGGAAGACCTTAAATGCTGAAAAGACACTGTTACCTTGGACTACAATCAATGACAAATGATCAATGATTGCTTGATGACGCTAGGCCTTATATTCAGTAGCAAATTTTGATTTCAAGTGACAATGTATTGAACACAAGCAACCTGTATTCAGTGGAGAAGATCGAACTTTCTTTATGTCCTCCTTCAATGTCTCACCTCAGCAAAACAGAAAAGCTTTACAAAGGCTGAAAGATTTTTCCAGCACTCTTAAGACACAGCCTCTACTTCAGCTAATGCACTTCCATGCATTTTTCAAAAGTCACACAAAGCGCCTCCATACTCACGTATCTGTGTGAGCCATCGTAATCACACCTCTCGATGTGCCCGAGACTGCCGTCGGAAAAATACAGCTTTTCGGCTTTGTGGTCGATGGTGAGTCCATTAGGGGTGATGACATCCACGCTAACAATGACTCGGATGTTCCGGCCGGTTAAGGTCGACCTCATGATGCTCGGCCTCTGCTCATTCCAGTTAGTCCAAAACATCAGGCTAGGGGGGAGTGCAAACACACTGTTAGCTGTCACATCAAACTATCTTTTGCTAAATAAAAGTGTTAAAAAGTACCTGGACACCTAAGTCACTAGTTATGTTTCCATCCACCTATTTTCATGTGCATTTCGGAATATTGCATAAAAAAACACTATGTGAAAAGCCAAGATGGACAAAGTTCTAAAAATGTGCACACTCAATAGAGGCGGATAATTTTTTATCAGATAAGAAGACACACATAACGGAGGCCAGCTGACGCTCATGCCGGCGGACCAAGGTTTGAGTCCCACTTGGAGTGGGCAGTTGGAACAGGAGGGGTTACATTGGTGCCGTGACCCGGAAGGGAGTGAGGTTAAGGGGGGTGAGTGTAACAGAGGCCAGCTAGTAGTTGCTGTGCGTGTAAACCTCACTCCTCTGATCTCAAGAGACGTTCTAACGACTGATGCTAGAGGTTGCAGCCTTTAGCCTCCTTGTTAGAGCATCTGACTCACATGCCGGCGGACCCAGGTTCGAGTCTCACTTGGAGTGGGCGGTTCGAACAAGAGGGGTTATATAAGCAACAAACTTTGGATGTGATTTCTCAACAGTGGATGCGATTGGATAACTGGACTAACCAGATTGGACTAGACTAAATGTTGGTTTGATCATTCTGAAATCATTGGAATTATTTGGTTTAATTCCCTTCCAGAAGTGTCTCACATGATTGCGTTCCAAAACACCAGCAACTGAATGCAAGACAACATGACAGCATTGATTTCGTTTCATCTGCGCGCTCTGAGACGCAAGTCATATATAATGTTGGAAAAAGAGCCGCAGTGGCTTCCTCGATTGCAGCAACTTCCATTTTTATTACAGATATTTTGTGCCAATTTCCCAGTAAGTGACGATTTTGTTCTCTTTGGATGGAAACATGGCTACTATTAAAAATGTCTAAATGTCATTACATTAGAAATCAAACCTAAATCATGCTAGCACTTTCCTGAACAGTTAACGGGAGTTCGCACCAGAGGAACCTTTTCATAGTTCCTAGAACTAATGGCGGAATTACCAGCTTTGTAGAGCATTCGCACCTGTGTGCTCAGACTCTGGGATTCTCATCGCAGTCAAAATAAAAGGCACAACAAGAAGTGCGTCTTACGTCACTTCAGAGTTCCTACTGGCGGTGCGAATGCAACCAGGAAAATGTCCCTAGGGGAACTTTTAGTTCTCGGGGAACCACCCTGGTGGATAGTTCCTATTACTAAGTTCCAAGAACTACCCGGTGCGAATTTCAGACATAAATGTTGGTTTTACTAATTAACATGACAACCCGTATTATGAATGATCATGAAAGTGTATGATCAGTTGTGTTCATTTAGTTGTGTTAAATCATTTTTTGTGCATCTTTAAATTAATTTTATTAAATTAACATGTTAAACTGACATCCGTACTTACATAAGCCAGAAATAGAATTTGTATTATTAGTTTCATTACTCTTTGCAGATGATTTTTTTACTTATTTATTAAATTAACTCTTTTCCCGCAAATGTCGACCCAGGACAAGCTAAAGGACTGTGCAGCTTTGGGGGTGTTGATGGACTCAATCTACTCCATTTATGTCTTGATTATCGTTCTGAATATGATCCAGATGTAGTCTTTGACAAAAACTAGATTTTTCTCAAAATGTTGCTTTTTTTTATTAAACACCCACAATCAAGTGCTGATAATGCTGATTTTTTTTTTTTTTTTTTAAAGCAGAGGGTCAGAGGGTCACATATTACATGTTCAGATATTCATACAACAAAATATTCTGGGGCCATGAACATTTTGTGAAAGTTATCAAAAATACTGGCGCTGACTGGCACTTTAAAAAAAAAAAAAAAAAAAAACGCTGGCGGGGAAAGAGTTAAATTAACATTTTAAACTGACAGCCCTGCTTTTACAGAAACAGGCATTTTAACACGGGTTTAAATCAATTGTGTAGTACTTAAGTCACCTTTGAAAATTGCTACATCATTACAATAGATGCTATCAAACTTATGTTATGTCTCTGTGCTTTTCACAGAACTAACATCACTTTTCTGTGGCATTACATCTTCAAATTTGTTACATTTCAGACTTATTTTTTTTCTTTGAATGCCATATTAAAATGTTTAATTTTGCATAAAAATCAGAGGGTCTTCTAAAAATAAAATGTACACCCTTGATGCTATGCTACACTATGCTAATAGCCTAATTAAAAATGCATTCATCTGCAATTATAATCAAGACATCTACAGCCTAACAGCATCAGCCCTTTTTCTTTTAATGTGGCAGAAAAAGACTAGTCCTTCAAAGGACGAAGCATGCCCTTGTGTTTGAGACGAGTATGCTAGCTTGGCATGTGATGGCACCTTGCAGTGTCAGCCGCCAGCGCCGGCGTGTGACTCCTAGCTGTGATCTTTGGCAGCTTTTGGATCGGTGGGACTTCTTGCTGACAGCAGCAGTCACTTATTGCCGTACTAATGCTCTAACAGGCTAACTGCTACAGTCCAACTAAATGTTATCGAGGTATAAAATGGTGAAATGTTCCTTCGAGAACAAACGGACATGTTCCTGCTATGGATAAAAGATTAAACCATTGAGAAGTTACATAAGAAATATGATGGTTCGCAGAAACCAACTTCCACTGGCATAAATTTGGTTTGACATTAGACGTTCGATATTTGCAAATTTAGGGACCGTCTGTAAAGTTACATACAACACTGGTATACACGTTTTTAACTTCAATAGCATTTGAAGAGAATGACTTACAGTCACAAAACCAACTGTAAAGTGTTCATGTAGTTGTCAGGTACGATGCACACCTTTTAAATGTTTGATATTTATTCATATTTATAGCTTTCCTGTAGCTCAAACAATAAGAGCGTGGCACTAGCAACGCTAAGGTCATGGGTTCGATTCCCAGGGAAAGCAAGAACTGACAAAATGTAAAGATGTGTACCTTGAATGCAATGTAAGTCGCTTTGGATAAAAGCGTCTGCCAAATGCATAAATGTAAATGTAAATAAACTGTTAAATCATATGTAAATATTTCTACGTTTTTAAATACTGTATGGGATCATGCACAAAATATGCCATCATTTAAAGCTTAATAGCATTTGAACAAAATGACTTACAGTCATGAAACCAACTGTAAAGTGTTCATTCTAGGTGCCAGGTATGATGCACAGCTTTAAAAAAATAAAAATAAATAATGTCAAATAATGTATTTTAATAAATATAAAAAATATAAAAGGTGTGCATCATACCTGTATATTACAGTTGATTTTGTGACTAAGTAATTATTTTCAAATGCTATTGAAGTTAAAAACGTGTATACCAATGTTGTATGTATCTTTTGAGACGGTCCCTAAATTTGGGAATATTGAATGTCTAATGTCAAACCAACTTTATGCCAGTCCAACTTCCTACTGGGAATAGTAAAGATAACACCTGCAGAATCCTGTTTAACTAATAATTACTATGTAAAACCCAGTAAATTATCCTGTTTGTAAGCATGCACCTGAAGAACACAAGCTAGCGTTAGCATAGCATCGTTTACTTGTAGCAATTTGACTAAAGTTAAAGGTGCTGTATGTAAGAATGATAGCTAGTGGTTGAAATGGGTACTGCAGTCCAAATTCAAAATATTGTTTGCCCAGCTCCCCTCCTCCCCAGACTTGATGCTCACACGGGTTGCCAGTTTGACAACGGAAGGCGAGGAGACTCGCACACTGTAAGTTGATGAGTTGATTTATCCGTGTTTTAATGTGCTTCCATTCATAGAGATTTTTAGATGGATGCCGAGGCTTTTTAGGGTAGAATCTGTGATATCTGACCCAGTTTGTTTGCTGGCTTCCATGGCTATAATACGCTTTGTTTTCTTCCAGCTGGCAACCTGTGGTGAAGAAATACTATTGGGTAAACTGGCAGCGTGCGTTATCGCACATTTCAAAGAAAAATAACTGGCTTTTTGTCTTTCAAAGAAACGAGTATGTGAACTAAATATCCAGTTACTAACTAAAACAAGTTTCCTAAATATCTGCAAAGATATTATGATATTTTTATGCTTTAGTACAGTCAAAAACCTACATACCAATTTTAACGCATTTTGAATCACAGCGCTAGATAAGCAAGGTTCAGCAAGTTCAGCAAGGCAGCTATTTGTCTAAGTAGAAAATAAATGTGCAACTTAATTAATGTTTTCTAATTTGAAAATGAAAGGAAATGGCTGACTGAGATCAAGTTCAGAGATTAATACCACATTTGCCATGAAGCTCTGTAGCACAGGTCACACTGTTTTCAAATCTGAATCTTTATAAAGCTCATAACTCACTGATGTAAAATTAATGCTCTGTATGTGGTCTGGTGCCTAATTACTATGAAATAATTAGAGGATCCCTCCTCCCTCCATCGACCTTTTGGAAAGGCAGCCATCAAAAAAAATTATCATCAAGGGTTATTCTGAGGAGAGGTGGAGTCCAGAAACATTTTGACACTTTTACTTTAATGAAAAGTACATACTTTTGGACTTGCAAGAAAGATAAAAACCTAATCAATTAACAAAATACACTATATTGCCAATTTATTGGGACACCCCTCCAAATCATTGAATTCAGGTGTTTCAATCACTTCCATGGCCACAGGTGTATAAAATCAAGCACTGAGGCATGCAGACGCTTCTACAAACATTTGTGAGAGACTGGGTCTCTCTCAGGAGCTCAGCGAATTCAAGCGTGGTAACATGATACGTTGCCACCTGTGCAATAAGTCCATTTGTGAAATTTCCTCACTACTAAATATTCCACGGTAAACTGTTAGTGGTATTATAACAAAGTGGAAGCAATTTGGAACAACAGCAACTCAGCCACAAAGGGGTAGGCCACGTAAAATCACAGAGCGGGGTCAGCGCATGCTGAGGCGGACAGAGAGTCAATAGCTACAGACCTCCAAACTTCATGTGGCCTTCAGATTAACTCAAGAAATGGGTTTTATGGAATGGGTTTCCATAGTGAGCAGCTGCATCCAAGTCTTACATCACCAAGTGCAGTCCAAAGCGTCGGATGTAGTGGTATAAAGCACGCTGCCACAGGACTCTAGAGCAGTGGAGACGTGTTCTCTGGAGTGACAAATCATGCTTCTCTGTCTGGCAATCTGACGGACGAGTCTGGGTTTGCTGGTTGCCAGGAGAATGGTACTTGCCTGACTGCAATGAGCCAAGTGTGAAGTTTGGTGGAGGGGGGATTATGGTGTGGGGTTGTTTTTCAGGGGTTGGGCTTGGCCCCTTAGTTCCAGTGAAAGGAACTCAACTTTGTGGGAACAGTTTGGGGATGACCCCTTCCTGTTCCAACATGTGCCTGCTCCATAAAGACATGGATGAGCGAGTTTGGTGTAGAGGAACTTGACTGGCCTGCACAGAGTCCTGACCTCAATCCGACAGAACACCTTTGGGATGAATTAGAGCGGAGGCTGCGAGCCAGGCCTTCTCATCCAACATCAGTGCCTGACCTCACAAATGTGCTTAAAGAAGAATGGTCAAACTTTTCCATAAAAACACTCCTAAACCTTTTGGCAATATAGTGTATAAATTTAATTGCACAAGCAATCAGTTATGAAAACTGCATCCAACTGCCTTCATTCTGGTGAAAAAGGAGTACTAACGTGAAACCAAAAACTTTCCTTTCGAAATGTCTAAGGTAAACTTCAAACTCTTGACTTACTTTTGACATTCGTCCAGAGTGAGCACGTGTGGATGGTCCTCTTCGGACAGAGAGACCACCGTGTCTCTGCTGAAAGCGTTTGGTCTGGTCTGGTCGATGTTGTGGCGGGTGACGGTGGCTGTGGTGGAGCTCGTCCAGTAGAGAACGTCCCAGCCTCGATGGTACGCCAGTCCCTCCACAGAACCAACATCTACAGAAGGGGACACCACGTCAATGCTAAATCCTCAAGTATTATAAAGGAATGTACATATGGTGAATTGTTCAAGGTACTACACACACTTTAAACACACTACACTTTAAAGTCTGAAATGGATTTCAAACCTTCTATCAATCACAAAAGATAGCATTGAAGTCCACACAAATGCAGCCGGTTGACCTGAAGGCCATAAAACCGGATGGCAGGCAACAAACTCCACAAGTTCTTTCAGAAGTGATTCAGAAACAAGAAAAGCAGACAGATGTGAAAAACAGTCGATGTGAAAAACAGTTAGGTGTCAGAAAAGGTCAAGATGTGATGTGGAAATATACATCAATACTAAATTGAAAAAAACTTTTTTAGCTCATGAAAACACTGAGAAGTGCTTGACTATATGTGTGTGTGTGTATATATATATATATATATATATATATATATATATATATATATATATATATATATATATATATATATATATATATATATATATATATATATATATATATATATATAATGTATATCTATTAATTCAATAATAATAAAAGTTAAAAATATAGGCAAACGTAACAATGAAATAATAAATGAATATAGTAAAAACATTTATAATATTCATGTTGAAATAAAATAAATAAAAATAGAGTAAGTAACTTTGAGAATAATGTAAAAAAATCATACATTAATATATATTTTTTAACATTTGTATATAATATTATGATATTAAACAGCAATTTAATTCCATGTCAAAATAAAAAAGTTGTAATTGTTTTCTTGAATCATTTATAGTATATTCAACCAATATTATGCTTAATTTTATGACATTACTCACAAAACTTTATTCTTGTAATGTAATGTAACAATTTTATTCCCAACTTAGTTTTTATATATATTTTCATGTGCCATTAAAATGCTGTTAAATATTTAATATATTTTAATATATTATATGTAATAAATATTTTTATTTAATTGAAGAAAAAGCAGCTGCTTTTCTCTATTCATTTGTCAAATTCATTTAAAATTCAAGTTTTAAAAAGTTTTCCTTTGAAATACAATACCACATAGTTGAATGAACAGTCGTCTCATGTATTGGCAATATGCAACCATATCACGACCCGGCACATAGTACAGTGCATTTTTATGACCTGCTTGTGAAAAACAAAATCATGCATTGATCAAACGATCATTCAGTTCTTTTGATGTTACAATTGCATAATGCATGGAGGAAGAAAAAAAACAACTTGTTCCAGTTTATCACACCGCTACCTGAGTAGCATCTTTTAAAGAGCTCTGCAGAAATATTTCACAAGATGCAGTTCCTTATCCTCATAACCCCTGTACATTCTGACAGTTAAAGTGATTGGTACCAATAGGATACACAGTCACAGACATACTAGATTACTTGCATTGAACATAACAAGGATTTAAGCATAAAGGAGGACGCCGACTGTGCTGGTGAAGGACATTGGACACTGGGCATTTCAGAACCAGCACAATAAATTGCTTTAGAACATTTGCCACTGACTGTAGGAAAGTAAAACTGCAAATACGGTCACTATCATAAAATAAGTTTCTCCAAGTCAGCAATGAGATAAAATGAAAAGCAAACCGACACTTAAAGAGATAGTTCACCCAAACATGAAAATTCCCCCATGATGTACTCACCCTCAAGCCATCCTATGTGTACATGACTTAATTCTTTCTGATGAATACACTTGAAGTTATATAAAAAAAAAAAATGTCCTGGCTCTGAATGGCAGCCCAAAATTTGAAGACCAAAAAAGTCCATCCATTATAAAAGTAATCTGCCTTCTGTATTCAATTTACGAAGAAAGTGTAGCGCCTGTCGCAGTTCAAAATACTTACACTACGTCCAATGTCATCGTCGTGCCAGTTTTCGTAATTCAACTTTTTCGTAAGTTGAATACGGAAGGCGGTCTGCCGGAAGCTAGATATTTCACTGTGTATGATTTGGATATTTTTCTTACAAAAACCCATTGATTCGCTTCAGAAGACCTTTATTAACCCCCTGGCGCTGTGTGGAATACTTTTATAATGGGTGGATGCACTTTAAATTTTGGGCTGCCATTTACTGCTATTATAAAGCTTGGATTAGCCAGAACATTTTTTAATATAACTCTGATTGTATTCGTCTGAAAGAAGAATGTCATCTACACCTAGGATGGCTTGAGGGTGAGTAAATCATGGGGTAATTTTCCTTTTTGGGTGAAATCTCCTGCTTTTCTGAGAAAAAGACCCCAGTAATATCAAATGTGTCTCCTCTAGAGCTCTACAAGAGATCTCAACAAACTTTAGGTTCAATCCATCATGCTGGATAAACGGTCTCAAACACTTCAAGTAAATGTAAATTGCCTTTGAAACCACTTAAGCTCTGTACTGCACAGAAACAGAACATTCAAATGCCGCTGTTTGATTTTATCTAGCCAGAATTGGCTGGAATGATGAAAAGTGCGCATTTGCACACAAGAAAAATAAATAAATAAGTTGGCCAAATAAGCCAATAATTGTAAATTAAAGTAAATTTACAATGGGAACAATTACAGCACAGGAGAGTTAAACAAACTTATCATTGTATCTAAACCAACAACATGTTTATTATACCCACAAAACTACTGAAACAGTTGTTACCTGTAGCAGAAGAGCCTCTTCTTAATATTATTACCTCGTCCTTATCTCTAGGTCATGTCCCAAAACCCTTCAAGCTGGCAATTATTAAGCCTCTCATTAAGAAACCACAACTAGATCCAAATGAATTAGCAAATTATAGACCTATTTAAAATCTTCCATTTATGTCTAAAATACTAGAACTAGAACAAATTATATCTATGAAAAATTTCAGTCTGGGTTCAGACCCCATCATAGCACAGAAACTGCGCTCGTTAAAATTACAAATTACTTCTAGCTGCTGACCAAGGCTGTATCTCAATACTAGTTTTACTTGATTTTAGCGTTCGACACTATATATCAATATATCAAAATGACATTGGTATTCAGGGACAGGCATTAAAGTGGTTGAAAAATCTAAGATAACATCAGTAAATTATGGCGTGCCCCAAGGATCTGTGTTAGGCCCTCTGCTATTTTCAATATATATGCTGCCACTTGGTAATATTATGGAATAAAACATGGAATTAGTTTCCACTGTTATGCTGATGATATTCAATTATATATTTCAGCGCGACCAGATGAAATCTCTAAAGTATCCAAGTTGACAGAGTGTGTTAAAGATAAACTGGATGACCTGTAATTTTCTTCTATTAAATTCAGATAAGACTGAAGTATTATCTATTGGACCAAAAAATATGTACACAGTATCTCTTAGAATATAATTTGCACGGATGTACTGTTACTTCATTCTATACAGACCTGGGTGTTGTATAATACAGATCATATTTCATATGTTACAAAAGAGACACTTTTTTTTTTTTTTTTTCAGAAATATCGCTAAGCTGTGGAACATGTTATCTGTCTCTGATGCAGAAAAGTTAGTTCATGCATTCATGACCTCTAGACTGGATTACTGTAATGCATTACTAGCTGGCTGTCCTACATCCTCAGTACACAAGCTACAATGAATCCAAAATGGATTAAATATTAAAGATTGGATTCTCATGCTAAACATGGCCAAAATTTCAAAAAACAAGTTGGATGTATGATGGAGTATTTCTGTGCCAAATACACTCCTTCAGGATTCAAACAAGTTTCTGAAAGGTTTTGTTCGAGCATGGCCCTGTATGACGTCATAAAGGGCGGAATTCCTTGTATGGGCTCTTCTCCTGGATGAGCCCGTGCGCACATCAACCGGAGCGAAAGCAAGAGCGCGCCCATCAACGAGCTTCGTTCGGGTTACGGAAGCCGTTGGTAGCGCTGTAATTTCATTTTTATACCACAAAATCAACAGTGTCACTAAAGAAATGTGTTTTTGGTTGTGAGGGAAAGATAACCTTGTTCAGCTTCCCAAACAACCCAGTGTTAAGGAAACAGTGGATGCAGTTTGTCTTTACGGAGCAGCAATGGAGTTCTGTAAGTGAGTTTGTTTGTTCCCAGTCATGAGTAGAAACCGCAGGCGGTGAGTGAAACTGCATCAAATGTCTGTGTTTTGTTGGCAATCGGCGCGTAAACGTGTATATAACGTCAACAACACGAATGTATAGTGAATCAAAAGTTATCCAGGGATAATCCGATGATGTATTGTGTGTGTGTGTGTGCGTGCGCTCTCATGACTCTTTAGCTCCGCCCCCACAGCACGCCTCCACCAACTCGGCTGTTGTCAGAAAGAATCGGTACAGCATATCTGTCTTTTATAAATATGATAAAACTAAAGACTCTTCGGAGATATGAAGGATGCAGTACTACTCTATAAATACTCAAGATTAACATGAGATTGGCAGAAATTGTGTGTTATGTACCATTTAAGTTTAAGTCAGTATTGCTACTGACCTATAAAGCCCTAAACAGTTTAGCTCCTCTGTATTTAACTGATCTTCTATCACCCTACAATCCATCACACTCTTTAAGATCACAAAACTCCGGGCTTCTAGTAGTATCTAGGATATCTAAAGGAGGGATATCCTAGGAGGGAGGATAGCTTTTTCGCATTTGGCTTCTAAACTCTGGAATAGCCTTCCTGATAATGCTCAGAGCTCAGACTCAATCTCCCAGTTTAAATTTAGATTAAAGATGCATCTCTTTAGACAAGCATTCACATAATGCATCTTATAACCTTGTACTCCAGTTATATCAGATCAAATGCTTATGATTATCTTCGCCTAATGTTATGAACAGCAGCTATGCTAATTATTTTCCTTTTGCTTTTCTGTCTCCCATGCCGAGGTCACTAGAGACTTCAGACACCTCAACACCTGTGAATAGACGTATCCAACTCCTGCGAGGACTTCAGATGACGCAGACTCTAAATCAACATGCACCATTGTTAAATTCGGCTATATATCCTAATCATTTGTAAACATGTATTCATTACTTAAATGAGCTCATTGTTTCTGCCTTAATGTAATATGTTGTTTAAATCAATACTTTGTTAGCTAACTGCATACATTTCTAAAATACATCATTTGGACAGTCACCTCTGATTATAGATCACTCTAAATTGTAATGTAGACACGTGCACTTTCTCTAAAGCTGCTTTCAAACTATATGTATTGTGAAAAGCGCTATACAAATAAATGTGAAATGAACAATATCATAATGTAGAGAATGAAAAATGGATATTCATTTTGAGATTTGTTAAATATTACATTTAACAACGTTTTTCCAATTATTAATGTTGCGTGTTAAATGACGATGAAGCTAATCAAAAATGCAAGAACTAAAAAAAAAAAAAAAGTATGCATGAACAAACATGGTATCACTACAAAAATCGTTCACAATAAGACCCGGAACATGTGCTAAGAAATTAAACTTGACTTTAAACAGCAATAAGTTGGTAATTGTTCATCATAGGTTATCAGGAACAAACGTTCCAGATGAAAATGGTAGAAATAACTGGTTTTGGTAATGACAGTGACATGACATTTTCACTTCTGGCTCTGACAAGAGTTATGTAAGACATGCCGAGGCATGCGTGTTGCCTTGGAAACGCTTCCTGTACGATATATTATGCGTGTGTCAAGCGATCAGGTCCTGTCTGCGATCCGTCACCTTCCTCTGGCTAACAAAGACAGATTCCCCCCTGTCTTTCTCTAAAGGCCTGAAGGCTGATCATGTGGTATCGAAGCTTTCTGGCATGGTTCACTCTCGCTGCCTTTCTAATGTCTCTCTCTCCAAGCCAATACTCTCTCAGTAACTCTCTCTCACCTCTGACCCACAATTGATTTTCCTCACACATGAATAAAAAGCCTTCAAGGACTCGACGTATTGTGCGCTTATGGACTTGACTAAGTAAATCCTTTAATTCTTTCTAATATTCTCTCACAGGTTCAAGTTGAATTACAATGCCCAATCTCTTAATTCATAAACCAGACATGTCTCTCCTAAATGATTAATACTTTAGTGGTGTTCTTTTTTTTTTTTTTTGCACCTGACTACATTGATTACTATGGAAACTTGTTTCTGCCACTAAATAAAAAGTAAAAAGGTAATTGCGACATTTAATCGAACAATTCTGACTTTTTCCACACAATTATGAGTCTTAAAATTGCAAGATATAAACTCGAAATTGTCAGAATTCGAGAACTCGTGAAAGTCAAAATTGCGAGTTGACACAACTGTGAGAAAAATAGTCAGAATTGTAGATTGTATATATTGCAGACCTTTTTCTCTCTGAATTGTGGGAAATAGTCAGAATTGCAATTTATTTCAGAGTTTATATCTCACAATTCTGACTTTTTCAGATCGACCGATATTGATTTTTATAACCGATACGGTACCATTTAATGCAGTTTATTTGTCCGATAACCGATATATAAAACCAATATTTATTTATTGTTATATGTCAGTTTTTTTACAATTATAACAACAGCACTGAACTGAACAAACTTATAATTGAATTTACTGTTTTAAATACTGTCATTTTTGCAACTTCCCTCCCTCCTAGTGAAAAAATGTAATATATATATATATATATATATATATATATATATATATATATATATATATATATATATATATATATATATATATATATATATATATATATATATAAACACAGAAAAATAAAAAGGTAATTGCGACATTTTCTCTCACAATTCTGATTTTTTTCTTGCAATTCTGAAGTTTACATCTTGCAATTCTGACTCTGAAAAAGTCAGAATTGCGAGTTATAAAGTCAGAATTGCGCATTACAAAGTCAGAAATGTGTGATATTAGTCAGAATTGCGAGTTATAAAGTCTGAATTGCAGTGATATTAGTCAGAATTGCGTGATATTAGTCAGAATTGCGAGTTATAAAGTCTGAATTGCGTGATATTAGTCAGAATTGCGTGATATTAGTCAGAATTGTGTGATATTAGTCAGAATTGCGTGATATTAGTCAGAATTGCGTGATATTACTCAGAATTGCGTGATATTAGTCAGAATTGCGAGTTATAAAGTCAGAATTGCGAGTTATAAAGTCTGAATTGCGTGATATTAGTCAGAATTGCGAGTTACAAAGTCAGAAATGCGTGATAGTCAGAACTGCGAGTTGCAAAGTCAGAAATGATATTAGTCAGAATTGCGAGTTATAAAGTCTGAATTGCGTGATATTAGTCAGAATTGCGTGATATTAGTCAGAATTGCGAGTTATAAAGTCAGAAATGCGTGACATTAGTCAGAATTGTGTGTTATTAGTCAGAATTGAGTGTGATATTAGTCAGAATTGTGAGTTATAAAGTCAGAAATGCGTGATTAGTCAGAATTGAGAGTTATAAAGTCAGAATTGCGCATTACAAAGTCAGAAATGTGTGATATTAGTCAGAATTGTGTGATAGTCAGAATTGCGAGTTATAAAGTCAGAATTGCGTGATATTAGTCAGAATTGTGTGATAGTCTGAATTGCGTGATATTAGTCAGAATTGTGTGATATTAGTCTGAATTGCGTGATATTAGTCAGAATTGCGTGATAGTCAGAATTGCGAGTTGCAAAGTCAGAAATGCGTGATATTAGTCAGAATTGAGAGTTATAGTCTGAATTGCATGATATTAGTCTGAATTACGTGATATTAGTCAGAATTGCGAGTTATAAAGTCTGAATTGCGAGAGTTATAAAGTCTGAATTACGTGATATTAGTCAGAATTGCGAGTTATAAAGTCTGAATTGCGTGATATTAGTCAGAATTGCGTGATAGTCAGAATTGCGAGTTATAAAGTCTGAATTGCGTGATATTAGTCAGAATTGACAGTTATAAAGTCTGAATTGCGTGATATTAGTCAAAATTGAGAGTTATAAAGTCAGAGGTGCGTGATATTAGTCAGAATTGAGAGTTATAAAGTCTGAATTGCGTGTTATTAGTCAGAATTGCGTGATTGTCAGAATTGCGAGTTATAAAGTCTGAATTGCGTGATATTAGTCAGAATTGCGTGATATTAGTCAGAATTGCGTGACAGTCAGAATTGCGAGTTATAAAGTCAGAAATGCGTGATATTAGTCAGAACTGAGAGTTATAAAGTCTGAATTGCATGATATTAGTCAGAATTGAGAGTTATAAAGTCTGAATTGCATGATATTAGTCAGAATTGACAGTTATAAAGTCTGAATTGCGTGATATTAGTCAGAATTGCGTGATATTAGTCAGAATTACGAGTTATAAAGTCTGAATTGTGTGATATTAGTCAGAATTGCGTGATATTAGTCAGAATTGTGTGATAGTCAGAATTGTGAGTTATAAAGTCAGAAATGCGTGACATTAGTCAGAATTGCGTGATATTAGTCACAATTGTGTGATATTAGTCAGAATTGCGAGTTATAAAGTCTGAATTGTGTGATATTAGTCAGAATTGTGAGTTATAAAGTCTGAATTGCGTGATATTAGTCAGAATTGAGCGTTATAAAGTCTGAATTGCGTGATATTAGTCAGAAGTCAGAATTGTGTGATAGTCAGAATTGTGTGATATTAGTCAGAATTGCATGATATTAGATATTAGTCTGAATTGCGTGATAGTCAGAATTGTGTGATATTAGTCAGAATTGAGAGTTATAAAGTCTGAATTGCGTGATATTAGTCAGAATTGCGTGATAGTCAGAATTGTGTGATATTGGTCAGAATTGCGTAATATTATTCAGAATTGCGAGTCACAAAGTCTCAATTATGTGATATTAGTCAGAATTGCGTGATATTAGCCAGAATTGCGAGTTATAAAGTCTGAATTGCGTGATATTAGTCAGAATTATGAGTTATAAAGTCTGAATTGCGTGATATTAGTCAGAATTGAGAGTTATAAAGTCTGAATGCGTG
The DNA here is from genome assembly GCA_018749465.1 of Paracanthobrama guichenoti. Classification (NCBI taxonomy): domain Eukaryota; kingdom Metazoa; phylum Chordata; class Actinopteri; order Cypriniformes; family Gobionidae; genus Paracanthobrama; species Paracanthobrama guichenoti. The sequence goes on from CM031964.1 coordinate 14,888,158, forward strand.
ATATTAGTCAGAATTGAGAGTTATAAAGTCTGAATTGCATGATATTAGTCAGAATTGCGAGTTATAAAGTCTGAATTGCGAGATAAAAACTCTCACAATTTATCTCACAATTCTGACTTTATAACTTTTATTTTATTAAAAATAAAAGGATTACAATGTAAAAGATTATTATTAAAAATAACCCTGAGGTGTGAAAAGAGCAAAAATTTTGTATAATTTTAAAGGATCATTCACCCCAAAAGTTATCCTTTACTCACCTTAATGTTAACGCTTTCTTCAGCAATTTTCTAGAATTGTACTAATCATTCTTTTTGGTACAATTACAATAAATCAGTACAGGAGCTTTGTACACGACGCAAATGTACACAGTAAAAATTACTTTTCGAAGTTGCAAACAAAGATTATTGGAGTATGTTTTACAAGAAAATACAATTTCAGACGTTCTACCTCAAAATTTCATGTTTAATTCAATGTGTTTAAACACAAGCTTGAAAGCTCCAACTCACTTTCAAGAACACAACAAGTGTAAAAGAAACCTGAGGCTCTGTTGCGAACACAGGAAGAGGGAAGCAGGTGCTCGTACGACAGTTTTGACAAAGCGAGAAAGATTAGGTGCAATTCCTCTGTCTGCGGAAGTTCACGCTGACTGTAAAGGGTGAGCTGTTGTCAATAAAAAAAGATTTGAGCATCGTTAACGGTATGAAAAGAAGCAGTCTCTAACCATCAGCACTGGTGGAAACGGGCATGAAAGCGAGGCTGTGAGGGATAGACTTACCACGTTTTCAATGGCAGCCGCTGTAAAAAGCTATGTTTGGAGTTTTGTGTCTTCTGAAATTCCTTGGAAAGATGAATTTGCAGTTTCATCAGCAGAACAATCCAAAAATAACAGTACAACCCACTGAAGTAACTGCCTATCCCTCTGCCTCGCTTTCATTCCTGTTAAAAATCAAAGATGGCACTGCTGTGAATGAGGTCTATAGAGGTCTGAGGAAAAATCAGCCAGTCAGGCAGCTGTCTGGTCTTGAACGGGCTTTGATTTAGTGATTTGATGACAATTAAGCAAAGTCTTCCCAAATTCCCATTATCATATAATGTGTTTTATGTATTTCTGAAAATGATTACATTCTTATAAGAAAACAATGCTTTTTTTCAATTACAAAGTACATACATTTGTATTTATTTATATATTAGTCAATTGCGAGTTATAAAGTCAGAAATGCGTGATATTAGTCAGAATTGTGTGATATTAGTCAGTAGTTATAAAGTCTGAATTGCGTGATATTAGTCAGAATTGCGAGTTATAAAGTCTGAATTGCGTGATATTAGTATTGCGTGATATTAGTCAGAATTGCGAGTTATAAAGTCTGAAATTGCGTGATATATTAGTCTGAATTGCGTGATATTAGTCAGAATTAGAGTTATAAAGTCTGAATTGCATGATATTAGTCAGAATTGCGAGTTATAAAGTCTGAATTGCGTGATATTAGTCAGAATTGAGTTATAAAGTCAGAAATTGCGAGTTATAAATTGCGTGATATTAGTCAGAGTTATAAAGTCTGAATTGCGTGATATTAGTCAGAATTGCGTGATATTAGTCAGAATTGCGAGTTATAAAGTCTGAAGTGCGTGATATTAGTCAGAATTGCGTGATATTAGTCAGAATTGCGAGTTATAAAGTCTGAATTGCGTGATATTAGTCAGAATTGCGAGTTATAAAGTCTGAATTATTAGTCAGAAAGTGCGTGATAGTAATTTAGTTATAAAGTCTGAATTGCGTGATATTAGTCAGAATTGACAGTTATAAAGTCTGAATTGCGTGATATTAGTCAGAATTGAGAGTTATAAAGTCTGAATTGCGTGATATTAGTCAGAATTGCATGATATTAGTCAGAATTGCGAGTTATAAAGTCTGAATTGCGAGTTATAAAGTCTGAATTGCGTGATATTAGTCAGAATTGCATGATATTAGTCAGAATTGCGTGATATTAGTCAGAATTGCGAGTTGATATTAGTCAGAAGTTATAAAGTCTGAATTATGTGATATTGGTCAGAATTGCGAGTTATAAAGTCTGAATTGCGTGATATAAAGTAGAATTCAGAAGTCAGAATTGCGAGTTATAAATTGAAGTGTGATATTGGTCAGAATTGCGAGTTATAAAGTCTGAATTATGAGTTATAAAGTCTGAATTGAATTATTAGTCAGAATTAGTTATAAAGTCAGAATTGCGTGATATTAGTCAGAATTGAGCGTTATAAAGTCTGAATTGTGTGATATTAGTCAGAATTGAGTTATAAAGTCAGAATTGCGTGATATTAGTCAGAATTGAGCGTTATAAAGTCTGAATTGTGTGATATTAGTCAGAATTGCGCAGTTATAAAGTCTGAATTGTGTGATATTAGTCAGAATTATGAGTTATAAAGTCTGAATTGCGAGTTATAAAGTCTGAATTGCGTGATATTAGTCAGAATTGCGAGTTATAAAGTCTATAAAGTCAGAATTGTAAAATAAAAAAGATTTGAGCATCGTTAACGGTATAGTCTCTAACCATCAGCAATGGTGCATGAAAGCGAGCTGTGAGGATAGAAACGTTTTCAATGGCAGCCGCTGTAAAAAGCTATGTTTGGAGTTTTGTGTCTTCTGAAATTCCTTGGAAAGATATTTGCAGTTTCATCAGCAGAACAATCCAAAATAACAGTACAACCCACTGAAGTAACTGCCTATCCCTCTGCCTCGCTTTCATTCCTGTTAAAAATCAAAATGGCACTGCTGTGAATGAGGTCTATAGAGTCTGAGGAAAAATCAGCCAGTCAGGAACTGTCTGGTCTTGAGCGGGCTTTGATTTAGTGATTTGATGACAATTAAGCAAAGTCTTCCCAAATTCCCATTATCATATAATGTGTTTTATGTATTTCTGAAAATGATTACATTCTTATAAGAAAACAATGCTCTTTTTTTTTCAATTACAAAGTACATACATTTGTATTTATTTATATATTAGTCAAAGTGCGAGTTATAAAGTCAGAAATGCGTGATATTAGTCAGAATTGTGTGATATTAGTCAGAATTGCGAGTTATAAAGTCTGAATTGCGTGATATTAGTCAGAATTGCGAGTTATAAAGTCTCAATTGCGTGATATTAGTCAGAATTGCGTGATATTAGTCAGAATTGCGAGTTATAAAGTCTGAATTGCGTGATATTAGTCAGAATTGCGAGTTATAAAGTCTGAATTGCGTGATATTAGTCAGAATTGAGAGTTATAAAGTCTGAATTGCGTGATATTAGTCAGAATTGCATGATATTAGTCAGAATTGCGAGTTATAAATTGAATTGCGTGATATTAGTCAGAATTGCGTGATATTAGTCAGAATTGCGAGTTATAAAGTCTGAATTGCGTGATATTAGTCAGAATTGCGAGTTATAAAGAATTGCGTGATATTAGTCAGAATTGCGTGATATTAGTCAGAATTGCGAGTTATAAAGAATTGCGTGATATTAGTCAGAATTGCGTGATATATTGCAGAGTTATAAAGTCTGAAGAATTGCGTGATATTAGTCAGAATTGAGAGTTATAAAGTCTGAATTGCGTGAAGTCAGAATTGTGATATTAGTCAGAATTGCGAGTTATAAAGTCTGAATTGCGAGTTATAAAGTCGTGAATTAGTCAGAATTGCATGATATTAGTCAGAATTGCGTGATATTAGTCAGAATTGCGAGTTATAAAGTCTGAATTGCGTGATATTGGTCAGAATTGCGAGTTATAAAGTCTGAATTGTGTGATATTGGTCAGAATTGCGAGTTATAAATGAAAGTTATAAAGTCTGAATTGATATTGTGAATATTAAAGTCAGAATTGCGTGATATTAGTCAGAATTGAGCGTTATAAAGTCTGAATTGTGTGATATTAGTCAGAATTGCGAGTTATAAAGTCAGAATTGTGTGATATTAGTCAGAATTGAGCTTTATAAAGTCTGAATTGTGTGATATTTCAGAATTGCGAGTTATAAAGTCTGAATTGTGTGATATTAGTATTGCGAGTTATGATATTGTTATAAAGTCTGAAGAATTGTAAAATAAAAAAGATTTGAGCATCGTTAACGGTATGAAAAGAAGCAGTCTCTAACCATCAGCACTGGTGGAAACGGGCATGAAAGCGAGGCTGTGAGGGATAGACTTACCACGTTTTCAATGGCAGCCGCTGTAAAAAGCTATGTTTGAGTTTTGTGTCTTCTGAAATTCCTTGGAAAGATGAATTTGCAGTTTCATCAGCAGAACAATCCAAAAATAACAGTACAACCCACTGAAGTAACTGCCTATCCCTCTGCCTCGCTTTCATTCCTGTTAAAAATCAAAGATGGCACTGCTGTGAATGAGGTCTATAGAGGTCTGAGGAAAAATCAGCCAGTCAGGCAACTGTCTGGTCTTGAACGGGCTTTGATTTAGTGATTTGATGACAATTAAGCAAAGTCTTCCCAAATTCCCATTATCATATAATGTGTTTTATGTATTTCTGAAAATGATTACATTCTTATAAGAAAACAATGCTCTTTTTTTTTTTCAATTACAAAGTACATACATTTGTATTTATTTATATATTAGTCAGAATTGCGAGTTATAAAGTCAGAAATGCGTGATATTAGTCAGAATTGTGTGATATTAGTCAGAATTGCGAGTTATAAAGTCTGAATTGCGTGATATTAGTCAGAATTATGAGTTATAAAGTCTCAATTGCGTGATATTAGTCAGAATTGCGTGATATTAGTCAGAATTGCGAGTTATAAAGTCTGAATTGCGTGATATTAGTCAGAATTGCGAGTTATAAAGTCTGAATTGCGTGATATTAGTCAGAATTGAGAGTTATAAAGTCTGAATTGCGTGATATTAGTCAGAATTGCATGATATTAGTCAGAATTGCGAGTTATAAAGTCTGAATTATGTGATATTAGTCAGAATTATGCGTGATATTAGTCAGAATTGCGAGTTATAAAGTCTGAATTGCGTGATATTAGTCAGAATTGCGAGTTATAAAGTCTGAATTGCGTGATATTAGTCAGAATTGCGTGATATTAGTCAGAATTGCGAGTTATAAAGTCTGAATTGCGTGATATTAGTCAGAATTGCGTGATAGTCAGAATTGCGAGTTATAAAGTCTGAATTGCGTGATATTAGTCAGAATTGACAGTTATAAAGTCTGAATTACGTGATATTAGTCAGAATTGAGAGTTATAAAGTCTGAATTGCGTGATATTAGTCAGAATTGAGAGTTATAAAGTCTGAATTGCGTGATATTAGTCAGAATTGCATGATATTAGTCAGAATTGCGAGTTATAAAGTCTGAATTGCGAGTTATAAAGTCTGAATTGCGTGATATTAGTCAGAATTGCATGATATTAGTCAGAATTGCGTGATATTAGTCAGAATTGCGAGTTATAAAGTCTGAATTGCGTGATATTGGTCAGAATTGCGAGTTATAAAGTCTGAATTGTGTGATATTGGTCAGAATTGCGAGTTATAAAGTCTGAATTGCGAGTTATAAAGTCTGAATTGCGTGATATTGGTCAGAATTGCAAGTTATAAAGTCAGAATTGCGTGATATTAGTCAGAATTGAGCGTTATAAAGTCTGAATTGTGTGATATTAGTCAGAATTGCGAGTTATAAAGTCAGAATTGCGTGATATTAGTCAGAATTGAGCTTTATAAAGTCTGAATTGTGTGATATTAGTCAGAATTGCGAGTTATAAAGTCTGAATTGTGTGATATTAGTCAGAATTGCGAGTTATAAAGTCTGAATTGCGAGTTATAAAGTCTGAATTGCGTGATATTGGTCAGAATTGTAAAATAAAAAAAGATTTGAGCATCGTTAACGGTATGAAAAGAAGCAGTCTCTAACCATCAGCACTGGTGGAAACGGGCATGAAAGCGAGGCTGTGAGGGATAGACTTACCACGTTTTCAATGGCAGCCGCTGTAAAAAGCTATGTTTGGAGTTTTGTGTCTTCTGAAATTCCTTGGAAAGATGAATTTGCAGTTTCATCAGCAGAACAATCCAAAAATAACAGTACAACCCACTGAAGTAACTGCCTATCCCTCTGCCTCGCTTTCATTCCTGTTAAAAATCAAAGATGGCACTGCTGTGAATGAGGTCTATAGAGGTCTGAGGAAAAATCAGCCAGTCAGGCAACTGTCTGGTCTTGAACGGGCTTTGATTTAGTGATTTGATGACAATTAAGCAAAGTCTTCCCAAATTCCCATTATCATATAATGTGTTTTATGTATTTCTGAAAATGATTACATTCTTATAAGAAAACAATGCTCTTTTTTTTTCAATTACAAAGTACATACATACATATACATATACATATACATATACATATACATATACATATACATACATACATATATATATATATATATATATATATATTATATATACATACACACCGTATATACCCGAATATAAGACTTATTCTGAATATAAGACGACCCCCATTTTCCAGACTTATTTTTGTGGAAAAAGGTGCTCGCCACCTCCGAACATTGCATTCTGTGACTCCAAATTTTTTGGCAGCTTTGCAATTATTAGATGATTCTGCCTCATTCACGACCATAAGTTTAAAGTTGCCGTCATAACTGTTTCGAACGTGTTGGTTTATTTGACCAACTTTTGAAGCTCTTTTCTCAAAATGATATCTTGACTTCTCCATGGCGGCACTTTACTGTTTATTTAATTCATCACACTGTCACTAATTACGTCGCCTATCGTGTTGGCGCCCTCTACTGCTTCCCCTGCTTTCTCCCTTTCCCCCCGTGATTTTGTCTATATCGCGAATATAAGACGACCCCCCATTTTTCAGCCTATTTTTAGGACACAAACCTAGTCTTATATTCGGGTATATACGGTATATATATTACTCACAATTCATGTAAATATTGAATGATTGATTGCAAGTGTATCCTGCTTGGTATCGTTACATTGGTATCCTTATAACTCAGAAGATGGTTTGATATATGATATATATATATATATATATATATATATATATATATATATATATATATATATATATATGATATATGATATATGATATATGATATATATATATATATATATATATATATATATGTTTAATTTAGGGATGCACGATATCGGCCGATATATGTTAATTTTTTATGTTATCGTTATTGGCCCAATAAGAACATTTGGCCGATATATGAGGCGATAAATAATAGTTTTTTCCTTCAGCTGAGACACTTCAGAGGCGCATTGTTCGCCATTATGTTTTTGAATTGCTTGAAATATGATTGAAATCACTTCAAAAAGAAAAATACAGATAAGTGCAACATGTGCAGCTCAAGTCTGTCATGTACATACAATTATAAGGAGAACATCATAATTGTGTGCTTGGGACATGGCTTTTAATGGTGAGACTTTACATTTTTGAGAGCCTTAGTACAAAAACAAGATTTATCACCCATTGTATCAGTTATCGGCTTTCAAATATAAAGAATTATCGGTTTTCGCAAAATTTTCATATTGGTGCATCCCTAGTTTGATTCAATGTGTTACTTGCCATTTATTTGTAATTATTTGTGAAATATACCTGCAATTTTTGAGTTCCTGCCAAAATAGCAGTAAAATCTTACAAATAAATATAACAAATTATATTTAAATGTATAAATTGAACAAAAAATATTAAATCTCATTTATCATAATTTATTTTATTTTAGGATAAAACGTCACCAGGACGTTTCGTGAGATTCACCCTGACAAGTCAGTTCTCCATTTAAACTCAACACAAAACTCAAATAAAATCATTACAAATCAGCTAATATAAAAAATGATAGAAAAAGCCAGTTCAACTAAAGAGCTACCACCCATTCCTTCGCGTCTATCAGCTCTCAAACAAGAATACATAGAGAGAAGCTGTTTATCAGCCGAACATGTCTGCACTATATCAGCATAAATCCATGACAAAGCATAAAGCTTAGCGTCTAGGGTCAGGTGTAACAATCCATGGCCTCGTTTGACAAATATCACAATTCCTCTCAGGCAAGCTATCGTTCAGCACGGCAGCTGTGAACTGACAGCTCTGCAGGTTAATGGCATACTGATTAAATGAGACGTGTGTTAATGTTGACAAGGTTAGGGCCTGATAAATCACATGTGGTATGAATTTCAATGCCAGCTACTGGGCTGCTGCTCTATCAGTGTAATTGGCTGTACCCTGTACGAATAATTTATTTACATTTCACCACAGTTAATTGGCCGTGATGCCTCTACAAATATGAGCTGCATTGCAAATAATGTAATGTGTTATGAAAGTACTATGGACAGTATCAGGCTGGAAGGGATCTGGAAAAAGATCCAAAGTTTTGACAAACAAGCATATTCCAATTCATATAAATGTGTAAAATACATCAACCTCACATCCGTAATAAAAACGAAAAGGTCAAGGATGTGTCAAAACCATTCATCAGCAATATTCAAAAGTAATTCGCTTTCTAAACAACATTAAAGTAACATTAAACACTGCCATTTCATCTTCACTTCATCCAATCTGAGAAAACAGTAGACTTGAGTGTAAATACATGAATTTGCTTCAAGAAGCGCAACTGATAAGGACATAGGCAAATAGATCAAACACATCAAAGTAATTAGACACAGTTACTTACTCTCCGCAATGACGCGTTGTCCTGTCCAGTCGTCATTGATAACTTGTATATTCCCATAATGAACATCGCTGAAGAAAATCCGATTTGTTCCATGCGTTTTCTGCCGATGATCAAAGGCCAAAGCTATAATGTTCTTAAAATAATTTGGGTTCTCATACGCTCTGATGGGGGAGTTGAGGTTAGTCTCGTCCGACAGATGAATACTCCTCAAGACGGTCCTCTCGGAGTAGAGCAGGTAACCCTCGTACTTGTTGCACCTGAGTCCATCCTGAGCAAGATATCCGTGAGCGCAAGCACAGGTTTTCCGGTTATTCCCCAAGTAGAAACAAATTTGCTGGCATCCTCCGTTAGCTCTGCTGCAAGCGTTCGTACCTGGGTAAGTCGGAAAATCAGAGATCAGGCTTCCTACGAATGATATCACCAAACCTAGATTTGAGACTGCTTCAGCATGCAAACAAAATTCTAAAGTAATTTGAAACAGTTCACTCAAAAATGTCAAGAAAGTCAGTACGGCGTAAGGATTTCATGTTTGGGTGAGCTATTCCACTACTGTAATGTTGACAGCAAGTCTAATTGATCTCTTTTACATGTGTGTCAGTCAGCAGGTGTTCATTTATAAGCAGGAGTGTGTAATCCTGCTCCTGGAGGGCCACTTTCCTATCGGGTTTAGCTCTATTCCTCATTAAACACCCCTGAAGCAGCTAATCAAGGTTCCAGGTGAGTGTGTTGAAACAGGTTGGAGCTAGGTGGCCTTCCAGGAGCGGAATTGGACAACCCTGCTTTATCTTGGATAAACGTCTGAATGTACTTGTGTGCACTGGTGCAATGTTCAAAGAACAGGAAAACTGCCATTAAGTGAAACCTCAACCTTTCTCCCGATCCTGGTTAAAGACCTTCACATCTTTCAGACTGACGCCCAAGCCGCTCCTGATAGTCACCACGTCCACGGCATCTTTCTTGGAAGCACGGCGGATGGATCCGTTGGCGTAGGCTCTACCGTCATGGGGGCACAAGACCAAAAGTTTGACACTTGCTAATCAATGGCCCACGACTAATTAAATCCAAATAACTCATTAAAATACAGTACACAGCTGGTCTAACAGAAGGTGAGGTAACCCATCCTTGGGATGACATTGAACTGAGGGAGATTCTGAAATAATCAAATGTGTCTTCTTGCGCTAGTATTGTGACCTTGTAGGGAAAGTGGGACGGTATCTGCTTTCTTGGGCCATTCGTAGAGACTGTAACATTTATGGAAAAATAAATTACCTGTCAGACCAGAAGAGGTAAGCCCCAAAGACTGCTATGGAAAACATATCCACCCCACTCGATGAGAACACAATCTCCCTCTGCTCACCCCGCTCAAGGTTGATTCTTTCGATCTTGTTGTTCCGGGCATCACACCAGTATAATTTATTTTCCTGCAATGCAGTTGCAAGACGAACTTCATGCATCTATTGTATTAAGAATGAAGGGTTATATGTTCTCAGTGCCTTAAAGCTGCTAGTTAAGCCATGAAATCAACATAGACTGCAGCGCGCCTGCAACGTAAGCACTTCAGCCAAGTAGAGAAAGCAGACCTGGTAGTCTATGGAGACGCCGTTAGGCCTTGCTAGTCCGGTGCTAACAAGCACGGATTGCTCTGAACCATCGAGACGTGACCTGGAGATGGTAGGACTCTGGCCCCACTCTGTCCAGAAGAGAAACCTGCATGAATTCAAAGGAAATACGATTAGTCTTCCTGAGGAATTTTGACCTTTACACATCTTGAACTCAAAGATTTATCTTCAGTTACAATGAAAACAAGCATAATGCTGTGTTCAAGGCTTCTTGAGAAGTTCAGAAACCCTTATTAGAATTAATTCACAGTCCATTTCTAAGTGAAATCAGAAAGAAATGTGCACATTTTAAAATGTGAAAGTGACATGTGAAGGCCAAGTATGGTAACCCATACTCTGAATTTGTCCCCATTTAACCCATACAAGTTCACACATATTAGAAGTAACACACACTGCAAACTGTGGACACACACACCGGAGCAGTGGGCAGCCATTCACCGCAGCGCCCGGGGAGCAATTGGGGGTTAGGTGTCTTGCTCAAGGCTACCTCAGTCATTTCCTGCCGGTATTGAGAACTGAACCTGCAACCTTCGGGTTACCAGTCTGATTCTCTAACCATTAGGCCCCAGACTTTCTTATCTAATCCTAAAAGGTGCATATTTGCACCTTAAGAGTAGTGAAATGTACCCCAAAGGTACTACTTTGTACTATGTTTTAGGGGTAAATAAGGTACACGGATGTCCGTTTAAGAGTACTGCCCCAGTGACAAACTCTTGTACCCTTAAAAGTAGTTTTTCTCCTGAAAGTGTAAAAGAGATAAAATGGCTAACATGAACTAGAACATGACTAGATTTTATCCATAAGGGTCTGAGTGGATCATTAAAAGTGGTCTCCATATGACAGACTCTGAAGAGTAGAAGTTAAAAATTGAGTCCTTGGTGAGGTCAGAAAAAGAAAAGTCATTTCAGGTGAAGGCAATTTTGTTCAAGATTATGAGGACAATTTGTTTCTTTTTGGAATAACATTCACCAATGAATATTTCACAAGAAGACCAAGCATTTGTAAGAAAAAGGCTCTTCCAATGTCATATTGGTTTTAAAACTGCTACAGGAATCTTTGAAGCTGTTCCAGGTAAAATAATTATATTTCTTCCTAATCTCACAGACCAATTTCTGAGTAAGATAGAGAGTAAAGAACCCCAAAATAGATGAAGCCACATGATATTAGGGATCTGAAATATGTTGACGCTTAATGTTTATACTCCAACTTGCAACAGTACAAAGCTGTATTTAATGAGATCACTCATTACAAACATGAGGTCAAGATTATGATGGCCTCTCATATTAGAATACATGCAGAGGAAATTATAAGGCCTTTAAGGAGGACGTACATCTGCAGTTAACAAGCTTCGAGGTGCTAATTGCAGACGCTAACTGTTCTCTAGACAATCATAGGTCATTTGTTTAAATGCTTTTGCCACACTTGGGTGAAATTGAAGCTTGGCAGTGGAGGAAAATAAACCACAGTGCAATACATACCCTTTCATCGGGTGAACCGCAATGGCTCTGGGTTGATCAAGTCCGTCAGATATCACCACGGCACGGTACATACCGTTCAACCGAGCAACCTCAATGAGATTTAAGCCATGGTCCGTCCAGTAAATATTACCTTTGGATGCAAAGCAACAAAGACCCTGAACCAACAGAGAAACAATAAGCCCGACAACATCAAGGCTACTTGGAAAAGCATAGAAATGCTAAAAGAAGAGAAACAGACGCACCTGCAATCCAGTCCACTGCAAGTCCTTCGACGCGTCCAAGACCGCTTGTGACGATGTCCTCTCTCCAGGTCTGATCTCGACTGGATCTAGAGATTCTGTTGGAGCCCATGTCTGTCCAGTACAATGTGTCATTTCCTAAAAAAAAACATTATTCAAATGTTTGACTAGTTAGCATAGACTAGTTATAATGATATGTGACCCTGGACCACAAACCCAGTCATACGTTGCACAGTTATATTTGTGGCAATAGCCAACAATACATTGTTTTGTTGATTTGTCTTTTATGCCAAAAATCATTAGGATATTAAGTAAAGATCATGTTCCATGAAGATATTTGGTACATTTCCTACTGTAAATATATCAAAAATGTATTATTAGTAGTAATATGCATTGCTAAGGACTTCATTTGGACAACTTTAAAGGTGATTTTCTCAATATTTTGACTTTTTTGCACCCTCAGATTACAGATTTTTAAATATTGTTCTATCCTAACAAACCATACGTCAATGGGAAGGTTATTTATTCAGCTTTCAGATTATTTATAAATCTCAATTTCAAAAAATGTACCCTTATGACTGGTTTTGTGGTCCAGGGTCACATATAACTACCTTAGTAAGGGACAAAGAGCATATTTATTTAGTCATGTACAATTTAGACCCTGGAGCACAAAACCAGTCATAAGTCGCACAGGTATATTTGTGGTAATAGCCAACAATAAATTGTATGGGTCAAAATTATAGATTTTTCTTTTATGCCAAAAATCATTAGGATATTAAGTAAATATCATGTTCCATGAAGATATTTGGTAAATTTCTAACCGTAAAATATATAAAAAATGTAATAATATTAGTAATATGCGTTGCTATGGACTTAATTTGGACAATTTTAAAGGTGATTTTCAATAATACATTATTTTTTTGCACCCTCATATTCCAGATTTATAAAACATACATCAATGGAAAGTTATTTATTCAGCTTTTGGATTATGTATAAATCTTAATAAAAAAAATAAAAATAATAACAATTACTCTTAAGACTGGTTTTGTGGTCCAGGGTAACATATATTGGTTCCATATTGAAATATCGACTACATTATCGAGGCCAGCTAGTAGTTGCTGTGCGAGTAAACCTCACTCCTCTGATCTCAAGAGACAGACGCTCTAGCGACTGACGCTAGAGGTTGCAGTCTTTAGCCTCCTTGTTAGAGCATCTGACTCTCATACCGGCGGACCGTTCGAGTCTCACTTGGAGTAGGCGGTTCAAACAGTAGGGGTTACATAAACTTAATTTTACATGCTAATTGCCCTTATTTCAATTTCCTTTGCTGTCATCATCTCACTAATATATATTCTTTTTCTGTTTTCATTTTATACATTTTTTTTTTTGTGTGTGTAATTTTATTGTGTGCTTTTGTAATTTTATTAGTCACTGTTTTTAAGCATCCCGGTGTATGTGTATTCATTTTATTTCAGCTTTAGCTCTTTTAGAACATCAAATTAAACTTACTGCTTTGTCAACTATGTTGATGGCCAATTTGGAATAAACAAGGCTCCAAAAAAAAAAAAAAATATATATATATATATATATATATATATATATATATATATATATATATATATATATATATATATATATATATATATATATATATATATATATATATATATTTTATTTTTTTTTTTTTTTTTTTTTTGTAAAGAGTGGCATATTAAGCTTTACCTACAAAAACAGGTCTGCTCCAACTGGCCAAAATATCTTTGCCATTTTGATCTCATTCAAACCCATCTCTTCTCCAAAACAACAGAACCAAAAATAAAAGCCCAAAGTGTTCATGGCTCCCATGGTCTGTCCTCTTTAAAACGCTTTTATGAAAATTGGCCAAGTGGCCGCATGACTTTATACGGAGCATTTTGCATCACCAGCTCCACGTCCACTTAAAAATTTACATTATACTATATCCCTTTTGACAAAAACCCCAATGGAAGCCCAATCACATTGTAATGAGACATCGCCTCATCTGTCCAGCTAATCTGTTTCGATTATCTTCCATCTGTCATAACAGCATATCTCCATTCTTCACCTCATCTCACAATGAAAAAAAAATATATAGACATGCAATGCAATGCCAATATTTGCTCTATCATGCAAATGGAAAGCTGCAAACTGTCTGTCGCTGATGCAAAGAGTGGCATTTCTGTCTCAGTGCGGAGACAGCTGTCCAATTACTGCACTAGATAAATCTGCCCGAATTACTGCAGATTCCCTGCAAATAAAAGTTTTCCCCATGTCAAGGGGTGATATATTGTTGTACACATGGCATGGCAATGCCTAATTGCTTTGGTTTCTAACTTCAATTCAAAGGTTTAGGAAAATAACAATAACAGGTCACTTTAGAATCAAACAGTTGTACATAACTGTAGCCAGTAGTACTTGAGTGATCATCATTTTAAATATGTTTCATTGGTTCATTGAAGGTAAAAACTTTTTAATGAGGAAAACAATATAAAGTACATCTGTATATATTATGTGTGTGTGTGTGTGTGTGTGTGTATATATGTTTTTCTAGCCTGGTGGGGACTTCAACCTGAATGCACACAGACTCATGGTCCTGAATGCACTCAGTGTCACCGTGGGGACCTAAATTGAGGTCCCCATGGGTACAAAAGCTTATAAATCATACAACATTTTTTAAATGTAAAAATGCAGAAAGTTTTGTGTGATGGATAGGTTTAGGGGTAGGGTTAGTGTAAGGGGATAGAATATACGGTTTGTACCATATAAAAACCATTACGTCTATGGAGAGTCCCCAGAAAGATAGCGCACCAGACAAAAGTGTGTGTGTGTGTGTGTGTGTGTGTGTGTGTGTGTGTGTGTGTGTGTGTGTGTGTGTGTGTGTGTGTGTGTGTGTGTGTGTGTAAAAATTATTAAATACATTTCCTTTGTGATTTAATAATTCATATAATTGAAATAAAACTGAAATAATAACATAAATAAATAAATAAATACAATTTGACAAATTAAATCTACATAAAAATATTAAATGAAAATGAAAAAAAATGCTGACTTGATGAATAAATGAAACAAGTATGTTTTAATTGAAATACTAAAATTACTAAAAATTTTATTGAAAACGAATTCAAAATATGAATATAATAGTGTATAAATAATGCTAAAACAACACTGATACTGTGTATGTCAGTAAAAGTTTTTTTTTTCATTAATTAATATTATAAAATAATAAATATAAAAATAATCAATCATCAGATAAAAGTGCACTTACCAGCATGATAGTCCAGACCCACAGTGAACAGAGTGCCAGTCAGCGGCATCAAAACTTCTGAGTTATCGCTGGGATCAAGAGACAGTCCTCTTATCCCTTCATTAACGGAGTACATCAGGAAAGACTGAAGACCTACCAAAGAGTCAACCGGAAAAAAAAAAGAAAAAAAATTCTAATGAACCCTGCTTTTAAAAATAATGAATACCTCTGAGATCCAAAGGTTAATTAGGTACGTACGCTTAGGTCAGAACTAACGGTCGTACCTTCACAGGTGGACCGGTCTGGACGAAGGTTGTAGCCCGTAGTACAAGAACAAGTCCGAGTGGATTCTGAGGTGGGCAGGCACAGCTGAGAACACCCGCCGTTGTTCGGCACGCAAGGATTGCGACCTACGAAGAGAACGCGCTCATCATTCGTGAAGGCCAACAGGTGTATCTAATGCAAATCTGTCAAAACCTTCTAGCTTGTGTACTTTCTTAAACCAATTTCAGGAACATCACAAACACAAAAACAGGAAAAAATGGTGGCGCTTTGACTTTGTTCATCGGACACCTTGTCAGAAACACCCCAGTTAGCTCATTTGAAGTGGCGTAATGAGACGGGCCTTCGCTCCCATGAGGTCCGTGTCAGAGAGATAAATGAGGGAGCTAATTGGTATGAGGAGATTTGAGAAGGAAGCAAAAAGATTTACCTTAAAGAGCCTCTAATTGCCGTTTTTTTTTAAATCCTAATAGAGCATTGAGAGGATCAAGCACTCCTCCGCTAATAGACCTGTCAGTGATATGAATGTCCCTCACCATAATTCATAAAGAGCGAGGGGCTTTGACAATGTGTGGCTGTAGAAACATAACCACTGTCCAAGTCATGTGCTACCTCACCTTGTAGAAATGACAAGGATCTTTTTTGTTCTTTTTTTTTTTTTTTAAATTGGCATTAAAGGAACACTCCACTTTTTTTGAAAATAGGCTCATTTTCCAAGTCCCTTAGAGTTAAACAGTTTTACCGTTTTCTAATCCATTCAGCCGATCTCTGTATCTGGCGGTAGCACGTTTAGCATAGCTTAGCATACATCACTGAATCGGATTAGACCATTAGCATCGAACTCAAAAATGAAGACTTTCAATATTTTTCTTATTTAAAACTTGACTCTTCTGTAGTTACATCGTGTACTAAGAACGACTAGACCGATATGGCTAGGAACTATCCTCTCATTCCTGCGTAATAATCAGGGAACCTTGCTGCGTACCATGGGTGCAGCGCCGCAATGATAGTACGCAGAGCCTGAAAGTAGTCCCCAGCTAGGTAACTTCCAATGTGACCGGCACTATGTTTGTGTAGTTGCAGCCGGTAAATTAGGTAGTGGATTTACCTGTGCGATTAGCCATGGCTCTGTGCATTGTAAAGGGCTGTGATAGTAAGTCGAAGGTGTATTCTACCTTCATGTTTCACAGAATACCAGCGAAAAACAAGGAATGAAAGAATCAATGGTTGGCTGCTCTGAACATAGATATTTTCCTGCATTGAAAATTATTTGGCGGCCGCCAAAACAAATTTTTGTTCTTCTGAATCGTCTCTCACAAATGTACAAGGCACGCTCCCTGTGCCAACAGGTTGTCATGTTGGTTAAGTTAACCTATTTTCAGGCACTGCGTAATATCATTGCGCCGCTGCACCCATGGTACGCAGAAAAGTTCCCTGATTATTACGCAGGAATGAGAGGATATCGGCATATCGGCCAAGAAAATCACAACTTTTCATTTTTCGTCAGTTTTAGTACACAATGTAACTACAGAAGAGTCAAGTTTTAAATAGGAAAGATATTGAAAGTCTTTGGTAATTTTTTTGCGAGATGCTAATGGTCTAATTCGATTCAGTGATGTATGCTAAGCTATGCTAAAAGTGCTACCGCCAGATACAGAGATCGGCTGGATGGATTCAAAAACGGTAAAACTGTTTAACTCTGAGGGACTTGAGGGATAGGGAAAATGTGTTCCTTTAATGAAATAAAAGTCAGAGCTCTAGTGGTCATGGAAAGTCGGGAAGTATTTTTCAGGCCTTATATTATGTATATATAATATAATTCTGAATGTCATGGACAGTTTTATAGTATAGTAGTAAATTCAACAAGTTGCTTTTTGTGAGTTTTATAAAATATGTAGTGCTGTCAAACGATTAATCATCCAATTGATTGCATCCAAAATAAAAGTTTGTGTTTACATAATATATGTGTTTGTACTGTGTATAATTATTATGTATATATAAATACACACATATGCATGTATACATTTAAGAAAGTTTATATATATTATTAAAAAAATCTATCACTTAGAGATGAGCGATATGATCATAATCCTATATCCAAATATAGTTATTTTAGTTAGACAAAGAGACTAATTACAAGCATATAGGAAAATAAACTACAATAGAGCATAAATACAATAGACCTACTACCTGAAAAACTTCAAGCACTAGAAATACTACATACATTTATAAAGTAATCAAATATAAACACTGCATTAAATGTGTACATTAAATATACATTTATTCTTATTAAAGTTACAAAACTGATTCAGTTGAAATCAGCGAGTAGAGATTTTCTCTCTTTTGTTGTTTGATTAACATTAATGACACAGATGACAGCAGGAATATTAGGCTGCTGTCACTTTAAGACTGACTGCATGGATCCAATATACCGTTACACGTGTTTTCTTTCTCAACTGTTTACGCTCAGTTACAACTTAAATGACCGTGTTTATGAGGATACTTGCAAAGACGGTCATTTTGACACATAAGTAGGTGTATTTAACCATTTGATCCCAATTAGGCGGCAAAAAGAACTTAGTTCAGTACTCACACGCTCTATGAGTCTCTCTTTCACTGCTTATTGCGCTTCAATGGTTTAAATCACTTGTTTTAAAATCGCAATGCTTAAAAACGTATGCAAATAATACGATTTTGTGACGGCCCAGCACAGCAACGTCACATTACTGCGATAGAGGTGAAAAATTTTAAGCAGTCGACAAATTTTTACCGCTTAATCGTGACTAGTGGTATATTGCCCACCCCTATTGTCCATACATAAAATGCAAGAAACAAGTTTAAAATGTCAATGAAGGGAATTCAGTGATCAAAAGGTGTGGGAACCCTTGATATTGCTGGTTCTTGTTGCTGTTTTCTTTTTACTTTAAAAGAAAAACAGATTTGATCTTAGTCACTCTTGTCAATTTGTTGAGTTTGGGTTTTATTTGAGACAAAACATTCAGAGATATGTTTTCCTTTTACCTTTCTGACTGTCTTTGTCATACACTTTGATGTGGACCACGCCTGTGGTCTTATTCCGAAGAACCGTCAGGTTTTTTCCGTCCCGCTTGGTAACGGTCCCCAGCTGAGCGAGAACATCGTCCGCCCACCATAACTTCCCACCTAGAGAGTAAGATGCGTTTGAACAAGATGGGAAAACACTAAAATCTCTAGTTGACAAGCACTTTCTTTTTTTTCCAACATCAAGATTTCAGGTTAAAATTGATATGAAAATAAAATAAATGTCACCATTTTGTTTTTACATAACAAATATTTCTGTATTTCTTATGCCTGCCCAAATTCTGTTAAAATGTTATGTGGGAAATCTTCTTCATTTTTAAAATACTTAAGATTAACATGACATCGGCTCAACCAATTGCATGAATTTGGGGCGGGACTATCTGTTGGTCAAACCAATGGAAGATGAAAGGAAACCTGTTTGAAAACAAACAAAACAAAAGAATTTCTCTATTGAATATTTTTACTTTATTTCAACATTATAAAATAATACAATTATATTTTATTATATAGTATTACTTTTTTATAATAAATAATTATTAAATGATTAATAATATTATTAATATTATTAGTAGTATTTATTATTTATATATAATATATTTAAAATACATCAAAATAAATATTATTTAAATGAATATTAAATAAATAAATAAAGAGATAGACAGACAGACAGACAGATAGATAATAATAATAATAATAATAATAATAATAATAATAATAATAATAATAAATATGTTTGACCTGTCAGTTAATAAAGGGTAAAAAAACATGCATTTTAATTATAAAATAATTACAAAAGGACCTACTTCTTTTCCATTTTTATATAAAATATCTATATCTATACTGATCCTCTCTGAAACTGAACTGGGATGAAATTGAACTTCTTTACTGATGTGTTTTTATCCATGCTGTATTTCTTTGCTGCGGACAGCACACTGCAAATCCACTAAGCCCTATAGCGTGTCAACTCAGCCTTAAGAAATGGTACAACACAGAGGAAAACATCCAGGACTCAGTGCTCACACACCGTCTGTGATTACACATCATAAAAAGGAATGCAAGTGTGCCGCAGTCTCCCAACGTCCCTTTCCCCCGTGACCCGAACCGCTCACGAAGAGCTACACATTCCTTCGCCCGTATTACTCGCGAGTCGTGTCTTAGATTGAAGGAGGAGACGTCCCCTGGCGCCAAACCACACCACCGTACCTCTGCTCTACCCACCCTCTCAGCACTTACGAATCCCATAGGTGCGAGCAGCCGCATTTTAGTCCCCTGGCAGCCCTGAATGGATTACATACAGACGCCAAAAGCAAGCAGGACTATTCTTAGTGCTCGGCCTGAGTTGAAGCTATCAGCCGCTGGCAGACACAAGCCCTCGGAAAATGAATTACGAAGAACAGTCTTAGTGTATACTTCACGTAGGGCACAGCGGAGGATCGTTTAGATGCTCTATGGCAGAGAACGTTCCTTAATGGAGTTAGGGTACATATTTAATTTGATGCAAATGAAACAAGGATGGAAATGTAGAGATTTTCACACACCGTTGTAATATATTAGTGCATACAAATATTGGATTGGCATTTCACAAATGTTAAAAGGTAAAATGCAATATAATTGAAAGGATTATACTTCAAATGTACTTTTGTGATGATGTGTACAGATTAAGTAAACTGAAATGCATCTCTCTTTTGTGGGAAAAAGTAAGTAGACCCCTATATATCACCTAAAATTACAATCAAGTTCAAATTAGCAGAACATTGGTAAATAGGCCGCGCATTATTTAAAGCTCTGTACACCTTTTGGTCAAGAACATGTTACCAAGATCGAAAACAATCTAAACTAAATGTTAAAAGTAGCTTAAAAACTTTAAATAGTAAGGGTGCACTTACTTTTTCACAAAAGTCAATTGGAATCTTTCATTCAACAAAAATAGCTATGCAAATTCAAAGTCCAACTGTCATTTTTAATTGTTAAATTATATGGCATTTAGTCATCAATACAGTTCAAATAAAGTTCTAGTTTCAATAAGTCAAAATGTGTTAAAAATAACTTTTAATGGGGGTGCACTTACTTTTTCACAACACTATACTGGCTAATACTTTTTTTCATTAAACCTCCTGCAAAAATAACTAGATTGTGTAAATCATGTCTTTTCGTCCACTGAATGTGTCGACTTTCATCGTACATAAAAGTGAAGTTGCTTTTATCCCTCATTTTCATTCATCACATGAAATACTTCCCAAATAAGGTCCAAAAGTTCTTCAAGTGGAAGACTGAATAGACTATGTCATATTAAGACAAAATGAAAATGGAAGCAAAGTCATTAATAATTCATTATCTCTTTACTCGTTTCCTTACTCCCGGGACTGCTGGTAAAAAAAAACCGGGTTAATCAGACATTAATATTAAACAAATGAGTGTAATAATCAAATGGCCATGAGACGAGAACCCATGTATCGGACGAGGTTCGGTTGTTTCATCTGACAGAACAGAATGTAAAAAGAAAGGTGGAAATAAAGTGAGAGAGAGAAACAATGCGAGAAACGTCAGTCAGTCCGTTTCTCTGCTGTATGAGTTCTAGGTTTCCGTCTTGTTTGATTCAATAGCTTGTATTTGCCTTCTAATATATGGCTCTACATAACAATATACGGCTCCACATAAATGAGGGGAATAAACGGTGTGGCTAACCAGAGAACACACTTCTCGACCATCACTCCATTACCATCGCGGAGCCGCGGTTTGCTGAGATACTGTTCAGTCTGATTGTATTAGCAGTTGCCAACATCAGTATCTGATTGTGAGAGGCTTTGAGAAGATGATAAAGTAGAAGCGAGAACAGGTTGTTCCTCAGGGTTTAATCGAATAATACCTTCCCATTCGGCATGTTTGGCATTCCAATTGCATTTTATTAAGGTTAGCGATGGACTTGGCTGGGAAGATGATTTATCTGCTACACAGTCCTTAAGATTCAAGTTCCTTTACCTCAGGTTCATTGTACAAAATATTACACAGCCTCTCCTACTGAGAAATAGGCGTGGGTGGAATAAGCAAAATTAAATGAGTTATAATTTGCATGGCTTTAAAATTACATTTCACAATATAGTTGTTTCAGGAAATTATAAAATATTAATATACTACACAAGCATGTAGTGATGCCTATGGTTGGATATTGCAGTGAATCATATACTCTATGTAAAATACTTGCATACACAAATGTATAAGTGTACATATATTGTATATTTAAACATTCTAAAATCTAATTGGATGAGTTACATTTCAAGCCATTGTATAATTTTTTTTTTTAAAAACTCTGACAGCCCCATGATAAAATATCTACCCAAAATACAGATGAATTTCTACCTATCGGGATACCACCACAAACCTCAAAATGTATTTGTTAGGCCTAATTAAAATGCTTCCAGAACTTCTCTCCCTGGGAAGTCAGGACGTTTTATCTCCTGAAAGCTGAAGGTGAGATATTTCAAACAGCAGAATTGATGACTTTAGCTGATAATCCTCTGGTTTTGAACCAGCTGTTTCACTCATAAACAGATTAACGTCAATCCACAAATGATGAAAGATGGGCACCGTGCTCCCAGAACCCTTTTCGACAGAGTTACGCACAGGTCAGAAGAAATGAATTCACAAAAACAAGAGGGGCAAATGGGCAAGTGCCTCATTGAGTTTCTTTATGTGAGAGAAAGACAATTAAATCGAAACACTATATGCTCACAGCAAAAAATAAATAAATAAAAATAAAATAATAATAATAATAATATATAATATATATATATATATATATATATATATATATATATATATATATATATATATATATATATATATATATATATATAATATATATATATATAAATAAAGAATATTTATAAATAGTTACAGAGAAAGAAAGAAAGTTTAGATAATGTTTTATGAAAATACAACACATTTTCCACCTCTGAAATGCTCTTTAATGCTAGCCATTTTGCCCTCATTTATGGTAGAATAAACTGGTAAAACCTTACAGTATAGCTCCATTAGTTAATCTGAAGTAACAATAAAAATAAAAATAAAAATCTAAAGCATTTATTAATCTTAAAGTTAATGTTAATTTTCTAATTTAAAATATAAATGTGTATATGTTAATAATAATTAATAACTGATCTAACATGAACTAACAATGAACCGTTGTATTTCTTTTTATTTAACAAAGATTCATAAATTGAGACAATGCATTGCTCATTGTTAGTTATTGTTAGTTAATGTATTCAATAAACCAGTCAGAGTGGCCTTGTAACATCCTGAAAGGGGTTTATTTTGTGATAATGAGGATTGGCCATAGATTATCCTACTTTTGACATGATTACTTACCAAATAAACGGACAAATAGAAGTTTAAATTCAGTTATTATGAGAGAGAGAAAAGAGGTTGCATTGCAAATTGAGATAAAATAATAAAGCAAAGCAAAACAAAAAGTAAAAAGAAGCCAAAAAGGCAACGCAAAGCAAAGCAAAACAAAACAAGTAAAGCAAAGCAGAAGTAAAGCAAAGCAAAACGAAAGAAAAAGCAAAATAAAAGTAAAGCAAAGCAAAACTAAAGAAAAAGAAAAGCAAAAGTAAAGAAAAGCAAAACAAAAACGAAAAGAAAAGCAAAATAAAAGTAAAGCAAAGCAAAACTAAACTAAAGAAAAGAAAAACAAACGTAAAGCAAAGCAAAACAAAAAAAACTAAAGAAAAAGCAAAATAAAAGTAAAGCAAAGCAAAATAAAAGTAAAGCAAAGCAAAGCAAAACAAAGCAAAGCAAAGCAAAGCAAATCAAAACAAAGCAAATCAAACAAAAAAACAAAAAAAAGAAAAAGCAAAGCAAAACAAAAGTATAGCAAAGCAAAACAAAGAACTAAAGAAAAGGAAAGCAAAACAAAAGTAAAGCAAAGCAAAAAACGAAAAGAAAAGCAAAGCACAGCAAAACAAAAGTAAAGCAAAGCAAAAAACAAGAAAAACTAAACAAAACTAAAGCAAAGTAAAACAAAAAATCAAGAAAACACAAAACAAAACTAAAGCAAAGTAAAACAAACAAAAAACTAAAGAAAAACAAAACAAAAATAAAGCAATGCAAAACAAAAAAACTAAAGAAAAAGCTAAAGCAAAACAAAAGTAAAGTAAAGCAAAGCAAAGCAAAAAGAAAAGAAAAACAAAACTAACATCTAATTTTTTTTTTTGACCACAGATTGACCAATCAAGGATTCCAGAAGTATCACAAAAATATAATTTCCCAACATTCATCTTCACTTTTTATAGGTCCAATCAAATCCAGAAGAGTAAAATCAAGTGTGTTCTACATTTTTTTGCGGCTGGATTTTCAGAAATGAGTACACGTTAAATGAGTTGAACACCATTTTACATTTACATTTGCTCATTTTTATACAGAGAAAATGAGAAACATCAAATCTTTATTGTCAATCATTTTCATTCGCACCTGCTAAATGAATAAATGTAAAAGTCAAAATAAATCTTTAGGATTTGTACTGAAACCCAACCGTGAGTCAGAATGCACACATAAGACGACAGAACAAATTAATATCTGTCTTTTGGCCAAGTCTCAAAAACCGGCAGAGCTGCTACAATCAGCAAACACAGCTGTGACATCAAAAGTCTTGAGTCATCAAAGTTCAAGAAAAAAACCCATGTCAGAACATGAATAGTGCAATTCAAACCCTCTGGAAACAACAATCTCCTGCAATTGATTTGTAATTGCAGTGTACTTAAACAGCTCCACAATTAGGCTTTAACAAAAACCCTGGAGCCCACATTCAGCATAAAAAGTATTCCTTATCACTCATACACCGCTGTTTAGAAACCATTTATACTGTCTATCACCATACTAATTAAATAGCTCCATTATTTGCTTGGTTATAATTAACCTTACTAAATTAATTCTGATGAAAACAGCCTTCACTCACCCATCACTGCTAATGCCATGGCTTTCCGTAGCTCTTTTTTCAAGCTGTCAATCACATCCAGGCCACTCCCATCCAGGTTACATCTATTAATGGTTCCATTTCCGGAACTTATCCAGTACAGCTTGTTGGCAGAGTAGTCAATCGACAACCCTAAAAATCACAAAGATGATGTGAAAACATTTAAAGGGATTGTTCATTTAAAAATAAAAATAATTATAATTATTTTTCTATGGAACGTTCTATTACTCAAAGAGTATGTTTCCACCAAATTAAGCACCATAGTCTATGGTGTTTGCAAATGAAAGACAAAACACAACAGAGCAAAGCCAAAGCAAAACAAAAACAAAAACAACAAAGAACAAAGAACAAACACAAAACCAAAAACAAAACAAAACAAAACAAAACAAAACAAAACAAAACAAAACAAAACAAAACAAAACAAACAAAACAAAAACAAAAAAAAAACAAAACAAAACAAAACAAAACAAAACAAAACAAAACAAAAACAAAAACAGCTACCCTATGGTGTTTGCAAATGAAAGACAAAACACAACAGAGGAAAGCCAAAACAAAAACAAAAACAAAGAACAAAACACAAAACCAAAACACAACAAAACAAAACAAAACAAAACAAAACAAAACAAAACAAAACAAAACAAAACAAAACAAAACAAAACAGCTACCCTATGGTGTTTGCAAATGAAAGACAAAACACAACAGAGCAAAGCCAAAACAAAACAAAAAAACAAAAAAAAAACAAAACAAAACAAAAAAAACAAAACAAAACAGCTACCCTATGGTGTTTGCAAATGAAAGACAAAACACAACAGAGGAAAGCCAAAACAAAAACAAAAACAAAACAAAACAAAACAAAACAGCTACCCTATGGTGTTTGCAAATGAAAGACAAAACACAACAGAGCAAAGCCAAAACAAAAACAAAAAAACAAAAACAAAAAAAAAAAAAAAACAAAAAACAAAAACAAAAACAAAAACAAAAAACAAAACAAAACAAAACAAAACAGCTACCTTATGGTGTTTGCAAATGAAAGACAAAACAAGAAAAAAAACAGCTAGTGTTGCTAATGAATTAGTTTATTGTGTTTGCAAATGAAAAACAAAACAGAGTGAAGCAAAAAAACAAAAACAAAACAACAACAAAAAACAAAGCAAAGCAAAACAACCAGAATTTTTTTTTTTTTTTTTTTTTTTTTAAATAACATTAAAAAAGAAAACGGTTATTTTAAATTGTAGTAATATTTCACATATTACTTTTTACTCTATTTATGATCAAATAAACAAAGCCTTGAGAGAGAAAATCAACAATCAGACAATATGGGTTTAGAATGATGCAAATTACAACAATTTTCATTTTATGGTGAATATTCGACGCTCAAGAGTACATAAAATGATCCAAAACTGTATTATTTGGATCTTTTCTTTTTTCCAAAGAGACGTTTCTGTTAAACATGGCTGATTTAAATAACAAAGAATTGAAAATGGTTTCATCTCATGAATATCAGCACACATCGTTGCCTACAAAATGTGTCTGGTTATTTGAAATCTGCAATTTCCCCTACGGCAAAGCATGTTTATTTGTGGCACCACATAAATAGTGTACAGAAAGGTTGTTTTCTGTTTTTATTTCCTTCATTCTCAATAATCCTTCCTTCACATCATAACGATAACCGCTGTTACTTAAGATTTGTCTCAGGCCATAATCACATGTACTGCGAGTGAAGGATATTTTTATTTTAATTATGAGTTGAGGGGAGAACAGGGAACATCTCAGAGAGCTATAACAATCATACCTTGGGCTACTTCTCAGACCAAATTATTATAGATATAATGATTTCAAAAGACACGGCCTAGAGGAAGGATGAGTTAATGGTGCTCTTACTCTCACATGCACTTACAGTATGTGTATGTACACATGGCCATGTACTTCTGCTAATGTTAAATAGATTGTTTTAAAACAATAGAGCTTTATTAAATATTTTTGCAAATGAAAACAGCACAGAGAAAGTCTAAAATCAAAGCAAAGTAAGATAAAAAGAAAACAGCTATAGTGTTGATAATGCCTTAGTGTATTCTGATTGCAAATAAAAGACAAAGCAAAACAGAGCAAAGCAATGCAAAAACAAAACAAAAAAAAAAAACAGTGACTATGTTTTTTGCAAATGAAAGACGAAACTAAAACAAAACAAAACAAAACAAAACAAAACAAAACAAAAAAACAGCTATTCTATGGTGGTTGTAAATGAAAGACAAAATACAACAAAGCAGAGCAAAAGAAAAAAAAAAAAAAGAGCTATTCTATGGGGGTCCGTGTATGTTGCGCAACATTCATTCGTTTTTCGATTTAATACTGAAAGTTGAAAAATTAGAAAACAGCTCATTTATTCCTTTTTTTTTATTTTATTTTATAAATTAAAAAACGAGAATTCGGCTTGCTTTTATATTTTTAGGTTCAGGGATAGAAAACGGATAAAAGGCTTGAATATTCGATTTCCACGTGTGGGCCTGCGTGAAACGCCCCTTTCCGCTGATTGGTCAACCTAAGATCAACCCGTGCCTCTTTCAGTTTTTCCACAGTTCCGTGGAGAATAACAGTCTTCCGTTCCTGGACAGATTCTTAAAGTGTTTATGACAAATAAACTCTCTCATCAAACAACCAGACTAATGCTGTGACACATCGCGCTGGGCAGGGACTAGAAAGGGTTTTCTTCTCTATAGGCATGGATTCGACAACAGTACGTGCAAGAGAAATATTAGCTGATTATTTCAGAAATATTAATGTAGGTTATCTTGCATCTGCACCCACATTACCCATCACCAGCTTACTTCTTTGGCACACTACTGGTTTTACTGAGTTGTCCAACTATCAAAACCTGTGTTGCAATAAAGCTGCTTGAACCACTGGACAGCACGCAGATGCAGTTACATGTAGCGAAACGCATCAGTATCGATTTAAATGTAAATATGCAGCAGGCATAACTTATTTCAGACAGTACACAGAGTTTTGAACAAGGGATGAAGCTGAAACCAAATTAAAACAAAAAACAGATACTCTATGGTGTTTGCAAAACAAAACAGATACTTGGTGTTTGCAAAACAAAACAAAACAGATACTCTATGGTGTTTGCAAAACAAAACAAAACAGATACTCTATGGTGTTTACAAAACAAAACAAAACAAAACATACTATATGGTGTTTGCAAAACAAAAACAAAAACAGATACTATATGGTGTTTGCAAAACAAAACAGATACTTGGTGTTTGCAAAACAAAACAAAACAGATACTCTATGGTGTTTGCAAAAACAAAACAAAACAAAACAGATACTCTATGGTGTTTGCAAAACAAAACAAAACAGATACTCTATGGTGTTTGCAAAACAAAACAAAACAAAACATACTATATGGTGTTTGCAAAACAAAAACAAAAACAGATACTATATGGTGTTTATAAACAAAACAGATACTCTATGGTGTTTGCAAAACAAAACATACTCTATGGTGTTTGCAAAACAAAACAGGTACTCTATGGGGTTTGCAAAAACAAAACAAAAACAGATACTCTATGGTGTTTGCAAAACAAAACAAAACAAAACATATACTATATGGTGTTTGCAAAATAAAACAAACCAAAACAGATACTCTATGGTGTTTGCAAAAACAAAACAAACCAAACAGATACTCTATGGTGTTTGCAAAACAAACCAAAACAGATACTCTATGGTGCTTGAAAAACAAAACAAAAACTGATACTCTATGGTGTTTGCAAAACAAAACAAAACAAAACAGATACTCTATGGTGTTTGCAAAACAAAACAAAAACAGATGCTCTATGGTGTTTGCAAAAACAAAACAGATACTCTATGGTGTTTACAAAAAACAGGTACTCTATGGTGTTTGAAAAACAAAACAAAAACAGATACTCTATGGTGTTTGCAAAACAAAACAAACCAAAACAGATACTCTATGGTGTTTGCAAAACAAAACAAACCAAAACAGATACTCTATGGTGTTTGCAAAACAAACCAAAACTGATACTCTATGGTGTTTGCAAAACAAAACAAAAACAGATGCTCTATGGTGTTTGCAAAACAAAACAGATACTCTATGGTGTTTGCAAAACAAAACAAAACAGGTACTCTATGGGGTTTGCAAACAAAACAAACCAAAACAGATACTCTATGGTGTTTGCAAAACAAAACAGATACTCTATGGTGTTTGCAAAACAAAACAAAAACAGATACTCTATGGTGTTTGCAAAACAAAACAGATACTCTATGGTGTTTGCAAAACAAAACAAAACATACTATATGGTGTTTGCAAAACAAAAACAGATACTATATGGTGTTTGCAAAACAAAACACAGATACTCTATGGTGTTTGCCAAACAAAACAAAACACTATGGTGTTTGCAAAACAAAACAGATACTCTATGGTGTTTGCAAAACAAAACAAAACAGATATTCTATGGTGTTTGCAAAACAAAACAGATACTCTATGGTGTTTGCAAAACAAAACAAAACATACTATATGGTGTTTGCAAAACAAAACAGATACTCTATGGTGTTTGCAAAACAAAACATACTCTATGGTGTTTGCAAAACAAAACAGGTACTCTATGGGGTTTGCAAAACAAAACAAAAACAGATACTCTATGGTGTTTGCAAACAAAACAAAACAGATACTCTATGGTGTTTGCAAAAACAAAACAAACCAAACCAAACAGATACTCTATGGTGTTTGCAAAACAAACCAAAACAGATACTCTATGGTGCTTGAAAAACAAAACAAAAAACTGATACTCTATGGTGTTTGCAAAACAAAACAAAACAAAACAGATACTCTATGGTGTTTGCAAAACAAAACAAAAACAGATGCTCTATGGTGTTTGCAAAACAAAACAGATACTCTATGGTGTTTACAAAAACAGGTACTCTATGGTGTTTGAAAAAAAAAAAAAAAAAAACAGATACTCTATGGTGTTTGCAAAACAAAACAAACCAAAACAGATACTCTATGGTGTTTGCAAAACAAAACAAACCAAAACAGATACTCTATGGTGTTTGCAAACAAACCAAAACTGATACTCTATGGTGTTTGCAAAACAAAACAAAAAACAGATGCTCTATGGTGTTTGCAAAACAAAACAGATACTCTATGGTGTTTGCAAAAAACAAAACAAAACAAAACAGGTACTCTATGGGGTTTGCAAAACAAAACAAACCAAAACAGATACTCTATGGTGTTTGCAAAACAAAACAAAAAAACTGATACTCTATGGTGTTTGCAAAAACAAAACAGATACTCTATGGTGTTTGCAAAACAAAACAGATACTCTATGGTGTTTGCAAAACAAAACAAAACTCTATGGTGTTTGCAAACAAAACAAAACAAAACAAAACATACTATATGGTGTTTGCAAAAACAAAACAGATACTCTATGGTGTTTGCCAAGCAAAACAAAACACTCTATGGTGTTTGCAAAACAAAACAGATACTCTATGGTGTTTGCAAAACAAAACAGATACTCTATGGTGTTTGCAAACAAAACAAAACAGATACTCTATGGTGTTTGCAAAAACAAGTACTCTATGGTGTTTGAAAAACAAAACAAAAACAGATACTCTATGGTGTTTGCAAAACAAAACAAACCAAAACAGATACTCTATGGTGTTTGCAAAACAAACCAAAACTGATACTCTATGGTGTTTGCAAAACAAAAACAGATACTCTATGGTGTTTGCAAAAACAAAACAAAACAGATACTCTATGGTGTTTGCAAAACAAAACAAAACAAACTATATGGTGTTTGCAAAACAAAAACAGATACTATATGGTGTTTGCAAAACAAAACAGATACTCTATGGTGTTTGCCAAGCAAAACAAAACACTATGGTGTTTGCAAAACAAAACAGATACTCTATGGTGTTTGCAAACAAAACAAAACAGATACTCTATGGTGTTTGCAAAAAAAAACAAGTACTCTATGGTGTTTGAAAAACAAAACAAAAACAGATACTCTATGGTGTTTGCAAAAACAAACCAAAACAGATACTCTATGGTGTTTGCAAAAAAACAAGTACTCTATGGTGTTTGAAAACAAAACAAAAAACAGATACTCTATGGTGTTTGCAAAACAAAACAAACCAAAACAGATACTCTATGGTGTTTGCAAAACAAACCAAAACTGATACTCTTTGGTGTTTGCAAACAAAACAAACCAAAACAGATACTCTATGGTGTTTGCAAAACAAACCAAAACTGATACTCTATGGTGTTTGCAAAACAAAACAGATACTCTATGGTGTTTGCAAAACAAAACAAACCAAAACAGATACTCTATGGTGTTTGCAAAACAAACCAAAACTGATACTCTATGGTGTTTGCAAAACAAAAACAGATACTCTATGGTGTTTGCAAAACAAAACAGATACTCTATGGTGTTTGCAAAACAAAACAGATACTCTATGGTGTTTGCAAAACAAAACAAAAAACAGATACTCTATGGTGTTTGCCAAGCAAAACAAAACACTCTATGGTGTTTGCAAACAAAAAACAGATACTCTATGGTGTTTGCAAAACAAAACAGATACTCTATGGTGTTTGCAAAAAAACAAAACAAAACAGATACTCTATGGTGTTTGCAAAAAAAAGTACTACTCTATGGTGTTTGAAAAACAAAACAAAAAACAGATACTCTATGGTGTTTGCAAAACAAAACAAAACCAAAACAGATACTCTATGGTGTTTGCAAACAAACCAAAACTGATACTCTATGGTGTTTGCAAAACAAAAAACAGATACTCTATGGTGTTTGCAAAACAAAACAAAACAGATACTCTATGGTGTTTGCAAAAACAAAACAAAACAAACTATATGGTGTTTGCAAAACAAAAACAGATACTATATGGTGTTTGCAAAACAAAACAGATACTCTATGGTGTTTGCCAAACAAAACAAAACACTCTATGGTGTTTGCAAAACAAAACAGATACTCTATGGTGTTTGCAAAACAAAACAAAACAGATACTCTATGGTGTTTGCAAAAAAACAAGTACTCTATGGTGTTTGAAAAACAAAACAAAAAACAGATACTCTATGGTGTTTGCAAAACAAACCAAAACAGATACTCTATGGTGTTTGCAAAAAAAAACAAGTACTCTATGGTGTTTGAAAAACAAAACAAAAACAGATACTCTATGGTGTTTGCAAAACAAACTAAAAAACTGATACTCTTTGGTGTTTGCAAAACAAAACAAACCAAAACAGATACTCTATGGTGTTTGCAAAACAAACAAAACAGATACTCTATGGTGTTTGCAAAACAAAACAGGTACTCTATGGTGTTTGCAAAACAAAACAGATACTCTATGGTGTTTGCAAACAAAACAGATACTCTATGGTGTTTGCAAACAAAACAAACCAAAACAGATACTCTATGATGTTTGCAAAACAAAACAGATACTCTATGGTGTTTGCAAAACAAAACAAAACAGATACTCTATGGTGTTTGCAAAGCAAAACAAAACAGATACTCTATGGTGTTTGCAAAAGCAAAACAAAACAGATACTCTATAGTATTTGCAAAACAAAACAAAAACAGATACTATATGG
This sequence comes from Paracanthobrama guichenoti, assembly GCA_018749465.1. Taxonomy (NCBI): domain Eukaryota; kingdom Metazoa; phylum Chordata; class Actinopteri; order Cypriniformes; family Gobionidae; genus Paracanthobrama; species Paracanthobrama guichenoti. The sequence continues at coordinate 14,920,352 of CM031964.1, forward strand.
TGTTTGCAAAACAAAACAGATACTCTATGGTGTTTGCCAAACAAAAACAGGTACTCTATGGTGTTTGAAAAACAAAACAAAAAAACAGATACTCTATGGTGTTGCAAAAACAAAACAAAACAAACCAAAACAGATACTCTATGGTGTTTGCAAAACAAACCAAAACAGATACTCTATGGTGCTTGCAAAACAAAACAAAAAACAGATGCTCTATGGTGTTTGCAAAACAAAACAGATACTCTATGGTGTTTGCAAAACAAAACAAAACAGATACTCTATGGTGTTTGCAAAGCAAAACAAAACAGATACTCTATAGTGTTTGCAAAACAAAACATACTCTATGGTGTTTGCAAAAACAAAACAAAACAGATACCCTATGGTGTTTGCAAAACAAAACAAAATAAAAACAGATATTTCTATGGTGTTTGCAAAACAAAACAAAACAGATACTCTATGGTGTTTGCAAAACAAAACAAAACAGATACTCTATGGTGTTTGCAAAACAAAACAAAACAGATACTCCTATGGTGTTTGCAAAACAAAACAAAATAAAAACAGATACTCTATGGTGTTTGCAAAAACAAAACAAAACAGATACTATATGGTGTTTGCAAAACAAAACAAAAACAGATACTATATGGTGTTTGCAAAACAAAACAGATACTCTATGGTGTTTGCCAAACAAAACAGGTACTCTATGGTGTTTGAAAAACAAAACAAAAAAAACAGATACTCTATGGTGTTTGCAAAACAAAACAAACCAAAACAGATATTTCTATGGTGTTTGCAAAACAAACCAAAACAGATACTCTATGGTGCTTGCAAAACAAAACAAAAACAGATGCTCTATGGTGTTTGCAAAACAAAACAGATACTCTATGGTGTTTGCAAAACAAAACAAAACAGATACTCTATGGTGTTTGCAAAGCAAAACAAAACAGATACTCTATAGTGTTTGCAAAACAAAACATACTCTATGGTGTTTGCAAAACAAAACAAAACAGATACCCTATGGTGTTTGCAAAACAAAACAAAATAAAAACAGATACTCTATGGTGTTTGCAAAACAAAACAAAACAGATACTCTATGGTGTTTGCAAAACAAAACAAAACAGATACTCTATGGTGTTTGCAAAACAAAACAAAACAGATACTCTATGGTGTTTGCAAAACAAAACAGATACTCCATGGTGTTTGCAAAACAAAACATACTCTATGGTGTTTGCAAAACAAAACAAAACATATACTATATGGTGTTTGCAAAACAAAACAAAAACAGATACTATATGGTGTTTGCAAAAACAAAACAGATACTCTATGGTGTTTGTCAAAACAAAACAGGTACTCTATGGTGTTTGAAAAACAAAACAAAAAAACAGATACTCTATGGTGTTTGCAAAACAAAACAAACCAAAACAGATACTCTATGGTGTTTGCAAAACAAACCAAAACAGATACTCTATGGTGCTTGCAAAACAAAACAAAAAAAAACAGATGCTCTCTACGGTGTTTGCAAAACAAAACAGATACTCTATGGTGTTTGCAAAACAAAACAAAACAGATACTCTATGGTGTTTGCAAAGCAAAACAAAACAGATACTCTATAGTGTTTGCAAAACAAAACATACTCTATGGTGTTTGCAAAACAAAACAAAACAGATACCCTATGGTGTTTGCAAAACAAAACAAAACAAAACAAAAACAGATACTCTATGGTGTTTGCAAAACAAAACAAAACAGATACTCTATGGTGTTTGCAAAACAAAACAAAACAGATACTCTATGGTGTTTGCAAAACAAAACAAAACAAAAAACAGATACTCTATGGTGTTTGCAAAACAAAACAAAGAACAGATGCTCTATGGTGTTTGCAAAACAAAACAGATACTCTATGGTGTTTGCAAAACAAAACAAAAACAGATAATCTATGGTGTTTGCAAAACAAAACAAAACAAGCTAGTGTTGTTAAAGGCTTTTTTATGTTGTTTTAAAATGAAAAACAAAGCAAAGCCAAACAAAGCAAAGCACAGCTAGTGCTATGATCTAAAAGAGAGCTAGAGGAACAGAAAAAAAAACACAACTTTTTTTTTGTTTTTTAACCATATACCACAATAGATCTATTACAAAACCAAATAAGCTGCTTTGCTGTGTATATAGGCAGCTACCTTCTAAATTAACATTAAACTAAAGTGCTCTACATGAGTAGCAACTTTTGTTTGTGTCTATTTATGCACCAGCAGCAGCATATCTAACATGCTCACAGCAACATGCCTGTGTATCTATCAGCAGTAGCAAGTCCATACTTGCTCAGCAGCAGCAGGAGCCATAATTAGTTTGCCAATCTGGCAGTGCATCTACGATGCCTTAACATACTGTCTAAGTAGGCAGCTCATTACTTTAGGCTTTGGAACTTGAATTTACCAACAGGATCTTTCTGGTTCTGGTGCAAAATCTTGATGTTACTGCCATCCATGTTGGCCATATTTATCGTGCCACCGTCCATCCAGAACATCTTCCTGTAGACCACAACAAAACAAGATACATTCAGAGAGATGGATGAGTCTTCAAGATGAAGGATGGGACTCTTTCGCTTTAAGGAATATGACCCGTGTGAAGGTCGGGGAGGTAGAAAAGAACTTTATCTTCACAATCACCACAGAGCACAAAACAATCAAATAAAACTGTCTCTATCTCCTTCATACATCTTGATAGCGCGCATGAACCTACCTGACAGATGACTTTCAGAAATGTCGACAGGGTCGGAAACTAAAACCAGCAGACAGCTGGCGGAAAATAATGTGACCCGAGGGGCACAGATCACGAGAGATATCGAGGAACAAAATAAAACAACATGCCCACTGTACCGTGCTTAAAATCCATCACTGGATTACAGAATTGCGCTATATTAAATCTCATGCAAACAATTGTGTGAGGAACTGGCTCCATTTTTAATTAGGTTGCATGTCTGGAATCATAATGTATGCTAATTAAAGAGCTGTCACTGACTAGTCCAACAAGGGTAAGATAAATTTGCATTTCTGATTGGCTGACAACCAGTTTGGCATCGTTAAAGAGTTTTCATGGCTATATAACAATTTGTCAGTCTTAATCAACTCCAAGAAAATGACTCTAATAACTTTAGTTAATTGTGCACACTGAATATAAACAGAGACCTGTTCAGTAATTAGCTTTCTAACTGATGTATCTTACATGCAGTGCTGAAGGTAACGAAAGGTGACATTTCGACGGAAGTATGCAATTACTTATTAATAAAAATAGGATTGCGATATTCAGCGACACCCAAGCCCATACCTTCTCCATTACAGATACGGTTAATTGTTAGGCATGGTTTTTGCTACGTTACCCTTTAGACGGATGCACGACGAGACTCTTTGGCTTGTCCATGCCGTGAACGACGGTGGTTTTAAGGGATCCGTCAAGACGGGCGACATTAATGTGGGTCTCATCGTTGTCTGAGCTCATCCAGTACATGTTTCTGGACAGCCAATCAATAGCCAGGCCACGGACATTGGATAGGTCTGTAAATACAGATATTATCAATAAATAATGTGCATTTCTCATCACATTAAACAGTATAACAGTAAAGATAATACATGTATATAAGTGAAAAGTTTAAAGTTAAAGAAGAAAAATGTAAAGAAGGAATGGGACATAATATAAAAAATATATAATCAATGAATAATCTGCATATAATAATCTACTCCTTCCATAAAATGTTTTAACAAAATAAAATAATATTATATACTAATTGATTAATATAATAATATAATAAATGCTGTCAAATCGATTAATCGTGATTAATCACATCCAAAATAAAAGTTTGTGTTTACATAATATATGTGTGTGTACAGTATAATTATTATGTATATTTGATACATACACATACATGTATATATTTAAGAAAAATGTGTTATATTATATATAAAATAGTTATCAAAATATCAAATATTTATATACAAGATAAGTTATATAAATATATATGCAGTATATACATGGAAATATTTCTTAAATATAAACATGCATGTGTGTGTATTTATATATACATAATAACTATACACAGAACACACACATATATTATGTAAACACAAACTTTTATTTTGAATGCGATTAATAGCGATTAATCGATTGCCCAGCATTAATACATATAAATATTTTATATATAAATATAACACATTTTTCTTATACATATATCCATGCGTGTGTGTGTGTGTGTGTGTGTGTGTGTATTTATATATACATAATAATTATACACAGTACGCACACATATTATGTAAACACAAACTTTCATATTGGATGCGATTAATCATGATTAATCACGATTCATTGATTTGACAGCACTTAATATAATGAATATAATATAATAAAACAAGCTGTTAATTGTGATTTTAACAATAAGGTAAAATAAGGTATAATGTAATAAAGGTGTTCAATGTAAATACACATTTGACTTGATTAATAAAAGTAGGAAAATTAAAAACAATTTGAACTGTGTGAAGATGTAACTGGCAAAATGTACAGCAATGTACCTCCAGACATGATTGTTTCAAGTTTGGTTCCATTAATGAACGCCCGTTTTATAGTTCGGGTCTTCACATCAGCCCAGTAAATCCTCTCGTCTATGGCATCGTAATCCATCGCCGTGGCGTCATCAATATCAGGTACGGTGAGGGCCATGATGGCGTTGAGAAGTCGGTTGTCTATGTCCACTCCTCGAATCTCTGATCTCCGAGCGTATAACAGGAATTTCTTCACAACTGTTGAGGGACATAAATATATCATTCAATTCAAATTCATTCCCAATTTAATTCAGTTTCTCTGTCTCTACTATCTCCGGGAGTGAAAAATATGACCTAAATCAGTTAACAGGACAAATATAATAAGGGGAATTGAGTGTCCTTACAAAGGCAGCGCTATAAAGACATAAAGCTCAAAGGACTCATACTGTAAATTCTCCTTTCTTGACCTCCAGAGAGATCTCTGGGGCAGCCGTTAAAGAGAGATCTCCATTTCAGTCTGTAATGAGTTTAGGTAGGTCACGTAAGTCTCCTGATACACGCTATAATTATTCCAATATCAGACATTCTGCTTTATATCAAGTCCATTCAATTGGATCACACATTTTTATGAAGAAACCTATACTGTAATTTGCAACTTGTGCCTCGCTGAAGAATCAGTGTGTGTGAATTCTTCTTGCCCAAAATGCCCACCTAGCAATGTAGTCATGAAAAAGTGTGATTTAAAAATAAAAATAAAATAAAGACATTTTGTACATTAGACCTTGCCATGTAAAAAGACCATGTAAAATGTGTTTTTATATATATATATTATAAATATATATATATATATATATATATATATATATATATATATATATATATATATATATATATATATATATATATATATATATATATATATATATATATATATATATATATATATATATATATATATATATATATATATATATATATATATATATATATATATATATATATATATATATATATATATATATATATATATATATATATATATATATATATATATATATATATATATATATATATATATATATATATATATATATATATATATATATATATATATATATATATATATATATATATATCTATTATATTTATATATATATATATATTATAAATCTATTAGGGGTATAAAGGTATATGTATTCGTCCCGAACGGTATATATATTCGTCCCAAACTGCCACGGTATGGACATCACGGTTCGGTGCATACAGTCAGACATCAAATACAGTCAGTCACAGGTGATCCACACTCCAATCCAGAATGGGGCGTGCATGGTAATGCAATGCTGTTTGCTAACCACCACAACAGGAAAAATAGCAGAAGAAGAAGAGACTATCTCTGCACCAACCCAAAACAAGTGCTGCGTCCCAATTTGCTTACTATCCGTCCTAAATAGTACTCAAAATTAGAATTAATGTGTCCCAAATCGTAGTATGTTGAAATGAGTATATTCCAAAGATACCGGATGGTCTACTTTTTCCAGTTAGATTCCAAAGTGCAGAGCCGTGCACACGCTGATAGCTAATACTGCCCAGAACGCATTGCGCTTTGGACAAGGATTCAAATTGAACTACAAAGGCGAATAAAAAGTGTTAAAAAACTACAAACATGGTGGACGGTTAAAGGTTTAGATAATGGGGTTTGAGTGATTAATTATCAGTATCTAATCTGATGAAAAGATATTTATTCAGTGTTATCCACATTATATTTCATCTGCAATATCATTTTGAACTTTTGTAATAATACCTTTGGTGATTAACTTTTAAACACATCATTGTATTCAAATTGCAAACACGAGGAGAGTCTCCGCATGAAAGACCCACGACTGGCAGATCAACATGCTACTACATTTCTCTCCGATTCGGTAGGAAATTAAATTCATTTGAATGTGGATGTGGATGGTTTTAACTGTGACAAGATGATTGACAGTTTATGGTTACAGGATACACTTAACTAAGCGACAGAGCTGTCCGTTAAAGATTACGATGTAGCATGTCCCAAAGCTTGCCTACTTTTCTGTTACATACTCAGAGTACATGCTTTTAGGACATAGTATAACTAGGTGAATTGGGACACAGCAAAGTGATGGCACGCAAGAGCTTGCTAGTAGCCTATACGCTGAATTTCAATTAATTGATGTGACAAGCTCCACAAACTTCACAAAAAGAAAATCAGGATGGCAGAAAGCGGCATCCTGACTGTTTTCTTTATTTTACAAAAGCACAATGTTTTGTTTTTTATTGTGAGTGTACAGTTTTGAATGATGTCTTACTCTTAAGTAAATTATATCTTTTTATAAAAAAAATAAATTAAAAAAATTAAAAAACGACTATATCATCGTCCATCGCGATGTTTTACTGTAAACATCGTCAACTGCCAATTTAGGGGACATCGCCCAACCCTATTATTATAATGAGACAAAATCATTTGTCATTGTGCCGTGAATCATGGAAGGCCAGTGATGAAATACACGTGTCCTGGAAATGGGAAGCCTCGCTGTCTCCTTCTCGCTCATCTTTCTGGAACTTTTTTGAAGAAGCGTAATATTGAACTTTGTGCATCCGCCATTGTCACCTCATGTTAATGAACTCTCACGCCCAAAGAAGATGACAGCGTAGTTATGTAAATGTACTGAACACTCTCTCTCTCTCTCCCTCTCTCTCTATAGCCTTGGCCGCCCATGACCCTGTCGCCGGTTCACCACTGTTCCTTCCTTGGAGCACTTTTGATAGATACTGACCACTGCAGACCGGGAACACCCCACAAGAGCTGCAGTTTTGGAGATGCTCTGACCCAGTCGTCTAGCCATCACAATTTGGCCCTTGTCAAACTCGCTCAAATCCTTACACTTGCCCGTTTTTCCTGCTTCTAACACATCAACTTTGAGGACAAAATGTTCACTTGCTGCCTAATATATCCCACCCACTAACAAGTGCCGTGATGAAGAGATAATCAGTGCTATTCACTTCACATATGTTATTCACAGGTCATATATATATAATTAAATACACTTAAAACGTAAGGGTTTTGGATGTGTGGGCCAAACATGTCTTGTAAAAAGTATAAGACATAAGACAGCTTGAGCTCACCTTGGCAGGTTCGGTTGTTGGCCGACAGTTTCATGAGATGAGGACAGGAGCAAGATGCAGATCCATTATAATTTATAAGACAGAGGTGAGAACATGGGCCCCTTCCCTTGTTACCATCACATGGATTAGGAGCTGAAAAGAGGTCAAAAAAAAAAAAAAAAAGCATTAATAAAAAAGAATATCAGAGTATATACATTGTGCATACATTACATTTATATTTCATTCTCCTGGCTAATGATTGATCTGTGAGTCTTTTAGGATTTCTTTAACTAGTTATTATGCAACGCGGCTTGCATCTATGCACATAGACCTGAAAACCAAAAGCACTCTGCTTAACAAGTGGAATATGTGGATGCTGTGCTGAGTAATTAGGCCCCTTATTCCCTACCCAACAATTCCAGGGTTTGTTCTTGCTCAGAGCAAGGTTGTTACTCCACAACTCTAAATGGGACCGTAAAACACACGTAACTAAAAAAAATGCATAAATAAGTCCATAAAAAGCAGTCGTTTCGGGCCTAATGAATACAGTAATCTCTATGCCACTCTCACTAAGCTATTCTGACACATGAAAACCGATAGAGATGCGGGCCAGCCTTTTCAAATGCAGACGGGTAATGAAAACAGACACAGAACAGACATCCTGAGCTATAAACAAAATCCCAAAACAGAATAAAAGCAGGTGCTAAGCCACAGGACAAAGCAGAAGCAGAAACGGGGAAAAAAAAGGAAGGAAAATTATTAGAAATGGTTCGGTCTAAAGATCATTCATTTTATTAAATGTATTAATTCATTATTGTGCTGACTAACTTGAATAATTAGTTGGAAAAAATGTTGGAAAGATTACATAATGTTTGTGTAAGGCATACCTAAAAAACAACAAAAGCATGGGTGAAACAAAAGCAACAAGAACAAAAAAATAAACGTAAAAAAATGACTAGTACAATACACCACATACAAAACAGAGTAAATCAGGTGTTAAGACACAGGAGAAACAATCCAGAGCAAAAACAAACTTAATAATTTAGACCAGCCAGATATATATATATATATATATATATATATACATATATATATAATATATATATATATATATATATATATATATATATATATATATATATATATATATATATATATATATATATATATATATATATATATATATATATATATTTAGCCTGGGTTCTAGATGCATAATGTTAATAATAATAATAATAATAATAATAATAATAATAATAATAATAATAATAATAATAATAATAATAATAATAATAATAATAACAATAATAATATATTTTATTTTTAGCACACCTTTCAGTGCAAACACTTTAACAAAATAAATAAAGATGAGACAACAACAAAACAACAACAAAACAAACTAAACAAACGCAACAAGAGCAAAAAATAAAAATAAATCAGGGGCCTATACCATGAAGCTGTGAAACAGTCTGGCTTTTAGCAATGTGTATTAATAATAATAATTTTGCATGATTTAGATATTATTTATGTAATGCAAGCATTTAATTTATTAATTATTATTAAGCAATCTAAATAAATACATTAATAAATATTATATAAAAATAAATATACATATAAATAAGTGTTAGAATCAATAGATGAAGCAATAATAATAATAATAATAAAAAACAATACTACTTGTGAGCTTAAATGTTCAATTCTTTCTATACCTATATCAACTATATAAACTAACTTCACAACATTTACTTGCGCTGATATAGCAAGATTTATTCTTTTATTTGTCCTCTTTCATGGATAGCAAATTCTTAATATTTTTCAATCTTGTAATATTCTCGCTGCTTGAAGTGAATCTCAGTTTCACTGATCCACAGCGTGTGATTGGCTGTTCACTACTGATGTCACAGCTAAACTGCTAAACTCAGGATCAAAGCCTGACTTGACAGAGAAAGCTGATGATCAGCGTCATCATGGTACCAACAAAGCCTGATTGGATTGGTTTTGTCAACTCGAAAATAATCCTGTAACCCTGAGTTTGTTCAACTACCATCACGATGCGGGCCCCAGGTGTTAAGACACAGGACAAACAGCCAAGAGCAGAAACAAACAAAGAAACAAACTAAAAAGTTAGAAAATGTATGAATTATATAATTATGTAGTAATTAGTAATAAGTATGTATTAACTTGAAGAATTTTATATAAAACAATTGAATTTTATATATATATATATATAATTGAATTTATATATATATATATATATATATATATATATATATATATATATATATATATATATATATATATATATATATATATATATATATATATATATATATATATATATATATATATATATATATATATATATATATATATATATATATATATATATATATATATATACACACACATATATATATATATATACACACACATATATATATATATATATATATATATATACACACACATATATATATATATATACACACACATATATATATATATATATATATATATATATATATATACACATATATATATATATATATATATATATATATATATATATATATATATATATATATATATATATATATACACATATATATATATATATATATATATATATATATATATATATATATATATATATATATATATATATATATATATATATATATATATATATATATATATATATATATATATATACATATATATATACATATACATACATATATATATATATATATATATATATAATTTAGGAAAATAATAATAATACATTTTATTTATTTAGCACCTTTCAGTGCTTCCAAGGTCAAACACTTTCACAAAATAAATAAAGATGAGACAAGTCTTATAACAACAACAACATAAATTAAAAGCAACAAGAACAAAAAAAACCCAGCGCTATAAACAAGATCACAAAACAACATAATTCAGGTGTTAAGCCACGGGACAAACAACAAGAAACAAGGAAAGTGAGAAAAACGATTATATATGTTTCAATCTAAAAAGCTCACTTTTGGCTTAAAACACACATTTTTAAACTAGCCTATGAAGTACATTTCAAAAACAACCTGGTTCAAAGCTAGAGGCAAGTCTAAATATATTATTCTAAAAATGATTCACTCAAGAAGATTCACTTTCATCATCATTTTCAAGGACTGTGTGCAGTCGAAGGTTTTTTCACTACCTCAAAGTTTGATCAGAACATGAAAAAAACAGACCCACCATCTTACAGAAAACCTTCACACATCTGTGCGGCGTATCCCTCCATCCAAACTGTAGGTTTATAGCTGCCAATCACAATCTGGAACACTGTGTGAACATTTCCGCCAGCCCATTATGAGTGTTTATCTGGAGTCATGAGTTAACAAAGAGCCTCTTAGCGCCATTAAGGGCGTAATTTTGCTTTGGTGGATGATGCCAAGCTCGATGTGTTGACAGAAGGCTGATTCTTCCACATCTGGCAGATGCACACCCAAGGGAAAAGATGCTGGACAGCCATCATGGGCTGATTCGATTGTGTTTTATTTATGGGGCGTTTTTTGGCACTTCTTTTGTGCTTCATTGCCCAAACGGTGAACAAATTCTATTAGGCTGATTAAAATGGGTTACAGAAGGAGGGACAGATTTCATGGCATCTTCAGTGTTGACTGAACTGATGCATGCTACAAGAAATTACCCAGAGGTCATGAGGGGTGGGCCAGTAAGCAACCACCCAGTATGCACTAGAAACCAGTTAAAACTCCCTAGCAACCCTCGAAAAACACTCAGAACACATTAGTGACTGTTTTAGCATCATGGCGTTGAATTTTTGCTTGGATATGCATTCAGTTTTCATAAAATGCAAACAAACAAACAAATTAATTAATTAGTTTTGCAGCATCTTATAGGAATAGAGAAACAAAAAAAACAACAAAAGAAATAAGAAACAAACAAACAAAAAACTAAATTAAACAAAAAAACACCAATACACATATTTATAAATAAATAAATAAATAAATTCATTTAATGTTTTGTTTGTTATTTTTTCCATTTTATGAAAACTGAATGCATATCCAAGCAAAAATTCAACACCATGATGCTAAAACAGTCACTAATGTGTTCTGAGTGTTTTTCGAGGGTTGCTAGGAGTTTTAACTGGTTTCTAGTGACCTATTAATTAAAAGGTCACATTTCTGCTATGACTTTCTAAATGCACTTTTAAAAAGTCATAGCAGAAATGTGACCTTTAATTAATAAACAAACAATTCATTAATGTTTATCTTTCTACTATAAACTTACTATAGACAAAATGTTGTTCGATGTTTTTTGCAGCATCTTAAAGAAATAGAGAGCCAAATTAAATAGATAAAATAATAAAATAAAATAAATCTTTGAAAAGCGCATTTAGTTTTTAAATGCACAATATGTAATTTTTCGCAGCTAGAGGTCGCTTATTCAAAACAAAGGCGTAGCTTGATGACGTCTTGATTTTGCAGGATCATGGGAGTTTAATACATTAGCTCATCCAGCTCATTCATGGATGAGCTAATGTATTAAAGATTTATTAACGTTACTGTAGTATGAAGCAGGGTGGGGCTGAAAGCAGTTGGAGCGGAACGAGGCCGCTGGAACGATTGCTAAAGACAAGCGCCACACGCGGCTCGAGAGCAGTGGAGCTTTTATTATGCCGCAGACGAACGCTTCTGTCAGTCATGTGTATGTGGGGTAACGCAGCTCTGTTTTATCATATTAGATACATTTGAGTGTGTTGAAAGTTGTTATAATGCAACTCAGTGCATTCGCTCGGTGGCTACTATCAATATTAGGCATGGTAAAACATGGTACTCGTGTTCAATCAAGAAAACGAGATTTAAAAAATAAGACTAACTGTTTTGAGCTATATGATTAGAATGCATCCACACAGTTGCTCACCTGTCTAAGGAAACACACAATAAATTAAAGCGTCTTTGGTCTTTTCATGGTTTCTACAAAATAAAAACAGAAATCGAGGGTAACGTGGGTATGATGTCATTAATAGGTGATGCACGGACACGGTTAAAATTGCTTATTTCTCTGGATTTAAACATTCTTGGAAACATTTGGGATAATGCAAGTACACAAGTCAACAAAATATATAACATTGTTTTAGTGGTTTTTGGATATTTCAATCAAAAAATCTTACATATTGTGCCTTTAATAGGAAAGTCAGAACAGAAATGTGACCTTGTAGTATTTGACTGCCTGTTTCATATTTCAGAAATTCTTGATGGGAATCAAGGGAGTTCTTGACGAGACAGCTTTGCAACCAATTAGTCCCTGAAATCTTCTATTGAGAAATGGGAATGTGCCAAAACTGGGTCTTTGAATGCTGTTAATCCAACATGACAACTTCGCTCAATCTAGAGATTTCCCTCATTATGTTCTATGGATCCTTCAAATCATCATCTGTTCAAAGTCCCTCGAGACAGTTTTGAAAGACAGCAAGATGGTTTCTTACTTTGTGGCTGCCTGCTGGGATGGTATATCTCCAGGTCGAAGGGTTGGGCGCTGGTTTTTTGGATCACGGTCACATTTGCTCCGGTCCATTTGTTGGCTTTGGTTAATGTGTTGGTCCTCCAGTCGGTCCAATAGACGTTCCCTCCAAAGAGAGACACGGCGAAGGGGTGAGAGAGGAACTCATGTCCTCGAAGGATTTCAATCACCCCTGTGCCATCATATAAAGCGGAGTATATTGCGTCAGATCTGAGGAGAAACAAATAATCATATTTTGAAGTCTACATGAAATCAAAACTGTCCCCATTTACTTTCTTAAATGTGCACTGTGTAAATTTTAGCGGCATCTAGTGATGAGGTTGCAAACTGCAACCGCCCACCGCTCACCCCCTCCCTTTCCAAGCACAAAGAGAAGCTACGGTGGCTGACGCAGGACAAAGATGTCGTCTGAGAAAGCATAGAGTAGTTATTGCTCTGTAGAGCAGTGCAGTTTGTCCATTTAGGGCTACTGTAGGAACATGGCAGCGCAAAATGGTGACTTCACTGTAAGGGGAAGTATTTAGTTAGTGTATGTAGATAGTATGTAGTACTATCGCGGTGTATGTAGATAGAAATGGCTCATTCTAAGGTAATAAAAACATAGATCCTCATAAATACTATACACTGCACCTTTAAAACACACTTCTACACTATCAAACTTAATCAAATCAAAGATATTCAATCTTTGGACTGCATTAATTCAATAAATTAAATTGAGTCAAGTACAGAGTTAAATGATACTTCAATTCAATTCAGGATGATTTGACTCCAGTCATGTCAAGACAAGTAAAATCAAATCAGCTTGAACTGAACTGAATCAAATCGAACTTCATAAATCTAGTTTAATTCTGAATTGCAGCAATTCAATTACTGAACTGAATGGAGTCAAAATCAACCTGAAACAAACTGAATCAAATTCAGCTCTAAATGAATCAGTTCAATTAACTGAACTGAAGTTGATTCAAGTCAAATAAAATTAATTCAACCTGAACCAAATAAAAAAATCTAAATCTTGTTTAATTCTTAATCAAGTCAAACAGAATCAAATCAACTTCAACTAAACCTTTTTCAACTCTGAATGACAGCATTTTAATTACCTGAACAGAATCAAATAAACCTGAAATGAACTCTAAATTCTGAACCAAATCTAAAACTGAATCAAACTAAGTCTTGTTTAACACTACAGTATGCCAACTCAATTGAATTAAACCGATTCAAATCAACCTTCAACGTTTTTAACTCTATATTATGTCAATTCAATGAACTGAACTAAGTCGATTCAAATGAAATCAAATTGAATAACATCATAATATAAATAATTTGATTAAATTTTAAACCTATTTGAATTTAGTTACGTTAATGTACAAAGTAAAATGGGTTGTGAACACCACAAACTATTGTTGACCTAAAATGTGTCCCAGTTTGCCATAAAGAAGGATAAAAAGTAAAAATTGTATTAAATAAAACAACAAAATATAGTATATATGTTTACTACAAGGAAAGTTTAACAGGAGTATACAGATGAAAAGTGTCAAAATAATCTGTAAGAAGGAGTTTAGAGTGCACTGATGCCTTGTCGAAAGAGACGGCTGAGAGAAAAAGAAAGAAACAGACTGTGAGAAAAAGAGCGATGTGTGATCTGAATATAGCAGAGACAAAAATGAGGCAATCGAAAGCAGAGAATTGATCAGATTCTTCATTAAGTCCAAGAATCTCATTATCTGAATATTAATTTGCGGTGCATTCGGAGCCAGGGGGCACACAAGGAATTGAACAAGCACTGAGAGAAATGCAAGATGAGAGTTTATGAATGTGTCAAGACAGCAAAATTGCTATGCTTCTGCTTTGTAAAATACTTGATGGACAAAATTATAATCTATAGTAATAGCATATCTCCGTCAGCCTGTTATTTGTCACCAGCTGAGGTGGATCTTGAATTTGAACCGGTACAAAAACACATCAATCATTCAACAAAAAGCTTCTTGAATTTGTTACTAACGACTGAATCAAAGCTTGTTCCCAATTCCCTTCCAAATCCACACTGTACTGCCAAAACATTCCCTTTATGGTTATTGACAAAACCCAACAGAAGAGTGTGTGCATCCTTTCTTACCGGGCGTCCGTCCACACTATCCTGCTCTCAATGTGATCCAAGGTGAGTCCATTGGGCCAGGCGCCGGTATCCATGTCCTTGAAAACCACATGTCGCCATTTCCCGCTCATGGAAGCGCCTTCGATACGAGGAAACGTGGCGTCCCAATCAGTCCAGAACAGGGCACTGTTGTCAACAAAACTCAAGTGTTTAAACGACTTTCAAACGAGGGCTACTTGCAAACCACATCCTCATTAAAAGCATCAGCATTAGTACAATTACAAAACAGGTAAGAATGTGTAATGGCCCAATTTCATGGTAATATCCCTTCTGGAAATCATTTAAAAAGCTCCTTTATGGGTGATTAGACTGGTTCATTACAATTCGCAATCCACCGTACGGAGCTATCAATCACTCAAGCTCTTCATTAAAGCTATGAAGTAATTGGAAAACTGGTGCCGTTTGCTATTATTTCCTCTCAAATTTGAGACTGAATTGAAGAACGCACCCCTGGCCAGGGTCCACGGCGATCGCCCGAGGGTGTTCCATTCCCCCAGCGATCAGGGTGGTCCGTAATTCGCCGTTAAGCTTGGAAACCTCAATCTGGTCCAGGTTACTGTCGATCCAGTAGAGATTTCCCGCTATCCAATCAACAGCAAGGCCCTCTGGAGTGGCTAGACCATGTTGGACCACCACCTCGATTGCTGAAACACCTGCGAAGACAACCCATTGGGTAATTTAAATGTCATATTGTGTGTGTGTGTGTGTGGGGGGGTGGGGTTCAGTTGTAGCTTGTTGGTCAAGTTCACAATTACTCAGATTTGGCGATTGGTAAGAGATAATTTTAGACCCTATGAAGTGTATGAAAAGAAATGTTAGCAAAGCCCTCAAGACAAAGTGGATCCCACTTTCTTTCTCTCTTTCTCAATGCTCTACTCATCACTTCCTTTGTGATATGAGTGTAAATTACTTCTCACACGTTTTGGGGCTTTTGAAGCTGAAATATTAACACCGTTGGTAGACTGACTTTGATTTTTAAGTGTAAAACAGAGCTCAAGAAAGAGCTCCCTTCAATATGCTGAACAATAAGGTTAAAAATAAAAGAATTAGTTTTTGTATCACCTGTTCTCAGCAACAACTCAATACTAATAACAACAAATAACATAAAAAATGTATTATTAAAAATAATAACAATAAAAATGTCATATCACAATTAAGTTAATAATAAAATTAAAATAAAAAGTTTTAGTTAGCCAGATATTAATAATTCATTTCACTTATTAAATCAGATCATATTAAAGTAATTCCACAGCTATTGCAACCATGATACACTATATTGCCAAAAGTATTGGGACACCCCTTCCAAATCATTGAATTCAGGCGTTCCAATCACTTCCATGGCCACAGGCCACAGAACTCTTAATGCGTCAGTAGACATTTTGGACAATTTCATGCTCCCAACTTTGGGGATTGGCCTCTTCCTGTTCCAACATGACTGCGCACCAGTGCACAAAGCAAGGTCCATAAAGACATGGATGAGCAAGTTTGTGGAGGAACTTGACTAGCTTGTACACCTTTGGGATGAAATAGAGCGGAGACTGCGAGCCAGGCCTTCTCGTTCAACATCAGTGCCTGACCTCACAAATGCGCTTCTAGAAGAATGGTGAAAAATTCTCATGAACGCACTCCTAAACCTTGTGGAAAGCCTTCCCAGAAGAGTTGAAGCTGTTATAGCTGCAAAGGGTGGGCCAACTCCATATTAAACCCTACGGATTAAGAATGGGATGTCATTAAAGTTCACATGCATGTAAAGGCAGGCGTCCCAAAACTTTTGGCAATATAGTGTATGTCAACTTTATTCATACACACTGTAAAAAAATTGTTTAGGATAATTTATACAATTGTCTAACCTTAAGTAGATCATATAAGTAACTAAACATCAGGAAAAAAATGACTACTGCAATAATTTTGTCAACACTATCAGCTGTCAACTGCACTTTGAAACCATCCTGAATGCATCCTGTAGTGAACACCAGATTTGTCAGTATGTATAAAATATTTTTGAAACATTATTTATGTATCTGGCTGTGTTGGAGTGACAGGCAAGAAAAACACATTTTGCGAGAAAATGGTAGAAGCAGGAAGTTGCACCTAAACATGAATATCTCTGAATGCTTTCATCCAAAATAATTCCTTGACAAAATCTCTTTTCAGTTCTGCAGTTTCCTGTCCCAGTACTCAAGAATCATTGCATGATATTAACAGTGTCATAAACAATGTAAAAGAAATTTGCCATACCGCCACCCTCTGACAGCTTCCCACGGTAAATTTTGTCCTCTACGACATCGGTCCAATATAGCAGGCTCTGGCTGAAATGGAAATCCAAAGCGATGGTGTTCCTGAGCCCGGGGACTAACAGGCTGTAGTCACCCCTTTGCAGGTTGATGCGGCGAATTTCATGTCGTATGGAAAATATTATGAATGCCTCAAAAGGATCTACAAAAGCAACAGAAACCAGACGGTAAAGAACAAGAATGCATGCAGCCTAAAGTTAATTTAAAGGGTTAGTTCACGCAAAAATGAAAATTATCCCATCATTTACTCACCCTCAAGCCATCCTAGGTGTATATGACTTTCTTCTTTCAGCCAAACCCGATTGGAGTTATATATATATAAAAAAATCCTGTCTCTTCCAATCTTTATAATGGGAGTGAATGGTAGCTTTTTTTTTTTTTTTTTAAGTCCAAGAAAGCACATCCATCCCTCATAAAAGTAATCCATATGGCTCCAGGGTGTTAATAAAGACCTTCTGAAGCAAAGTGATGCATTTTTGTGAGAAAAATATCCAGAATTATAACTTTATAAACTGTAATCACTTGCTTCCGTTCAAGAGAGAGTCAAGTTCCGACGTAGGATGTAGGCGTAGCGTAAGCTTAGGTGAGAGTAGACGAATAGAACAAACTCAAGCTCCTCCGACATTTCTCTTAAAAAATTTGTTTTAGACTTCTAATTCGGTGTTTTGTTCTATCCTCTGTGCTTCCGTGTTTGTCAATACGTCATGTGTCAGGTCAGAGTTCACTCTTCCGCTGGAACTAGACTCATGTATGGCCGTTAACGGAAGGCAGTTATTATAGTTTATAAAGTTAGAAATATGGATATTTTTCTTACAGAAACGCATGGCTTCACTTCAGAAGGCCTTTATTAACCCCCTGGATCCATATGGAAAACGTTTATGATGGATGGATGCGCTCTTTTGGCCTTTAAAATCTCAGTTACTATTCACTCCCATTATAAAGCTTGGAAGAGCCAGGATATTTTTTAATATAACTCCGATTCTGTTTGGCTGAAAGAAGAAAGTCATACGCACCTAGGATGGCTTGAGGGTGGGTAAATTATGGGATAATTTTCATTTTTGGGTGAATTAACCCTTTAAGCAACATGTCCTGTTTAGGACTGTGAAAATGCATTAAGTTTAATGTTGACTAGTTGGTCCTATAAAAATCACGGTGTGTATTTTAAGATTTTGTTTTAACAAACTGCTACAGATATAACTATTTTTAGGCTACTAAATGTCTTATTTTTTTATAAACTATGAATTGGAATAAAAATAAAAAAGAAACAGTTCACACAAGTAAGTCAACATAACTTTTAACATTGACCAGTTGGCGACAAGTTTTCAAAATGCTGCGATGTTAAAATAGAAAAGTAGGTTCAAAAAATAAAATGATTTGATGAAAACAATGCCTTAATGGGGTCTATAAAATTAAGAAGCCGGTGAAATAAAGAAGCCGGTAAAGCAAAGTTATGAATGGAAAAAAGGTCAATTAAATTAAATTGATCATAATAATATTAACAATAATTTTGAAAAAATTGTTAGTGCATTCCAAGCTATGAATAAAGCAAAAACTCATGCCGCACACATCTCTACATCTCTGAGACTGGAGATGAAACCTTATGTGGATTGCAATATAAATTATAACTGGCCGATTCAGTTTGGACAAAAACTAAAAGCATTTTGACAGCTCTGAAAACTGAGCTGTGTGTTCGAGCTTGTTTTCCTTTTTTATTAAATCATCTTACTTAGTGCTCTTTGCGCATATCTTCCTGTCCACTCTCGAGTGCGCCAGAGTCGGAGCTCTCTAATCTTTCCCAACACAAACAGTTTCTTTGGCTCTTTTGTAAAGTAAAACCTCTAAAATGAAACGCATATATATTACAGATGCATTTTACACCCTAAACCAAATGCCAAAACTAAAATGCAATAAAGGACCAAAAAACAAGTCACTGATTCATTTACTTGTCATTTTCCAGGCATTTATCCGTGTAATTTCCAGCCCAGAAATTGCAGGGTCATTCGGTTCCCCTGAGGTTAATTGTCTTGCGGTCTGGATCGTAATCTGGCCTTAACCCAAATAATTGAGGTTTGTGTGCGATAAATTCAGAGATCGCTAACTATCAGGCAACCAAACAGCAACGTGCCACAGTTTACCTGTACTGTGGCAGCTGTCTCCATCAAGCCCAAGACTCCAGCCAGGATAGCAGGAGCATTTCACAGTATTCTTGTGCTGTTCACACACTTGGCTGCAGCGTAGATGCTTGGTACAGTAATCCAGAACCTCACAGGTCCGGCCGTCCGAGCCCAGCTGGAATCCGGCCGGACAGGAACACACGACCCCTTTACCCGGCGCCACCGAGCACTCGTGACTGCAGCCACCCTTCCGCACCGAACACTCATCTGAGATGGAGAAAGACAGCGAGGGAGGAGGGTTATTGTTATTATTGTCACTTCAGAAGAAAATAGCAGGGTCCGAACAGTGAGACGGAAAGAACTGATGGAATTCCTCAGTAGACATACGGTTGAACAGCAGGGAGTCGTAAGCGCTTGGAGGAGCCAAAGGAAATAGACAGAGAATGAACAAACAAAAAATGGTTTGGTACTCTCCGTTTGGTCCTCCAGGCTATATGCTTCTTGGTCAGCAAGAGAAATTGGAAGCAAGTGGACTGCCTCTATTAGAGTTTTATTCCACTACATAGTTCCCCATGTCTCACAAATTCGGGCACTAGGGGAAGGCTGTTTACAGTCTTGTCACAGCGTCAGTAACTTTTGTACATTATGGAGCTCAATAAGGCCCACAGTAGTACCTTAAGGTACATATTACTTCTCTAAAGTACTAATATGCACCTTTTCGAGGGAGATAAGATACAAAGTTGTTCCTTTAAGTACTTGCCAAGCTATAAATATACAATAGCTTGTCACTTTTTTACACTATGCCCAATGTCATCATCGCGCCAGTTACACTGCATAAGCTGAATACAGAAGGCGGTCTGGAGGGAGCCTGATATTTTACTTTATAAACTTTTAAATATGATATTTTTCTTACACAAACCCATCGATTCACTTCAGAAGGCCTTTTATTAACCCCCCCGGAGCCGTGTGGAGCACTTTTATAATGGATGGATGCACTTTATTGGGCTTCAAATTTTGGGCTGCCATTCACTGTCATTATAAAGCTTGGAAGAGCCAGGACATTTTTAATATAACTCCGATTGTATAAGTCTGAAAGAAGAATGTCATGTACACCTAGGATGACTTGAGGGTGATTAAATCATGGGGTAATTTTCATTTTTGGGTGAACTATCCATAGGGCTGTACGATATTGGAAAATTGCACTTTTTTTTTGTTTTTCTGTGATATATATATATATATTGAGATAAGAAAACAATTTCACTAGATGATTTAAATAGATCTATATGTAAAGAATTAATCATCATATGATGATTTTTATGGGGAGTGCATCTGCATAGAAAATAATAAACAAATTACAAGCACAGATAAATACAATAGAACAAGTGAACTAAGCTGTGCTTTATGTTTTTCAGGTAGATCTAACAGTATTCAAGTACAGAAATTGAATAATCAAATGTAAAATAACACTGTTTAAATTACATATAATTAATATTATTAATTCATTAATACAATGTATCTTTGTTAAAGCTACAAAAGTGATTTTCTCTTTTGTTGTTTGATTAACATTGGCGACACAAACAGCTGCGGGTATATTATATTGTCACTTAAAGACGAATGGATCCAATATGATACGCATCCGTTTACGTTCTTAATTGTTTGCAACACATAACCGACTGTGTTTATGAGGATACTTGCAAAAATGGGCATTTTGACTTGCGTGCACGTGTCCGTTCAATCCGTTCGGTGCTCTGCATGTCTCTCTCTCTCTCTCTCTCTCTCTCTCTCTCTCTCTCTCTCTCTCTCTCTCTCTCTCTCTCTCTCTCTCTCTCTATCTATATATATATATACACATACATCTTTGTATCTTATTAACCCTTAAAAGGTTCATAGTAGTCTGTTAAAGGGAAAGTTCACCTAAAAATGAAAATGATGTCATCGCATCCAACTTGACGGTAACCTCTGACTTCCATAATAGGGGGAAAAATACTACGAAAGTCAATGGCTACCGTCAAGTGACTGGATACCAACATTCTTTAAAATATCTTATTTTGTGTTCAATAGAAGAAAGAAACTCATACAAGTTTAGAACAACATGAAGGTGAGTAAAGCCCCAGGTTCCGCGTCGTATCCGCACAGCTTTCAAAGTATACTCAACCGCGGATGAGCGCGGATGGCCGAGTTCGACACATCCGCAGTACAATTTCTGAGACTTTCTGGCGCATGCTCTGCTGTGCGTGCACCGGCCGTGCGGCCTCTCAAACTGGGCTGCCTTTTTTACGCATGCGCTGTTGTATGCGGACAGTCTGTGCGGTCTTCAAAATTGGGCTGCACATGGATGGGGTGTGCGGATGCTCACGAACCCTCCTGATGACGAAAATTACGTCACATGGACGGTGCACAAACGCGGACGGCTTAAATGATGACAACATTTTATTTTTTGGGTGAACTGTCCCTTTAAGGGTACATACTACTCTAAGGTACTAATATGCACATTTTAGAAGTAGATAAGGTATAAAGTTGTCCCTTTAAGGGTACTATTGAACCTTTTAGGTGTAAATAAGGTACAAAGGGTACTGCCCTAGTGACAAGCTGCTGAGCCCATTTTAAAGGTACAATTTTTTTTCTGACAGTGCATCCATTAAACAATGGGACACAAAACACTGACTAAAACGTTTTGCTGTGTAGGTTCTTCCAGTTTTTTTTCTTCCAATGAACGCTCGAGGCACCGAACTCCAAGCATTTTTCCACCCTTAACATCTCTTTATTGTGATTTATTGCCGAAGACTGTAGGTTTGAACAATGTAATTTGGCGATATGTCATTGAAGTGGCCCCATGGTAAGATGCTAAATGGAAAAACGTCGTTAAGTATTAGCTCAAGTTGTCATCTAGCAGTATATATGTTAGCCTCTTGGGTGACAAGCTTTATAATGCTATTTCTAACAGTGATGATAAAGTGTATATTTGCAAATGGCACTTGGAAGTATTTTTTTCAAACAGACATTACAAATCATTTAGTAAATTACTGAGGGATAGAAAGGTTATCACAATCATAAAAAGCTTTTAATCTCTTTGCTTTAGAAGGTCTGTGACAATTTCAAAACTGATCTTAATTAATTTTGTCTACAATAAAAGACTTATCATATCCCAATTAAAAATGCAACAACTTTAAGAAATACATTCGTAGACAGAAAAAAAAAGGCCACAGAGGGATTCAAGGTAACAACACCACCTTGAACAGCAAGTGGTTTCAAGGTTTAAATGAAGCGTCTAGTACTGACAGAGGATAATGCATCCATAAACCTCAAGGCAGTCATATTGGTGGAGTTGCGGAGTGAATAAAAATGTGCTAGACGCTCAAATGGAAAACAACAAAGCGCAGGCAGGAGAGATGAGGGGAACAGAAATGGATCATTGATGAGGGAAAGAAGCTCAAAAAGGTATAAAATGGCAAATGGAAGTACATTCAATCAGGCTATGGTACAATCTAACACTGGCGATACATAGGATTTGTGGGGTCTGAGAGAAGTAACTAATACAGTAGAGAAAATTAAAAAAAGTTCCAAGAGGGCGATAATGGATCTTTCTGAACAGAGAGTCGCTTAAAAATTCAGTTTGAATGCTGATGCTCAAAAAATGTTCAAAGACTCAGTGACTTTGTGAAAAGGTCTGATTTCATCATTTTGGTTTTATCATGTTGATTGTTGGGAGACAATATCGGGGATGGATGGATGGATGGATTTTGGACTGGTCTTATTTTCCAGTTAGACCTAGCGTGATTTGTTTGCAGATGCCACTAGGTTTAATAATTTGTAATAATGCAATGACATTTAAGGCCCTATTTTAACGATCTAAGCGCATGGTCTGAGGCGCATGGTGCAGGTGCATTTAGGGCGTGTCCGAATCCACTTTTGCTATTTTAACGACAGAAAAACCGGTCAGTGCACCAGACGCATGATCCAAAAGGGTTGTACCTAGTCTCTTAATGAGTCCTGGGTGTGTTTTGGGCGTAACGTGCAATAAACCAATCAGAGTCTCATCTCCCATTCCCTTTAAAAGCCAGTTGCGCTTGCACCATGGCGGATTCGCTATTTACATAGAGGAATTTGCAAGCAGAAGGACTGAATGCTTCTCCAGAGAGGAATCCTTTTATTTTTAATATTTAAAAATGTTTGTGTGCTGCTGCCCTGTGTGTGTAAGAAGCAGATACTCATGTTGTGCACCTGCCTATAAGCGCATATTACTAAAGTGTCCTTTAAATAACACAAAGAATACTGCAGCACTAACTTTAGAACAGGTTTTTGTTGGTTAATGGCGCAGTCGTTTTCAGTTCTTCAAAATTGCAACGCGCCAATAATGTGCCTGAACACACCTTGTTTTCAAACCAGCACGCCCATGGGCGAACAGATGGGTGCAAATGCATTTGCTATTTTAACAACGTGCCGCTGGATGTGTAAATGATATAATATATATATAACCAAATATCATCAGGTTGCATTTGAACAAACTGTAATTCACAATTCATAGCGTTTAGAAGACAGAAGATGTTTGGAGGTCCCAAAGCATAGAGGGCGTCAGGGCACTGGCCAGCAAGTTCATTCACACATCTTATGTGGCCTTGAGAAAAGCAGCCGCAGGGTAAAACCTAAAAAAAATGCCTAGTGAGATCAGAAAAGAGTTGTTGTGTTCAACTCAGAGATAACTAGCCAGTTCCTCCATGAAGTTCATCCCTGAAGAGTCTCATGTTACTGTTGAGTTGGATCAGCTGGAGCTGACAGGTGATGTTTCTCCTGCCTTTATATATATTTTTATTTATTTATTATTTTAGAAATAGTAAAGGACCAGCTAAGCACTGACAATCTGGCTGGATCATCTGAGTTGCATACTAGCAAAGAAAAAAAACTGGTGACCTATTTCTCGCCAAGATTCACTCCACAAAGCAGGGAACGTGATCTGGAGGCTCATTCATCACGATTAGACCTATTATGTGCAGGCTAGGTCTGTTTTAAACAATATTTATTTAACTCAGGAAATTTTTTGGAATGTTTCTAGACCATTGGGTTTTGACAATTTCGTATTTATCTTACGGCTTGACCAGGATGAGTGCATTTATCTCTGCCAGCGGCTAGCAGAATTAGTGTTCAGCCCAGCTTTCATTTGGATGTGTGAGATATTTTAGCAGGACATTGAGAGTGTGCTTAAAATTAATGGGGGTTTGACTGGCCCTTTTTTAAATGAATAGAGGCGTTAGACTGAAATGTGATGTTAAATGCTCTTTTCAGGCTTGCTGAACCTGTGCTTGATGGGATTCAGGCTATGGTTTAAGGCTTTTAATTTAGCGGCAATACAAATTACACTATTGTTTTATTTAAAGGCCAGAGGGACAGAAAGATGCAATCAAAATAATTAATATTATTATATACCATTTTTAAATGCAGCTGCTATTTACACTAAGTGCAAATAGCGATAGATGCTATTTACACCAAGTGTAAGTGAACACCAAGTGTAAATAGCAACTAGACTCTATTTACACAAAGTGAAACATATAACATATTTTCTTAGAGATAGATGATATTTACACTAAGTGCACATAGCTGTAGATGCTATTTACTAAGTGAAAATAGTGATATATTCTATTTACACCATATAAAAGTAGCAGTTCTTTGCATTGTGTAAATACTAATTACATGTAATTTATACTTTTGACAGATACATACTATTTGCACCTCAGTATTGTTGTACAGTAACAGGATGCAATAATAATATAAAGGTTAAATGATTATATTTATTAAAATTATTAAATGGATGCCGCCGTAATGGGACAATAAAAGCCCTCCCTACACCTACCCCTAACCCTACCCAATAAATGCTTTTATTATTATTAAACATTTCGTTTGGCACTTTATTTCCATTTTTAGAAAATTTTCTTACTTTTTATTGAAAGTAAATGCCGATGTAATATGTGAAGGGAAAAGGGATAAGAGCGAGCTCTGCAAAAGGCGGATTCGAACCCGGGTCGATCACGTCAAAACCAAGATCCTTAAGCCTTTACGCTTTACTGACTACACCACTGAAGACGTTAAAATATGTTACGAACCGTTCGGTTCGCTTGGTCTCGGTTCGGAGCGTGTGCGTCGCACATGCGCAATGTAGCCTCGTGCCCGTATGTTACCTCAAGCCTTGTTAACCCCTTGTTGACACTGCACGCGTCTGCGGCACGTTACGGCTGCGGTGAGGTTTCCGTCTTCTACGCGGTGCCAACTCACACCAGAAGCATTTCAGCAGCGAGGCGACAGGGTTCGCGAGACCACGTGATTGCACAGTCTTACATTGTTTTCTCGAATTTTTGTGTTCAAACATGGGTAAGTTAAATATTTGTTTTGTCCAGTTGAATTCTGTTTATTCTTGTGTTGTGTTGCCTCCTGGCAAGGATATAGTGATATGAAATACGGACTTTGCATGAGGTGTTTATTTTGAAATTGACATGATTTTTGACTTTTATTTTTTATTTACCGCGGCATCTGTCAAAAATAGGCGAGGCGCCTATCTTTAGCGAAGCAGCGCGATGAGCCGCTTCTGGGACGCTTCTGAAACCCACTGCGCTATGGCTGGTGTAAACACAAGCATTGACTAAAGTGGCTGCGATCAGCTCAGGTAGCCGCATCGCACCTGTAACGTGCCACAGACGCGTGCAGTGTAAATAAGGCTTCACACCGCACGCGCAAGCAGTGCGTTGGCAGGGCAGAAGCAGTGCGTATGGATAACTATGCC
The DNA here is from genome assembly GCA_018749465.1 of Paracanthobrama guichenoti. Classification (NCBI taxonomy): domain Eukaryota; kingdom Metazoa; phylum Chordata; class Actinopteri; order Cypriniformes; family Gobionidae; genus Paracanthobrama; species Paracanthobrama guichenoti. The sequence continues at coordinate 14,946,847 of CM031964.1, forward strand.
TATTCTAGTTTTAATAATTTAAACAGGCCTTTTGCCTTTGGGCAAAAAGTTGCTCACACTGAATTAAAGCAACGGTGCATTGTTCTGATCAATACTGACATGATTAACATGAAACAGGAAACAACTTCTACATGATATAACAATTTTTTTAATACTGTATCCTAAATTGTGGATATTTTATATATATATATATATATATATATATATATATATATATACACACACACACACACACACACACACACACACACACACACACACACACACACAGGCGTTCAAAAGTTTTTAATCG
>CM031964.1:14952138-15034638 GCA_018749465.1 Paracanthobrama guichenoti
TACAGATTCGCTCTGGCGGGAGGCACACTGACGTGTCATTGCCGCAGGGAAACTTTGGTGGCTTACAGATGGACACTTCACAGCCCTCCTCGTCCGACTGGTCCTCGCAGTCAATGTCTCCGTCGCACACCCAGTCCTTACTAACGCATTTCCCTACGGTGCAAAAACAAATGCGTTACAAAGCAGAATTTTTTATAACGTCATTAGCTCTCTGTGCAGTTGCTCACAAAGCTATCTGCTTTCTGCAGACTTTTTCTTTAACCAAAACACTTTTTCTTTAGCATATCAAGCATATAATTTCCCATAGGGGCTAAACACAGTTTCTGAGTGCTTTTTGGACCTTGCTGTTTGCCATATCATTAGCGTTAACGAGGTACATAATCATTATTTTATTTAATTATATATTTTATGTTGACAAAAAAAAAAAAAAAAATAAATAAATAAATAAATAAATAAAAAAAAAAAAAAAAAAAAAAAAAAATATATATATATATATATATATATATATATATATATATATATATATATATATATATATATATATATATATATATATGACATGAAATTGAATTAAATTAAATGGTACACAAGTCCTTGTTTATGGTAATGGAATTCGTGACACTCTAAAAAATGCTGGGTTAAAAACAACCCAAGTTGGGTTGAAAATGGACTCACCCAGCGATTGAGTTGTTTTAACCCAGTAAATGGGTTGTTTTAACCCAGTGTTTGGGTTAAATGTTTGCTTAAAACAACCCAATCACTGGGTTAGTCCATTTTCAGCCCAACTTGGGTTGTTTTTAACCTAGCATTTTTTAGAGTGTAGGTACTATTTTTACATAGGATAGCCTATTTAAATGCCCTTTTCTTCCAATTTAATGTGAGACATGAATTTTCATACACAATCCTTATCAGTTATTCTTAATGGTGTACTGAGTAACCTAAGGTGTTTCGATTTATTTTTTTTGAGCATGTGAGACTAGTCATTAGCAATTCCCTCATTATCTTTCCAGACAAGTTCTTTAAGAAGGTGAAACAGGGCGATCAGTACATAAATTACTTTTCTGTATCCTCCAAGACCAAATAGTGTGTTCATTAGACCTTCACCGAGACTTCGCTTAATCAGATTTTAACTCACTTTCCTTTCGGTTTTACAGAAACTTTGGTTTGGCTAAGTCTCTGATTCACCTGAATTTATCTCTTAAACAGGCTAGAAGCGATTAAAAGGCTAACATTAAAATTCCCTCCATGTTTATGCGAGGTCCGAGCCATTAAAACATTTTGGCAGTAGTTCTATAGTTTCTAGCTGTTCAGTTTGTCGCCCTACAACCGGAGGACAAATTAGCATTCGCGCTAATAGCATCCCTCAGGAATTTCTGATGGGTTTTTAGAACACCGACTTTAGATTTACGAGTAAAATGAGGTTTGTGACTTCTATGTTGTGTTCCACAGCATAAATTACACACAGACACCTCAAATGTGAAACCGTTATATGCTTTAAGTTGCTAATGTAAACATGCTAACAAGTTGCTACAGAGTGCAGGCAACACAATGAATAAGCCGTACACGCAGAACGTTTTCTGTAGACCAGTGATAAGCTTATTATTAATGACATGGACATAAAACAAACGCTTCCTGCACTAGCTAGTCTAGCCAAGACAAGCTGGTGTTTAGCTGGCTGGCTAATTGATCACCCAACACCTCTATAAAACCGGATTGGCTTGAGAGACCAACTAAGACCAGAAAACCAGTTAAGGCTGTATTGAGATGTTCTGAGCAGGTTTTAGTGGCTACAATAATGCAATGTCTTTTAATTATCTGCATTTGGGGGTGTTAGCAAATATTCATACATGCTTGACTAATTGCAATTAATTTGATTAACTAAATTATGTTATAAATTTAATTACACCATTTATTGGTTGACAGCCCTAGATTATGTTGTCACAAATGGAAGTAGGTCTTCATTTTTTCCTCAAAAGTTCCTCCCATAAAGCCTCCAGCTTATTTTAAGTGGCAAACGCTCCACTTTCCAACCTCTAACTTTTAAAGTTCAGCATCACAGATCAATTCACACACACACATTTACCAACAAACAGAAATACAATTCGACCTGAACCCAACTCTCAAGGGTAATAAAATATTCTTGGTCTGCCTCAATCAGAACAAAATGATGCATCTTAAACATTATTAATTCAGTCTAGAGTGAAGCAAAGCAATAATCAATGGCCTTTTGAAAGCGACTTTCCACATCACAGTCCCATTTTCAGCAGAATAAAGGTAATGCAATATTATTTGAATGAGTGCTGATTCATCATGCCACCATTGGCCACAATCAACCGATTAATGATCATATTTACGACCCTCTTCACCCAGAGATGACGTTATTTAGAATTTTCCAAAGGGTGAAACCTGATTATGTAATGTGATAATGTGATGTAATGGATGTTGCTTTCTACCTGAGACCTTGCAGGTGAACTTTGCCTTGGGGTCGCACATTCTCTTGGCCCCTTCACAGGCGATTTCATCGCTACCATCCTCACAGTCTTTGTCTCCATCACAGCGCCAGATTTCCGGAACGCAGGTGCCATCGCCACGGCAATGAAACTCTTTCTCACTGCAGTCATTAATGGCAGAGAGTGCTGATGGAGGGAAAGAGTCTTGTTGATGAAACTCATTTTAGTTACAAATTAGTTACAAAACTGTGTGTTTGTGTTTTGTGTGATCGCGGGCACCTGTCCTGGAGCAGGTGGCATTCTCGTCGCTGAGGTCACCACAGTCATTGTCCCCGTCACACATCCAGTGCTCAGGGATGCACTTCCCACTGGAGCACTGAAACTGAGCCACCGAACAGGCGTGAACACAGCCCACCTCATCACTGCCATCCCCACAGTCATCCTCTAGAGAGACAAAGGAGAGGGAAAAGGAAGAGAAAGATATTAAATAAGGATAAGGAAGGAAGGAAAGAAGGAAGGAAGATGGGTCAGGAAGGAAAGAATGAACAAATGAATGGACGACAAAATGATAGGTGGATGAAATAAAGAAATCAAGAAAGGATGAAAGGAATGAAGGATAGAAAGAACAAAAAGGAATCAAGAAAGGAAGGAAGGAAAGAAGGAAGGAAAAAGAAAGAAGAACAGAAGGATAAATGGAAGGAATGAAGGAAGAACAAAATGGATGGATGGGTGGATGGGTGGAATGATAAAAGGATTAAATGAAGGATGCAAGGAAGGCAGGAATTAAGGAAGATTAGATGGAAAGGAATGGAAAGGTATGGGGAAGGAAGGAAGGAAGGAAGGAAGGAAGGAAGGAAGGAAGGAAGGAAGGAAGGAAGGAAGGAAGGAAGGAAGGAAGGAAGGAAGGAAGGAAGGAAGGAAGGAAGGAAGGAAGGAAGGAAGGAAGGAAGGAAGGAAGGAAGGACAAAAGGATATGTGGATGGAATAAAAGAAATCAAGAAAGGAGGAAAGGAAGGAAGAAAGGATAGATGGATAGAACAAAAATGAATCAGTCAAGAAAGGAAGGGAAAAAAGAAGAACAGAAGGGACAAATAGAAGGAATAAAGGAAGAACAAAATGGATGGATGGAATGACAAAAGATGAAATGAAGGATGCAAGGAAGGCAGGACTTAAGGAAGATTAGATGGACGGATAGATGAAGGAAATAAGGAAGGAAGCAAAGAAGGTCAAAAGGAAGTATGGATGGATGGATGGATGGATGGATGGATGGATGGATGGATGGATGGATGGATGGATGGATGGATGGATGAAGAAAAAGAAGGAATGGAAAGGTAGAGAAAGGAATAAGAAAGGACAGATGGGAGAATGGAAGGAAGGAAAGAAAGAAGAAAGGAAGGAAGGAGAAGAAAAGGAAAGAACAGAGTAAGGAATAGGGAAGTGAGAGAGGAAGTAAACTGAGTGAAATAAAATGATAGCATGAGGCCTCTCTGCTGTCCATTCAGATCTTCACTAGCTTGAGCTCACCGGAATCACAGTGCCATTTCACACTGATGCATTTTCCATTAATACAGCCGAACTGGGTCAGCGGTTCACAAGTTGGGAAATCTAAGGAGAACACAATAAAACAACAGAATCAAAACCATGAACTGCAAGAGACACTCCCCTTTCCAACTTCACAAATCTACGTTAACCCAGTGCCAGAGGGGCACTTGAATAGAACAATAAAAGCCTTCAACTAACAACTTTTCACCGCCAAGAATGTCAGAGAACAAACACAGAGTTTGTTTCTGCTGAACTTTGCACCTTCTGTCTTATCTCTCAGGAGACAGAAGTACTAACCTGCCGCACGCACATTTCATAATAAACTGACAGTGGTGTCTTTGTGGCGTCGCACCACCTTTCAAAATTAAACATGCATTAGAAAAGACGTTCCTGGGTTACTGACAGGAAATATGCAGCATACTGACATCAACTTGCAATATGAGCAGCCGTAGAACGCCACGTGCTGCGACTCCACGGCGAACGGGGCGACACTCGACATTTCTCAGACGGCGAGCAGTCGGCTTTCCAGTGCCAGCTTGATTTTGATTTAAGGAAGCCAAGCATAAACTTTAATTACTCTGTACGCGGCCCGCGTGTGCATGAGAACTGAAGCGACCCTGGAACGGTACCCGAGGAAATTTAAACGGTAATAAGATGCGATGACTAACAGAGGAGAAAGCTTCAAACGCACACTTCATCCCTCTGAGGAAGAGAGGTGGAGATCTGCTGGTATTTCTCATCTCTCATTTACAAGAGCCGAACGGTGCTGTCGGAGACGACTCAAGCCGTCACAACGGGTTTACGGCGGGCCGTGGAGTGCGGCGATATTCCAGGCATGGTAATAAAGAGCATAATATCATGCAAAGTGATTCATTGTTTGTTTTTTGTTTTTTTTCTCTATATAATGACAATTTCTTTGACTTATCTTTGTATTTATGTTGAGAAGAGCCCAAAATGTCAATCATTCTGCACATTTTTCTGTGTTGAGCACAGCAAATATAACTTTTAGACAAACTTTAAGTTAGCTTGAAAAAGCCTAGTCAGAAAGTTTGAAAAGTTTTAAATAGTTTGTTTTAGTTTAGTAGTTTTGATTAGATGGACGGACAGATATACAGATAGATAGATAGATAGATAGATAGATAGATAGATAGATAGATAGATAGATAGATAGATAGATAGATAGATAGATAGATAGATAGATAGATAGATAGATAGATAGATAGATAGATAGATAGATAGATAGATAGATAGATAGATAGATAGACAGACTAGATAGATAGATAGACAGACAGATAGATAGATAGATAGATAGATAGATAGATAGATAGATAGATAGATAGATAGATAGATAGATAGATAGATAGATAGATAGATAGATAGATAGATAGATAGATAGATAGATAGATAGATAGATAGATAGATAGATAGATGGATGGACAGATAGATAGATAGATAGATAGATAGATAGATAGATAGATAGATAGATAGATAGATAGATAGATAGATAGATAGATAGATAGATAGATAGATAGATAGATAGATAGATAGATAGATAGATAGATAGATAGATAGATAGATGGGTGGACAGACGGACGGACAGATAGATAGATAGATAGATAGATAGATAGATAGATAGATAGATAGATAGATAGATAGATAGATAGATAGATAGATAGATAGATAGATAGATAGATAGATAGATAGATAGATAGATAGATAGATAGATAGATAGATAGATAGATAGATAGATAGATGGGCGGACAGACAGACAGACAGACAGATAGATAGATACGTTGTGTTGTGGCTTAATTTAGTTGTGTTGTGGCTTGATTTTGTTGTGTTGTGGCTTGTTTTCATTGTGTTGTGGCTTGATTTTGTTGCGTTGTGGCTTGATTTCGTTGTGTTGTGGCTTGTTTTTGTTGTGTTGTGGCTTGATTTCGTCGTGTTGTTGCTTTTTCGTTGTGTTATGGCTTGATTTCATTGTGTTGTGGCTTGTTTTCGTTGTGTTGTGGCTTGATTTTGTTGCGTTGTGGCTTGTTTTCATTGTGTTGTGGCTTAATTTAGTTGTGTTGTGGCTTGATTTCGTTGTGTTGTGGCTTGTTTTCGTTGTGTTTTGGCTTAATTTAGTTGTGTTGTGGCTTGATTTTGTTGTGTTGTGGCTTGTTTTCGTTGTGTTTTGGCTTAATTTAGTTGTGTTGTGGCTTGATTTTGTTGTGTTGTGGCTTGTTTTCATTGTGTTGTGGCTTGATTTTGTTGCGTTGTGGCTTGATTTCGTTGTGTTGTGGCTTGTTTTTGTTGTGTTGTGGCTTAATTTAGTTGTGTTGTGGCTTGATTTCGTCGTGTTGTTGCTTTTTCGTTGTGTTATGGCTTGATTTCATTGTGTTGTGGCTTGTTTTCGTTGTGTTGTGGCTTGATTTTGTTGCGTTGTGGCTTGATTTCATTGTGTTGTGGCTTGTTTTCATTGTGTTGTGGCTTGTTTTTGTTGCGTTGTGGCTTAATTTAGTTGTGTTGTGGCTTGATTTCGTTGTGTTGTTGCTTTTTCGTTGTGTTGTGGCTTGAGTTTGTTGTGTTGTGGCTTGATTTCGTTGTGTTGTGGCTTGAGTTTGTTGTGTTGTGGCTTGATTTCGTTGTGTTGTTGCTTTTTCGTTGTGTTGTGGCTTGATTTCGTTGTGTTGTGGCTTGATTTCGTTGTGTTGTGGCTTGTTTTCATTGTGTTGTGGCTTGATTTCGTTGTGTTGTGGCTTGTTTTCATTGTGTTGTGGCTTGATTTTGTTGTGTTGTGGCTTGTTTTCATTGTGTTGTGGCTTGATTTTGTTGTGTTGTGGCTTGTTTTCATTGTGTTGTGGCTTGATTTCGTTGTGTTGTGGCTTGATTTCATTGTGTTGTGGCTTTTTCGTTGTGTTGTAGCTTTTTCATTGTGTTGTGGCTTGATTTCGTTGTGTTGTGCACTACTGGGCCACCGAACATATCAGATCGAAAAGGCATTCATTTTCAACAAAAAATAAAGATATATTATTTTTATATATATAAAGATATAAATATTTGATATTTCACTGTCTCGGTTAACTATAGACCCAATATAGTCCGGCTATAAGTAACCCACTTTTAGCCAAAATAACCTTGAATTTGGTTACAAGTCGTTTTTGCCAAAATAACTTGCGAGATGTATGATATTGCATCATGTAAGCAAAGTCAACAGTGATTACAAGGAAATTGATGACTAGTCTATTCTGGACTAGTCTATATTTGGCTATGGTTAGACGTCTAATAAATTTTCACTGACAGCCCAAATTTTGCCTGGTTTTAGCCTAGACATCAGGGTTGTGTTTGGATGGCTATTAGACGTCTCTTAAACGCAAAACTGCTTGCTGGGCTAGGTGTAGGGAGGGCTTCATTGTCCAAATAAGGTTGCATCCATTTAATAATTTTAATAAATATAATCATTTAAACTCTATGCTGTTATTGCATACTGTTTAATGTACAACACAGAGGTGCAACTAGTATAGGCAACTGTTTATAAGTATAAATAGCATCTAACTAGCTACTATTTACACTTATTGCAAAGAAAATACTGCTATTTTTACATAGTGTAAATAGACTCTATCGCGATTTTGACAATGCAAATAGCATATCGCTAAGAAAATTTTGCTATTTTCACTTAGTGCGAATTTAAAATTAAAACTAGCCCTACTAGTGGTGAAAACTAACGCAACACCGTTAATAGTTTCCACTCAAAGAAAGTTTAACTCTGCTCACTCATTGGACCATTTTCATTAAAGAATGCAGAAAATCGTCCAATAGGGTCACAGTTCAGATGTGATCATGACAGCATCAAATGACCTTCACATTTAAAACAACAGCTCAAATCAAAGCATTTCGGTGGGAAGGTACTGTGCGACCTCCACACATGAAAAACATCAAAAGATATCAAAGAGGCAACAACAGAGGAAATATGAAAACAGAACAGGCCTTTTTCTTTGTTTATGTGAAGATGCTACAACAAACACTTCAGATCTATGACATCGTTTTGTCTGGGCTCTCGATAGCATGTCTATTGTTGTGAAAGCCTCAGGCCATCAGATAAAACTCAACTCAAAACAGCACCTGACCTTAAACAACCCCTCTTCTGTTTTGAAAAACTACAATGGGCACCACTTATGAACAAATCTGTGTGAAACATTTGTAAAACCTCTGTTATGTTCAATTTAACTCTGTACATAAAAGGCAGAATCTCATTTTGATAAAACCCTTAAGAAACTAAATGCAAGTGTCCAGTCTTCATGTGATTTTTGAATCATATATCATGTTTCAATGCAAGTACCCATTAATGGCATGCTGAAAGCATATAATAAGATATAATACTGTAGTATGGTTTGATAAAAAAAATAATAATTGAAGGATAAGGAGGCTTGATGATAAAAAAAGCCCAGCAAAATTATGATAGCAAAGATAAAATATGGAAATACAGAGGGAAGATCTTCAAAGCACTCCGCGTGAGGAAGACTCACCACATGATGAAGACTCATCTGACTGATCCCCGCAGTCATCATCACGATCACAGCGCCAGTTCTCTGGGATGCAGCGTCCATTCTCGCAGGGAAACTGGCCTGGCTGGCAGGTTTGGGCTGTGGGAAGCATAAAACACGGGTATTAAATCACACCTGAATGGATATTCGTTTAATCCTATTTCTATATCTTGTACAAAACCCAAAAAGATCATCAGAGTGTTCTATTGTATTGTAGCCTTGAACAATTCACTTGAACATAAAAAAAAAAAAAAATTTATTATTTGATAATGTCTCCTGAGGTGTACTTATATTGTTAGTATGATTTTTACATCATAAAATGTCATAATTTAGAAATAAAAGCCATTTTTCTATCCTGATTTTAGCCCTCTGGGTTGAATGCTCTGTTTGAAGGGGCGTGTCTGCTGTAAGACTTCAGTGTAAACGCCCACTGTTGTGATTGGCTGACATCTTTGCATGTGAAATGCGTATTACATGTTTACTTTTACTACTTTTTTTTACTATTACAGCTGTCGAGATTAACGAATCGTGAAAGTGTTGATTATAGCATTATTTTTAGATCTTTTCCCATCACATGAAAGGCTGCAGTGATGAGCATTGAGTAGACAGACAGCCTGTTTATCGCGTGAATGCAGTGATCTCGTCATTGCAATGCCATTTCTCTCACAAAATGCTTTCACCACAGCTAACAGCAAACACAATATCGATATGAATACAGTAAGAGCTTCGTTGTGCAGCATAACAGCATCATTCATTATAACGGCAGTTTGGTCAAGCGTGCAGATATACTCGTGAGAGTGTACTTTGATCGCTCTCTGTAGTTTAATCACAATTTAAATAACACTTGTTTCATGCTACTAAGAGAAACAATGTGAAGTTGATCGTTTAGTCACTGGCTTGATTCACTGATGCATAAACAGTATTAAACCATTTAGAAAGAAAGTTTGTGTGAACTTGAATAAGTAGCTACACATCAGAAATCACTGATCACAGATCAGGCTTTTAATGAACACTGTTACGTACTGTTTGTGGCGGTGCTGTCAAATCCATATCGTAAAAGTCTGTTTGTAAAGCCTGTGCTGACATTGTGAATTAAATGTAAAAAATAATCTGAATCCATGTTCTCCACATTCTCTGGGTGGGCAAAGAAGAGAAAGGGAAGGTAACCTTTCCCCATATGACGAAATATAGGGAAGATTCCAGATTGGCCCATCTGAGCTTTCATTTTCTCAAAGGCAGAGCAGGATACCCAGGGCTTACACCTATCTCCATTTCTAGCCACTGGGGGACCATAGACAGGCTAGGGGGAACTCATATTAATGTTAAAAAACCTCATAAAGTGACATTTTCATGTCATGGGACCTTTAAATATATATTTGATGTTTAAAATAAAACCAATCCCAGATTTTCAATGAGATCTCTAACTTTTGGGCCCCAGGACCAGTGTTGCGGGTAACGCATTACAAGTTAAGTTGCGTAATCAGATTACTTTTTCAAGTAACTTGTAAGTAACGCATTACAAAATATCTGAGTTACTTTTTCCAATAAGTAATGTAAATTACTTTGTTTTCCCATATCGGGAGTCAGTAAACATGATGGTTATTGTAGTTCTAGACTAAATGTGAGCAGGCATTTACTAATCTCAATCTCTTGCACAAAAACAGAATCAGTATTACTCAAAATGAACAAAATTAGAATACTACGCAAACCTCCAATAATTAAAAATGTTAAATAAAACAAATATTTTCATGCATTTAATCTCACTTTATTGACCAATGTACTTCAAGATTCAAGATTCAAGATTCAAGAGTTTTATTTGTCACATACACAGTTATATACAGAATATACAACCGGCAGTGAAATGTAAACAGGTCCGCTCCATGGACAGTGCAAATTCACAGTTAAAAACACAAGGAAGAAATTATAATAGAAATAGGATATAAAAAAGTACTATCTATATATATATATATATATATATATATATGTCTATATCTGTAGAATTATAAATAATCAAGTCAAGAGAAAAAAAGGTAACAAATAAGGATAAAGTGGAATAAAATAATTGAAGTAGACTTTGCAGTGAGTAAACTGTAGACTTATAAATATGTGGTTAACAAATGTATAAAGAGTATAATGTGCAAACAGGTTTATGACAGGTTGTTACACAGTAACAACGAGAACAGAAAGTGCAGTGCAATGTCAGTGTATCGATGTTTATCCTGACGTGAAGTCACGTGATGTTAAGTTCAGGAGTCTGATGGCCTGGGGAAGAAGCTCCTCCTGAGTCTCTCAGTTTTGGCCATCAGGCTTTGGAAGCGCTACCAGATGGTAGCAGCGTGAAATGAGGGTTTGCAGGGTGATTAGAGTCCTTGATGATCTTGGTAGCTCTACCTTTGCAGCGTTTGGTGTAGACGTCCTGCAGAGACGGAGAGCTGACCCTGAGATACGCTCGGATAAGCGCACTACTCTTTGCAGGGCTTTGCGGTCATGACTGGTGCTGTTCCCATACCACGCTGTGATGCACTGAGTTAAAACACTTTCTATCGCCCCTAAATAGAAAGTTTTCAGGATAGCTGGTGAAACCTGAATTTCCTCAGCTGGCGCAGGTGGTACAGTCTTTGCCTGGCTTTTTTCACCTGTGTCTGAATGTGAGCAGTCCAGGTCAGGTCCTCAGAGATGTTTACTCCCAGGTACTTGAAGCTGCTCACTCTCTCTACTGGTGACCCGCTGATCATGAGGGGGAGTATGTCCGTTGCTGTCTCTTCCTGAAGTCCACAATCATTTCTTTGGTCTTGCCAACATTCAGAGAGAGACAGTTGTCCTGGCACCATGATGTTAGATGCTCCACCTCGTCCAAGTATGCCGCCTCATTGTTGTTGGAAATGAGGCCCAGGACAACAGTATCATCAGCAAATTTGATGATAGAGGTGGAGCTGTGTGTGGACAAACAGTCATGCGTGTAGAGAGAGTAGAGCAGGGGGCTCAGGACACAGCCCTGTGGAGCTCCCACACTCAGGGTGATGGAGGTGGAGGTGGACTGGCCTATTCTCACCACCTGAGGCCTGCCAGTGAGGAAGTCCTCAATCCAGTGGCAGAGAGAAGGATTCAGGCCGAGATCCAGGAGTTTGGAGGTTAGCTTGGTGGGAACTATGGTGTTAAAGGCTGAGCTATAGTCAATAAATAGCAGTCTTAACGTAGTTCCCACTTTTGCTGTCGATGTGAGTGAGGGAGGAGTGGAGGACATGAGAGATGGCATCTTCAGTCGATCTATTGGGACGATAGGCAAACTGAAGAGGGTCCAAAGTGTCAGGAATGAAGGCGCAAATGGTGTTTTTAATGAGTCTCTCAAAGACCTTCATGACTATAGACGTGAGAGCCACTGGACGATAGTCATTTAGGCAAGAGGGTTTACTGTTCTTAGGGACAGGGATGATGGTGGATTTTTTGAAGGAGGTGGGGACCACAGATGTAGCGAGGGACTCATTAAAGATAGATGTAAACAACCCGGTGAGCTGATCAGCACAGGACCGCAGAACACGACCTGAAATACCATCCGCCCAGCAGCTTTCCTGACGCCCACACGCTTGAGTGCTCTCCGAACTTCATCCTCCGAGACAGAGATCACGTGATTGTTGCTGCTCTGAGTAATTTCCTCTAACGCGCCACTTGGCGGAGTCGCGTTGCCGCGGTTACAGTCAAAGCGAGCATAGAAAGAGTTTAACTCGTTCACGAGCAACGGATCAACGCTTGCCTCTGCAGAGGATTTAGATCCAAAGGAGCAGATGGACCTCAGACCTTGCCACATGCGCCGCGAGTCGTTGAGTTGGAAATGAGACTCCACTCGGTCTTTATAACGGAGTTTTGCGGCTTTAACTGCTCGTCTGAGAGCATAGCAGGACGATCTGTATTCATTCATATTCCCTGAATGGAGACCAGCGTTGTAAGCAGCAGTGCGTGCGTTCACTGCCGCGCGGATTGAATTGTCCGCTGACTTGTTGCTGACCTTCGATGATTCAGTTAAACAATAAGCAAAAATTACTTTCGTATTTCGTAATTACTTTAGGTCAATTGGCAACATGATTGGGTATAAAAAGAGCCTCTCAGAGTGGCAGTGTCTCTCAGAAGTCAAGATGGGCAGAGGATCACCAATTCCCCCAATGCTGCGGCCAAAAATACTGGAGCAATATCAGAAAGGAGTTTCTCAGAGAAAAAATGCAAAGAGTTTGAAGTTATCATCATCTACAGTGCATAATATGATCCAAAGATTCAGAGAATCTGGAACAATCTCTGTGCGTAAGGGTCAAGGCCGGAAAACCATACTGGATGCCGTGATCTTCGGGCCCTTAGACGGCACTGCATCACATACAGGAATGCTACTGTAATGGAAATCACAACATGGGCTCAGGAATACTTCCAGAAAACATTGTCGGTGAACACAATCCCCACGTGCCATCGCCGCTGCCGGCTAAAACTCTATAGGTCAAAAAAGAAGCCATATCTAAACATGATCCAGAAGCGCAGGAGTTTTCTCTGGGCCAAGGCTCATTTAAAATGGACTGTGGCAAAGTGGAAAACCGTTCTGTGGTCAGATGAATCAAAATTTGAAGTTCTTTTTGGAAAACTGGTCTTTTTGGAAAACTAGTCATCCGGACTAAAGAGGATAAGGACAACCCAAGTTGTTACCAGCGCTCAGTTCAGAAGCCTGCATCTCTGATGGTATGGGGTTGCATGAGTGTGTGTGGCATGAGCAGCTTACACATCTGGAAAGGCACCATCAATGCTGAAAGGTATATCCAAGTTTTAGAACAACATATGCTCCCATCCAGACATCGCCTCTTTCAGGGAAGACCTTGCATTTTCCAACATGACAATGCCAGACCACATACTGCATCAATTACAACATCGTGGCTGCGTAGAAGAAGGATCCGGGTACTGAAATGGCCAGCCTGCAGTCCAGATCTTTCACCCATAGAAAACATTTGGCGCATCATAAAGAGGAAGATGCGACAAATAAGACCTAAGACAGTTGAGCAACTAGAAGCCTGTATTAGAGAAGAGGGGATGCCACACAGTTGGAAACATGGCCTTTTCCCAACTTTTTTGAGATGTGTTGATGCCATGAAATTTAAAATCAACTCATTTTTTCCTTAAAATGATACATTTTCTCAGTTTAAACATTTGATATATCATCTATGTTGTATTCTGAATAAAATTTGAAACTTCCACATCATTGCATTCTGTTTTTATTTACAATTTGTACAGTTTTTTTTTGGAATCGGGTTTGTATAATAATACACCCTATTCTTGATTTTGCTGCCATTTGGAATTTTTAGACATTACATTTGAAAGTTTTATTTTAAAACATTCTAATTTAAAATCAACTTATTTTCCCCTTAAAATTATACATTTTCTCAGTTTAAACATTTTATATGTCATCTATGTTGTATTCTGAATAAAATATTGAAATTTGAAACTTCCACATCATTGCATTCTATTTTTATTCACAATTTGTACAGTGTCCCAACTTTTTTGGACTTTGGTTTGTAAAACATAACACAATTTTAAGGGAGTAAAGCAATAATGTAATGCATTACTTTTCAAAGTAACTGAAACACTGCCCAGGACAGCATCTTTTTTTTCCATGCTTGAAAACCATCTGGATTTGTTTTCACCTTCTTCAGGTCTGTATCCAGTCTGAGCTGTGATATTGAGTAATCGCCTTCAGAGATAAACCCCTAAGTCCATGACATCCAATATTACAGTTTGTGTCTTTGGGTGCAGTGTTCAAAATGTGTTTCGTATCAACAGCTGGCGTCTATGAACTGGAATTTACCATGTTATGAAGACACAGATTTGGTAAATATGGAACCCAATGGGTAAAATCTCTCAGTGGGATTCAGAAGTTTTCTCTTAGAATGTTAAACTGTGAAAACAACTTTGAAACTCCACATAGTAAATGCAAAAACATGATGAATGTCAAGGGCTGACAAGTGTGTAGTTGTAGCCGCACTAGGCGCATTTTGATAGTTATTGAACACAGGTTTTTTTTTTTTTAAAAAGGCATCACAAAAGAACTTAGAATTGATCCGTGGACTGCTTTGAAGGACATAGATAACTGTTTTTCCTCATGGATATCTGAGGCTAACAATGGGGACAGCATGAAAACTTAAATCAAGGATGCTCAGATTGAGTATGTGGCCCTTGAGGCATGAATTTACTGAACAAACCTTGGTCAAAATTTTAACAAAGGACACTAAGCAAGTTGCCAGATGGTTAACGCATCAAATGAATCACTTATGGTCATAGAAGGTAGAAGTAAATCTAGGGTGTTTTTTCCAACCGACACATGCGCTCCTAAGTTGAAGAATTTAGGGGCGTATTAAAAAACTTTAGGGGTGCAAATAATGTGATTTTCCTTAAAGGGATACAAGGAGGCATTTACAAGCAAAATTATTACATTTATTAGAATATTTATTAGAATATTTTTTTTATTATATATTTCTACTTCAAACTGTATTCAATAATTATGTAATTATTTAGTTATTTGACCGTAATAAACAGATTGTTGTGTAGATACTAGTAATATTATATATATATATATATATATATATATATATATATATATATATATATATATATATATATATATATATATATATATATATATATATATATATTCTCTTGTGACAGGGCAGCCCAGACAGAATATGCAAGAGTTTACGTTGAATTAATGCCAGATACATTTTATTGTGCTACCAAAATATCAATAACCACCACAATAATAAATAAAATAAATAAATAAATAAAATCTTAAAAAGTAATTATAAAGTTTATAAAGTAAACATATTCATAATTCAACAGTAAATCGTTAGCAATCGCTTAACACAAATTCACCGTTTTGACTTTGAACGTGCAGCACTCGCACTTTTGAAGTTTAAATAATTAAGTAAATAATTAATTACAGTCACAATTCCTGTTTTCCCATCCACAAATTTAAAGGGGTCACGAATTGAGAAATCAAATTTTCCTTGAGCTTTTGACATAAGAGAGAATATCCTGTACGTTTCAGAACTGAAAACTTCCTTGTTAGTCCAAAAACAGCATTGTGGAATGTGCCTATAGGTGAAAAACCACCTCTGCAGAAGAAAATAAATGCCTACTTCATCATCACATCTTTGGCCCCGCCCACTGGAGTGTTAGTGAGATGACAAGGAGAGATCAAAGGATCACTCGGCTAAAAATAACATTACCTTCCAAAGGATCCTAATGCTAGGAATGTGGTGAATGTCTCAGTTGAGCATTATTTATTTGTATTCGATACATTTCACTGTGGATTTTTTGGTAAATCAGCCGCAATTTTGGCGCAGGCTTTGCAAACAGACTTTTACGCTATGGACTCGACAGTAAAGCCATAACATGCAAGTAACTGTGTTAATTCTAATGCCTGATCTGTGACCAGTGATTTCTGATATGTAATAATTCATGTAAAGTCAAGTGTTCTTTGTCTATGTGTCAGTAAATCAAACCAGTGACTAAACTGTCAACTTCACATTGTTTCTCTTAGTAGGATGAAAATAATCAGTTTTTTAAACTGATTAAATTATATGTTTAGAGCTACAGGCTTTCCTGTAGCTCAAACAATAAGAGCGTGGTGCTAGCAACGCCAAGGTCATGGGTTCGATTCTCAGGGAAAGCAAGAACTGACAAAAAAAAGTGTAAGTCGCTTTGGATAAAAGCGTCTGCCAAATGCATAAATGTAAATGTAAATATATAGAAAGCGATCAAAGAACATTCCCTTTACAATTACTGGCGCAGACAATCAAACAGCACAAGTTTATCAGTGACTGAGTTCTGGACTCGCGCCAAAACTCCCATTATAAATCAACAAATCTTATATTTACATAGTTTTTGCACTGTTAGATTTGATGAAAGCCTTTGTGAGAGTGCAGAAATCGAGTTGCAACGACAAGATCGCTGCATTCATGCACTCGACATCTGTGATCGGCTACAATGCTCATCACTGCAACCTTTCATGCCACAATCTAAATATAATTCTATAGTTCTAAATATAATGCTATAAATCAACACTTTTCACAATTAGTTAACCTTGAAAGCTGTGATAGTAAAAACGTGCTAAACGTTTTCGAGAGAGTTCCACGTGTAATACTTAGCTATTTCCTATGCAAATATGTCAGCCAATCACAGCAGTGGGCGTTTACACTGAAGTCTCACAGCAGACACTCCCCTTCAAATCAAAGGGCTAAAATCAGGGTATGAAAATTATATGAAAATTACTAAATTATGACCATTTTGATGTAAAAATCATACTAACATTATAAGTGCACCCTAGGAAACATTATAAAACAATAAAATAAATGCAGCTCATGACCCTTTAAGACATGGTCAAACCATTTAAGATATCTAAAACTTCTTATGATGTTAAAATTTATAAAGGACCTGCGACAACTTTATTTGCACCAGTATCCCTAAATACATTTTATAGTTCACACACATCTATTTTTAGTTGCACATGTGAGTGAAACACTCTAAAATGGTCAAAGCAAAGTCCGTAAAGTCAAGTCCTCTGAGATTTGAGATGGACTTTCACAGTCTATGTAAAAGAGCAGCTCGAACATTCTCCAAAATATCTACTTTTGCGTTTGAAGAATAAATAGGAAAAGAAAATCAAATGTTCATGTTTGGGTAAACTATACTTTTAATCAATGATTGAAAACCAGGAATAGAAGAGTCCCTACATTTCCAACATCTTCCAGTGTTGCTGTAAAAGGACTGCAGGTGTTTCAATAACCTTTGAAGGTCAGGTTGTGCTGGTTTATAAAGCTTTGAACGAGGGAAGCAAACGGGAACAGGTGCAGATTTTAATTCTGACAGAGTAACAGACCAGAAGTTTGGTTGTTTACCGATTTTTATGCATATTGCTGTAGAAATAGTAACAAACTAAAATATGAAACAAGCACATGGTGATATGAATGAATGATGTGTCAGCTGGCAAGAAAAACTAGTTCATCATGGTTTAGCTATGCTTGAAGTTTTTTGGGTCTCATTTCTACCAATTTCATCGCTAAATTTCGCTTTTTCGGTAGGTGTGTTTTGAATCCTGCTAATGAGAGCGTTTGCATCGGAGCGTCATCTTGGGAGTCTTCAGCTTGCCAAAAAGTCTTGATCCTAATGATCTAACTGAGGTGAGTGTCTTCAGTGGGTGCGAAATGTGTGAAACCTTTCTATTTTATTTATTATTATTTCTTGCTTTCAGCCTATAAGCCTTGCTATTCCAGGCAATTTAATTACAGCAGGAGTTACGCTTTTTTCCCTTCACTTCGCAGACGATTCATTAGATCCCTCAAGATGCCATCTTGAAATTCCAGGTTTGAAAGCAACCTTGTACTGAAGGTGCCTTTGAAGACAGAATGGAGTTCAAATCATGAAAATAATCAAGAAAAGTGAGCATTTACAAGGTATCAATTTTGAAAACTATTGTTAAGTTTCTCATGACAACAGGTTTGGGAACTAATTGGTTGCATGTTAATTAGCACTTCTTAAGATAAAGGATTTCTTGCTTGCTTTGAATGGAAAGTGGCATTTTTTGTTTCATTTTATTTTTATTTTTTGCCACAAAGCCACAAAAGAATAAACAATATTAAAATGTTCTATTCCTTATCTCAATCTCATTACTCAGGAATTATTATGAATAATAATAATAATAATAATAATAATAATAATAATAATAATAATAATAATAATAATAATAATAATAATACTAATAATAATAATAATAATTATTATTATTATATAGTTAAAATATTAAGCATACAATTATCATAATATATTTGTTTAGTATGTTTCAGAATTTTTTTTTGTTTAGTGTTTAGTATTATTTACTATTTATTTATAGATTTGATTATTAAATAGTTATTATATATATGTGTGTGTGTGTGTGTGTGTGTGTGTGTGTGTGTGTGTGTGTGTGTGTGTGTGTGTGTGTGTGTGTGTGTGTGTGTGTGTGTATGTATGTATATATATAACATTTAAATATAAGCATAAAATAAGCATAATACATTTGTAAACAAAAATGTTTATGTATTTTAGTATTATTTAGTGTTTAGTATTATTTACTATTTATTTATAGATTTGATTATAAAATTGTTTTTTGTCTAGATTTAAATAAAATGTATGTAGTATCTGTGGATTATATGTATATATACACATATATGTGTGTGTTTATAACATTTATATTATATGTATCTTAATTGTATTACCATGAAATATTAAGCATGAAATAAGTGTAGCATTTATGTTTAGTATACAGATTTAATTATAATTGAGTGTGTATAAACTAAATTAAATATAATTTAATTACATTTAAATCCTGAAATAAAATATTCTATTTACAATCATAAAATTGAACTTCTGTCTGAAAGCCGCAGGAATTAACTCATGCCAAAAATCTTGAATTTCCCTCAGCAGACGACAGTAAATTACAAGCTGGCACGAATTCTCCTTCCACCTTTACTACTCTCCCAAACAGTTGTCATTGATTTTCTCCAAATTCTCCCTTTAAAGATTAGATTAGAAAATTGTATTACCCACAAAGGATAACTTTGTCTCTAGGCTATCTAAATTAAATTGACCGATGCCTGTTGCAAAATGTGTGAAATTTGTCTCCAGCCCTTTTATCAAGGGTTATAATACAGCTCAGACAAAACAATGTGGCTTAAACACAGCATCTTTACTGGGATATTGATGTTTCGGATTACGGATTTATCCTGATGTCAGGACCCCACACCCCCCCACCCCCAAGGAGGCTTTTGCAGAGGATGTCTTCTAGAGATTTAGACTGCAGGATATGGTTCAATCTAAAAGTAAATTAGATGCTGGACCCTTCCAGGAGATGTAAACTTGACCGAATCGGTCATTCGCAACCGCCAGCCCAACGCAAGATGCGGAAACTCTCACGGAGGACTCGAACTCATTGGGCCGAAACAGATGTGTGTCATGTGTAAATCCCACCAAGTGCATGATGAATTACGAGGGCGAACCTAGTTTCATTTCGCTCGCAGACCGGAGGGAACGTGTGACACGTGGGCCTGTACCGGCGGGAAATTATACAGGGGTGTCATGTAAGACGACGACTTCTCTCAAAGCAACATATTCTCCAATGGCGCTAGCTTTGAGCGTGCATAGCCTACAGCGAGCAATGTGTCTCCCAGCTGTGGGGCCGGTTGGTGAGGTTGTTTCGGATGGTTGGGCGCGTATACGGGGCCCTCCATGTAGGACAGGGCTCCAGAGTGAAGCTCACCTGAGCAGGTGCGGTTGGACTCATCCTCGTTACTGCCGCAGTCGTCGGTGCCATCACACAACCATCTCTTTGGGATACAACGGTTGTTCAAGCATTTAAATTGGTCCGGTGGGCAGCTGCGATTAGCTGAGGAGAAACAAACGGCCTGTCAATTGATAACATGAATTCATTAGAAAGCATCTGGGTGTCCAAAGTTTTGGGAAATGTTCTGAGTTGCATACTAACATACTAGGCTACATTTGTCAAATTGTGTATTATGTGAGCACACCATGTGGCATACTGTAACCCATACTGCAATGTGCACAACTGGACCTTTCTTTCTGAAGTTACTGGTATATCAACTATGACTTTTAACCAGACATTTTAGTATAATTCTAAAATGGTCCCGCTTCAGGTTGAGGAACACATGTCTTTTTGTTGTGAAATCTTTACTGATTTTCCAGTAAGTCAATACTGAATATAAATACAAGTCAATGTAAGAATAACTTTTATATTGTTAGTAATATTTCAAGATGAACACGTACTGGATTGAAGCAATTTAGGCTTACTTCATTGTCCATGAAAAAAAATAAAGTGAGTTACAAATATGATCAGTGCTGGGGGAAGTTACTTTTAAAAGTAATGCGCTACAATATGGTGTTACTCCCTAAAGAGTAACTAATTAAAGGGATAGCTCACCCAAAAATTTAATTTACCCCATGATTTACTCAACCTCAAGCCATCCTAGGTGTACATGACATTCTTCTTTCAGACGAATAAAATCTGAGTTATATTAAAATATTGTCCTGGCTCTTCCAAGCTTTATAATGGCAGTTTCTGTTTTGAAGTCCATAAAAGTGCATCTATCCATCTGCTCCACATGGCTCTGTGGGATTAATAAAGGCATTCTGAAGCAAAGCGATGCGTTTGTGTAAGAAAAATATCCATATTTAAAACTTTACAAACTGTAATTTCTATCTTCCGCTAACTGTCGTACACGTGTTCACGAGAGACCGGTGTTCCAGCGTATGACGTAGGCCCGGGTGACGAACGCGGAAGCACAGAGGATAGAGCAAAACAAAACTTGGTTCTCACGAGAACAAGCATATTCTCACCGGAGCCTCCTACGTCATACGCTGGAACGCCAGTCTCTCGTGAACGCGCGTACA
Organism: Paracanthobrama guichenoti; assembly: GCA_018749465.1. Lineage (NCBI taxonomy): Eukaryota > Metazoa > Chordata > Actinopteri > Cypriniformes > Gobionidae > Paracanthobrama > Paracanthobrama guichenoti. Next base: position 14,973,122 of record CM031964.1, read on the forward strand.
ACAGTTAGAGGAAGCTAGAGATTCCCAGACAGAAACAGCCATTCACTGCCATTATAAAGCTTGGAAGAGCCAGGACATTTTTCAATATAACTCAGATTGTATTCATCTAAAAGAAGAATGTCATGTACACCTAGGATGACTTGAGGGTGAGTAAATCATGGGCTAATTTTCATCTTTGGGTGAACTACCCCTTTAAGTTACTTAGTTACTTTTTATGGAAAGTAATCAAAAAAGTAATCTGATTACGTGATGCACGTTACTTGAAATGTGTTACCCCCAACTCTGTTTATGATATATCATGCTTAAATCATAACTGCATTATATGTTTTGCCCCGCACAATTAAAACTACAGAGCTTTGATCATAAAGCTAATAATTTAAATATCAACTCATTATGACAATATTGTGAGATATAGAGTGACAACTGATATTTTTATGCATGTAATGTAAGTAGTCAGCTTGTTAAAGATTGATTTACCTTACAAGCTATCAGAATTTCACTTTCATTTCACTTTTTGGTCATATTAATATTTTATCACTCAGTTTGGGCTTCTGAATAAAAAAAGGTGTTTTTTTCTTCCTCGAGTATTTTCCTCCATATTCTCCTATATCGCAATATATGAGCCATAAAAGCCTGATGTAACCAATTTGATAGTTTCATGATAATTGGCCATGCAAACATGAAACAGTGAGGCAATATGAGAATAATTTGCATACTAGAAATGTTCAGTATTGCATACTGTATCATTTTTAATTTCACTATTTTATAATATACAACACAATAAGCAGTAGAAAGTACTCTAGATTCCCATTGCAGACCGAGCCTTTGTTTCTGTACGTATGTGGTTAGATCACAAAAATGAGAGAAGACCTACAGCAGAGGTGCGGATCTTCATCGCTGCCGTCTGAGCAGTCATCATCACCATCGCACTTCCACGAGAGCTGAATGCAACGCTGGTTCTGGCACTGAAACTCCGATGGGCCGCAGTATTTTGTCTTAGTGACCTCTGATGGGGCTGTAAAGGGCAGGAACAAGATGTTAGAGAAAGAACACACACTCTATGTCTCCTCTCTCAGTCTCTCTCTCTCACACACACACGCGCACCAGGTTTGAGAACGCATTTTAAAATGGTTGTAAAATGAATGATGTTAACAAAATTGCACTTTGAATGTAATTTAAGTATACTAGTTTAAATATATATACTAGTATATATATATATATATATATATATATATATATATATATATATATATATTTATATATATATATATATAGTGTATATTTTAATAATTCATATAAACGGCTGTAGTTTATTATTCTTATTTTGATTTTTAAATACTAATTACTAAGTGGCTAATTGCATTTAATTCGACCTCACTTGAACGATTTTTGCTAAATCAAATGACCTAACTCTAACCCCTCCCCTAAAACCCATCACTGCAGTATAGACAAATCGTACAAATTCATACGAATGAGGTCGTACGAATTGGTTGTGAGATAGCGTTGGTTATTCCAATTAAATTCCTGTTCAGAATAGCCTGAATCTGAAAATTGCAAATTCTTCAGTTCTGAATTATGTTTAAACCTAACAACACACATCCACTGTTACTTACAATGACACATAAAATAAAAAGTTAGCAAAACAGGATGTCATATATGCAGTATATTAAAACCACATGAGTTTACAATGGATTTAAAGCCAAACCACACACAAACACAAAGACGGCCACAGCCAAACCGCAGGTAGAGCCGAGGCATTTTCCCTCTACTGGAATTGGAAATCAATGGACATATTCAGCTTAACATAAACATATTTGATCTGCAATCATATTTCCCACAAACCCCACCTTTATTGACTAGTCTGTGGGTGCCAACACAAAATCTGCATATTCTGTTCTACCACATACACAGTGGGATCAAGTTATGATGATGATTAAAAAAAAAAAAAAAAAAAAAAAAAAACATATCCAAATGTAAATAACAATCAATTACATCAGCTCTAACCAGACACATCTTCAGTGGCCAGTAATATTTCTGTCTCTCATATGTCAGATATGAGGGGCATAATTTTTTTAATTGATATTTATACATCATCTGAAAATAAGCTTTCCATTGCTGTATGGTTTGTTAGGATAGAACAATATTTAGCCGAGATAATACAATATTGAGAAAATTGCCTTTAAAGTCATTAGCAATGCATATCACTACTAATAATACATTTTTGATACATTTATGATAAGAAATTTACAAAATATCTTCATGGAACATGATTTTTACTTAATATCCTAATGATTTTTGCCGTAAAAAAAAAAAAAAAAAAAAAAAAAAAAAAGATAATTTTGACCCATACAATGTATTGTTGGTTATTGCCACAAATATACCCGTGTGACTTATGACTGGTTTTGTGGTCCAGGGTCACAAATTGTCCAAATTATTGTTCAAATATCACATTGTGCCCGGTTAATGATGACTTTTTCCCAAAGACTAATGGAAGCTTACATGAACAGGTGATGTTATCTTTCTGCAGATGTTGGCCATCTGCGCAGGCGCACACACGTCCCGCAGGTGTGGTGAGGCACAGAGCCGAGGGGCTGCAGCCACCGTGATTCAATGAACATTGGTTATTACCTGCGGGAAAACAAGTGAAGATGTCAAATAAACCATATTTTCTGTATTCCAAAGCAGCTCCATTGAAACTCCAAAGTGCAAGGACAAGATTAACGCACAGTAACCTGATCCTTTAACTTTTCATTTGAATAGGTTTAATAATCACATTGGCTTGCTCAGTTGTAGAAATGTGCACTATAATATTTTTGTAACATCCTATTACTCTAAACACGCTCACCAGAAACAAGATTATGAGTGCTAAACTAAATGTGTTACCACAGACTTCGACTAACTCCATGTCCAAGCACTCCAAATTAACTATCAAATGCTTTTTCCACTCCCAGTTAAACACAGAATCCAGACGGGACATAAAACGACATGCTAAGAGCTTCTTGTCTAATGAACATTGATCATTCTGCGTTAAAATCAATGCTTCAGGCATGTCTGGCATAGACTCCCAGTGAAGATGATATCAATCGGACATTATGGACCATGTGTCCACTGAAGATGTGTCCATTAAAGCAGATCAAGTTAATTGAACACTGTGCTTTTCACTTTAGTTACCAAAATATCATAATACACCATTATGCACAGTAGATCTTTTTTGGCTCCAGAATGCATTTACAGAAAAAGGCAAAACCATACAGACATCTACATCATTTCCTCAGGCCAACGATAAACATTTTATGTGGATACAAGATTTTAAACTGAAACCACTGACCATTTCATAGAATAATAGTTCTGAGCAAATGATATCCAACTTGCTTTCAGTTGTCAAGTGAGGCAAAAGAATAAGTCGTAGCGAGTTAATGTAGCATAACATGACAACAACTCCTGAAAAGAGCTTAGTGAAGCTCGTAAAATGATAAATTGCGAACATTACATCATTTGCTTGTCTGATATGCTTGTAACATGCACTACAAATGATACAACAGCCAGACATGGTTAGTAAAGTTTGGATCTGAGATATTTCATAAACAAATGGCCATAATTTCCACTAAAAACTAAATGCTCTGCCAGGTTATTATATATTCATAGCAGTTGAGTTCACACATGTGCCGCAATGGTGCACAGAACATCTGGACAAAATCAGTAGTGCAAACATGATTTTCATGCTGCTTGTTAAGAACAAGAATATGAATTACAACCATCGACCACCTTGGAAATCTTGGAAATCACCTTCGCACTATCCATAGAAGTCCCAGTTGGACACCCTTTTCGACACCCATTTGCGGATGAGTCTCTTTGTTTGGCAAGGAAACAGAACACTTGATGTTGTTAAAACAGACAGAAGTCATCAATACTCATTATTGAAGTTTGAGATTTAAGCCTGATTAATATTGCCAATGCTTATTAGGTTGAAGTGCAAAACGCTGAAACCCTATTGTAATTGTTCAAATTTCCAAGGATCAGCATTCTCCCCTCAAAGTGATCAGGCAGACCAAACCGTAAGTCGTAGAGACTTGAAACTTTGAGGGCTGGTAGTATTCACACCATCTACAACATCACCAAGGCTCACCACGATTGGCCTGACAGGGGCGCTACACTAAATTTTTGGGTATTTTGGATTTTTTTGAAAAACCTAACTTTGCGAACTAGTCTTAGGTTTTTGGGCCAATCAGAATCAAACCAGTGCAACAAGATTCACTGGAGCCTGATTGTCAACAATTATCAAAAATAAAATGTTTAGATTCAGGTCTCTAAGGGCCGCCAAAACGTTCAAAGTGGGCCAAGGTTGTCCAAGGAGCCAAGATAAAAAAATGCGGTGGCCAATGAAGTTTGAGCAGCTATCAGACAAGGTTAACAGAGGCCGATCAGATTGTATCTCATGCGATTTTTTCCCACACAAAAACCAAAAACCAACTTTGGCAAACTAGTCCTAGGTTTTTGGCTCAACCTCGATAAAACCACTGCGGCACAATTCTCAGGACTCTCTAGGTCAATAATTATCCCCAAAAATGTTGAACTTTTGGATAGCTATTTAGAAAATAGATGTGACCAAGTACCCAAAAGCCTATCATTCCTAAACGAAAACTCAGAACTTTGCATCATTAGGTGAGCACATGACACAGGAGTCTAAAGAAGCATGCAAACTTTATTCAGATCAGCCCATATGTGGGGCTATAACTGTTAGGTGTAAAATTTGTATGGCAAATCCCATGAAATGCCACAAAATGGCCCTTTTCCTGTCTGATTTGCCTAGAACTTCACAAAATTGTGTGTGCATATGCATCACATGATTCTAGAGGCATGGGAACTTTTATGGGCATCAGGCTTTAACTGTTATAAAGGACAGAAAAAGTTTTAAAAACCAAGTATTTCCTTAGTAAACTTCCTGTATTGGCTATAAATGGTCTTTTCCATCTACGATCTAAGTGATTACATGCTTGCTAAATAAAATATAATACCTTATTACACATAATACCTTTAAAGCGATTGAACCCTGATAATCGCTGCTCGCAGCTATATTTTATATTTACATTCATACTGTACCTGAGATGGCTTGGCCATTTCTGGCGTGACATTGGCTGGCTGTCATTAAGAATGACATTTAGTATCTCTACCAGAGGCAACATATGAGTAACTCTACAGGAGCCGTCAGAGCGATTAACCTTCAGCAAAAGTCGAAGACAGAAACAAACATTTATCATCACCCTCAGTCACCTTACTAGCTCCAATGACGCAAACAACTAGGAGTTCGATGCCATTTTACTCCAGTCAAGAACGAGTTAAGCCACCAAATAAAGTACAATGTTTACTATGTTTATTACACAAAACATGTGCAATAAAAGTCATCATCAGCTGGCGCAATTCTGTCTTAGGTATGTCTACATTAATCCAGGTACATTTGAAAATGCTCTCCTTTGTCAAGGGTTTCCAAAAGTCCACACTGAAATGTCAGAAAACGCTAAAATCAATTTACTGCGCATTTGTAAAATGAAATAAAAGCTCAAGGAGATGGTACAGAGAGACCAGACATAATAAAGTTACATGTTATTCTACTGGCACTAACATCTTATTTGCAAAATATCTCACCACTTACTGGTTGATCATTCCATGTCAACTCAACCAGAGGTCCCTGGCTAAAAATGATGATTTCGATCATTCTTTTCTAGAGAAAGAAATGAATGAATGAAAAAGAAAGCCAAAATATTACATTTCATGAATGTATATTGTTTATGAATGGGATTGAACCATATAGTGATTTCATATAGTGCCTTGAAAATTAAGATTTCAAAGAAAAGTTTGTTACTTAACCAGAATCTAAAATCATATTGGGATATCTTTAAAGTCCTCATGAAATTAAAATTGACCCTATTTACTTTGTTAGCACATATTAAAGGTCTTAGGGTGAACAATTAATCCGTGCAAGTTAATACACAGAAAAAAAAAAAAATCGCGGTAATCTTTAATCAAAATCTGAAAAGTAACTTCCGGTCTGAAAACGGCGTTCCTTCTCAGATGATGTCAGTTTGACGGCTTAGGTTTGAATATCCTTAACCACTCCCCTCCAACCGTTAGTCTGCTATGAGCGAGAGATGGAGAGGAGGAGCGCTGAAGTAAAACCCTGCCCTCTATTCAATATTCAAATACGTCACAGCACTGAAGAAAACTTACTTGCTACTTCCGGTTCACTGGGACTTTAATACTTTTTAAAATTACATGCACGCAAACTTTGTTGTTCAGATATTCCTCTTTAAAAGAAAACAAGTATCAGCTGCATGTAAAGTGACTCGCATTTGTTTTTTGGACTCTGAAAATGTGTACAATTTACTCATGGAACCGCATTAAGATCTCCATATCTCTGGGACTGAACCATATAGGGCCTTTAAAATGAAGATACCATAGGAAATGTTTGATAAAAAAAAATAAAAAATATATAAAAGGATATTAAAATAGCTTTTATGAAGTTTCTGAAATTTGGTTGATTTGACATGGAATTATCATGGTGCATGACAATGAATAAACATATTTCATCATTTTCAAATACCCCCTTTTTCACAGTGTACATTCCAACACGAAAACAGCATTTTTTAATTTATCTACTTGAAACAGCATCTTCAAAAAGCTTCGTTTTGCAGGACAAAAATGCTGTGTCAGTGTGGACGGAAAGCCAAAGCGTGGAGAAAAAGCATTTTCATGTACACTTAGCCTTAGTTAATTTACCCATAATTGCGATGTTCATATTTCTGCATGGTAGGGTGATGGAAAACAATTTCACTACACTGTGTATAGATGCCAAAAAAGCTGCCCAGTACTTTAGAATAATTGCTTGTTGCTAGAGACAAAAGAAGATCTGGATCCAGAACCTCAGGACAAATCACACAAATTTCCCCCAAAACGCCTTCAAATTAGCCTTTAAAATATGAGAGAAGTTAGGCTTATTTGATCCAGGCACCAAAAATGCTTGGATCATGAAGTCTTAAGGTTAAAATTACCATTAAGTATCCTACTCGGGGAATATCCGTTGCAAAGCATTTATTCAAAATCTGGGACTTGCCAGTGTGGCATTAGTTTCTAGAATGTTCAGCTGTTTAAAAGGTGAACGCATGCGGGGTGATAAATTTAATTTCCATATATATCGTACAGTATAGGAAGCGTGTGCCAAAACAGGGTTAGGCTTCTGGGCAAAGCTATGGAATGGTGAATTATAAAGACTCAGACCACCCCTCGGAAGTTTGAAGGTTTAAATCTTAGAGCTTCTGGACGACATTCAAAAGCTAGAAAGCAAAGTTCCTCTACAGCATTTGGCAAGAATTCAAGAATTCATTACGGCTTAAAATCTACAGCATACATATTCATATTTACCTTTCTGGCTCTGAGGGTCATACACCTGAATCCCGAAGAGAGGTGGTCTTTCCGCCCGCATTAGTGCAACATCATTAGATGACAAATCCAGACGGAATATCGAGGCGTTCATGTAATCTGTCCAGAATATGTAATTCTGGTAATGCGCAATCCCAAATGGGTGATTCAACTCTTTCCCGCTGTACACCACCTGTGAAAAGTAGAACACGTTTGTGAGTCACAGGGAAATATTGAGATGAACATCAAGTGGAATGGAGGTGTCTGAGAACTAAAGAACTGACTCACTCATTTACTAACCGTTCTGTGGCTGCCGTTGAGGTAGATTTTCTCTATGTGGTCATAGTAGGCATCACACCAGTACATGATGCTGGAGGAATGGTCCAGGGTGAGGCCATTGGGCCATAGCATGTTGGACGTGACGAAGATCTGGCGGTGAGATCCATCCATCCATGCCTTCTCTATCCGTCCTCTACTGTCAATTAACTCATCCTCTTCCCAGTCTGTCCAATACATCCAACTAGGGAACCCAGTGAGAAATTACATATTTAAGGTCATGAAACCATGCTGAACAGGACCAGCTTAGACCGCCATCAATTTCCATGCTGCTCTAGACAGTTTAATGTGGATTTAATGAAAGCCACAAACCAAAACCAAAAACTTCAGAGTAGCTCTCTGGGAAAAGTCTTTCACTGCATCCGAAATTGCCTACTTTCTGAATAGGTACTACATTTGAATTTACTTTGCGACCATTAAAAAAAAGTATGTAGTAAGTACTCTATATAGTATGAATGAAATTCGGACGTACTACATCCACCATGTTGTTACAGTCACGTGACCTATCAGCACAGGCCCGGTTACGGAATCAAATCACTGAGGGTGCTTCTGAAATCACTGAAGGTGCTCTAGTAAAGTGCAGATAAGCAACGGCTCCACCATAGCAGTGTACAGTAAGAAATGTAAGATTATTTACAAGTCATCACTTTTACCAATAAGTGGAATTTCCAAAATATTTTGCTTCCTGAGAAGCAGAAAAAGTTTTGTGAATTTACATTGTTTGGAGCATAAAAAAATCAATAAATAATAAAAAAAAAAAAATCAAATAAATAAATAAATAGATAAAATAAAGAGCATAAAAACCCATTGTTATATGCTATATTCTCTGTAGAAGACACTAGAACCCATTTATTGAGAAAATTAAAAGAAATGAATAGGCAAAAACAATGGATATATATATATATATATATATATATATATATATATATATATATATATATATATATATATATATATATATATATATATATATATATATATATATATATATCTCTAGCATTTATGTCACTTCTGAAACTTTGCAGCATGCAATTGGCCGTCGGTCCTCTTAGCAGCATGAAAATCAATAGTTTTATTCAATGGATTTTATAGACTGTAGCCTCGAAAGCGAAGCAAGGTCGCTCACTGAAATGCTGTCGCTTTGTCAGTTCATCGCATTCCGTTATAAAAATAAATTTGTCAACAATGCACAATAAATCTCTTGCTTAGCTACATAGTGTCTTCACTTTGTTAATGAGAGGTTTCGCGAGCCTGCATTAACGCAGCACTGAATAAAAACTCTGACTGATTAAACACATAGCGTTCAAGAGATCACAACTAACGTTATTTCTGTGATTGGCTACATTGCTCACCGCTGCAAAAACACGTTGTAATACTGACGCTCTCCAATCTACCAAATCTGTTTCGCCAGTATATTATTACAGTATCAACTGAGGGTGCTTTTGCTTGCATTTGAGGGTGCTCTAGCACCCCCCGTAGAACCGGGCCTGTATCAGCACCCGTTGCGTTGCCTTCCCTTCCATTTATAAATCCTCTCCCATGGCCTCACGGGATGGTAAAGTGTCCATCGAATGCACACTTCAGAATCTTGCCAGAAGTAGTAGGTTATCTGGGGACTTTTCGACTACTTTTTAAAAAAATATTATGTATTCGGACATACTACTCTTTAGGGCTTTTCACACTTGAAATAGTTAACCCTGGGTCATTCAACCCCAGTTAAACAGAATCCAGTGTTATCTTGCTTCACGTTTCAGACTAATCATAATTTACCTAGGGTTAACAATTAATCCTGGGTATTCATAAACTGACGTTTCACATTGTATATTCCTAAACCCTGGGTTAACGTTCTTGGTGCATATTTGCTGTGTCAGTGTCATTGACTGGATAAACGCAGCACCTGTTTACATAAAAGCTCTAGCATTGTGCATATGTAATATCTGTAATATTGAGTTTATACTGAATGGATATTTCAGACTATAAAAGGTAAGAAAGAAATTGTCACATTTACTGTAAGCATTTGACATTTTTCCTCTCAAACTGAATTTACTGGTTATATACAATGTGCAGTGTTTCTGTGACTGTACAAAGTACACAGATATGTACGCGATTGGTTGTCTGTTGCTAAGGACCCGGTTTCACATTGTACAAGGTTGGTACCGCAATGAGGGGTTAACACCCAAAAGCGGTTTCATGACCCTGAGTAAAGAGCGGTGCTAACCCTGCTTCTAAATTACAAATTTGAAACTCTCCTTTACCTGGGGTTAAAAGCAGTGTTTAGAACGACGGTAACCACGCAGTGTGAAAAAGGCCTTTTTGGATTACTGTTTTTATAGTAGGGCAGTATTAGATTTCTAACGCAATGTTTATTATTCCCTGTTGAAAAATCCAGCTGCTAGATGTGTTTTGGAACACTGTAACTGGTTTGTAGCTGGTCACAAGCTGGTAGACCATCCTGGACCAGCAAAAAACTAGCTAGTCGCTGATTGTAGCAGTTCAAGGTGGTAAAGTTGGTTTTTGGAACGTTGACTAGGTTGGACCACTTAAAGGTGCAGTGTGTACATTTTAGCGTCATCTAGCGGTGAGGTTGTGAATTGCAATTGCCCACCGCTCACCCCTTATATCTTGTTGAGCTTGGTAAAGCCACGTTTGATAGCTTATGACAGCCACAGTCTAATAGATTCCCCTTTTAGATGTAAAATGAAACTGTTATTAAAGCAAAGCAGTGAACATAATCATGCTGAGGATGTGTAGTTTGAAAAATGTGTAATTTATGTTGGTGCATGGCACCGGCGTTATCTCTTCTACTCATTAGTGTTGTTTCTAATGCCACGTCTGTCTAACCGTTTCTCCTCATTATCTCCTCCTCATAGCTTTAAAATATAGCATTTTGTGTTGAATTCGAATGGGTCCGATATGTTTTGTGGTCTAGCGCACATGATCTGCTCTGTGCTATCGTGTCTCTGGACCGGAGCAGACTGTGTGCGCCCTGTGGCGAATTGTGTGCCACTAATGTAAAACCAGACTCCATTTGCCCCAATAGAAAGTGGATTTACACTGTTTGAATCGTTCCCTATCCCCTTGTGGCGAGGCGGGGGACCGTGAGAGCGGGCTGGTGGCGAATGTTAATGAGCGTCAGCTGTGCGCCACACCGGCCTTGCCTCATGGAGGAGTGACAGGAGTATAAAAGGAGGAGCGACGACATGGCAAGACGAGAGAGGACCAGGCCTGGAGTTTATGTTTGGTTTTGTTTTGTGTATGTAGGCGGCAGTCGGCCGTGAGGGGCTGCCGCCGACGTTATGGTTTATTTTTGGATTAAAGTTTTGAAATGTTCGCCGGTTCCCGCCTCCTTCTTCCCTATACACGTGAACGTCGTTACACCCCTATATAGTGCAATATGTGCCATTCACCATACAAAAATTGTATTTGTGTGAACAAGTGACTGGGGGCGGGACGCTTTAGATTCCAGAGAGCATTTGATTGGTCAGAAAATCTGATGAGAAGCTAAATGCAGTGATGTCATCAAAATCATTGATCCATATTGGCAGATTTTTTGGCAAAGTTTTGAATGCTTAGATCTTCTAAATGTGAGTTCTGTCATTGTTTTGGAGCACACCATAACATATATTCATACTAAAAGCCAAAAAAAAAAACTTCAATTTTGATTTCATGGGGACTTTAATAACCAAGTACAATGTTCCAAGACACAGCTATGAATTTAAGCTAGGTTTGTTCAAAGGTGCTTTCTAGAAGACAGGTCACCGTAAAATAATCCTTCAAAAGTACTGAGGTCGATGTCCTCACTTTACCACCTAAAAACCTCAAAAACCAAACTTACAATTGGATGTTATTAATAATTCTTCAAAACTTTTTGTTCTGCAACTGTTACAAGGTCCTATTTTTCCAAGTTCAAACCTCTCACATTTCACCACATAAACTTAAAAACTGTGACACGGCCTTGCACATTTGAACGCAGCCTAACATAACATGACAGAGGGAACCGACTCCCCCCACTCATATTCAGTGACCTGTTGAATAATTCATGAGGCAGGTCTTTGAGTGACAGCACCTGCTGTGAACAGGCAAACCGGGCGAGTGATGGAGATGGAGAGCAAATGCGATCAGGACCTAGAGTCATAACAGCTAATCCTCCATCTTATCATGTTAGCACAGACAGAAAATGACATGCGTACATGGGATACGGAAGGACGGACATGGTAAAGGACAGTTTTTAGAGAGTGAAATGGGATTTGCAAGGGGAGAGATTAAGATGGGATAGGTATTGAATATTCAGCATACCGGCAGCTAAAGCTTAAGCGGTGATCCGAAGTTCAAAAAAACTTGGACTGTTTGAAATTTTAAACCAATTTTCAGTAACACAATTGCAGATTAATTGCAGATTAAAACTGATTACTCGTAATTATTCCTAAGACTCCACGTCTTATTTGCAAATGATCTAAAATTCCAAGACACCGAAGCTATTAAAAAACAGACAACCCAATCCAAAAACCCATTACGGGGATAAACATGTCAAGTGTACAGCGCACGGAAAGAGTCACTAAAATATAAGCAGAAACTGGAACCTGCCTTTAAACTTTTAAACCTCTTATGTCAGGCTTCACCGTTCTGCCAAGGCAGCGATTTACAGTCATGGTCTCTCCATATTCTCTTTAAGCTTTTCCATCTGAGCAGTGACATCGAGTGAGGATGTTCGCATTAGCTCCCTTTGACATGGTACGTCTGCTACTTCCTCTCTTTGATTTAAATTAACAATCATATTGAATAAATGTATATTTGTTAACTCAGCATCATGTCAAAGTAGGTGACACCAAATAGTACCATGGTATACAATAGTTTTTTGACATTTAGCATCATAATACCATAATATCATAATAGTCATAATCAGTATCAAATATCATATAGTTAGCTTGTTTTTGCTTTTATATCCTCATAATAACCTTACAAACAAAGTACTGTGGTGCTACCATGGTACAGTAATCAGATGGAAATACTAAAATACTTTGAAAAATACCATGCTACTGAAATTAATGTACCATGGTATTTGTGTGGTACTACAAGGTTCTTTCAATAATACCATGGTACTTTTTTTGTAAGTGATATCGGGTTATTATTTTTATATACCATGCTAATACTTTGAAGTACCTAAAGTATCTTTTTTATCCTGAAATTTTCCATCATAATACTATGGTTTCTTTGATATCTACCATTGTATATGAATATGGTAATCATTCAGTATTATATATGACGTACTAGGGCTGGGCGACATGGCCAAAAATATTAATCACAATATTTTTCCATATCAGTCAATATCTGTATTCGGTATCACAATATTTATTAACCATTAATAGGGAAGGAAATGTTTTCCATATATTTCTTAGACCTTGAGAATGAATGTAAAATGCGTTTGTTTCGCGATTAATCTTCACAGAGTAAGCTACCTTTTCATTTAGAGCCCCATGAAATCCATTTTATTTTTCTAGATTGGATTCCATAATGTTTTATGATTTAATTCAAATTTATCATCAAAAATGTTGTCTAATTAAATGAATAAATACAACTTTAACAATTGAATCAATCTTTTAAAATGTAATCAAATGAAAATTGAACAATTAATTTACAAGAAAACATTACATTTTTATTTTTATCAAATACTGCACAACAGGATTGTATACATTAAAACATGGGTGAAAAAATATCTTTGTTGTACTCTATTTTATTAATAATAATAATAATAATAATATTATAATTTATTTAAGAATTACACTTTAGTATACCATATTAATAAATATTTCTGTTCTTCAAGTTAAACCGGACCCGGACCGGATCTTTCAGTATCAGCGTGAATGTGACTGTGGGCGTTTGAGAGCGTTTGGCAGCGCAGCGTTTTTTTCAGTTGAGACTCTTTGCTTGCTATGATACAGAATATCTGCGGAAGTGTTACTAGTATCTCATTTCACAGATAGTTAGTTAGTTCACCCAAAAATGAAAATTCTGTCATTAATTCCTCACCCTCATGTCGTTCCAAACCCGTAAGACCTTTGTTCATCTTCGGAACACTAATTAAGATTGTTTATGAAATCAGATTTCATTAAATTAACACTTAGGAGACTGACACAGGCTAGAACAAAATTGTTGAATAAAGTCGTGATTTTCGTTTGTTTGTTTCTTGCGCACAAAAAGCATTCTCGTCGCTTCATAAAATTAAGGTTGAACCATTGGAGTCACATGGACAATGTTAACGATGTCTTTACTATCTTTCTAGACCTTGAAAGTGTTAATTAAATTGCTGTCTATGGGGTCAGAAACCTCTTGTATTTCATCACAAATATGTTAATTTTAATTTGTGTTCCGAAGCTGAACAAAGGACTTACAGGTTTGAAACAACATGAGAGTGGGGAATTAATGACAGAACTTACATTTTTGGGTGAACTAACCCTTTAAGTGAAACTATACCTATATGCACTAGAGAAACAAGCATGCGCAAAATGAGAAATTTTGACTTTGAACGTCTGTTTTTGCGGTAGACCTGTATTTCTATGGCAGTGCGCTTTGAATGTTTAATGTTTGAAGCGGATGTCATAACAAATGCCAGTAGACCGGGAAGATTTTAAAACGAGAGGTTCATTCGTAAGCTCTTACATGCTGTGGAAATACAAACCAAAAGACACAACACAATGAGCGCAGCGCTGAAAAGGGGCAGGGCTACATAAGGTCTATATTTAATTTTTTTTACATAATCGATAAAGGTATATCATTGATATCGTCTTATCGTCCAAGCCTATGAAGTACCATAGAATTACCATGTTCCTTTAGACACAGGTTGGAGTCCAATGTATGTAAATACTGTAATAATGAACACTACTATAATATATATTGAAGTACCATGGTATTATTATCTGATACCATCACAGGGCTTTTCTGTTAATGAAAACAGAGGGAGCACACGGCTGTTGAAATTTCTTGATGAAATCTCTAAGCGCAAAGGGCAAACATCCCCGCCCCCCAGTGCACTCTAAATGGCTGGATTTCATCCAAGGCTTTAGCAGACTGAAATCCCTGCAGAAGAAGCTTTTAAATGCTGCTGTAAGCAGGAAAGGTATCATGGGCTTACCCATTTAGAGGATCCACAACAATGGCCCTGGGATGAGACATATTGCCTTCTAAAAGCGTTCTCCTGGTCTGAGAGGGCCGTTCCAGCCCAGCCACATTGATGGTCTTTCTATAACCGTCATTTGTCCAGAACAGGCTATTACCAATCCAGTCCACCGAAATACCCTCAACATTATCCAGCTCTGGAGAAAGAGAAGCAGAAATAAATTTAGAAAATGTTGTTCTTTTTGCTTGATAACATCAAAGACAGCTCAATTAATCACTGTCCTCCTCTAATTCTTCCTAGTGGAATTATGCGGTATCGACCAGCGAGCTTCCCCAACAACTGAATTGCACAAAATGTATGATAAATAACATCCCATTTGGAAAACATCGGCAACAGAAGTGCTCAAGTACAGGTGGCCTGCTTCTATAGTACCACGCCGCATGGTTGCACAGATGATTCATTACAGAGCCAGAGCGAAAATGAGTTAGTTAGAAAATATTTAAGAGCTTTTTCCACAATAAAACTGTGGTAAGCCTCAACAGACTTACACAAAAGCCAACATTAATCTCTTAGAATAAAGTGTGGGGTAAGTTATGATTAGCCTACCGTCCTTAAGGATCGTTTCCCGAGCGGTTCCGTCAATCTTCTGACGTCCGATTAGGAAGCTTGTGGTGTCGGCAAAGTAGATGTAGCTACTCTCTGCATGGAAGTCCAGCGCTCTGGGACTCACAAGCCCTTCGATTTGAATCAAATGTTCGTCGCCAGACTTGATATTCATATCCAGACCTCGGATAACCCCGGGTCGTCCTTTTCCGTAAAACAGGAACAGCTCGTTCTTTGGTTCTGCGAAGACACGATTACCCAAGTAAACAAATGCAGTGGCGGAACGTAATAAGCCTTCTGCCACACTACTGTCAGAGCTTAATTAATTGACATAATTAGCCTCCGTTTTCAATTCAGTTCTGCAAATTAAAGCCTTTGACAAAAATGTATCCAAAGCGAGAGGCTCAAGCTAATTACATTAGCTTAATTAAAACCAGAATTAGTTCCACTGATTCGGTTTTATCGAATCAATCATCTTTTGGTGCAAAACAGTTACATTGTGTTTGTAATTGTATCTGAGTGTGTGTGAGTAAAAGTAACTGGGGACAAACAGTGGGGGCAGTAAAATGAGGGACCACATATGTATGAAGCACAATGTTTTCGAAATGCATTACTTACAAGCTGAAATGGTGCAAACGTGATGATTGCAAGGTCTGACAGTGAGATCCAGGGAGACAATAGGATAAAGGGATAGAGGAAGCCAGCAAGAACAATTGTGTTTTTATAACTTTGAACGGGACTGAAGCCAAATGATTCCTTTGTTTGAGGAACACACAGCCATTATTGACTCTCGACTCAAATGCAACCATTCTGTTGCTCTCAAAACAAATTCATGCAATTCGGTCATGAGACATGAGAAAGAATCAAGGTTATTAACATCCATTAGGGTGAGACAGACAAGACAGAGATTTCAGTTTTGCATTAAATACAGTACTTTAAATAACCATGTCGTAATGCAAGTTCTTGCATAATCCAGTGAATTAAATAATTTACAAATGAATGGTACTTCAACTCATTCATAACGAATGAATGATCCTGGAATCAGTTCAAAAACAGCTTCACATTAGAACACTTGTGATAACAACTAAACAGTCAATTGGATGAGCCACATTCAAAGCCACATAAAATAGGTGACACACTCTTGTAATAATTGTACAAGGTTACAAAAGAATCTGGCTTGTACAAAAGGGTTTTTCAAGTTATAATCATGGTTAGGGTTAAGGGTTTAGGTAAGGGATTGAACTTTAGGTTTGGTTTAGTATCTTGATAGGTTTTCTATTTTAATTTTAAACTTTACCACACAATTACTCATTGTGTTTTTACCCTGAAGTGGAATGTACAGTGGCCCAGTAGTGCACAACATAACGGAATTTAAAAAGCAAACATAATTTCACAACACAACAGAATCAAGCCACAACACAACGGAAATGCTCCCCTCTTGGAGCACTTTAAAGTTAGTTTTCCTTGCCACTGTTCTATAGAGTTGGTAGTCTTAGAACAATGTCAATATCACAATGAGTTTTAACAGTATACCATTGTATATCGAATATGAAATATGAATTCAAAATCGTGCATTATAGCTGAAAAATGTATACTCGAGAATGCTTTGACGCGCTATCACGACGCATGATGCCTAAGGGAACGTCTGCCAGTTCCACAAAGTGGTTAAAACGTATAATTTGTATTAATTAATGTGACTTTTAACATTTAAAAAAAGACATGTTCAAATTCCAAAACTTGTAGGTTCCTATTAGTATGACATTTTGCCAATACCTCCCTTCATGTATTTGCAGTAAACAATTATTTTCAGGAAAAAAAATAAATAAAAAAATACTGTAATTCACCTAAAGGGTTTCTTCATGTTCCAAATTGTGTACTGTACATATATGGAGGTACTGGAACAATTTCACCTGGTGACCAGGAATGCACTATAACCTTTGCAACATGAAGAAAAAAAAAAAAAAATTGTTTGTTGTGGCTTGATTACATTGTGTTCTGAACTTATGTATGCTTTTTAAAGGGGTCATGAACTGAGAAATAAAATTTTCCTTGAGCTTATAAGAGGTCATCATACTATAAGAATATCCTGTAAGTTTCAGAACTGAAAACTTCCTTGTTAGTCTAATAAAAGCTGTTTTTGACACCAGGCCCAGCAAACGACAGGTTTTTCAAAGTGGGGATCTATGATGTCAAAGGGAGGCAAGCACCGCCTCTGCAGAAGAAGATCAACGCCTACTTCATCACTGCCTGTTTAGCCCCGCCTACCCAGCCCCAGCGCGAGTTTATCAGTGACTGAGTTCTGGACTCGCGGCAAAACTCCCGTTTTATTCAACAAATCTCTTAACTATACCACGTTTGCATCGTTAGTTATGATGAAAGCATTCGTTAGTGTACAGAAACTTGCAATGAGGAGATCACTGCTTTCATGCGTTCAACATGTCTGTGATCGGCTACAATGTTCATCTCTGCAACCCTGCATGCCACGATCTAAATATAATGCAATAGATCTAATTATAATATACTTAGCTATTTCAAATGGAAAGACGTTAGCCAATCACAGCAGTGGGCATTTACACTGAAGTCTCACAGCAGACACGCCCCTTAAAACAGGGCGTTCAGATGGTTGGATTGTCACCATACAACGCAATTCGTACACTATGTTAAAATTGTAGGTAATATATATAAAACGCTAGATGATTTACAATTTTTGTTTTACGATTGTTAAAGTGGTCTGCCATCTGAAGTTCGAGAAACACTTCTGATGTAGGCCTACACACCCAAACACACACACATTCTCTGATAGTCAATGATCCTGATGCCAAGAGACAAAACATATCAATTTCCCATGCATTCCGCCCTAATGTGCTGAACGTGCGCTATTAATCACAGAAACGTGTCCATTCTTCAGCATCTTGGGCCTCCATAAATTTGCTCATAAATTTTCATTTCGACAAACCCACAAGGGCCATCCATCTGATATATGGCTTTAGATAGCAGCACCCTTTCCTTTGGGAATACCCCTAAAACCATTTACATGAGAAACCCGTCTCGCAGATGCTAATCAGACATCTAGAAGCTGCAATAGGATGAGAAAAGAAAGAGAAATTGGCTTTTTGTGACCCTCACTTTTGCAGGACTTCCCGTCGCTGGCAAGGACGTGGCCGGTCCGGCAGCGGCACAGGCGTGATTTGTAGTTGTGGCTCAGGAGACAGATATGCGAGCATCCACCTTTTCTTCCCTGTGGGTCAGGGCTGCACGCGTGAGTCCTGACTGGAGAAAGAGAAAGGTCAGCATCAAGGAGCTAGCACTGCGAAATATCAGTTCAATCACATATGCTACATACCAACTAATGAATAGAGGAAAGTAAAATAGGCTTATAATCTTTTAAAATGGAGAAGAAAACACTTCTCATATTGGTTGATGTCAAAGGTTATGTCTGATTAACTGAGTAACTGATTTAACAATATTTTGACACAAATTCATTGGTTACTGCCAATTCAAAATTTAGTCCAGTGTTTTTTACTGTTTAAGGATAATTAAATGATTAGAACGGTGTTTCACGCTCAGCAGGAAAAAATAATTATATACGCTACATAAGCCTAAATATTAAAAGCCAACTAAGACTAAAACCGGAAAACGGAGCATCTGTGTCAACGCTTCTCATTTACTTTGAATGGGTGATGTTGTGCGTTGCCGAACTGAATTGTGGGTTCCGTTTCATTGCGTCACTGGCATTGTGAAAAGTTATCAGATCGCCTATGTAAATACCCTAGCACAGACGCTAGCCAATTAGGTCCCACTTTATATTAGGTGGCCTTAACTACTGTGTACTTTCATCAAAAAATAAGAACAGTGTACTTCTTGTGTTCATATTGTATTGCAAAACACTTTTGCTGATATTGCGGTGGGATATGGGTAAAGGTGTGCTGGTATGGGTAAGTTTAAGGGTAGGGTTAGGTGTAAGGGAAGAGTCAACAGTGTAATTATAAATGCAACTACAGAAATTAATAACATATGTAATTACATGGCGCTATTTTTCAAAATGTAAGTACAATGTAAAAACATGTATGTACACAATAAATGCATTGTATCAAATGTTTAATTTAAATGTTAGTACATAGTAGTTATATAGTTATAGTTATAATATAAAGTAGGTCTGCTAATTGCAGTCATACAACACTGGAAAAAGAGTAATATGATTGGCTGTTGTCACTATGGCGGTCACGTATGGTGTGGTCTGAACCACCCATAGACCTCCGTAGTGGAAACAGTGCAGCGCTTCCGAATTCTACCAATGATAAGCTGGCGTTCTGACGCAGAGCTTCGAAAGTGCTGCACCGTATTTACTACGTCAACAGCGTAGGAGAATGGCAGACGAGACGAGATTGTTGAATAAAGTCGTTATTTTGGTGGGGGTTGCTCACAAAAAGTATTCTCGTCGCTTCATAAAAATAAGGTCGAACCACTGGAGTCAGATGGGCGATTTTAACGATGTCTTTCCTATCTTTCTGGACCTTGAAAGTGTTAATTAAATTGCCGTCTATGGAGGGGTCAGAGATCGCTCGGATTTCATCAAAAATATCTTAATTAGCGTTCTGAAGATGAACAAAGGTCTTACGGGTTTGGAAGGACATGAGAGTGAGGAATTAATGACAGAATTTTAATTTTTGGGTGAACTAACCCTTTAAAATGTACATAAGCCATCGCTATTTTTAACTAATTTTATTATATTAGTTATGCTCCGACGACAGGTTTACCTGTAGGTTGAGCCAGTCTGTGATAAACTCGGACGGCTCTGGCACTTTCCAAAGTGGTGATGGTGTTCGTGTCACTGCTGTTAAAGCGATTTATCCTAAATATGTCCACTTTGCTCTCTCTGGAGGGTTCAGAGCATGTTGCAAACAAGTAATCTTCAAAGAGCGCTAATCCGTAAAGGTGCGACACCTGGAGAGAGAAACACAGGAATGGGGAAAGAGAAAGACTCATCTAGAGGCCATGGCATCTCTTCGACTTAATTCTGAACATGACACAAATACGTCTGCTTAAATTCGCTTCTTTAATCCATCTAGCCATAGAGGCGATGTAACGTTCGCTGAATAAACAGCAGCCCTGACAGACACCAGTTGAAATATGCAGGGATCTTTGATGTCACATCTGTGCTACAAATTACAGACGGGTTGAGGCTTTGATTTCGAGGAGAAAGACTGACGTGAAAAACAAATGAGGTAGTACAGTTCATTTCAGGTTATCTTTCAGTGCCAGTTCTAAGAAAAAAAAGTACCAATATAGCCTCCAACAGAGGTCCCAGGGAATATGCTAGAGCTGAACCTTGCAGGAAATGGATGAACAAATCAATAAAAAAACAACACACAAAAGAGTTGTAGTGAGAATCGAGGACTCTGCAAGGTCAAAACAACCCCGATGCTCAGCCAGGCTAACAGTTCTGACAGGGGACAATGAGACGGTTACAGAAATGTCAAGGAAAACATGACCTCCAATGTAACCAATTTACATAAAAGGACACAGTTTGGCTGCATGCTTCCTGTGATTTCACAAGTAGGATGTTGATCCTGGGACAGTGTTCCTACCAAGAAGAACTATTCATTGGATTTGACAAAGTTTGGCAGGTTAGTGGCATAATATCTTTGAAAGATTATACCAGTCTTCAGTGTCACATGACCCTTGAGAAATCATTCTAATATGAAGATATGCTGCTTAAGAAACATTTCTTATTATCATCATCAATGCTTAGTGCCTTAATGCATCAATGCCGAGTCGGAGCTCGTGCCAGTTCCCAGTTCCGAGATACGGCCACCTCCGGTCCAGCTTTGAGCAGCCATATCTTGGAAACCAAGCCGACTTGGAGCTCCAAACTCCGGGAGTGGGGAGGTACCCATGGACCTGCTGGAACTCGGGACCCCCGCGGACCTCCGGAGCGTGGGTGGTCTCGTTCGATACGTCCCCCTGAGCACTATAGACGGCCTGAGTTTAATTTTTTATGGAAACAGAGCAATGTTTTTTTTCTTTGACGAATAGGAAATTCAAAAGAACAGTACCAACAGTATGTTTTGTAACATTATAAAATGTCTTTACTGTCACTCTATCAATTTAATTCATTCTTGCTGAATAAAAATATCAATTTCTTTAATAAAATACCTCAATACTTTTGAATGGTAAATTAGATAGATAGATAGATAGATAGATAACTGACACTTTATCACTGATTAATCAGTAGGCTTTGATCAATTTGATCACTTTTGCAATTAGTTTAAATATTGAGTTATACCTATTTTAACTAATAAATAAAACAAGGAAATCACTTCAGCTTTTGAAAATGTATTTTTAATGAATTTTCTGAGCCAATCTCCTTCAGGTTTTCTTTCCTCCTTAGAAGTCATCAATAGTCCAACTGTTACAATGAGTGGTCCAGCGTTTTTATTAAGTCTGGGAATTGTAATAAAAACTTTTTAATAAGAGTAAAAATGAGTATGTAATATTGTGCATATTTTTTGGGGGAAAAATGTTCCTCTCTTAACAGGAGTCTCGCAAAAACTGTGTGTTATGCACCCTTTAATATTATCCACATTATATTTTATCTGCAACAGCATTTTGAACTTTTGTAATAATACGTTTGGCCATTAACTTTTAAATGCATCATTATATTCAAATTGCAAACACGAGGAGAGTCTCCGCATGAAAGACCCACGACTGGCAGATCAACATGCTACTACATTTCTCTCCGATACAGTAGAAAAATGAAATTAATTTGAATGTTGAGGATTTGAACTGTGACAAGATGATTGACAGGGCAGTTTAAACGGTGACAGGATGCATGTAACTAAGCGACAGAGCCGTCCGTTAAAGATGACGAAGTAGCATGTCCCAAAGCTTACCTACTATTCTGCTACATACTCAAAAGTATCTACTTTTTATTCACAAAAAGAGTACATGCTTTGAGGTCGGGGTTAGGGTTAGGTAGTATAAGTAGGTGAATTGAAACGCAGCATAAGTTGTGGGTTATGGGTAGGGTTGACGGGAAAGTTGTTCCAGGACCACCAAAGGATTGATGAATTCACGGTCACCTCCATTGCCTTTAAAAATGAAAGCCAACAACTAATCAACAGTGAAAGCAAATCCAAACACTCAGCCCAAGCTGAATCAACAGCACCCCAAGCGAGACGTTGAGTGGATGTCGATACTTAGCATGAAAAACGACTGACTGATTGATACAAATGTTACAGTACTCAATCAAAACATCCCGTAAACCATGAACACCTGCACACAGGCGTTTTTCAAAAGGGATGGGAGGAATTTGTGAAAAACTTAGTATAGGATATTAGTTAATACCAGATGTCTCATAACACTGATAAACAGCCACGGATGGATTATCTATTGTGTTTTGAGAAAAATGCACGAGTTTGACACTGCCCTTGGCCCGTTCTATGAACTATGGATGAAATTTATACTGAATTTATGAAGCTATGAATTTTGTATCACCATACTTTTGGGCCCGTTCAAGGGATGAAGGAGAGAGGCCAAACTTTATAGCCTTCGAAATAAACTGCTTTAAGAGTTATTCAAAGGAGCATCATTTATCACAGCTTTACTGCTGACTATTAAGGCCGTAAAAACACACAGGAACTTTTTCTGTATACTGTAGTTTAGTTGTTTAGAGGTCACGCTTCTTTGTAGGTTTGGAACTGTTGGACCAGCATAAACAAGATGCTCACCAGCATGTTGGTCTTTTCGGCATGAAGATCTTAGAAGAAACCAAGATCGAGAACATCTTACCGAGTTGCCTTGGATGATCGCGTGTCTGTTCTTGCCATTGTAATCCACAACTTCGATAAAATCCAGATAAGCGTCCGCCCAGTAGACGAGCTTCTTGACCAAATCCAATGTCACGGCGGTCGGCTGTTCGGTTTTATACTCCACTATCCTGGTTCGGTTGGTGCCGTCCATGTTGCAGCGCTCCACCTTGGCTATTGTCCCGTAGTCCGTGAAAAACAGTTTTCTAGGGGGTGAGAACACATCAGGTTTTAAACTGGAATCTACAACCTGCCTGACATTAAAGAAATCAAAAGTCAAGGCCGTTTAAGATTTAATCAATCTGTGTGTCAAAGACACAAAAGTGTTGTGTCAGAGCAGAACGTTGCTCACAGTAGCAACAGTTAAAGCGGGCCATTCTGAGCAAGAGCTGAATGAATGGGTCGCAGTATGAGATTTCTTTTTATGCTAACACATACTGACAGTGAAGTAAAAGAGGGGGAGGTCATCCGCATTATTCCGCACGAAAATTGTGGCACAGAAACAGTCCTCATCGACTGAAAGCGACAAACTGCTCCCAACAGCATGCACAACTCTCCACTGCATACAAATGAATGTTTACCAAGAGACCAAAGAGTTTCTCACGTCACAGAAACGCAGATGACTCAGCATCAGATATGGATGATTTATTCACGCCTATGAAAAATGTAATTGAGAGTCTCCTCCGTGACGTGTGATCGTTTTAAGATAGCTGGATATCTATGTATAGGTCAATGAATTATGAACGATTTGTTTGGAGAGGGTTCTAAAGGGTCATTATATTGAGTGTGATTTGTCTTTCTAGATGGTAAAGCTTTTTCAGTTGGCCAGTTAGACTTTCAGTGACCGTCATGAAAGTAAGGATTGGCGGTTTGACCTTGATGATAGTATTTAATCTCACAAAACTTTGGTGCTTTTGTTGGAAATTCAAAGTCATCTTATGATATATACTACTACTACTACTACTACTACTACTACTACTACTACTACTACTACTACTAATTATTATTATTATTATTATTATTATTATTATTATTATTATTAATAAACTATTATCAATGTTATTATTATTATTATTTACTTAATTTAATTTGTATTTCATTCATTTACGTAATGCATAACATTTACATTAAATGAGATATTGAAATAATAATATTATTATTATTATATAATAATAATATTATTATTATTATTATTATTATTATTATTATTATTATTATTATTATATATTACTTTATTCTATTTGAACTATTTAGTAAACTACTAAACTATTATTATTATTATTATTACTACTAATAAATAGTTTAATAATAAATATGTATGCTAAGTAAATACAAAACATTGATATTATTATTATTATTATTACATAGACTCTTTATTCTATTTAAAACTATTTAGTAAACTACTGATTAATAATAATAATAATAATAATAATAATAATAATAATAATAATCAATAGTTTACTAAATAAATAGTTTAATAATAAATATTTATTCTAAGTACATATAAAACATTATTATTATTATTATTATTATTATTATTATTATTATTATTATTATTATTATTATATAGACCATTTTTATTCCATGTAAACTATTTAGTAACAATAATAACAATAATAATAATAATAATAATAATATATATATATATATATATATATATATATATATATATATATATATATATATATATATATATATATATATATATATATATATATATATATATATATATATATATATATATATATATATATATATATATATATATATAGTACATTCTATTAGCTTATTTGGGATAAATAAATACATAAATCAAGAAATGTATATAGTATATTTTAGTATCAGTGTATATGTGACCCTGGAGCACAAAACCAGTCATAAGTCGCACAGGTATATTTGTGGCGATAGCCAACAATACATTGTATGGATCAAAATTATTGATTTTTCTTTTATGCCAAAAATCATTAGGATATTAAGTAAAGATCATGTTCCATGAAGATATTTTGTAAATTTCCTACCGTGAATGTATTATCAGTAGTAATATGCGTTGCTAAGGACTTCATTTGGACAACTTTAAAGGTGATTTTCTCAATATTTAGATTTGTTTGCACCCTCAGATTCCAGATTTTCAAACAGTTGTATCTCAGCCAAATATTGTCATATCCTAACAAACCATACATCAATGGAAAGCTAATTTAGCTTTATTCAGCTTCCAGGTGATGTATAAATCTCAATTTTGACGTGATTACCAATTAAAAAATGTACCAATTAAAATTATGACTGGTTTTGTGGTCCAGGGTCACATACTGTAAATATATACTTTATTCAGCGCAAAAGGTTCATTGCTACCATCTCATGTATACTGTTAATGGCCAGCCCTTAAAAGGACCTAATGGTTTTCTTAGTGATCATACCCCATGATGGGATCCAGTGCTAGGCCTTTCGGGTTCTGGATGTCCAGGTCAATGATGGTGACGCATGCATCTCCCTGTTCGCTGCACACAAATATTCGGTCGTTCACTCTGTCTATGAAGTAGAAGTTTCCTGTTAACCAGTCGATGGCCATATGCTCCACATCTACATGGGAGAAACAATTCATTTTTAGACATGGGACATCAGAACACCAGCAAAGTCTGCAAGTCGAGATAGAAATGATTAAAAATTCATGCATGCTTTAAAGAAGCAACAACTGACATTCAGCGACTTGACATGCACACTTGACACACTTAACCTTTTGACATTAAACACTTCATTAGCAGATCATTAAACACTTCAAGAGGTATAAAAGAAAGTGGGGGAAAAGAGGCTAATGAGAATTTATATGGACATTAGAAACAAAACACTCACGTTCATAAAAACTTCAAAGGACATTAGTTTGCACTTGCTCTGAATAAAACATCAAAGTAACAAGACATCCCTTAATTTGCACTTTGAGAATAGACGTAGATACTCACTTTGTAGGTTCTGACCTATCCGTATCTCATGTATTTCTGAAAACCCTTTGAGTTTGGTCATGCGGGCACACCACAGTTGACCTGTGTCCTGCGCCACTGAGAGCCAACAGAGTGACTCTTCTCTATAAATAAAGTCCAATATTTGAGTCCCGTTTGTCTCCATGGACTTGAGATTTGGCATAGATGATCCATTGAGGTAAACAACTGATACAGAATTCATATTTGTTGTCAACAGAACCGGAGGTTTATCGCCAGGATCTGAAAGAGGGAACATAAAATGCATAGAGGTCCTTAGAGGTATTCATATAATAAATGTTTCCTGTGAATATATAAAGCAAGCGATTATTTATGATAAATAATCTCGAAGATTTATGATTATTTATGAGATGTTGGGCAATTCCGGTACTGTGGACATTTAGAAAATAAATTCTGAAATACATAAAATAAATTAGAAAATTAATTTTGTTATTTTTGAACCATCAACTGTCATTTACATAACCCACAAAAAAAAAAAAAAAAAAAGATTTCAAATTGCTTAATTAAAATGAGTTAAAGCAACACAATTGCTATACATTTTGTCCTAACTTAATTTGATTGTGTTCAATCCACTTAAATATAAATCAAAAATTAAGTTTACTTAATTAATTTGTGTTGAGATTACATGAATGATTTGTGTTGCATTAACTGAAACTGGGCGGGGCTTGTTAGTTCCCAGCATGCTTTGCATATGGCTAAATCAAGAGAGATTTTATATGTAAAAGTGTTATTTTATGTATTTTTGAGCAAGATGAGAAAAGGGGAGACTTGATTGTGTTTAATTATGTTGGAATTATAAGAACAATTTAAATTATTGTGGGTTACCATTGTGGCGAAGAGTGGGGCATTTGCTTAGGCTGCGGACTAACAACCAATGTTATTATGGCTTTGCTGAAAGAGCTTTTAAGGCTTAACATTTAAGATGCTAATGTGTGTTATTGCTAGCTAAAAGTTTGTCAACTAGCTAGTGCAGTATTATAATTCAGTTGTATAACATTCAAATATATGAAATTGAAGTGGATGAATGAATATACAAAATTGAATGTCAGGGAGCCATATAAAATTCACTTTGAAACTACTTAATTGGGTCACTTAAAATGTATTCATCCCATGATGTTGGAGTTACATGAACAAATTATGTTTGTTTAACTTAATTGATTCATGTGGGACCGATGTACACAATTAAATCATGTAAACCCAACAGACTTTTTTTTTTTTTTTTTTTCAGTGCATGTATTATGAATTTTATGGATTCTGGAATTTTTGTGTTTCACAATTAAATATTTTAAACTCTGCATAATTTGACAAAATTACAGCTTGATGAGAAATTATTCCACAAGTGAAATTAACCTTGATTTGTCTCATATTAACTCTTAATTATATTTTGCTAATTAAATATTCCAGCAATACGACTAAAAGTGTACCATTTTCACACTATATTATTATTATTAAGTGATAAGCAAAACTCATATAAATCTGCCCTGGGACATAAATATGCATGTAGCTGAATAAAGATCCGAAACACCCATATAAAATATAATTATTTAAGTGTTACATAAACATAAACATTTACATACATTTTTGCTTACCTATATAGAACATAAAACACAGGTTCAAGATTCAAGATTCAAGAGTTTTATTTGTCACATACACAGTTATATACAGAATATACAACCGGCAGTGAAATGTAAATGTAAAGGTTCATTAAACAGTTCACACTTGCTGTGACACAAATTGTGCAAACGTAAACTTTGTGATCATCTTGTGTGTGTTTTTTTTTTCCTTCCTATCACACTAATGAACAGACACCATGAAGTGCAATTAACTGTGAGCATGTAATCATCTCTAAATTTGATAGACAGTTGCAGGTCGGGCTGGATGGGCTCTGATTGACTTTCCATTAAGGCCTCCCCCGTTTATCTCTCCCACGGCTCTGTCGTAGGCCAGCTTGTCGGCGGCCATTTGCATATTGATGACAATAAGTGTAACTGACACTCGTATCAGGCGAATGACAGTGTCATCTATACTAATGTGCCCGTATGATCGCCACTGTGATCAGGCTACTCCGCTGAGGCTTTCCTGTTCAACCAAACGTCCCAGAAGGCATTGTGTTTACCTATCTAGTCTAGCTCCTAAAATGTTAAGACAACTATAATTTAAATGCTGAGTGAAATGTCAAGTGTGGAGTTTGTTGACCTTTCTTTGTTTTCAATACTAGACACTTATTTTCTAGTGGGTCTTGCTTGCTATGAGAAGATATTCACTGTAGTACATGCTATTATTATGTGCCAGTATTTATATTACGGCCCAATTCCATTTCTACCCCTTACCCCTACCCGTTCATGTGAAGGGGTAGGAGTGTCTCGATTCTCTTTTGGTTGGAGTGGTAGGGGTAGGGGGAAGGGCCAGATAGCCCTTCAAAAGAAGATTTTTCGGGGGCCCCACTTCAAATGTAGGGGTATGAGAAATTTCCCTGGATACACAAGATACAGTGGCACCATGTAAGATTTTTTCCAAAACATGGACAGAATCATGGAATCATCATAAAAACAGATTATAAAATGGTTAGTTTCAGTTCTTTAAAACACGACTACAACTGCTTCACCCAAAGGTTCTCTGTATCACTGCACAACACCCTTAGCAACCACTCTTAGCAACGTAAACATATGTTTGTTCTCACTG
Organism: Paracanthobrama guichenoti; assembly: GCA_018749465.1. Lineage (NCBI taxonomy): Eukaryota > Metazoa > Chordata > Actinopteri > Cypriniformes > Gobionidae > Paracanthobrama > Paracanthobrama guichenoti. The sequence goes on from CM031964.1 coordinate 15,002,068, forward strand.
AAACTTGTAATATTGTGAGAGAGGTCGAGTGTATTACATGCATTCAGATTTAGCATATTCCTTAAGCTCAGTCCTGTGTTCATAATAAAAAAATCTGTTGAATGTCTGCTGCGATATATTGTCCTTTTAACAGTAAAGGGGTTTTCCCCTGTCCTGACAGTGACATCGCTCATTTGTCAGTTGCGTCTTGTTCCCGTGTTCACAACAAGTTTTAGTCCTTTCAATATAAAAGTCTTCGCTACTGACTGATTCACTCATAAAGACAGTTTTTGAAAGTTGGACTGATACATATATTTTGGCTTTAATATTTGTGTTGTGTGGTAACAGTTTTATAAAAATCAATTAGCCCGTGAAGCCGTGGTTTACAGCGAATTTATAATATAACAGCTAAGAGGGGTTTAGGCACTCCGCGTCGTGTCTAACAATGCCCTGTAGCGGTTATAAATTCACTGTAAACCACAGCTTCTTGGGGCTTATTGCCTTAATTTACTGTATAACGTGGAATTTCATGGAATTTGCCAAATGTTCAATTAATTAATAAAAACAGGTCAGTACACTTGAATAAAATTGCAATATACACTAGTGTCTTTGAATATTAAAGAGCAAAGATTTTGTGCATCTCTGTGTGAATGAATGGCACAGAAGCACGGTTTAATTTACTACACAGACACACACTGAAGCACACGTGACGCTCACAGTGTTTTCAGCCTCTGCCGCCTCACTATGTGAGGACAGGAATGCATGAACTTCATCTCCAGAGCCGCTCTGAGAGACACTACATCAACATTTTACCGTTTAATTTGAGAAAAACTATCGCCATATATCATAAACACACAAACATGAAGGTCTTCATGACAACCAATCAAAATGAAAGTTTGGTTTAACTAGAAAAATTTTAATATACACAACACAACATTTCTGAAAAGAAAATAAAATAAAAAAATTAATAAAAATATTTTTTTTGAAAATAAATGATAGTTTTTTTTATTATTAATTAGCTATGCTTTTTGATCATTAAAATGTAATTCGACATTAAAACTTAAAACAAAAAACTGAATTTGAGATAAAACGCATTTCATAGGACCCTAAACAAGTACTTTATGTTCAACTTTTTAATAAATTGTTGTTAAATTGTATACATTTCATGATTTCAATTAATAAGACATGCTTTTTGATAACCAAAATTTTATGTAACCATTAAAATGGAGTAAAAAACTAAATTAAAACAGAATTTGGAAAAAAATTTAACGGATTTCATAGGGCCATGGCTGCCCAAGCAAACAAGGAGAGTATTTTTTTGGCATTCATAAGGATTTTAATGACAAATAATCATTTGTTTTATGTTACATTCAATCTTGTGTTCATATTGACGGTCACATTATTGTGATAAACATCGGCGCATCTCCAATGACGTAGGAGCTGGCGACGACATATGATGACGTGTAATGGTGCAGTAGTGGTGTTCCTCGTTTTTGCCACTGGGAAGGGGTAGGCAAAGGGGTAGGCAACAATTCAAGTATTTAAACAATCCTCCAACGGTAAAAAAAACCCATTAGACTTACCTAGCACTACCCAGAACTAACAAATCACACAGCAATGTGTTAAAAACCACCCAGAACTCTTTAGCAAAAGGGTAGAAACTACCCAGAATCCCAATAATCACACATCAGCGTGCTAAAAAAAAACCCTGTAGAACCTTTTATCAACAGGCTAGCAAGTACCCTGAATCCCCAGCAAATATAACCTCTTAGCAATGGCTTAGAAACTACCCAGGACACCCTAGAAACCACATAGTAATGTACTAAAAAAAAAACTCAGAACCCCTTAGTAACCAGCTAACAGCTACGCAGAACACCCTAGAGACCACATAGCAATGTACTAAAAAAAAAACACTCATTAGCAAACTTCTAAGCAAGTACCCACACCCTCATAATTATAAAAGTCAAAACGCCTTAGCAACCACCGAGACCAACCAACTATAACACCTTCTAAACCCTGCCCTCTGGCAAAAACACACTGTACCCTAAAGCCCAGCCACATAACAATGTGCAAAACATCTGTCAAAAGTTTATTTTATTAGTACTAGTTTCAGGTCATCTCTCCAGCACTTAGTATAGCAACTAGAGCACAAATTTGATTTACTCATGGGTTAAATTATTTTTATACTTGTGCTTTTAAAGCACCACTGAAAATCAAAGTAAAATACATGTTGCTTAATGCACTTTTTTTGGACTGGAACTAACGGGGATGATAAATGGACTCACCTGTTTTGGCTTTGCAGGATCGTCTGTTGGCCTGCAGGCTGAAGCCATCTGTGCATGTGCATCTGTACGATCCCTGCGTGTTCATACAGATCTGACTGCATGTCCCGTAATCCCTGCATTCATCATGATCTGCGGGCAACAGCGGGGCTATTTATTAAACGCTTAATGTGCTCAAACATGACCTAAATATGCAAACCCAACTCATAATGTCGCCATTCTGCAGCAACCCATCAAAATATATGAATATGCAAATGTGTGTTTGGACAGGGAAGGGTGAGTAAATTGCTGTTTTGGTTGACATAATCAAAAACAATATCTCTGAGGTTTGAATTCATGCATTGGAGAAACAAGCACAGCTAGCTTTGCTAGAGACCTCAAAACGGCATTACCTGAGGCAACTGTTCATGGTTACTCTATTTGGTGCCTGATTAGAACTGATACAAAATCACTGAATGGATTTATGAATGGCAGTGAAGCAACGCAACTGACACTGATAGGTCACGTGACAGTAACAACATGGCGGATGCAGTACGTCTGAATTTCATTCATACTACCTATATTCATACTATACAGAGCGTACTTCTAACAGTCATGAAGTAAATTCAAATTCAAATGTATTAACTAGACTATTCAGTACACGATTTCAAATGCAGCAAATATCATTCAAATTACCCAAGCTTGTTAGCCTACTAGCTTAGCATAGCTCTAACTATTGACTAGCTAAAACAAGGTTTCACCACACCAACATGCTTTGTTTTGTTTTTTTATTAGCTGAGAAAACGTGGCCTTCTAGCTTAGCATGACTTGAACTTGTTAGGAAAAGCTCTTTTGGTTAGCTAAAACAAGATCGTGTGAACACGTTACTTTTTACTCTCTTCTGTGTCTGATTAGAACTGATACAAAATCAATTTATGAATTTTTCTTAATCATAAAAACATACCTTTCAATTTACACATCAATGCACAACAATGCATAATAACATCACAAATGTCACAACCATATTAAAACATCTTTTTATATTATTACGGACATTATTTTCATATAATTTTATATCTTTTTATCTTACCTCGTGTATTTATGAAAATTAGTAGCCTATATGCTGTGCTTTGGCAACGTTAAAGGAACACGCCACTATTTTTGAAAATAGGCTCATTTTCCAACTCCTCTAGAGTTAAACAGTTGAATTTTACCGTTTTTGAATCCATTCAGCTGATCTCCGGGTCCGGCGGTAGCACTTTTAGCATAGCTTAGCATAGATCATTGAATCTGATTAGACCGTTAGCATCTTGCTCAAGAAAATGACCAAAGAGTATCAATATTTTTCCTATTTAAAACTTGACTCTTCTGTAGTTACATTGTGTACTAAAACAAAAATAAAAAGTTGTGATTTTCTAGGTGACATTACGCACAGCACCTGAAAATAGGCTAACTTCCGTCAACATAACCAAAGTGACAACCTAATCTTCAGTGTATTCCGGTTTAAACAGATATGGTTCAGGATCTACACCAAAGTAAATATCTTCTGAATCATCTCTCACAAATGTCTCCATGGTTACAAGGCATGCTCCCTGTGCAAGCAGGTTGTCATGTTGATTATGTTGACAGAAGTTAACCTATTTTCAGGCACTGTGTAATATCATGGTGCGCAGCAAAGTTCCCTGATTATTACGCAGGAATGAGAATGTAGTTTCCTAGCCATATCGGCCAAGAAAATCGCAACTTTTCATTTTCCATCAGTTTTAGTACACAATGTAACTACAGAAGAGTCATTTTTTAAAAAAGGAAAACTATCGAAACCTCTTTTTTTTTAGCGAGATGCTAACGGTCTAATCAGATTCAATGATGTGTGCTAAGCTATGCTAAAAGTGCTACCACCAGACCTGGAGATCAGCTGAATGGATTCAAAAACGGTAAAACTCGACTGTTTAACTCTATTTTCAAAAATAGTGCCATGTTCCTTCTTTTTAATTTCTCAACATATATGTTCTGACGTCACCTTGTAAACAATCACATCAACATGTGGGCGGGGGGCGGGCTTTAACATATTAAATATACTGTGAAGCAGAGGAGTCTCAAGAGAATCCACGTTATCCTGGTATATTTTTTGTTGATATGAAAAATCAGTTACATTAGCAATATAGCGGGTGATTTATGTATGTTATGTTTATTATAATGTTATGATGAACTATATGTCTTTCTCCACTGACGTTCTATGATGCTTTTCTAATAATGCTGATGTTTCAAAGGAAAACTGAGATGGCGAACAGGATCATGGTTCGTGTAACATTAGCAACATATTATTAGCTGTTTGATAACGTAGTCACGAACGTAACATAGGCCAAAGTGGGCGGAGCCAGTCATCGCTATCTTGGCAGCGCGTCACCACGTCACTCCCGGATAACCGAAATTTGGGCAAAGAGGTGAGACGCGGGTGGAGACAGACAGCAGACAAACAGCTAGTAGTGACAGCAGCGGCAATCCACCTGTCACTCAAGTGGCCACGCCCTTAATTATGCAGAACTTTAGCTTTAAATTCACCCCCTCACAGTTGTCATGAAGGGCAAAATTAGCTATATAGACCAAAACCACTTTTTGTACCAGGCTGTAAACATGTTTTTTTTCTGCTGTAAAGTTGGGCATTTTAACATGGGGGTGGTCTATGGGACTGAGTCCCATTTGGAGCCTGCCTCTAGCGGTCAGTCGATGAGTTGCAGTTTAAGTCACTTCCACGTTGGATTCAAGAGAGAGACCGGAAGGTTGCCGCTTGCTATTTTAAGGCTTTTATTTATTTTATTTTTTAAATATATAATTTTGGTGATCAAAGATGAGTTTTAAGGAATAAAATTATTGACTACAGGAGGACATTAAAGCTTGCAGGCTTTTGTACGTCGACCGCCTGCAGTGCCTTCTGGGATTTCATTCGATGCATCCTCGATATCAACAACACATCCAGGTACTTTCATGCATCCTCTGTACTTGTGTTCTTGAGTATTGGAATTGAACTTCCATGGTTGATGAAGATGTAGTACGAGAACACAAAGATGCAAGATTGCTTAAGAGAAGGCCAAGATAGAATATTTTTCATCAGGAAGAGAGATAGGATCATTTTATTGGACTAAATTCTGTCTTGCTGCTATACCAACTGTAATCAAATTGTTACCAAAGTAGTTCAATTCAATGACATTTCTAAAGCTTCAAATTCTTCAAACAGAGTTGCGGATGGTAATGACCCTCACCTCGACATCGTCTCCCGTCCTCGTCTAGTTCGAAACCTTCCCCGCAGAAACAGGACGTCCCGTTTCTCATGACCACACAGTCAAACTGGCACCTCCGCTCCTGGCAGCTGTGTACCAACTCTGAGGAGACACAAACACACATCTGTTTGATTCACAGTTTTAATATCCACGCTCTCACAATGAACATGCATTTACACTCCATGAAAACCTCCATAAAAGCACAATGCCATTTCGCCAGTATGAAATCATTTTTTAAAAGTTGAACAGATGCAGCCTCATTATGAGACCATGATTCAGCGCTTTTTAAGTGGCACTTAAGGCCTGTTTCCGTGGATGCAATTCTTCCTGGCGAGCTCCCCGCTCCAAACCGCTGTCAATACACAACGGTAGAGCACAAATTTAAGGTCCATTGTGTAATATTTATCACCTGTGAAACGCTTACAGCCTCATAATAAGAGACATTTAACGATCAGGATTGCCCGCGTTTCGCGCCACATGAAGATGCCCCCATCTTTATTTATCGATCTCAGAATCGGTTGAAAAATAGCAGTGATTTATAAACGCTTGGGCTGCAATCTGTTTCAATTACAACAGCCATAGTCCATATTTGATGTTTTTATTCATTTGGGGGCGTGGCTAATAGATCACCTTGCCTTTTTATACAATTTATGGTGGTTTTGCAATACATACTGCACAGGAAAGTGTGAAAAAGATAAAGATTGGAGATGGTTTAGCCACTCTAAACATCGAATCACGGGCGAGAGATTTCTAGCGTGCATTTGCTATGGAGCCCACATTAATAATAACTATGCACTGAGAAATTCATCGACCCACCGCAGGCATGCGTTCAGAATGGCTTGAGTCTGGCAGTTTTAAATTAAGTACTTCTTTAAAAATGTATCACAGCATTTAAGGGTAATGCAAAGCGTTTTACAATATGAGTTTAACTGAAAGTGAAATATAATGGCTTTTTATCTATTACAGGGAATGTGTATCCACTTGAGCTGGAAGATGTTTAACTATTTATATGTGGGACTAGCGATGGGGAGCGACTAACAGTTCCTGAAATATTTCATAATCTTGGCTATAAAGAGTTCTTTATTTATTTATGCAGATGGGGCATCTGAGCCACTAAAATCTGTAGTTTTATTCTTTCACATAAGGACTGTGAGCAACAAGAGCGTCAATAGCATCTTTTGTTTCCACATAAAATGCCATATGGATTTTGAGAGACTCAATGCTACGTAAATAATGATAAATCCTTCATTTCTGGGGGGTAAATACCCCTTTACGACAATCTTGTTTGGACTTTTCTTGACTAGTTGTCATCCTTACAACATTTGACAAAACAATATTTATGCTAAAAGCAATCCAAGACAGTTTTCCAAGAACAACCACACAGAAAAATAAAAACAACATGACTTCAAATAAATAATGAACTTCATATGCATTGCAAATATGCCAAGTATGCTGGAATATATGACCAAAGGGGAAGATGACCTAACTAATAAACCAAACCGACACAAACAAATGACATAAAACATCTCAGAAATTAAACTGACATGATTCGGTGCCAACAAAAGGCTATTATTTTGTTCACAATCTAATTATCCCACTTAAACAAAAATTTGAACGCATAAATAAAGCCTCTGGCAGTGTAAAAGAAAAGCAGTTACTGCAATCGTAAAGTTTGATCAGCAAAAAAAGAAGCAAAGAAAAATGCTAATAAAAGATGCAATTTTATTTTATTTTGCATCTAAAGTTTTTGATACTTAACTAACCCTAAAAAAAAATGTTAAATGTCAGTCCCCCCCCCATTAGATATGCAAAACAGAAACTTCACAGAAATCCATCATGGAAAAAGAGTGGGAAACTACATATATTTACAACGACAGCAGAATTTAAATGAGTGAAAAGATACAAGCATTGATCCAAAAGAAGGAATCTAGACCTCTCTGATTCAAAACAGCAGGTGGGGGAGTTGATTATCGGACTAGAATTACTCTTTGGAGAAATCAATCCTTATGCTAGGAACCAAAAACTTCAAACGTAACTTCAAAAATAGGTCAGAATCATTGTTTACATGGCGAGTGGTGTCGAAAGTGTGCAGCTACTGTAGGACACTCTCCGCCACCCGGATTCACACTAATCTCCTCCGAGCGGGAAGGAGGCCATTATGGGTGGACTCTCGCTGCGAGTTAGGCTCCCGCACAACAGGATTTATCTCCAGTGAACTCCAGAGCTCTCCCTCAAGGTGATTTTCTCTCAGTGAGGAGCCCTACTTCCTCTGACACTTGCTGGGTGATGTAGTGCTAACGGCAGCGGTCCAGGAAGGGTGCTGAGTCTTACAGGGGCGTTAAGGTAAATGCCTGTAGATCTATTTCGCTACCCCAACCCAAAGAGCTTGAACTTTAGCTGCTGTGAACAATCAATCACTCTCGGGAGTCCCGTACCACATTAAAAATTAAAGGCCGAGACCTTGAAAATCCATACAGACTTAAATGCCACAGCAAAGTTTTTTCAAGCCGCCTCTAAATTTGACATTCAAAAGATCCAATGAAATGCCTCACGAATGCTATTCATATTTTTTTACTTAAATACAAAGTTGGACTGGTACATATCGAAGGGCATGTCCTTTTTTATGGCCAATAGAGACCTGCAACACTTTATCAAAGGGATGGAAAAGAAAAGAAAAGAAAAGAAAAGAAAAGAAGAAAAGAAAAGAAAAGAAAAGAAAAGAAAAGAAAAGAAAAGAAAAGAAAAGAAAAGAAAAGAAAAGAAAAGAAAAGAAAAGAAAAGTTAAAAAGTTAAAAATAAAACATGGCTTGTTCTTTTTTAATGGCCAATAGAGACCTACAGCGAAGAAGAAAAAACGAAAAAAAAACACTATTTAATGGATACCTGCATTGTTTTCTATAAGGAGGAAAAATAAAATTAATTAATTAAAATAAAATAAAATGTAGCTTTAATGCACCTGTCATGCCTGGAGCTATTCTATTTCATAATATAATTTGTTAAAGGAATTCACATAAGGTCCCAAGAATATGCTTTTTTTGTTTGTTTGTTTGTTTGTTTGTTTTCTTGAAATATTTTAGATAATAGGTGGATTGATGTATAGTGAGATCAAAGTGGTCTAGATGGGAAAGCCATGTAATGCCAGAATAAAGGCTAATAATGGCTGAATACAAACAAAAGAATAATGATAAAAGAACAGTGAGGATTAGGTCAGAGGTGTGAAAGGTTTGTCGAGTGAGAACAATAGAAACATAAATGGGGCAATTCTCCTCGCCAGACATTAGACAACAGACTGCAAATTGGTGTTTACAGGGCAAAAAAAAACTCTCTAAAACTCACATGGTCTTAGAAAATGTTTTATAAAATTCATAGTTTTAGAGATAACATCCTCAGATTTGAAGCATGACCACACTTGTGGCTTGTTGTGTTTCTAAGTTGCTACAGTACAGCCACATGTTTGAGCTTATGTATCTCCAAATAAATTACAGTCTGGGCAATTATGTCTTGTACTGTAAACTCTCAAGTGTTGGCTTTCTAAATATATGTTGGTTATGTGTCTACACAGAATGACTTATGAGCAGCAACCTTTTATTTTGGCCAAAATGGGGAGTGTGCAGAAAGAGGTTAATTGAAAACCTTTCACATCAGCTTCCCCTACTTCTCAAAAGCATCTCAACAGTTTCCTCAGGTGTCTAAACGAACCAATCAGAAAGCTGCATCGTATGCCCCGCCCCCTGCCCAGCAGGAATCACCAGTCCAGAGAACACAGCATATGTCCGGACAGGTCTATTATTCACTCACAGCAGGTCTTCCCCTCAGTCTCTATCATTAGAGCGGCCACCGTCCCCAGGGCTCAGACAGCTAGGCCATCACTGCAGCGGAACCAGAGTGTGCTTGTGTATTTTTCTGTTTGTGCGATCAGAGCAGGTGACCGGGGGGGTCTGCACCTACAAGGTAGTGTTTATATATAGATGACAGTTGGGTAAAAACATGCTTTGTTATAACAGAAAGGACAGAGGTTGGAACCAGAAGAGAAGTTGACTTTCTAAAGCAACAAATGAAATGTAGAAAACGCAACGCCAAGACCCTGAAAATGGCAAAAATGAAAAACTGAAAACCAAAAAGGACATGGTACATTTTCACAGTTACAGCAAAAAGTAATATTGCATAACTTCACAAACACCTGCACCTCCAACTAGAGAAACTGAGGTGGATGCGAGACATCTGAGGTGTAACTGTGAAACAGAGCTGGTTTATTTTGCCCCTTCATCAACACTTCAGAATCGACTGCCAGCATTGGAAGAGGATTCAGATAAACTCCAGATAAACCGACGCAAATAAACAGATTGGTTTAATGGTCTGTGCTTAACGTCTGAATATATATTTAACCAGACTGATGTGGCTGTAAAGGCTCTGCACTTGGTGGCTCATCCAAATCCTAGTAAAGCTACCAAAGGACATCAACTTGGCACATGAAACTGCCCTTCCTGTGACCACTGCAGTTTCGCCCCTGGGCAAAACACTTAACCCTCAGCTGCTCCCATCATACTGTAATATGCCTACATTTCCAGCACTCCAGCGAACACTTGCAGACTCTCCGGATGGGATGAATGTTGAATTTATTTGATGAATTCTAACATTAGCTGAGGATTGTTAAATTCCTGTGAAGCTACAAAACTGCATTGTTTGTAAGGGTTGCTTAGACGTCAGAAACTGAAGTAATACACAACCAAGGACTTATTTGAATGTGCCATAAACTAGATCCGGGCTTGAATTTCTGCACGGGATTGCGGGTTTTGTGCATTATTCTAATCATTCCCGCAAACATTCATTCACTTTAACATGTAGGTTGTGTGAGTAACCTACCCATTTGTGTATTATATGATATAAAATTCAGGATATAACGGTCAGATATGACTACATGCACGATTTATTCAAAAGTACAAATATTCCAAGTGTTCCGAGTCCAAACGAATGGCTCTCGTATGTCTTGTGACCAATTGCATCATTATGTCAGCTTTGACTGTAAAATGTCATTGGCTCTTGTGTGTCTTGTGACCGACTGTGTCATGCTCAAGAGTCAGGTGTATCATGTGAATGAGATATGACTGAGTGCATTCACGGAGCGGCGGGATTATCATTTCAGCGATGAAAACATTAAGATCAACTCTGTTCTTTACATGAAGATATCGTATGACTTCAGAAGACTTGGAATGCAACATGTGTTAATACTTTTATACTATTTTTGGTCAGTTTTTGCAATAAATACCTGTGACTGTACTTTTATTCGCCTGTTACGTGTTTTATATTGTTTAGAAGTGGGTAGGTTTAGAGTAGGAGTTGGGTTAGTTGCTCCAAAATATAAAAATAGCCTATAAACATTCATAAAATTATGTGTGCTTTTACAAATGCAAAGAATTAAATGTGTCTTGATCTGAAGCATTGGGCAAACAACTGAAATCAATGGAGCACCCTGCGTGTCTTCATTGTGACGCAGAAGGTACTTGACCATGCTTCGTGTTTTGACGCCCTGGGAGTGAGAATGGGTTGAAATTCCGGTGTTGGTGAGTATCCTCGTAAACACAGTCGGTTATGTCGTAAATAAACAAACAATTGAGAATAAAAAAAAAAAAAAAAAAAAAAAAAAAAAAAAAAAAAAAAAAAAAAAAAAACATGGCTTTTTAATAGCCAATAAAGCAATGTTTTTATAAGAAAGAAAAAAGCAAAAACAAAACAAAACAAACAAAAAAACTAAACTAAACTAAAAACAAAAACTAAACTAAAAACAAAAACTAAACTAAAAACAAAAACTAAACTAAACTAAAAACTAAACTAAACTAAACTAAAAACAAAAAAACTAAACTAAACTAAACTAAACTAAAAACAAAAACTAAACTAAACTAAAAACAAAAACTAAACTAAACTAAAAACTAAACTAAACTAAACTAAACTAAACTAAACAAAAACTAAACTAAAAACAAAAACTAAACTAAACTAAAAACAAAAACTAAACTAAACTAAACTAAAAACAAAAACTAAACTAAACTAAACTAAACTAAACTAAACTAAACTAAACTAAACTAAAAACTAAACTAAACTAAAAACTAAAACTAAACTAAACTAAACTAAACTAAAAAAAAAAAAAAAAACATTTAATGGCTTGATCTTTTTAATAGCCAATAGAGCAATGTTTTTATAAGAAAAAAAAAGCAAAAACAAAACAAAACAAACAAAAAAAAACTAAACTAAACTAAACTAAACTAAACTAAACTAAACTAAACTAAACTAAACTAAACTAAAAAAAGCAAAACTAAACTAAACTAAACTAAAACAAAACAAAACATTTAATGGCTTTTCTTTTTAATAGCCAATAGAGCAATGTTTTTATAAGAAAAAGCAAGAACAAAAAAAAAAACTAAACTAAAAACAAAAAAACTAAACTAAACTAAACTAAACTAAACTAAACTAAACTAAAACAAAACACAAACACAAAACATAAAACATTTAATGGCTTGTTCTTTTTTTTTTTTTAATGGACAATATAGACCTGTAATGTTTTCTATAAGGGAGGCTAAATAAATAAATACACATTATTATTTTTCATATTATATTTCATATTTATATTATATTTCATAATCTAATTTGTTAAAAGAATTCACATAAGATTCCAAGAATATGCTTTTTCGCCATATTTTTCTTGTCTTAAATAAACAAACGATTCAGAAAGAAAGAAAACGCATGTCATGTGACAGTATAATGAAAACAGTGTAATGGTCTGTGCATTAGCTCTTAAAGTGACAGCAGCCTAATATGTGTGCGTCATTAATGTTGATAAAACAACAAGAGATATCTTTAATTGTAAGGAATCAGGATTAATAGCCCATGTATTTAATCCAAACAGGACTAAAAGTCTATCCAGTGTTATTTTACATTTGATTACTTTATTCAGTTTCTGTAGTATTTCTGAATACTAATGTTAGACCTACTCCCCAAAAATCTAATTTGTATCTTTATTCTACTGTATTAATTTGTGCTATTTTTTTACATTTATTTCAAAGATTGAAATCAAGCTTCCTTGTGTTAAGCAACAAAATTACCCCATTATAAAAACACAAATGCAATACATTTAGGTGTGCGATAAATGTAATAAAATAAATTGGCTAAATTTGTCCTGAGAACTAAATTTAAAAGGTTTTTGTTTGTGCAAAATGTCTACATCATAAGAAAAAAGTAAGTTAATATGAGGAAATAAGGCCACAAGAAACTATTACTGTGTCAAGATCAAAAGAATATTAAGTAGATATTAAGAAAGAAGCTTCTGTTACACCTAGATAATGAGAACATGTTGAAATCACAGGAAAATGTTTCATGTTGATCTTAAAAGATCAATTTTTGTGATCTCAAAAACTGAGATCTTGAGATGACAGCTTTTGTTATGTCACGAAAATAAGAAAATTAAGTTGACATCACAAAATAACGTTAAAAAGTAAATATTGTGAGATCTAAAGAAGGTCGAGAGCTTGTGAACTTTTGTAACTGACAGATCACAAGAAAATTAAGTCGAACTATTGAAAAAACAACTTCTGTTGTACTGAAATAACAAGGAATGTTTTAGTTTTTTTTTAAGTTGAGATCAAAAGAAAATGTAATCGTGCTCTTGAGAAAGTAACTTTTGTAATGTGGAGATGAGAAAAATTAACGTGCCACCATGATTGACCTAAATTGCTTTAGTTGGCTGAAATATAATAATTCAAATCTAGTTACATACACAAGAAATTAATTACCAATAAATAATATCTTGACAGATGGATGATATCAATTGTATACAATTGGCTAAAGATATTCTGTGCATAAAAAGTTCCTGAAGTTTAACCTTATCAGGCACAAGCACAAGTAAAGCAATTATGTTTCACAATGGGCTGTAAAAGAACAAAGAAAAACTGTTGTTCCCAAGATCAATTTACCTTTGAGCGTCTGACGGCGTTCTTGTTATCCAAATGCTTTGTTTACTGTGTTGCCTTTATATGAAAGCCACTGTGAGGTGTAGACTCTTTTATTTGCAGTTCCTGTGTGTTTCACCATTTTTTGCCACGTTGCTGTGTGGGCTGCTTTATTCAATTCCGTATATTCATTAGGGACTGACAATGCAGATGGGGAAAGTGAGGCTAGTGTGTTATTACCACAGGGACATTCAAAGGTGCAACACAAACACTGTTTCTTGCCTAGCACCTGTAGTATGTAGTACACACCAATCTCTGAATGCCCAGGAGAGATAAAGCATTATCTTCAGAGGGCCCATGGTCATGTCGTCTACCAATGCTTTTGACTGTTTTGGTGCAGAACAAAATGCAGCAGTAGACGTTCATAGCACCTAAAGAACTAAGAATGTTAATTGTGGAATGTAACAGAGCAACAAAAAGAGAAAGGTATTCAAGGCTGTTCGACATTGTTGAGGTTAAACGAAAAGACCAGTTTTAGACAAGTACAAATAAGAATCAAGCAAATGGGCCCAATTCTTGAAACATTTGAAAGGATAAAGTGCAAATTGTTCATGAATCCATTGTCATGTAAACTGAGACATTTGACAATTTAAGAATGTTTTGTGAACTATTCACACTAACATTTCATGAATGAAGATTTTGGGAATGAATTGGCGTTTGCATTCCTTTCAAAGTCAGATACAAGTCAGATAAAGATTTCCATTGCCTGAAATTTGGAAGATGGCATACAAGGTAGTAAACGATACAACCATACCATTAGCTACTGTAGATTGTCAACTAGCAACAAACAGAGTTTGCTAGCAACACAATTTGAATATCAAATTTCAGAATTTATTGTTTAGGTGCATGATCAACACAATTACCATGTTTTGCATTTGCTGAAAATATTGCATCATCATGTAAATGCAGTTTGACTGTCAACAAAGACGTTTGTTAGCAAACACATTTTTAAACATAAGCCACGTTTCCCCCGAAATTACCCAGAACATTTTTTTTCCCGGTAACTTTTTCCCCCTGCGTTTCCGTCGCGGTCTAAAGTACCGTGAAGATTAGTCAAATTAGTCTGGTGGCGTAGGACTGTGCGCAACTTTCAAGTTCCCGCTGGATTTCGTCCTCCCCATATAAGCTTAATAAAGCCTGAACCTTGTCGTCGGTCCATCGGTCGTACTCCATTGTTGATTCGAATAGCAAACAACTCTTATTGCACGCACCACTACAGACTTTTAAAAATGGTGGTTGAAATAAAATGCTGTGTGGAGTCAACCAATCAAAATGCTGCGTGAACTCAACCAATCAGCATGGTCAGTGCCCAAGTCCCAACCCCAAAACTTTCCTGAACTTTCAAAAAAGTACTACCTCACGAGTAGGGACTTTCTGAGGGGTACATTTTTACCCTGGTCCCTGTGGTCAAAACACCCCAAAATCCCTAGTTCCTGGGGAAGGTTCCTGCGGAAGAAACACGGCTATAGACAATGCTATCCGATGCTAGCAAGTGTATGATTAAAAGAAAGAAACATTCAGGCGTTTTACATTTGCTGAAAATGTTGACGTCATACAATGTAGTTTGTGAACAAAAAAAACAAAAAAACACTGCTAGTATAACCCCTCCTGTTCGAACCGCCTGCTCCAAGCGGGACTCGAACCCGGGTTCACTGGCATGAGAGTCGGACACTTTAATAAGGAGGCTAAAGGCTGCAAACTCTAGCATCAGTTGCTAGAGCGTCTCTTGAGCTCAGAGGAGTGAGGTTAACGTGCAACTACTAGCTGGCCTCCGTTACACTAGCAATCAAATTTGAACATAAGAGATGCTATGCAATGCTAGCATTTTTAAGCCATTGTATGATTATCAACAGAGTAAATCATTTCCAGTTTTACCTTTGCTAAAAGATTTCAGCATCATGTAAAGCAGTTGGTCAATTTTCAACAATGAAATTTGCTAGCAAACCAAATTATGGAACGTAAACAATGCTGCCAGATGTTAGCATTTGTTGTGGAGGTGTACGATCAACACAACGTTTTGCATTTTTCTGAAAATATTTTAGCATAATGCAGTGTATATAGAACATGACAAGATTTTATCAACAAAGTATAGGCCTACTAGCCGCCACATTTCTGAACATAAAAGATGCTAATACTAGCATTTGTTAGCAGTTGTAACGATTATCAACAGAGAAATCCACTGTTTTTTATGTGCTAAAAAGGTTCATTCAGTTCAAACTTAGAAGTTTCCTAGCAAACCAAACCAAATGTCTGAGCATAAAGATGCTATGCAGTGTTAGCATTTGTTTAACAGGTATACAATTATCGACAGAGAGAATGTGATATCAGAGGGAAATCGTTCCATATACCAGTCTATCACACTTTTCCAAGTTGAAAATTCTGACTTTCTGATTGTAACATGTTTCCCTGACAAAAAGTTATGTGATTTACTAAAAATACCTGCTTCCCATGTCTTTCTGTGGTGGATTTGTCAAGAACTGCCAATTTCAAGCTAGTCAGATGTTCTACGCTTCTTTTTGCCTTTGAGCTTTCCAAGATTCCTGATTGCTGCCTTGGCCTTCACTACAGCACACAGCGAGGGTTCTAACTCAAGACCTCTTTTTCCATTGGAATTGAAGTACAGCCTGCTATTTGGCATCAAAAGCTGTCAAGACTGTCACATGTTCTGAGGTTTGTTTTATCATTTGTAGGCTTTGATAAACATTCAGTAGTGGGAATTTTTAGTGGGAGAAGGAACGGCTAAGGCGGGCTATGCACTTCCAGAAACATACTGTATACAGGAGCAACACCAGCTAGCGTTATTAATATGTTAACAGGCTGCAAGCAAGGTAAAAAAATCTATCACTTTCTTTCCTCAGGAGATGGAAGAGAAATGGTGCTTCTGTTCTACTCTGCTGTTTGAGAGCAGATTCGGTTTAGACTCAAAAGCTTTTGCCCAAGGAACTGCAACAGAAGACAATTCGAGCATATGCTAAATGTGTACTGTGCAAAAATAGCATGTGAAACAGTATACATTCGCTTTGCATTGTAAGTTGCATTTGCACACTTGTTTTGCAACATTTTAAATATGTTGTTCTATATAATATATATGGTCCCACTTTATATTAGGTGGCCTTAACTACTATGTACTTACATAAAAAAAAAAAAAAAAAAAGTACAGTGTACTTATTGTGCTCATATTGTATTGCTTTTGCTGATATTGCGGTGGGATATGGGTAAAGGTGTGCTGGTATGGATAAGTTTAAGGGTAGGGTTAGGTGTAAGGAAGTGTCAACAGTGATTATAAATGTAACTACATTAATTACAGATATAATTACATGCAGGTAATTTTTCAAATGTAAGTACAATGTCAAACATGTATGTACACAATAAGTGCATTGTATCAAATGATTAACTGAAATTTTAGTACATAGTAGTTAAGGCCACGTAATATAAAGTGGGTCCATATATATTTTAAAATAATATTAATAATATTATAATACGCAATTAGAAAAGAGAAAAGCATTTATTTCATAATGTGATTCATTCAAAAGCTGTTTGCCATTTGGGATTTTGCAGCCAGAACTCCAAAACCCAATGCTGCATACTACAAAAATAGTACAGTAAATTAAGTATGCAATGCTTGTTTGAGAGCAAACTCGTTTAAGTCTAACTGCAGAAAGACTGTAGTGGTACAGAGAGAGAGAAAAAAAAAAAAAAGTACAAGTGCAGGAGGGACACTCAGCACATTTTCAAGGTTACAGTCCTTCCTGTCACATAAAGATATAAAGTTTATGAGCTTTAGCATTTCCTTTGTGCTATAAATGTGGGTGTGTAAAATAAGGCAGCTTCTCAAGCCCAGAGGGCAGAAAGCCCATCGCTCATGTTCGGTAATGTGCAACCTCAATCTCTAGACACAGACGGCTAAATGATTGCTCTGTAAATTCAACAAGACCTTTTGCCTGCACTGTGATTTTATAGAAAGAGACACTCCGTGATGCAACATCATGGCATCAAAGTTTGGCAATGGTCCAATTAGCCGATGCCAATTTACTGAAGCAAAAATGGCCAAATTAATAATTTCCCTATCTTGTGTAGTTACCCATCAGATAGCAAGATAACAGCTTAGCCGATTAGCTTAGCACAGTGCTAACTGGTAAAAAAAAAAAAAAAAATTGACTAGGTAGGACAAGATGATAACAAGCTATGTTTCTGAACAGGTACCTTCAGATAGCAAGCTAACACCTTAAACTCCTAGCTTAGCATAGTACTAAGTGGTTAAAATGTTTTTCGACTATAGAACAAGTTATCGTGATAAGCTGTTTCTGAACAGGTACCTTCAGATAGCAAGCTAACACTTTAAACTCCTAGCTTAGCATAGTGCTAACTGATTAAAAATGGTTTTCACTAGGTAGGACAAGATATGATGATAAGCTATGTTTCTGAACAGGTACCTTCAGATAGCAAGCGAACACCTTAAACTCCTAGCATATAGTGCTAACTGGTTAAAACATTTTTTTTTTTTTTTATTAGCTACAACAAGATATCATTGTAACAAGCTGCGCAGGTACATTATGAAAAAGTAAGCTGTCTCCAGGATACGACTGATCTTTGTCTTAATCGTAGTGGAGTACTAGCATGCAATGCATTGTTGGGTGTGAAAGTGTGATTTTGTACTCAGAATGGTACGCTCTTCTGATCTGAGACAAACCAAGAATATATGCAACAGATCAAGAAAATCTTCGCCCTGAAACGTGCGTGGAATCGTGTTCTTTCCTGTGCGTGTTTTCAGGGAAGTTAATTAAACGTGTGACTCTCTTTTTGTCTCAAATTCTGTTATCTTCTTCACTGCTCTATGCCGTCTTTGTTAAGTTATTCATTTCACACGTCTACAGTCAGTCAGTCTGACACCGGCAGACGCCATCTGAATAATAATAAAAAAAAAAAGATAAAAAGTCCTTATCAGGGCCCAATGATCTAAATATAATCTGTGTGAGAAGGACCAAAACAGTGGGGAAACGTGAAGATAAGTGATCATACTGAAACACACACACACACACACACACACACACACACACACACACACACACACACACACACACACACACACACACACACACACACACACACACACACAGCTGAAATCCCTTTATTCTCTTTTCTTTAGTCTCTAGTGAATAGCCGTGGTCACCTGAAGGCAGGCTCCATTCCTCAATGACAAAACAAATCCCCACACAACCAAGAAAAATAGCCAAGAAAGAGTTTCAAAATAACACACAGTGATCCAAAGGCAGTGCTCCCAATGCTGCTCGCCAGTTTTTTTTGGTTTTTTGTTTGTTGTTTTCCCTCAGAACAAAATAAAAGAGAATCTAAAACCACTCCGTCAAGGTTAGTTAGCTGCCTAAGTCGATGTCAAATATCTGCTTTACGCAGTTTTATTGACGTAGAAACCCACATTTCCATTGGGCTGAATGTTTTTTGCTAACCTGAACACATTAACACAGTTAAATACAACATGAAACGGCATTCACTATGCATTAAACTTCTGTAACGTGTGGTTTTTATAATGTTATAGCCCTCAGATTTCTCTTGGACCTCCATAGAAGACTAAAGTGCCACTAATAGAGTTTTCTCTGTGGACTATTTAGATGTGACATACTGTATAACACTACATTACCGAAGCTAAAGAGTCAAAGCATTTTCCTTTCTATTCGTTTTCAGTCAGCCTTTGGGCTAACTAGTCTACTAGCTTAGCATAGTGCTAAACAGTGAGGAAAAGCTAATTTGTTTTTTTGTTAATAACTAGGGTGGGCTCTTGTGACTTAAAACTGTTAGCAAACCCCCCACCCCACCCCCAGAACACACTAGCAACCTCATAGCAACGCCCTAGATGGTGCTTACAATGGAAGGGAATTGGGCCGTAATGTGTAATGTGTAAACATTAAAACACCCACTTTTTCAATAGTATGGTCACAAATTATAAACATTATGACGGTTAACACGACTTTGGTATGGGAAAAAAAATGTTTGCTAACTTTTCTGTGTAAAGTTATATCCAATTTTATAACTTTGCCACCATGGCAAAGCCATAAACCATAAAACAACTGTAAAAATTGGGCACCTGATCAGAAACAATATTAGAGGAAGAGGCAGTAGATACTTACAGGTGGGATTATATGACTTAAGAAAGTTAGCAACCACCCAGAAAACTATAAACTGCATAGCAACGCCCTAGCAACCACCCACAATGGCGTTTCCAATGGAAGGGAATGAGGTCAATGTGTAAGCATCAAAAGACAATTTTTTCAATAGTATGGTCACAAATCATAAACGTTATGAAGGTTAACATGACTTTAGTATGGAAAACAATTGGACTGGTTAGATCCAATTTTATAACTTTGCCACCATGGCAACGCCATAAACCATTAAAAAAAAAAAAAAAAAAAAAACGGTCAAAATTGGGCATCTGGTCAGAAACAATATTAGTGGAAAAGAGGCAGTAGATACTTGTGGGTGAGCTTTTATGACTTAAGACATTTAGCAACAACCCATAACACAATAGAAACTGCATAGCAACAGCCTAGCAACCACCTACAATCATATTTACAATGGAAGTGAATGAGTGAGCATTAAAGGGATAGTTCACCCAAAACTGAATATTCTGTCATCATTTACTCACTCAAGTTGTTCCAAACCCGTATTTTTTTATTTTTTTATTTCTTCTGCTAAAGACAAAAGAAGAATGTTTTTGAAATTTTGAAGAATGTTAGTAACCAAACAGTTGACGGGCCCCGTTGAATTCCATGGTATGAAGAAAGAAAAATACAATGCAAGTAAAACAGTTTGGTTACTAACGTTCTTCAAAATATCTTTTGTGTTCAACAGAATAAAGAAATTCATATAGGTTTGGACTTGTGAGTGAATGATGACAGAATTAAAATTTTTGGGTGAACTATCCCTTTAAAACCCTAATTTTGTCAATAGTATGGCCACAAAACAAACAGTGGTAACATGGTTTTAGTGTGAAAAGTCAAAATTATGAACTGCAATATTGTGCACAATAAGACTACAGACATTTATTAAGAATGTAAATGGGGTCAGTGCTAGTTTTACGCTATCTTCAACCCACAAGGCTAGTTTGTCTTAACTTTTATGACAAAGAAAAGAGTGAGTCTGGCTCATATGACCATTCTTGTGAAGATGTTCCTCTCTTCTCTCGCTCTTTCTCTCTATCTGTCCCAGATTCGAATACCTCCAGGAGTGAGAGTTGATATCTGCTCTGCGGACTGATAATGTAAATTATGAATGCTCGGTTATGACAGGTGTGCAGAGAGCAATTCGAAACCGGTCTGCGGTGGAACAAAGCAGCCAACGCTTGCTCCTCACAGAAGTGTGTACTTCCATACCTCCATCTGCATGCCGCCAAATTTTATTTACTTTGAAACTGAACCAAGACTAAGATTAAAATGGAACATAAAATGTAAATGCACGAGTTTTCCCTCCAAGCGAGGTCTTTGCTGTTTTAAAAAGCTTGGCGCATGCACGCTAACATCTTACGAGCGGTTCAACTCAAGGTGAGGATGATGAATACCCTCCATATGCTCATTTATTACGGCTGTAACTAAATACACATATTCTCTAGACATGATGATGTAGCTCATGCGTCTCAAGAGTTAAACATGCTCGGTTGCAATACATCAAACGTTTTAGTCGTAAACTAGGCTGAGGTTTCCATATAAACCTCTTTTCTTGTTCCCTTTCACCACAATGTCACAAAACGCAATCCTCACTTCATCATGTGGAGAAACAGTAATTGCCTTTTAGCAGAAACTCCATTATTACATTAAGCCGACTGTGCTTATCTTGCATGGAACTGACTTCCAACGACTGCAGATTTGTTGTGGGTTTAATTCGGTCAAACACTCTTAAAATTAGGAAATAATGGGCCCTTATTTTGGGTGAAGACGTGAATTGCACTTTAAAGGGGAAAATCTTGACCTGCAGCTATAGATATTGATGGACCATCTAGTCCATCAACAAAAAGCATATGTGACCCATGCTGGCAAAATGAGTCGGAATGTGCGTAGGCTAATTATGAGCTACAGGCAAAACAAATGAAAAAATGAATTTGAGGTTTTCACAAAAATGAGTTAATTAAACTCTCGAATAGCAATCCCAATACTCCAAATAGTAATTAAACATCTAAATTTGTATATTTTCCGAGAGGTGTGCCTTCCTAAAACTTTCCTTTGTTTTAATAATAATAACAATAATAATGTAATAATGTTAAAAAAAAAAAAAAAAATCATCTTTTTTTGGTGCCTCAGCACGTTTGGTATCATTAGCCTGGTTTCTATTACAGATCTGCGCAAAAATTTTGCGATATTTTAAGCATTAAAACACTTACTTTTTCAATAGTATGGTCACAAATTATAAACATTATGATGGTTAACACGACTTTGGTATGGGAAAAAAAATGTTTGCTAACTTTTCTGTGTAAAGTTATATCCAATTTTATAACTTTGCCACCGTGGCAAAGCCACAAACCATTAAACAACTGTAAAAATTGGGCACCTGGTCATAAACAATATTAGTGTAAAAGAGGCAGTAGATACTTGTGGGTGGACTTTTATGACTTAAGAAAGTTAGCAACCACCCAGAACACACTATAAACTGCATAGCAACACCCTAGCAACCACCCACAATGGTGCGTACAATGGAAGGGAATGAGGTCAATGTGTAAGCATTAAAACACTCACTTTTTCAATAGTATGCTCACATTATGAAGGTTAACATGACTAAATGTGGATAAAAATAATGCATAATAACGCCATTAAACGATGTAATGCGACTAAAACTTATTTTTTTCCTCAAAATTTTTGGTAGGTTCATCTTTTCATCTTTTAAGATAAAACTTAACTGTAACTATAAAAACTTTCTTGACAACATTCAAACTAAGCTGCAAATAAAATGACATTTGAACTTCAAAAACTTTCATCAGATTCAAATTGTCAGAGAAAGGGTCAAAATGGCCATTATTTATGTCCTTTTTGGTGCACTGTAAACCCTAACGCTCAAAATAATTAATTGGTTTGAGTAGAGCCAACTGAAATTAAACAAATTAGTTCAAACAAATTCACTTTTATGAGTCCTTAGAACTTTCTTTTTCTTTTGAGTTCTCAAAACTGACACATTAAAGTAATCTGAATTGTGTCATTATTTTGAGCTTTATGAACTTGTTTCTTTTAATTTAGACTTAAATTTAACCGAAACGAGGCTGGGATTTCTATTTCCCAGCATGCTTTGTCATGACACTCAAAAGAGACAGTAAATGTGGAAATTAAGTGTTATATTGTGGGGGGGGTATTTGTGCAAGATTAACATTAAATGGGAGAACTTAACTCGTCTTAACTCGTCTTCTGTCCAAATATACTGCACCATATTTAAAGAATGTACCAGATGACCTGTAAATGCAAAAAAAAAAAAAAAAAAAAAACCTCTTTCCATTGCAGTTTTGCAAAATATTCTTTTTATGAATTGTCTGAAAAACCACCTCATGCAAGCGTAAAAATGTTTTTGCATTATGGGAGTTTTTGCCAAATTGTTCACATTGGCCGTATTTTCAATTTTCAATTTGCTCAATTTGCTCAATTTGAAGGATAATGGAAACGCAGGTATTGTAACGTGTAAACTTTGTGAATATTCATAGCGGATTCTCGATGGCATGAGTTTCAACCAATAAAATGTACGTTTCAAACTCACGCTGATGTAAACAAAACGACCTTACTCGCGCTGACTGACATCCGAAGCGTGCGCACAAAGACACCTCTCAGACAGCGCACAATCCCAATATACACAGAATTGCAGTATTTCAAAATATCTGTCATGGCGAGTATTCACGCAAACATTATCTGTTATGTCTTATTAACTTTGGTTAATTGTTGGGGAAAAACATCTGATGTGTAACATTATATTGATCCATGCAGTACAGTGGGTCTTAATATATAGGCTGTCAGTTTCATAAAATGTTAATCAAACAATTGTGGTATCACGGGAAAATATATATTTTTCCTATAGATATGGGTTTTGACTTGGCGTGTGCCAAATTTGGTGTTCTTACCAGGGACTTTAAGGTATGGTTGCTTGGTGATTTTCTTTTGAAAGTAGATTTCTCTCAAAATGGACTTTGCTGACTCTATCAACTTCAAATAGTTATATATATATATATATTTTTTTTTTTGTCTGATTCCAGCAAATCATACATCATTTTGAAGGGTTTTTCAATAGAGAATGTGAAAATAACAATAACTCACTGCAAAAAAATAAAAAAATAAAATCATTGTGACTTTTGCCAGTCCGGGTCACATTTGATGTTTTTTAGCTAAATTCGAGATCACAAGCTAAAGTTTCATAATTATCTGAATAAACTTAATACATTCATAACCTGAGCATTTTAAGGGTTCCAGATGAAAGTTAACGGTAACTATGAAAACTTTCTTAACTTAAAAAACATCGAAACTAAGCTGCAAAAATGACATTTGAACTTCCAAAAATTTCATCAGACAGATTTACATAATTAAATGAGTTAAAATTGTCAGGGAAAGGGTGAAAAATGCCCATACAAATTTAATTATGTCCTTTTTGGTGCATAAAAAAACCCAGCAGACATCAGAGGGTCAAATTAATATATCTCCGCTACTGTTAAAAAACAATTGACTAAGTTTTTGAAAGTGGTCTCTTTTGCTCTCCAGGGCTGCAATTATTTGATCAAAAGGAACATGCAGTAAAAACAGTAATACTGTTAAATATTTCCACAATTTAAAATAAATGTTTTCCTGCGATGCAAAGCTGAATTTTCAGCATCACTACTCCAGTCTTCAATGTCACATGATCCTTCAGAAATAATATTCTAATATGCTGATTTTCTGCTCAAGAACAATTTCTTATTATTATCAATGTTGAAAACAGTTGTGCTGCGCAAAATTCTAGTGGAAACCATTATAGTTTGATGGTACTGAAGATACAAACGTTATAAATACATACATTATAAATGTCTGTACTGTCACTTTAGATTAATTTAATGATACATCCTTGCTAAATAAACATTCTTTTTTCTTTTATTTTGCTTGTTTTAAATCCCTCTGACCCCGAAACAAAAAAAAAAAATCCATCGGAACTCACCGCGGCAGTGCACGCCCTCATCGTAGCCGTCCTCACAGTCCCGTACTCCATTGCAGAGATTACTATAATGGACACACCTGTGGGTGCCGAGGCACTGGAGGTGATTGACGGGACATCTCACCTTTACCTGCCGCAAGCCTGTAGAAGACAAGTCAGGGAATTTAATGAAGTCTTGAAATAACATTATTGTATTAGGGTTTGGGGAATATGATTATGATATGATTTTACCATGTAAACTAAGCATTCTGGTGAAAATCAAGGGAAAAGACAACATTTGCTTTTAGTATAAACATTTATTGACACTAGGGCTGGGCACTGACACATATTTCACATTTGGATTCGATTTCGATTCACAAGCTTGTGATATGATTTCGATTCGATTAACTTCGATTCAATAGTGATTAATTTGGGGCCTTTCATGTAGCCTGGTCCTACAGACTCTCGTACATTTCATTTGTACAGAGAGTCTGGCCACTCTTTAACTTCCTTGAAGGCGGTACTCTCACTAAGTTTAAAACTATTGGATCTGCCCAGAGCCACTCTGAATCTGCCATAACCAATCGCTAACGTTTGGTCGTGACGTATGTCGTCTCCAACTAGCGCACAACATCAACGTCATCGTTCTAAGCCACTCCCTCTGTTCGCTGATTGGACCGGTTAAAATTTGACCGGAGAAAACCGGAGAATATACCGCAATCAGAAGGAAAGTGAAAATTGAGCAGAAGTACGTAGGAGGGCTACTTTTCATGTACAGTACATGGCAAATGTATGTGTGTGTATAATATATATATATATATATATATATATATATATATATATATATATATATATATATATATATATATATATATATATATATATATATATATATTTTTTTTTTTTTTTTTTTTTTTTTTTTTTTTTTTCTACAATAGAGTTTCCTAATTTTAATGCTTTTACTAATTTATTATATGGACAGGAAGTTAAATAACTTTTTGGTGCAAACCAAAAAGTTTTTTTTTTTTTTTTTTTTCCTAAATGTATTATAGACAGAAAATCTGGATGAGCCCAATAATGACACTATTTAAAAATGAGAAAAAGCTATTAAAAAGCTATTATATTCTTTAAAACTAAAATGATACATTTAGGCATAAAAAAAAAAAAATAGGGGACAGAGTAATGCAGCAGCCACATATATGATGTAAATTAATCACCATTTAATTTAGCAAATGCATATAATACAATTGCACAACAGCAATGATATCCACATTGTTACGGATTTGAAATAAACACTTAATATTCATAATATTCAATATTATGCTCTCGAAATATGCACAAGACTGTCTGGTAGCTTTCGACACTGGAAGAAATAACAGAATGAATCAAAGACGGCGTAAACCTACTTCAATAAAACAGACGAACAAGACAAATTCTTCTAAAAGCATCCATGTTCTTGTTTTCCCTCTCTATGCAGCATAAATACAAATAAAAGCCGTAAAACTGAGGCTCACCTCCCTTAACTCGATTCATAGGAGTGCTGGGTGTAAATGTGATGAGCAAAGCTATTTTAATATTCAACTCCCTGCACAGTTCCTCCTAAATATGTCTCTTAAGCACACGAGAATTTAGCACGCCGGCAGCTGTCTCTTGTGAATCATTGATTGTGGATTGCTTGACATTTCTGGGGTGTCACGGGGGAAGAAGAGGCCACTGCCAAAACAGCAATATTGATCTCCATCCAGCTCCAATAAGGGCCGTGAAAGTCTTGGCCTATAGTTCATCTGCCTCCTTAACTTTCAATTTCCTTGTAAATGATCACCCGAGTGGGTTTTTTCGAGAGTTTTTTGGAGAAAGGAAGTGTATACACAGGTTTCCCCCCAAGGCTTATCCCAGCGGACCTCTGTTCCACTTTCATAATCCCAGTAAAAAGAGAATATGTAATTCAACAAATAGGAGAATTGTTTAAAAATATCCTCTCAGTGTCTCTCGCTCTTCCTCTCAGGGCCTCCGGATCTCCAGAGATGTTCAAAAGTATCTAGGCAGCAAAAGTCAAGATGGAACCTGGAAGATATTGAGGGTGATGTAACCTCATTAATTCTGCATTTTTTTTTATTGTTTTACACTTTCAACCACCTCCACCCTCCAGCACGACAGTATTGGTGTGTTTGTGTGTGTGTGTGTGTGTGTGTAGGCAAATTCGGAGAGGTATAGCATGCTATGTAGACTTAAAAGCAAAAGATCCAATTCCACGCCTCCTCCAAAACACATGAGCCAAGTAGCAACCTCCCATGGTCTCTCTTGAAGCCAATACGGAAGTGACTTAAACTGCAATTCATCGACTGGCCTCTAGGGACAGGCTCCAGAAGGGAGCAGAATCTCATTGAGCCCCATGTTAAAATGCCCAACTTTACAGCAGAAAAAACTGTTTTGGTCTATATAGCTAATTTTGCCCTTCATGACAACTGTGAGGGGGGTGAATTTTTTTTAATTTTTATAACTCATTCGTTTACATTATATAAAGCCTTAAAGTTCTGCATAATTAAAGGCGTGGCCACTTTGAGTGACAGGTGGATAGCCGTCACCTCAGCTCCACCCACGTCCCGCCTCTTTGCCCATTGTCAGTTGCAGGAATGACGTGCTGCCAAGATGGCAACGGCCAGCTCGACCCTACTTTACTCTTCAGAATCCTATGGGTGACGTCATGGACACTACGTCCATATTTTTTTTTACAGTCTATTATTTACAGCCTGGTACAAATTGTAGTTTTGGTCTATATAGCTAATTTTGCATTTCATGATAACTGTGAGGGAGTGAATTTTTTTTTTTATAACAATTTTTTTTTTAATCCAGTTAAATTATATTAAACCATAAAAGTTCTGCATAATTAAGGGCGTGGCCACCTGAGTGACAGGTGGATTGCCGCTATGGTCAAGCTAGGTGGGCGGCAAGCAGTCACCTCAGCTCCACCCACGTACCGCCTCTTTGCCCATTTTCTGCTGCCAAGATGGCAACGGCCGACTTTTAGGCTTTAAAACTGCTCTTTGGAAACCTACGGATGACGTCACAGACATTACGTCCATATTTTTTTTTTACAGTCTATGGTCTCAAAGCACATAACATTACAATGATAATGAACATAACTTACAGAGCTATAGTTGTACCACCTGACTGCTGCAGATTCATTTCGGCGTTGATAGTGTTGCCATTGAAACGCATCAATTCGAGTCACAAACCGCTTCGAGTATAATGTCACGGGTTTCCATCTCTTCCAAATTACAGTAGTTATGGTGTGAACGCAGCATAAGCTTATTGTTTTGGCTCAGGAGGAACTGTAAAAGGTGGCTGTTATTTGTTTGTGGTACTCACTGACTGACGTCTAACTCTGTATAGCCTTACGGATCGCGCTGATGATGTGTGATGCCGGAGTGAGTAGGGTGCACGGAGGTATGGAAATATACCTTGACAGGTAGGACATCCTATTCGGACCGAATGCAATGATTGGACAAATATATTTTGTTCTTGAGACTTGCACAGAAGATATATGTCATTTTTTTTATTTTTTTTTTATTGATTGCTTATCAGGATGTGAAGAGGGTTTTAACCAGTATAACAAAAAATTGTTTATGAAAAACATTAGGCCTACCTATATATAAAACAGTTCCCTTTCGAGGGAACTCGCGCTGCGACGATGACGCTTTGAAAACGCCTATGCATGATTGCTTCTGAAGCATGTATGTCAACTAGTCCAATGGTGAGATTGAACGTCACAGGTGTACGACGTCTTGACCAGGTAAGGATAAAGCACATCCGGTTTTGACCGGCGTTAGCTTCTGTGCCTCAGCAAGCGCTGTCTGTCATATTTATTGTTGTCTGTCCCAGTTATCACTAAAAACTATGGCGAAAGAGTTTAAGTTGTGTGCTTCTGCCTGCCCGCATTATTTAACAGATGGGGATACACGTCTTATGTGCACTGTGTTTGGGAGCGGAGCATGCTATGTCAGCCTTCGAGGAGGCTGACTGCCCACACTGTGAGAGGCTTCCTCTCTGCACGCTCCGCTCCCTCCTGTCACTTTCCGTGGAAAGTGGCCAGGCTCGCGATCCTCGTGGTTCCGGACCCGCTGTTGCCAAGGCAGTACGGAGAAGGCAATCCTGGGGATCGCAGATGGATCTTTCTGAGGGGATAGAGACGGGCCCCGCCCTTTCTCTTTCCTCACCCGGGAGATCCGTTGCTCTCTCGCCGGTGTCAGAAGCCCGTCCAGCGGCTTCTTCTACCCGGGGAGAGAGCCCAATGCGTCGGTGCTCTAGTTCTAAGGAAGTAGATGTTCTGAGCATTAAGGGCAGCAATAAGGGGGAAGAGGATTCACCACCTCTTTCCCCAGCGTATGAGGAGCTGGTGGAGGTTATAACTTGGGCTGTGGCTAAATTAAACATCGATTGGCCAGCCGAGAAATGCAAGCTAGACGAGCTGTCCCCTAATATATCACCTCCATCACGGGGGCCTTCCTTTCTTTCCTGATCTGCACAGTGAGCTGTCCAGATCGTGGAACAAGCCATATTCCTCCCGTCTTTTCAGCCCCCAAGTTCATGTGTATTCAGACATTAAGGGCCTGAAAGATACGGTTATGGGGTGATGCCCAGGGCAGAACAGACTCTAGCTATCTATCTGTCCTCTGCATCAGCATCGTCAAGGCCTGAAGGCTACTAGGGCTGGGACGATAAACGATATCATTTATCGATAAACGATATCAACGAATCGCGATAAAATTCATGTTGATAACGATGATAAGCTCTGGGCATTTTTACTCGATATGGATTAATATAACAACCAATCACACAGCAGAAATAAACACGACGACAGCCAGTCCACGTGCAGCTTTTAGCTTGCACGTCAAAGTAAACGCTCAACTGGCAAAGAAAACACGACACGAGAAGGAAAAAATTAGCGGAAGCAGTGACGAACATTAAATTGAAAGTGAAACTAACCTTGCGTTACCATCAAAAGGAAAAAAAATTGTCGATAAAAGGCAGCATGAATTCAGTTACTCATTTGATCCACGCCACACGGACTATTTATCCGCTCGGGCCAAAGTCCAAACGGGAGCTCTCAGTGCAAGCTCAATGGAGCAGATCGCGCAAATTCAGCGAAAAACACAAATGTCTCTGTGATTTAAACTACTTTAAAGCCAGACAAAACAGCGCTGACAAACACAAAACACTGTGCGCAATGATACAGTCAGAAGGATTTTCGATCTACAAATCTCCATAATTTACCATGGATTTAAGGCCTGTTCACACCAGGGCGATTTTCATGTGCTTTTATTGCTGACGTTTAAGGCCGCATGACTAAACAAAGGGCGCCAATGTGAGTGTGCACACGACGCGTAAAACGACAGGCGTAAAAGCGCCATTTTTTAAAAACTGTCTTGGGTTGTTTTTTTTATTTTGACGCGGCGCGTTAAAAACTGGCCGACCAATGAGAACGCCGCTTTTGTTCACGTGCCTGGAGCTGCTGAAGTTAAACCACAAACTTAAACCAAAGTTAAACCGCAGTAAATCACGACTTGGTGGCGCTCAAGCACAAAACGGTCTTGCTACGCACACATTGATACGACAAAAAGTAGTAAGTAGACAAAGAAGAAGATGAGCTGCTAATGCTGCTTGCCAGTTAGCAAAAAGTGTGTGAATGGTTTTGGCAAGCACGTAAATACGCTATCTCTTCTTCTTCTGTGTGACAAGCAAGTGTCAGAAGCGTAAAGTGCCGCAGTACCACCTTGTGTACCGGGAGCACCATCTATTGTTTTGCATGTTCACTCTGCGCATCGCCAGTGAAAATCGCTTAGGTGTGAACACTCAAGACGCGCCGAAAAATGTCTCGGAAAATGCTGGCGATAAGCGCGCGCAATATTCGTCCCGGTGTGTACAGGCCTTTACTGTAGTAACACTAACTGCACCATCTGGCAGAAATGTAGGATATTCATATAGAATTGTATTATATTAATGTAGACATGTATTAAATGTATCAAAGGAGTAATGGAATATTACAGTATTTTTATTTAGCTATAGAATTTGCACATTTATACTAAATGTTTTTAGGCTACTGTTGTTCATACAAATACCATAGAAACCATATAGATACATTTTACCATGATAGTGAAGCGCTATATGCATGGTTTTAACTGTCTAAATGTATGATACTATGGAAGACCTGATATATGAACTCAGAATATTTAAATTAGTTAAATTTAAGGTTACAATTTTTACAGATGTCTGTGTTTTTGTTAATGACTATAAATTTACATCTGCATCCTCCTAACTCAAGCTACTACTACTGTCAATTCACTGTCAAAATGTGCATTTCTAAGACAAAACGTAATATTATTAATACTACAGCCTGCACTGCAAACTGTGCCGAAGATGTATGCCAAAGTCAGGCAACACAAATCTGTTTCATGACTAGAAACAATATCTTGCGTTAGCACATGCAGAAACTAATACATTATTTCTTCCATTAAGATATTTAATTTAAGGAAAAATGACTGGACAAGTGTAAGGAATTCAAAAACGTGAAGGGTTTGTCATGTTCTGACAATAAAGAGTAGTTTAAAACCACAATTAACAGTCTGGTTTCTACAACTTTCACTTGAGCAAAAATCTGCCTTTAAATTTGAAAGAAATTAATATTTGATATTCATTGCAATAATTATCGATATCGACTGATATTAAAAAATTTTATCGAGATCACTTTTTGGCCATATCGCCCAGCCCTAAAGACTACCCAGTAAGCCTCTAAAGACAGCATCCAGCTTAGTGGGAAAAGCATATAAGCAGGTCAAGCTGGAGCTGGTTTGCACACTATGGTCATCCTTCAGGCTTATCAGGCTGATCTGCTGGGGGATCTGGACAGTAGCAAGGGGGTGGGGCCCAATGAGGTTCGAGAACTTCATCGGGCCACATATTTGTCTTTCAGGTCCACCAAAGAGACCGCCCAGAGCAATTGGGCAGTCTATGGCAGCACTGGTGGCTACTGAGAGATATCTATGGCTGAATCGGTCCAAAATAAAAGATAAGGACAGAACGTTTCTGCTGGACGCTCCGCTTTCTCCTCCTGGCCTCAGTAAACGCAGTGGTTGAGAGGTTTCAGGAGGCCAAGAAGCAAGCAGAAGCATTCAGAAAGTACCGTGTCGCGTCCCGAGCCTCTCCTCAAAAACCCTGGGGGCAGGGCAGACACTCTCAGCCAAAGCCTTCGAAGCAGAAGCCGGACCGTTCTTCAGGCTAAGAAGGCTTCGGCTCAAAAAAAAGTCCTGACACCACCCGCATCAGACCTCTGAGGGCAGTCCCAACCGGGGTGGAGTGGTATACACCTAAGTATACGGTGCCCACTCCATTTCGGTGCCCTCAGGGGGCCATTCTGCCAACTCTCTGTGCCTCAGGGTCTCCAGCGAGTACATGACCCAACATCACTATGACGTTGCGTTGAGCTTGCACCCTCTGGGGGGGGTTCAAAAACAGTAATTTCAGTTGCTTCCTGCCAATATGCTTCAGGTCACCGAAGTGACTGTTCCAAGAACACCAGAGGCCAGCCTCGAGAGGCTGGTACCCTTAGTAGACTTTCTGACAGAATGGAAGACTCTACCAAATACATCTCAATGGGTCCTGCAGATCATAGAGAAGGGTTACAGAATTCAGTTTGGTTCTCACCCACCTCAATACAACAGGGTGTTACTCACGTTAGTGCATCCCGAGCAGGCTCTGGTAATGGAGCAAGAGGTAAAAATTCTATTAGCGAAGGAGGTTACAGAGCAGGTTCAGGCACCCGACAGAGAATCGGGTTTCTACAGCCGTTACTTCATTGTTCCGAAAATGATGGAGGGTTGCATCCCATTCTAGATCTTCGTCAGCTGAACCGCACAGTCAAGA
>CM031964.1:15039638-15059638 GCA_018749465.1 Paracanthobrama guichenoti
GTTGAGTATTAATGCTGAATGTGGGTTGACATTAAAATGACTGACATGGTTTATGTGAATGAGTGGTATTTGACTGTTTTGGCTTTAGAAACTTACAAAAATATCTGGGTTCTGGGTACTATTCCTTAAAGGGGTCCTTGCTTATGATTTCACTTTTTTAACTTTAGTTAGTGTGTAATGTCGCTGTTTGAGCATAAACAACATCTGCAAAGTTACGACGCTCAAAGTTCAAAGCAAAAGGAGATATTTTCATTTACAGAAATCATTTTTAAGGACTACAACAAACGGCTGGTAGGGACTACAACAAGCTTCTTCACAAGTTAGTGACATCACTAACCCTAAAATTTACATAAACCCCGCCCCCGTGAAGACACAACAAAGGCCATGTTGAGAAAAGGAAGAGTTGTAGTAGAGCACATTTGGGAGTCTGCTCAAATAGTCACATCCGTCTTTTCAGATTTATTGCAACACAGTAAGTAACACAAATGCAATAGCATGTCATAAAAGCAAGATGACAACAAAATTATAACCGTAATTAAACTAAACTATACATGTTCTATCTTCATGCAGCAGATATTCTATGGCTCTGTAGGCATCTTACAACAGTTCCCACATGAGCGATTTATGGATTATCATGACAGAATATGCTAATCAATGATTTGAAGATAGTTAACTCCAGATCAGCTACATAAATTCATCAATTATTCATTCAGAAATGTCCTGTTGCATTCTACACGTTGTCGCTTCTTCTTGAGTCTCTCTATCATTGTTCGACTCCGGTTTAAACATAAAAAGCTGAGCGGTTTCTGACATTTTCTGCATGAGGTAATCGGAGCTGCTAACACAAGCTCTTGAAGCTCCGCCCTCTTCCTGAAAGGTGGCCGGGAGCAGCAGCTCATTTGCATTTAAAGGGACACACACAAAAATGACATGTTTTTGCTCACTCTCAGAATGTGACAGTTTTAAAAAAATTATCTGTGGGTATTTTGAGCTAAAAATTCACATGCACACTCAAGGGGCATAATTCAATCCCTCCCTGTTCTTGTATTCTGAACAACTTTTCGTTTACACCATGTTTATTGCCTCTTTAAGACGAATCGCTTGTTGTATTCCTTGCTTTGGATAAAAGCTTCTGCCATGTGAATGTATGTAAAAAATAAATATATAATAGCTCCATATACCGATTCTGAATACATTCAGTGAGTGTGGGTTTATCCTCTCACAAGTTCAAAGAGAACACATGTTCTTTCATTCACCCACACGCTTAAAAACCAATAGCCTCAAGTAGCAAGCAATCTGCTAAAAAGTGCACACTCTTTTTTTTATTGTTGTCCAGAATGCATTAGTGCTTCATAAATAACCAAATAACATGTGTACAGCATGAAACACTTCATGACGGTACTCAGCCTAAACCCAAACAATCCATTTGAATTACTTTCTGGCCTTATGTGTGTTGCTGTAAACAATCCCAGAGAGAAGCAGCAGGGACGGACCCAACAAAGAGCAGAGATGAATTTCGTACATCAGACGGTTGAAAAGTTGAAAAGGAGCGCAGGAGAAGCTTTCAAGCTGGGAAAAGTGAGCGCATTTCCATTAGAACCCTGTGAAGATGGGATGGTAATAGAGGAGCGTTTGTGTCCCTCCTGCTGAGTGGATGGGCAGGACAGTTTGACGCGCGAAAGCAGCGTGCGTTGTGATTACAATGAGTTTTAAATCACACTGGCGGAGATGACAAGGAAGCTCACAGTTGAGACAGGAAGTTCAAATGGAAACATCCTGTTCGTTTCGTCTTGAGCGCTAATGTACACGAGAACATGTTTTGGACTCGCACTCTGGTAATGTAAAGAGTCAGAGCCAATATACTGATACACAGCGAACAGCCTTTAAACTGAAAACCTGTGAATGCTCTGCTTATGGTAAAAAACAGCTGAGATACGAGTGTTTTGTTCAACAGCATCTGCTCTACAGGAAAAGCATGTTTAAAGTGTCTTGAATATAATTTCAGCCTACAGCCAAATGAAATGCCAAGACGTATCACAAAATTACAATTCTTTATCGATTAACTTGCAGTTAGTGAAGGCGGGATAGGCGGAATCACGCTGAATGACACAACAGAAGAGCTCTGTCACACGCGCGATCAGTTCTCCTTGCACCTGAATAGTCAAATACACGCGCACACAGATGCCAAAACTGGGCTGGACTGGTAATCTGGCATACCGGGTATTTTCCCGGTGATAGCCTACAAGGTTATTTATTTATTTTTTGCCACGCACTGGCCCATCATGCAGGGACAGCGGCCCTTAATTGAATGTATACATATTAAATAAACCTACTATATCTGAAAAAAAAACTAAAATCTTTTTTTAAAATGTATTATTGTTTTTGTAATTTGCTTCTTTGTTCTTTTATATAGCCTAACAAAAATAACTCATATAATATTACATTTCTCAAATTAGCCTATGCTCATATTGCCTACCTGCACATACCAGCTGATATACAATGTAGTCTTGATTTGGGTGGTCACCAAGTTTGGAAAGGGTTTGAAAAGGGTTTTAAATCTTCTAAATCAAGTAAAATGACTCAAAATCAAGTAATTTAAGCATGCCAAAGTCAATTTTAATCATATAAAATGTAATTTCCAAACAGCAAAATTGTGGGCCATTGAAAATGCTGAGTGGCTAGTAACTTTGGAAAACCACTAGCCACAGTGGCTGGTGAGCAAAAAAATGTCAAGCCCCAATATCAAGCCCCAATATATATTGGGGCTTGACATTAATATTAATATATATATATATATATATATATATATATATATATATATATATATATATATATATATATATATATATATATATATATATATATATATATATATATATATATATATATATATACACATATACATATACATATACACACACACACACACGGGGCGTTTCCTCCAAGGAGACAAGGTAGCAGGGTCTCCTCAAAAAAACTGGATGAGAAAAGAATCAATATAATAAAAAATATAATTACAAATGTGACATTAAAGGCACAGTATGTAAGATTAAAATATCCAAAAACCACTATAACAATGTTAGATATTTTGTTTCCAAGAACATTTAAATCCAGAGAAAGAAGCAATTTTAACCAGGACATGGAACGTGTCCGTGTGTTGCCTATCGCGTTACCCTCGACTTTTTGTAGAAACCATGAAAACACCAAATACGCTTTAATATATTGTTATATTGTGTTATAGTGTTTTCTTGGACAGGTGAGCAACTGTGTGGATGCATTCTAATCATATAGCTCAACACAGTTAGTCTTATTGTTTAAATCTCGTTCTGCTCCAACAGCTGGATCATTTTGGCTGTAAATGCCCAACTGAAGTGCCTTGAAACACTCAGCATTATTCAATGTGTTGACATAATTTCCACTGAAACAGGAAGACAGGGCAGGACATATAGAACAGCTCCTCCCCTTTTTTTAAAAAAGCCAATAGCGTTTTGTTTAGGAGAGTGTGGGGCACAAACCTAACGCGGGGTTAGTTGTAACACGTTTAGTTTAAAACTTTCCACACATGCCAGGATGACGAAACTTTGTGTATTTACTAGTAGCCATATCAACATTATTTAGAGAAAAAAATTGCGCCAAAATTAAAAAAATCTTTGGATGATATCACTGAACATTTATTAAACCATAGCAAAAGTACATTTCTTACTTAAGTTTATTTTTCATCTCTGTTTTTTCTGATATTATTGTAATCTTATATCTGTTATTTAACAGGTGAGATTGTTCTTTAATGCTGATCTAACAGCAGAAGACACGAGCCGGGGTTAAATCCCAGTTGAGCAGATGGGGCATGTTGTCACACTGCGTTACAATGAGCCCCTATTAGAACTACGCTATTATATTCTATATGTTTATGAATTCTATTGAGAAACCATGAGAAAAGGGTGAATAATGATTGAGAGTCAATGTTCAAAAATTATTCATTATTATTATGTTTTGAGCTCTGCTGTATAGCTGTATTTAGCCATGTGTTTGTTGTCAAACTCAAAAATTGGTATATTTTTAATGATTAAAAAATGGCATTATTTTATTTTAAAAAGTTAATAATTGTATTTTATTGACAAAATATTTTAGTTTGTCTTGGAGATTTTTTTTATTATATCAGGTAACATTTTAAGCCATCATTTGGTCATGTCACAATGTGCCCCTCACATGTTACAGTGTACCCCACCTATGGGGCATGTTGTCACATTTCACTTTCACATTCTTTCGGGGTAAATCAAGAAAAAATAATACACTGTATTAACGAAACAAAACCACATCATTGTCCTAGACATGTGGGAAATTAATGTGGGAAAGAATAAATACTCTGAACCCCAAGTGGATTTACACAAACAGAGACAGTCAAAAAGCATTGTGCCCCGCTCTCCCCTATATCACACCACGGCCAAAGTCGTTGAGCTCGGTAAAGCAGTTTCCTCTTAATCTCCTCCATATTGCTTTAAAATACAACATTCTGTGCAGAATTCAAATAGTTCCGATACGTTTTGTGGTCTGCGCCGACTTGTGCGTATGACCCGCATAATTTCCCAGTCCGAGAACGTGAACATCTCTGAATATAACGTCACGTGTTGTCCTCTCGAGACTACGGTAATTACGACATGGCGAGAACGCAGCATTAGATAAAGGTGTGAGTGATTAATAATCTGTATCTAACCTGACTAAAAGACATGCACTCAATGTTATCCGCATTATATTTAATTTACAACAGCACTGTGAACTT
The DNA here is from genome assembly GCA_018749465.1 of Paracanthobrama guichenoti. Lineage (NCBI taxonomy): Eukaryota > Metazoa > Chordata > Actinopteri > Cypriniformes > Gobionidae > Paracanthobrama > Paracanthobrama guichenoti. The sequence goes on from CM031964.1 coordinate 15,044,416, forward strand.
TGCGTTTGGTCATTAACTTTTAAATGCATCATTGTGCAAACACATGAAGAGAGTTATCCGCGAAGACCCACGACTGGCAGATGAACATGCTGCTACATTTCTCTCAGATACGGTAGGACATTCAATTCAATTAACTGTGACAAGATGATTGACAGGGCAGTTTAAACGGTGACAGGATGCGGTGACAGGATGCTGGAATACACTACACGACTTTTGCCCAGATTTCTGCCCCGATTTACAGTCTGGACAAGTTGACGCTAGTTGCCAAAAGTCAGAGCCAGTCTGCAGATTTGACTTGACAGATTTCACAGAAAATCATGAGGCGAGGCTTCCTCTAGTCAGAGGATATCAAACATGTTTTCATTTCATGTTTGCCACATGTAACCATATTGAATCTTTCATGTCACTTAGAAAATACTGTTACAATATGGAAGGAAATTTGGATAGCCTCATTTTCAGTTTCCTTGCGGTATTGGGTAAAGTCATATATTCCTCCATAAGGCTTCATTTGTCCTGATTATATACTGTAAATGAAAACGATCTGTTCTATTCTCATTGAATCCGACCCATAATCCTCAATCTCAGATCATAATGCTACGCATGTCTGAGAAAGAGATAGAGATGCAATAATCCTGAAGCAAAAAGAAAAGGAAAAAAAATCAATGCAAATATATTACAGAGGCCTTTATTTTCCCTCCCGTCTCAATTTTAAGCAACCTCTTCCCTTTTTCTCTCCGCAATGGCAGATTATCAAGATGTTATCTCACACAACACAAACCAGGCCTTCTTACCTTAAACACAACACACACACACACACACACAGAGAAAGAGAGAGAGAGAGAGGGGAAGACAGACGTGCACACAAACCTCACTAAGAAAACATGAATAATTCATCAGCTTATCTTAAAATTCAGTGTGGCTTTCTCACACATTATGCTTAATGTGGTTCTGTTCACAGCCCTCCGTCACTCCGCGCCTGCTTGTTTTGTACCTGGAAAAAAATACTGCATGCTGAACGCATCCCTGACAGCTGCTTTGGAAATATATTTTATGGGAATGTGTGAAATGTGGATGCATAAGGATATGAAACCAGCACCAATGATGAACATTCACACCGGCAGGGTTTTGGCAGGTATTATGATGCGAATCTCGGCACGATTCAATTGTTTGTCAATAAATCGAGGTTGGATGAAGCGATAAAGTTCTCAAACAACATTTTGATATGGAGTAAGACTGTTTTGACATGCTAAGTATTGTGCTCATTCACACATAGCATATTTATCGGACAAAGTATCAATGATGGGAACATGGGATACTGATTGATTCGACTTTTCAGTGCTTGCCCTATAAACAACCCTCCTCCGTATGGCGGCCGTCCATGTGAATCGAGTGCTATTGACCCACGACCAGGCATATGGAGGATGTTCTCATCGCTGCATGTGCCAGAACGATAGTCTTAAAGACTACTAACTGCTTCCTCTCATTTTTGTTTCCTTCTACTTTATTTCTACATGAATTGACTATTTACTTTCCCACACATCTTTTCTGAAAGTTATTACAATTTTAATATATTAATAAATGTTATTTTACTAAGCAAATTAAGCTAGAAGATATAGCCTCCATCATAACAGAACATTACAATGCAACAAAAATAATAAATGTAACGGTAAGGTCAAAGGTCAGAAAAAAAGTATTTTACATGCATCTATTGCAACGCCTTTGCAAGTATGAACATCCTAGCAAAGATACAAATAAATAAATACATGCAACATACAGTGCTCACAGTGCGCAGAAGTAGCCAACTTTCTGCAGAGTCAATAGCTACAGACCTCCAAACTTTGTGCGGCCTTCAGATTAGCTCCAGAACAGTGCATGGAGAGCTTCATAGAATGGGTTTCCATGGCCGAGCAGCTGCATCCAAGCCTTACATCACCAAGTACAATGCAAAGCGTCGGATGCAGTGGTGTAAAGCACGCCGCCACTGGACTCTAGAGCAGTGGAGACGTGTTCTCTGGAGTGACGAGTCACGCTTCTCTTTCTGTCAATCTGATGGATGAGTCTGGGTTTGGTGGTTACCAGGAGAACGGTACTTGCCTGACTACATTGTGCCAAGTGTGAAGTTTGGTGGAGGGGGGATTATGGTGTGGGGTTGTTTTTCAGGGGTTGGTCTTGGCCGCTTAGTTGCAGTGAAAGGAACTCTTAATGCTTCAGCATACCAAGACATTTTGGACAATTTGATGCTCCCGACTTTGTGGGAACAGTTGTAGCCCCTTCCTGTTCCAACATGCGCACCAGTGTTTGGTGTGGAGGAACTTGACTGGCCTGCACAGAGTCCTGAGAGTCCTGACCTCAATCCGAGAGAACACCCTTGGGATGAATTAGAGCGGAAACTATGAGCCAGGCCTTCTCGTCCAACATCAGTGCCTGACCTCACAAATGCGCTTCTAGAAGAATGGTCAAAAATTCCCATAAACACGCTCCTAAACCTTGTGGAAAGCTTTCCCAGGAGAGTTGAAGCTGTTAAGGGTGGGTCAACTCCATATTAAACCCTATGGATTAAGAATGGGATGTCATTAAAGTTCATGTGCATGTAAAGGCAGGCGTCCCAAAACCTTTGGAAATATAGTATATATTTAAAATTAAGTCCTTAAAAAAAACGTTTTTTTTTTTTTTTTTTTTACATTTATTATTAGTAACAACTAAAAACGCTGCATTATACATGCCAGGCCAGTAGTTGGCGATGTAACTTTGTAAAGAAAAACTATGCCCCTATAGACTGAACACGTAATATACATGAGCATGACATCACCGTTTTCACAAATTTATGTAGTTTACATGGAGACGATAATGTTATAATAAAAAATAAAATAAAAATTGCACTTTAAATCCCGTTTCCCAAAACGCTGTTGTCATGTAAATAAACGGCCAAAACGCATACAAAAGTTTTCTGTTTTTAGTTGAAAATGATGTTGTGTAAACACCTCTGATTGGTCATTCTGTTCAAGAAATCAACAGATATGTTTGTGATACATTGCTCAACGCTCCAAAAACACATTGTAAATAGAAACATTTGACGTTCTCCAGATGCGCACTGGATCGTTTGCCAAATATGTTTTGCCAATATGCTATTATTACGGAGAAAACTGATCCTAGACCAGTAGTTATGGACAGATTTTTCATCTAAAAGCAATCAGAAGCTGCAGCAGGCATGGGTTTGAGTGAGAAAATTCCACTCTGGTCTAAAGCCCGTGGCTAGGGGAAGGTCTACGAAAGCTTGTTTCTGTAATTAGAATTACTAAATGTAAACTCACAATTGTGAGATAAAAAGTCGCAATCATCTTTTAAAATGTTTTGTTTTGTGGCAGTAACAAGCTTCCACATTAGTCAATCTTGACAACATCTAGCTATTTGAACTGAGACATTAACATGTTCTCTAATTTCATCTTTTTTGATGCCACATTTCATACTGCACATCTACGCAGCTGTAAAACATTCTTCAGGATAATCTTCTGCCTTTTTTTTTTTTTTAACAAGCTGCAAGTGAGTGACATTTAATGAGCGCAGACATATCCTCATCCAAATCTGGATATTTAATTACACACTGCTGTTCCATCCACCTGCCCTCGCGCTCCAAACATTAACTCCGACTCCTGCCGTACGAGATCAGCGCCGCCCGTTAGCTTCATCAGCGTGAGTGCAGATGCTGAACAGCTCCAGCCATTGTGCCGAAGAGATGTTTGCAATTTCTCTCTTGCGTGATTAATCAATCCCAACGCGCACAAGCTCGTTCAATTACGCAGCGCGTGTGGGGCCCATATTGATCGTTTTATTTCTGAAATAAGTGGGAAGGACGTAGGCTCTCTGCCAGCTCTTAATTATGAAATATCATTCGTGGTTGCCATAGAGATGTGACACGGTAATGAGGAACGAGTCTTGTGCACCCAAACTTCAGGCAGGAAAAATCTAATTATTTAAGCTGACTTCAAAAACAGAGCAGCAGGTCCCTATTGGACACCAATGCCGCAAAATGCAGCTTTAGCGTGCCACTATGAACTCCAGGATACTTAAACACAAAGTTTGTTTGCCTTTTGTTTGTAATCTGCTAAATGGCTAATTCAATGTTAGGCAATGGAACAGAAACTATGAAAAAAGGCATATATAAAAGAAAAGGGAAAAAACTGACATACAGTTGGATCCAAAAGTATGAAACCATATTGCAAATCAGGCATTTCTGTCATTTAAACTTTTAGGACTTTTAAACAAATGTTTTGATAAAATAAATATTTAAAGCCAAAAAAACATGCCCCCTGTCTGCCATTGGTCAGCCAAACAGATAGTCCTGCCCCAAAATCACAACATTGGTCGAATTTAACAGCTTTTAACTACATGCTTAAGGACCTCTGATGAAATGAAATAAAATAAATACATATGATTTACAAATACATTTTAATAGAAAATATGAACATAAATAGCAAAACATCACTAGTGGTCTCAGACTTCTGGAGATTTGATTGATTGATTGATTGATTGATTGATTGATTGATTGATTGATTGATTGATTGATTGATTGATTGATTGATTGATTGATTGATTGATTGAAAATGAAACAATATAATTAAATAAATTAATAAATGTACATTAATATATACTATGTATTTTTATTAAAAATAAACAAATTAAATATATAAAATGTAATATTTCTAACAATAAATAAAATATATAATAAGTTATCAAACTTGTATGCAATATATTGTTATAAAAACTAATATATATATATATATATATATATATATATATATATATATATATATATATATATATATATATATATATATATATATATATATATATATATATATATATATATATATATATATATAAAATGGAAAATGGAACAAAATATATAAAATAAATTATATATATATTCTTTTTATAACAATATATTACATACATGCTATATATTAATGTAAGTTTAATAATATAAAATGTATATATATATATATATATATATATATTAAAAAATATATAAAATGGAACAAAATGTATATAATAAATTAAGTCATAAAAATACATTAATATATAGTATGCAATATATTTTAATAATAAAATAAGTATAAATATATGTAATATATTTTTTAAATTAAATAAAATATATAATTAATAAACTTACAATAATATATAATATGTAATACATTTAACTAACTAAATATAAATAAATATATAATATGTATTTTTATAAAAATGAAACAATATATAAATTAATTAACTAACTATTTAATAAACATACAATAATATATAGTATGTCATATTTTATAAGAACTGAATGAACGAATAAACAAACAAACCTAAACGTCACTGGTGGTCTCAGACTTTAGGACGCAGCTCTATGTGCAGTGGCCTAAAAATTGACTGTTTTGACATTAAAAATAAAAGTGATTTAATTCTTCATTTGAAACCTAAAAAATATTTTTGTGAAAAAAAAAAATTCTCAAAAAGTTGTATTTTGGGCAGTCACTGTACAGTGCTAGTTCTGTTAACCCGATTTGAAAATGATTTACATAAACTACTACTACAAGAGTCGTTTGGAATTGCATGTCATCTCTACATTTTCAGGGTCAATCAAGCGGTCTTCTCGGCTGAAAGTCGTCATGAGCTTCACAAACACGCTCTCGCAATAACCTGCAACAGCTCTTAGCATCAAAAACAATGTGGAATGAGACGAGTCCTTGGACGTTCTTTTATCATTACAATCTCCATCAGAGGGCATTCTGGGCTTGTGAAATGACAAGATCCAGCCTCGCCAGCTGTCTTCATTCTATGAGCCGCCATTTTAAAGTCTGAAACGCTCTTCTCTTATCGCAGATGTCACCACAAAAACCTCTGGCAGAGGCTCCAAAAAAAAAAAAAAAAAAAAAAAAAAACATTTCAATGCAATGATTTTGCATCCGTTGTCTAAGATTTTATCCGTTAATCAGATTTCTGAATTTCTTTTATCTTCGCATAAACAGATTTGCAAATGAAACATCATCTTTTTTTGCCCTTTCTTAGATAAGTACTTCCTGTGCCTTCCTGTTCGCTTTAATAAGTGCTTAACATTAGCGGATTCTGATTGGCTGAGTCTTTGTGAACTCAAGAGACCACCTCGCTTCAGTTTCCAAAATGTTTCTAAATCGTACGGTTTCATAATGGGCCTAGATTAGCATAACAGAGCGGTGCTTCATAGTGCGTACAGTATTTCCCCCTCACTGGGACATCCTGAGTGGAATGATTCAGCTGGAAGAGAAAACAATCGTTTCATTTAAAACTGGCCTTTTTGAAAATATTTTTTAAGAATAAGACTTAAGCTTAGACATATTGTGAACAGTGTTGCTAAGTATTAAAGCTCAGTGCAGCTGTGCTAAGGAATGCAATCTCATACCATGTTGTTTAAGATGTGGATTTTTGTTGATTTATAATTTTCATATAAAAGGACAAGATGGGGATGCAAGTCATATCCAGAGACCACAATATTGGGAGTTAAACTTGTGCCAGTAAGTAACCACCTAGCAACCACCCAGAACACCTTAGTAACCCCCTATAAAAATAATTAAAACCACTCAAAATACCTTAGAAACCACATAGTAACATGGTAAAAATGACACACAACACCCTAACCACATATCAATATGTTAAAACAACCCAAAACACCTTAGCAACCCCATAGCAACATGCTAAAACAACACCTTAAACAAACCAGCAACATGCTAAAAGCAAAATGTTAAAACAACACCTTAACAACCATATAGAAACATGTTAAAAACAACCCAAAACACTTTAGCAACCCCACAGCAAATGCTAAAAAACCATCTAGAACCCCCTACAGTAGCAAAAAAAACATGCTAAAAACAACCCAGAGCACCTTAGCAACCTAAAAACAATCCAGAACACCTTAACAACCTAAAAACAACCCAGAACACCATGGCAACCTTGAAAAAAAAAAACCCAGAACACCTTAGCTACCCCATAGCAACATGCTAAAAACCATCAAAAACCCGCCTACAGTGGAAACTACCTAGCAATGTGCTAAAAACAACCCAGAACGCCTTAGCAACATGCTAAACATCTAGAACTCCCTACAGTAGCAACTATCTAGCAACGTGCCAAAAAAACAGGAAACCTTAGTGACCCCATAGCAACATGTTAAAAACCATCTAAAACCCCCTACAGTAGCAAACAACATGCTAAAAACCACCAAGAACACCTTAGCAACCCCCATAACAACACGCTATATAACTATCTAGAACTCCATACAGTAGCAACTACCTAGCAATGTGCTAAAAACAACCCAGAACACCTTAGCAACCTAAAAACAACACAGAACACCTTAGCAACGTGCTAAACATCTAGAACTCCCTACAGTAGCAACTACCTAGCAACGTGTTTTTTTTTTTTTTTTTTTTTTTTTTTTTTTAAATAAACATCAATCATCAGGAAGAAAAACAAGGACAAATGTACTTTGACATTCTGCAAAATTTCTTCTTTTTTATTCCATGGAAGAACGATAGTCAGACTCGGAACAGGTTTGAAACAACATTACATCACTGTCCCTCTTTTCATGCACACTCACTCCTCTAATCTGTTCATATATTCACTCCCAGTATTGTACAAGCTACAGTAGAAGCTCCAGATAAGGGAGGATTAGGATAATGAGAGGATGAAACAGGAGGAACGAGAGAGAGAGAGAGAGAGAGAGAGAGAGAGAGAGAGAGAGAGAGAGTGTGCCTGTGCCTGTGTGAGAGAGAGAGAGAGAGAGAGAGAGAGAGAGAGAGAGAGAGAGAGAGAGAGTGCCTGTGCCTGTGTGTGTGTGAGAGAGAGAGAGAGAGAGAGAGAGAGAGAGAGAGTGCCTGTGTGTGTGTGTGTGTGTGTGTGTGTGTGTGTGTGTGTGTGTGTGTGTGTGTGTGTGTGTGTGTGTGTGAGAGAGAGAGAGAGAGAGAGAGAGAGAGAGAGAGTGCCTGTGTGAGAGAGAGAGAGAGAGAGAGAGAGAGAGAGAGAGAGAGAGAGAGCGCAATTATGTTGCTCCCTCAGTTGTGTAATAGAACATGGCGTTTCATCTATCAATACATGATCAAGTTAATTGTCAAGTAAAAATGAGTGTGTATTTGCATGGTCCCGCCTCTGTCATTATGTGTGCAAATGTACATTTTTCTCTCATAAGCAATAAGTGTCCTATCATAAGAAAATAAGTTATATTTTATATAACTAATTATTTTTATTTTTATTTTAATTTTTATTTTATTAACAAATTATTTTTTTACAATAGTTTAAAAAGTTATGAAAAACAAAATGTATGTATTCATATTTATTTTATGAAATACAGTATATATATACATATGCATTTATATTAATAAAAATATATATTTATATAAAAATAAGTGATATATACACATAAATGTGCCTTTAGAGTATTGATTAAATTTTTTAAATATTTAAAGTAATATTTTAATTATATATATATTTTTTATTATTATTATTATTATTATTATTATTATTATTATTAAGAAAGTAATATTGATATAATATTTTTTTAAATATGTAAAAAAGCTAACTTTTTTACCTTTAAAGTGCTTAGAATGTGCCATAAAATTGTCATAAAATAAATGAAAGTCAGATTATTTGTAGTTACATTTACAATAGCTAAAAAACAAAAGTGTCCCAAAAATTACAAATAAACATGAACAAATATAGAATAAAATAATACTTTTCAGTATTAATAAATTATTGCGATTAATAAAAAAATAAAAAAATGCAGTGCCTATAGAAAGTCTTCATATACCCTGTGAAATTCTTCACCTTTCGTCACATTACACCCTGGAAAATAAAACCAATCAAGTTGAACTTTTCTGAGCTGTATGCACACATTAAAACCCTCATTATCAAAGCGAAAACAACATTTATGGAGGTTTATTAAAAATGGAAAAACTAGAATAACCAAGCACATTCACCTCAACTAGACGATTACACGCCACAGACTTCATTTCTCTCTTAAGAGACTGCTTATTTACTGCCACCTGAAAACGACTTGCTATAGCCACCAAGTCGTCTTTCCTACAAGCATCTAATTCTTCTAACGAGGGACTTTCAATGAACCGCTCTAAATTAAACCGAACCATAAGTTTCAACATATTTATAAAAGACATACGCTGTACCGATTCTTTCTGAAAACAGCCAAACTCATGGAGGCGTGCAGTGGGCGGAGCTAAGGAGTCACACGCACACACACACCTATGACACGCATGCACACACGCACACACACACACACATCATGGCATTATCCCTGGATAACGTTCGATTCCCAATGCGTTTGTGTTGTTTACATTGTATGCAAGGAAGGAACAGTGGTGAACGACAGGGTCATGGGCAGCCGAGGCTCATTGATGCACGTGGGGACCGAAGGCTGTCCCGTGTGGGCTGATCAAACAGACGAGCTACTGGAGCTCAAATTGCTCAAGAAGTTAATCGTGGTTCTGATAGAAAGGTGTCAGAATACACAGTGCATCAGTTTGTTGCGTATGGGGCTGCATAGGCACAGACCAGTCAGGGTGCCCATGCTGACCCCTGTCCACCGCTGAGTTTTGCTGCTGAAATGGAAGCACTCACTCAAAACGAGGATGTTTGCTGCTTGTTCAATATTATATTTAAATGAACATTTTGTCAAAACTTAATTTTATTGTGTACAATCTACTTACTACGGTTAAGGAGATTTCTAGTTGGGATTTAAATGGAAGAGAAAATGTTGAATTTATATTAATGTATTTTTAAGCAAGATAAATAAAGTAGAAGACTTGTTATTATGGTTTAATGTTCTATTAAGTCGGGATTTAGAAAAGCTTTTGTCATGCTGGAGTTTTGGGGGTTACGGTCATGGTGAGTGGAGCCTGACGTTGTGTTTACGAAATTGAGTTGAAATTACTTAAGGGCGCATGTTGAAGTCTATTGGATCAAACACAAATTAGATGAGTTCAAAATGCAGTGTATGTTTGGCAAAAAAAAAAAAAAAAGATGTGTCGGTACAAAACGGTACATATGCGAAACACATTTTCCGGACCTCCTGAGGGAACACTAGTCTTTTAGTCAGTCTATACATGCATGTCTTCGTCAGTGTGTGTGTGTGTGTGTGCGTGTGTGCGTGTGCGCGCACGCTGTAAGAGTCCCTCAGGGTCCGTCTTTCCCAAGTGAGCGAAAGCAAGAGATGCACCTCACTAACTGATGCCTCCACCTCATTCATCCGGAAATGTTGCTGTCTCGCTCAAAAAAAGATGCCCATGACGGAAGCGGTTAAGAGAAAAACTGAAGTGTCAGACAAAGGTTTCTGCCCTAAAAAGCTGTAAAAATACGGCTGTCTCCAGTGCTCTGCGCACAGTCCTGGATGTTACATTACTCATAAATGAGCTCCACTTCCTGTCAACTCTCGTTCCTCACCGACTCCTCGGCTTGTTTAAGGGCCTTTAGCTGTCAGAACCGCGATTGTGTCCACTTTTATACAGCGATAAAAGGATACGGAAGGGCACACGGAGGCAAGACCCGAGAACCGGACGCGGCCGAGAAGATATATTGCTGTACTGTTCTAAACTGCACTGAGGCCGTGTGAACTCTGAAGCCAATAAACGCACCAGACAAACATTGTGCTGAAGTGACGCTGAATCTGTGAGGACTCATCTCCTGTGATGAAAGATTAGGCTGAGAAGTAAGACAGGCTGAAAATGTACAAAAATAAATCTACATTGCATGATGTAGGCCTACTGACGCATCAATTATACCTAGTTTACCATTTTTGGACATCAGAATTATGTATATGTGTGTGTGTATATATATATATTTTTTTTTTATTGGGGGGTTTGCATTGTACCATCTTAGCATTTACATTTGCAAATGATAAAATAAACAGAAAAGATTCCCAACAGTGAATCCCAAACTTGTGTTTCCATGTACACATGAGCCTAAACGTCTATTTTTGCATCCATTGCATTTGCATCCCATTTAGAGCTGTAACTCTGTCACGGCTCTAAGATTTAATCATGATTTGAGTGTGTGTGTAAATGCGACACCGCGGGGAACATTAATGTATGACTGTGCTGATCGTTTTCACCAGCTGTAGTGCGCAAAAAGTGAGCGGTTTTTGGGTCATTGCACATGATGGAATCCGCCGTAAACGCTAAACCAGGCACAGACATCAAAAAACATCTAGAACGCCAATGATCTCGCACAGCGGTCTCGCCCATCTGCCGCCCTATTATGGAGAACCATTTTGCTCAAACAAAACACGGCTGTTCTGAAACTCACTTCCCCCGTTTTCCGCTGCAAGGATGGAAAAACATGCAGCGTGTTTCCACTCGGGCTGATAAAACAGCAAGCACATGGTGCCCTCTGTACGACATCACAATAACACGAAGCCGTTTTGAGAGATCCTCAGCCAATGTGCTGGAATCAATGCTCGCCGCCACCTGCGAGCTTTGTGGCGTTTGGCTTTCGCAGACAGAGACGAGGGGCGTCCTATCTGACAGGACTGGCTCGGACGTTAGCGGGGCAGCGATTCAAACGGGTCCAGATAATGTCAGCGATGGTGAATGTGGCTCCAACACTCGCATTCTTGTAGCAACCGGCCATCTGCTCCGGGGGAGATTCATGCTGAAAATGCAAATCAAGGGAAAGCTGGAAGTTTTGTTGTATTCATATCTGTGTCATCATTTTTTACAGAGTTAGAAGTTCCAGGCCAATGTTCTGTAGGACGCTTTACAAAAAAAAACATGGTACAGTAATGCTATCAGACTTATGTGTATCAGATTTATACAGTATCGGTCAAACGTTTGGACACATTACTATTTTTTTGTTATGCTCAAGCTTGCATTTGTTTGATCAAAAATAAAATAAAATAAAATAAAATTGTGAAATATTATTACAATTTAGAATAACTGTTTTATATTTTAATATACTTTAAAATATTATTTATTTTTGTGATGCAAAGCTGAATTTTCATCAGCCATTACTCCACATGATCCTTCAGAAATCATTCTAATATGCTGATTTATTATCAATATTGGAAACAGTTGTGCTGCTTTTTTATATATAATGTGATTATGTGTTTTCATAATCGTAAAAAAGAACAGCATTTATTTAAAATAGAAATCTTTTGTAACGATATACATTATGGTTCAAAGGTTTGGGGTCAGTATTTTCTTTTTTGAAAGGAATTAATACTTTTATTTAGCAATGTGTTAAATTGATAAAACAATGATAGTAAATATTTATATTGTTAGAAAAGAATATTATAAAATATATAATATTAGGTTATATAAAATAATATTTTAAAAGTATACTAAAATGGAAAACCATTATTTTAAATTGTAATTATATTTCACATTACTGTTTTTTCTGTATTGTTGATCAAATAAATACATACATACATACACACACACACACACACACACACCAATCAGGCATAACATTATGACCACCTTTGTGTTGGTCCCCCTTTTGCTGCCAAAACAGCCCTGACCCGTCGAGGCATGGACTCCTCTAGACCCCTGAAGGTGTGCTGTGGTATCTGGCACCAAGATGTTAGCAGCAGATCCTTTAAGTTGCGAGGTGGGGCCTCCATGGATCGGACTTGTTTGTTCAGCACATCCCACAGATGCTGGATTGGATTGAGATCTGGGGAATTTGGAGGCCAAGTCAACACCTCAAACTCATTGTTGTGCTCCTCAAACCATTCCTGAACCATTTTTGCTTTGTGGCAGGGCGCACTATCCTGCTGAAAGAGGCCACAGCCACCAGGGAATACCGTTTCCATGAAAGGGTGTACATGTAATTCATCAGACCAGGCCACCTTCTTCCATTGCTCCGTGGTCCACATGCCCACTGTTGGTGCTTTAAGTGGTGGACAGGGGTCAGCATGGGCACCCTGACTGGTCTGCAGCTGTGCAGCCCCATACGCAACAAACTGATGCTCTGTGTATTCTGACACCTTTCTATCAGAACCAGCATTAACTTCTTGAGCAATTTGAGCTACAGTAGCTTGTGCATCAGTGAGCCTTGGCCGCCCATGACCCTGTTGCCGGTTCACCACTGTTCCTTCCTTGGAGCACATTTGATAGATACTGACCACTGCAGACCGGGAACACCCCACAAGAGCTGCAGTTTTGGAGATGCTCTGATCCAGTCGTCTAGCCATCACAATTTGGACCTTGTCAAACTCGCTCAAATCCTTACACTTGCCTGTTTTTCCTGCAAAATGTTCACTTGCTGCCTAATATATCCACCCACTAACAGGTGTCGTGATGAAGAGATAATCAGTGTTATTCACTTCACCTCATAATGTTATGCCTGATCTGTGTGTGTGTGTGTGTGTGTGTGTGTGTGTGTGTGTGTGTGTGTGTGTGTGTGTGTGTGTGTGTGTGTATATGTGTATATATATATATATATATATATATATATATATATATATATATATATATATATATATATATATATATATATATATATATATATATATATATATATATATATATATATATATATATATATATATATATTATACACACACACTCCATCTGCAAAAAAAAGATGTCAAGCCCCAGATATATCAATAAAAGCCCGTCCTTATTTACACAGCTAAGAAGCGAACATCATACGCCTCCCGTGGGAAAACACAGTACCCTTTCTGGACATAATTCCAGCTAATATTATATCTACAGCCATTATGAACGACTCGAGTAGAAGGCTTTTCAAACACTGGCGGGCCGCAGTCACTTACTGTCCGCGAGTTCAGCAGGTCAGTGACGAGAAGGCCCCGCTGGGCGCCACTCAGCCCACTAATGCACACGTTAAGGGCCGCGAATGGAGTGAGAGTCGTTGCGTAAGACCCATAACGGCGCTCTCGAGTGTTCTTGGGAATACACGGATCCATTATCTCCCGCACTTTTATTACGCCTAATTAAAACGTAAGGACAATAGGGTCGTTTCATCATCTTGAGGCCGCCGGCGACGAGCGAAACATTCTATTCTGTGCTCAAGCGTCAGAAGGCCCTCTTCACCCTCCGCATTCATATTCAACGCGTGTTGTGGGATGGAATATGGACATTTGCATTAAGATGTTGGAAGGTTGATTGTATCCGATTATGAACTGCGACGTTTAAAAGCTCTAAAAGGGCCTTAATGACGTGTAGTAATGCAGGTACCAGAGTAGAGTTTATGTCCATAGATGTCTATTAGCACAAGAGTCAGCAAGTTCCTCACACAGACGCACCTGCAAACGGTGTCCGGATGGGTTGCATAAATAGCCCAAAGGCGCACTAGTGCGTCCCACATTGGTTCAGGTGCACTTAGGGCTCTTAACTCAACTTACTTTTGCTGCATTGCGCATTTCAGGAGCCAATTATTACAGTCTCGCGAAGCGCTCCACGCGACTCGGTGTGCTAGTTCCCGCCGACTGTAAACACACAGGTTGCGATCTCTAGTTAAAGAGGACGAGTGTGGTAGAAAAGCAGAGGTGAGACTGTTTTGAGCGTCCTTCTCGCGGCCCTGTAACTTTGAACCCCCTCTGTGCAACACGCAGAGACATTTCATCAGAGAAAGCATTCAGAGAGAATCGTTTATGTGACCCGGACCACAAATAGATACAATCCGGTACTAGTGCATTGTGTGTTTTTTTTTTTTTTGGCATTCTTTAAATGAATATTCTGAGTCAGAGCAAGTTAGGTTAAAGTAGGCTATATACACTGTGCACACACACACACACACACACACACACACACACACACACACACACACACACACACACACACACACACACACACTCAAAATTATTCATACCCTTGGTAAATATGACCAAAGACTGCGAAAATAAATCTGCGTTGTTAATCCTTTTGATATTTTGTTTTAAAAATGTATAAAATTCTAACCTTTCATTGGAGAATAAGAATTTTAAATGGGAAATAAATGTTTTTCTCTAATACGCATTGCTCACAATTAATCATACCCTTTTCCCAAGATAACAGCTCTGAGTCTTCTGTAATGCCTGATGAGTTTGGAGAACACCTGACAAGAGATCGGAGACCATTCCTCCATACAGAACCTCTCCAGATCCTTCAGATTCCCAGCTCTCCTCTTCAGTTCACCCCTCTCATCTTCTATAGAGTTAAGGTCAGGCACTGGGATGGCCATGGCAGAAGCTTGGTTTTGTACTCAT
>CM031964.1:15064638-15284638 GCA_018749465.1 Paracanthobrama guichenoti
AAAAAAGACAAAACACTAAGTTGCGAGGTGGGGCCTCCATGGATCGGACTTGTTTGTTCGGCACATCCCACAGACACTCGATTGGATTGAGATCTGGGGAATTTGGAGGCCAACTCAACACCTCAAACTCGTTGTTGTGCTCCTCAAACCATTCCTGAACCATTTTTGCTTTGTGGCAGGGCGCACTATCCTGCTGAAGGAGTCCACAGCCACCAGGGAATACCATTTCCATGAAAGGGTGTACATGGTCTGCAACAATGCTTAGGTAGGTGGTACGTGTCAAAGTAACATCCACATGATGGCAGGACCCAAGGTTTCCCAGCAGAACATTGCCCAAAGCATCACACTGCCTCCGCCGGCTTGCCTTCTTCCCATAGTGCATCCTGGTGCCATGTGTTTCCCAGGTAAGCGACACACACGCACCCGGCCATCCACGTGATGTAAAAGAAAACGTGATTCTTCAGACCAGGCCACCTTCTTCCATTGCTCCGTGGTCCAGTTCTGATGCTCACATGCCCACTGTTGGTGCTTTCTCCGGCGGACAGGGGTCAGCATGGGCACCCTGACTGGTCTGCGGCTGTGCAGCCCCATACGCAACAAACTGATGCACTGTGTATTCTGACACCTTTCTATCAGAACCAGCATTAACTTCTTGAGCATTTTGAGCTACAGTAGCTCATCTGTTTGATCAGACCACACGAGCCAGCCTTCGCTCCCCACGTGCATCAATGAGCCTTGGCCGCCCATGACCCTGTCGCCGGTTCACCACGGTTCCTTCCTTGGAGCACTTTTGATAGATACTGACCACTGCAGACCGGGAACACCCCACAAGAGCTGCAGTTTTGGAGATGCTCTGACCCAGTCATCAATCCATCACAATTTGGCCCAAATATTAGGTCATAATGTTATGCCTTATCTGTGTATTTCTTTGATTACTATAAGTAACAAATTAAATAATTAAGATATCTTCAAACTTTTTCTTTGTGTTCTATGGGGAAAAAAAAGTCATAATTTTAGTTGAAATATCCCTTTAAAAAGTAAAGAAAAGCTTCATTATTGTAGGAATAAGAAAGCAGTTTAACTTTTAATGTGTCATTTTAATGTGATTTTAATGAAAATTAGCCAACATGTTCACTTAACGGTGAAAAGGTTCGTAAGAGCAATATTAGAGGTGACAAATTAATTGAGGTCAGGTTGATATACTCACAGGTTACGTGTTCGAAATGTAGCAATTATTCTTAAGGCATTTTACAACACCATTAAGAAAGCCACAAAAGATGTCTATCAGTACACCGGCTAAATAAATGTGCAGCGACCCGTCATTTATAAATGTGCATTGAGCAATAAAACAGAAGCATTAGCCTTAATTCAAAAGAAACAAGCATAATTAAAAAATACTCCAAGCTCCAAATCCAATTATCACTCAGGCATTGTGGGAAAACCGGACAGCAGTTTTGTGTTCCTGCAATAATTCAGTCAATACACATCTGATTATAATGCATCATCCTAGAGATATCACTGATGATAAATTGCTAAAATAAGCACTTTTCGGCCTCTCGACAGCTACCAGGTCTGAGTGATTCCACAAACACAACACCATCCTGTCAGATCACAAGGACATTAGCGCAAACCTCTCGCTCATCGATTCTGCACTCCTGCCAGCGTAAACAGCCGATCGATGGCATGATATGAATGTGCTATTTATCAGATTAAGCCTAAAGGGAGTTTTAGGATGATAATATCTATCACTTTAGTCTCGAACCCCCTCGAGACGGATTATGGCTCTTAACTTAGTACGTACAATGGAACAATAGAACAATACAGGGAGTTTGAAAAGATAAAAAAACAAGTGGAGGGTCTCAACTAGTGGTTTAGGCTGGAAATGCAAAGGTCAGATGGTTTAATCCCTGGTGGAGACTGGAATTAATGTTACGGAGCGAAGATTCTCACGGTTGTTTCATTGAGCTAGGAAACTTTTCCTGTGTAAAGTTTAGTTTCATATTATATTATATTATATTATATTATATTATATTATATTATATTATATTATATTATATTATATTATATTATATTATATTAGCATGACAGATTTAAAGAAAATGTAGATTAAATAAATAAAAATAGCATACAAGTGAACAATATTCAACTGCTATGCAAAAATATACAAAATAAATAACATTATGTGAGTATATGACACATAAAATAAATAAATAAAACAGGTAAAATTAAATTAAATATACAAGTCCACCTTAAATTGTTAAAGCTAACTAAATGCATAAAAACTAAAGAAACAAACAAACAAACAAACAGCAAGTGTTGGCCTCAAATGTTTCCAACTATTTGTAAATCGTGAGAATTGCCATTTTAACCAAGGAACCGGGACGTTTGAAGGAGTCGCCTGTCAGTTGCGTCATATCTGCGTTACCCTCGGTTCCGGTTTTATTTAGCAGAAACGCTTTACTCTCACTGCAGTGTGCAACAAGTGTCATAGCAGCCGCCGAGTGAACGCACAGAGTAACGTCATAACATCATATGCAACGCACTCAAATGTATTTAATATGATAAACAGAGCTGAGTTACCTCATACTCATGACCGGAAAAGCGGAAATGGCGCCGGCGACTGTGGCATAATAAAAGTCCCGCTGCTCGCGAGGCGTGTGTTCTGTTGTGTTCAATCGCTCCAGCGGCCTCGCTCAACTCCCACAACACTCGCCCCTGCTCTGCTTTACACTACAGTAACGTTAATAATCGCATCCATGAACATGATTTCTGCCCGAGTCCTATCCCGATTCTTTCCCATCGGCTGTGAGGTGAAGACCACATGTCCCAAGATTATATATATATATATGGTGGGACATGCCCGGAACACCTCCCGGTGGGACATGCCCGGAACACCTCCCCGGGAAGGCGTCCAGGAGCCACCTCAACTGGCTCCTCTCGATGTGGAGGAGCAACGGCTCTACTCTGAGCTCCTCCCGAGTAACTGAGCTTCTCACCCTGTCTCTAAGGGAGCGCCCAGCAACCCTGCGGAGAAAGCTCATTTCGGCCGCCTGTATCCGGGATCTTGTCCTTTCGGTCATGACCCACAGCTCATGACCATAGGTGAGAGTAGGAACGTAGATTGGCCGGTAAATCGAGAGCTTCGCCTTACAGCTCAGCTCCTTCTTTACCACGACAGACCGGTACATCGACCGCATTACTGCAGAAGCTGCACCGATCCGTCTGTCAATCTCCCGTTCCATCCTTCCCCCACTCGTGAACAAGACCCCAAGATACCTGAACTCCTCCACCTGAGGCAGAAACTCTCCACCAACCTGAAGACCCCAAGATACCTGAACTCCTCCACCTGAGGCAGAAACTCTCCACCAACCTGAAGTGGGCAAGCCACCCTTTTCCGACTGAGAACCATGTCCTCGGTTTTGGAGGTGCTGATTCTCATCCCGGCCGCTTCACACTCGGCTGCAAACCGCCCCAGTGCACGCTGAAGATCCTGGTCTGAGGAGGCCAACACGACAACGTCATCCGCAAAAAGCAGCGACGAAATCACGTGGTCCCCAAACCGGACACTCTCCGGCCCTTGGCTGCGCCTAGAAATTCTGTCCATAAAAATTATGAACATACACATATATGTGTGTATAGAGAGTATTAAAGTCCACCTTAAATTGTTAAAACTAAACTAAATAACTAAACATAAAAATAAAAAGGAAAAACAAATACATAAAAAACTAAGTACCAGCTGCCAGATGAGTAGAATAGCAAATTGTGATGCTTCGTATAGTAGCCCACATAAAGGATTATGATGCAGTCGTTTCTTTATACAGGCTATAGAAATACAGTTCCTTTGAAACTACCTGAATATTGCAAAAATAGGAAACGCTTGATACATATTTCTAAAACTCTGAGATAAAACCATATTGATGTTATATTCTGATATTCAACTGAAGGAGCCCAGCAGGTCAAACAAGTCCGGTAAGCTTGTTAGGGGATCAGCAAGGTAACATAAGCGTGTCACGGGGGCGTATAGTGAGACTGTGTCAAATTGGGTCTGTGTACAGCAGCCTCATTACGCAATGCTACTGCAGAGATGACAGGCTGTACAGGTAAAAACAATACAGTGTTCGTCACAGCAATACTGTCATGGGCAAAAGTACAGACCTGGCACGCAAAAATCACACCAGCTGAATGCGGTACTGATTCTGACACAAATTCTCAGGTCATCCACATGTTTCTTTTAACTTAATGACAGTTCAGAGAACAGCGACATGCACTAATGTGCAAAAAAATACAGTAATACATCACTGTCATAATTTTGCACGTCAGTGAGTAGAAGCTGAACGGCACAGGGAAGGTAATTATTGAGCCTAATGGTTTTTCAAGGCACCTGATTCAAACTCAAAACAGTCTGTCACCAAAAAACGTCAACGAGAAACAAGAAGAAAACAAATCCTATATACTAAAAATGTATAGATTAATTTTATGTTTGTAAATCGCCCCATTGAAGTAAATGGGAACATCCATGTAAGAATGTTTTTATGAACATACTGCTCATGTTTTATGAATAAGGCCCACTGACAACGACCATTTCATTATTAACTACACTATTTTAACAAATTCAGCACATGGTTCAACTTTTATTGTGGATGGATAACATTACATTGCTATAAATAAATAAATAAATAAATAAATAAATAAATAAATAAATAAATAAATGCGCATATGAAAAATTAAATAATAAAAGTTAAAATAAAATAGTATAAAATTGCATAACATTAAATTGCTATAAATAAATAAATAAATAAATAAATACAACTTGCATAACTAATAGTATATACATTCATGATGCATTTAAAAATTTAAAATAAATAAAATACAAAAAGTCCATGGCATTAAATTGCTCTAAATAAATAAAACAACAGCATATAAGTGCATATAACACATTCAAATTAAATAGTTAAAATACACCAACCAACCAACAACTAAATAAATATATAAATAAATAGAGTGATTTTAGTGATTCCTAAAAGATGTGTCTTTTTTTGCTTTTGAGATATTGCCCTCTACAAAGTATTGTTTTGTCATTTGGCACGAGCGCATGCTGCAGACGTCGCTGGGAATCTATAACGGACTCTATTAAGCGTTTATGGGATTTATTGCCCCTTGGTTTATAGTCAATAGAGCTGTGTCTTTATTAGTCGGGCTGAGTTGTTGTTTTGGCCTCTGCTACGTGAAAGACTTACGACAGGAAAACCACCGAACCGCATTCAGAGAGAAGAGCGTGGGACTGTCAGGCCATTTTAACCTGCTGGATTACAGACTCATTCACACCTACTCGAATCATAAAAAATAAAAATAAAAACATTCAGAGTTATTAAATGCATGCTGGGTTCTAATTTCCATCATACAAAACTTGCAGAATATTGAATCACATCTATAAATGATATGTAAATAAAGTCTGCTCCATGTGATCTGCTACATTGCGCTGATGTGGAGTCAATAAATCAATGTTCATTTTGTGATGTTTTTTCTCATTTAACCAGTCACCAGGCAGCTCTCCCTGAAGACATTTGAATCTCATACGCACTGCACCTTCATTCTCTAAATACATATTTAAGGTAATATTTGAACACAGACTATAACCTCACTTGACAGCATTGTTTTTTTGACACCATTTACTCAGATTGTTAAAATAGAGCCTGAAAAGTGTTAAGAACCACACTGTAAAGCCTAACACTCAAAATGATTAATTGGTTTGAGTAGGACAAACTTAAAATTACTTCAATTTAACTTTTATGAGTATTTAGAACTTTTTTTTTCTTTTGAGTTCACAAAACTGACATATTTTAAGTAATCTGAATTGTTTCATTGTTTAGAGTTTTATGAACTTGTTTCTTTTAATTTTAACTTAAATTCAACTGAAACTGGGCTGGGATTTCCATTTCCCAGCATGCTTTGCCATGACACTCGAAAGGGAGAGTAACTGCTAAAATTAAGTGTTACGTTAGTTTTTTTGTTGTTTGTTTGGTTTTTTTTTTTTGTGCAAGATTAATGTAAGTAGGAGATTTAGTAGTGTTTTATGTTGTAATGATGGGTTTTTTGGAGGGTTACCATCATGGTGACGAGTGGAGCATGAGCTTGGTTTGAGAACAGATATATAGTAAATGCTCTATTATTGCTTTACTCATTCATCAGTTGCTATGCTAATGATATCAAAGCATTATGTTGCCAATTAACAAGTTAGCATTCACTGAATTAGCTAGTTAAAGCTATAGCCAAGTTTCCACTACTATAAATATTTAACGGAGTGTCTATTCACACCAAGTGCAAATTGTGTGCTTTGTTGGCAAGTGTTATTCGCACTAGCTCCGCCTAACAATGCCTGGTTGAGCCACACAAAAACGTGCGTATTTCAACGCCTTCAGTAAAGCGTAATGGTGCGTTCACACCAGACGCAAATGAAGCATTAAGCGCAAATGATTTACATGTTAAGTCATGTATATGTATATGTATATGTATATGTATATATATATATATATATATATATATATATATATATATATATATATATATATATATATATATATATATATATATATATATATATATATATATATATATTATATATATTATATATATATATAACCATTTTTTTTTAAATTGCGGCTACAAGCTAGCTAAAGCTGGAAAATTTTAAAACAATCCATGTCAGCCATTTGGCAGAATCCCCTTCCATGACGCAAATCCGCGTCTGGTGTGAAGTGAATGTCACACGCGAATGAAGCGAGTAAACTCAATGTTTAGCTACAATTTATCCACGCAAGTCTCGTCTGGTGGTAACACACAGTAAGGCTTAAGAATCTTGGTTTTGATGCGATCGACCCGGTTCGAATCCACCTTTTGCAGAGCTCGTGCTTATCGCTTTTCCCTTCACATATTACATCTGAAAGGCATTTACTTTCAATAAAAATTAAGAAAATGTTCTAAATGTGGAAATAAATTGCCAAACGAAATGTTTAATAATAATAAAAGCATTTATTGGGTAGGGTTAGGGGTAAGTGTAGGGAGGGCTTTATTGTCCCATTAAGGCGACATCCATTTAATAATTTTAATAAATATAATCATTTACACTTTATATTATTATTGCATCCTGTTACTGTACAACAATATTGAGGTGCAAAAAGTATGTATGTGTCAAAAGTATAAATTACATGTAATTAGTATTTACACAATGCAAAGAACTGCTACTTTTATATGGTGTAAATAGAATATATCACTTAGTAAATAGCATCTATCGCTAAGAAAATATGTTATATGTTTCACTTTGTGTAAATATCATCTATCGCTAAGAAAATGTTATTTTCACTTCAGAATCGAGTTGCTATGTACACAGTGTAAATAGCATATATTGCTATCTATTGTACTTTGTATTGCAAATAGCCGCTGCCATATTTAAATTGAGATTACATAATTTTAAATAAAATGTATGAATTAGCTTACTTAAATAGTTCATGTTGAGAGTCATTAAAAAGTATGAGTATAAAATACAAATCAGTAAGCTCTGTAGCGACGACCCGTTGTTAAACTAGCAAAAGTGGATTTAGACATGCTCTAAGTGCACTTGCACCACGCGCTTCAGACCATTTTCTTAAAAAAGGGCCCATAGAGTTGCCATATGAAAAAAAAGAGCAAAGTGAACATTGTTGTCCCACAGACAAAAATAACAACATACGGGTTTGGAATGACATTAGATTGAATGTATAATAACAGAAATGGAATTTTTGACTGAACCAATTCTTTGATGTTAGTGATAACATTTGAACAGTCTGCGTGCATTAACGGCTGCTTACGAGTGTTTGTGCGCATTTGTGTCTGTGCAGAAGTAGTGACAGTACTGATCTGAATTTAAAAGACCCCCTGTTGTTCTTCACCGAAGTTAAAAGCGCCACATCAGAGCGCGTTCGCCTTTGAGAAACGCCGCGCCTATGGATGCTTCATACGGGTTCCGACCACGCCGTCTATCCTGCAAACATCTGCTTTCATTTCATCACTCCGATATTCATGGCATATTTGACAGTAAAAGGTATCAGACCAGAGAAAGTAAGGGATGCTATCAAGTGTAATCGAATGCTTCAGAGCGGTGTACGAGTGTGGGAGTCAAGTGTAAATGCAAGTATGGAAGTAGGACTGTGTGTCCTTTGATTTTTGCAGCTCTTGTAGTCTACGGCCTGCTTTGCTTTCTACATATTTTATTCTATACATTCAGATGAAGTCCAGAAGGCACAAACAAAGTCGGAAATGCTTTCAAAGGAGCGCAACAAGAATAAATGTGCTCTGATAAACACTGGTCTCTGCCCTGTCAACAACAACAAGCCTAAAATGACACTGAAAATAACAAATTCAAGTACAATACGTCAGGTGCAAGAGTAACACTTTTGTGGCTCCCAACGCGGGGCTGAAACCTTCAGAGTAATAATTGATTTATCAGACAATTTGAGCACACAAGACAGCAGAAAACCTCTTTCTCTGAGCTTGACAGATGCCTACACGAGATATAAAAGTAAACTGTTATTTTATATCTTGATATATACCACAAAACAGTAAAAAAATTTTGGGGGGCATTATGACATTTTCGTTATTATTGCATGTCCTACCCTCAATTGTCATTATCAAAATGCAAATCTCATTCTTCTTATCATAAAAAGATAAAATAAAATAAAAACAAGTACAATTAACTTGGTTGTTTAAGTAATTTCAACTTAAATTACATTAAACAGACTTTTAAAAAAATGAGTTGAATCTACTTATAAAACTTAATCAAAAACTTTTTTATGAGTTGAAGCAATGTAAAAACGTCATAACATTGATCATATCATTTGTTTACATTAAATGCATTTGTTGTACTGCCTTCAATTTATGCAATTCTTTACTAAAAATATCACATATGGATCCCTACAGACTCTAGATATCGAGATCTAGACTAATTATCCATTGCTTATGCGGACAGCAGTATGACACAGCATTAAAAATATGCTGTATTTAGAAATTCAAATCTTTAAAAGATACTGAAATATGATGGACGTAAATTAGGCGCCAGAAATACGACCATAAATATCAATTAGGCAATAGCCGTGAAAACTTAGTGAAGTACATAATCCGCTGATGCATGAAGACGCCCATGAGCGGAGAGTTAAAACTGGCGTCTCTCTCCATAAATCTCAAGGATCAAAGACACTCTCTGTGAATTTTTACTCTCGCTAATGGGTTAGAAACACAACTGCAACCATCTCCAAGACTACAATCGCCCGTTAGCATCGAAACCGAAGGTTCATACGCCAGTCACGTGCCAAATAATGATTTCCTTTGCAAACAGAAACATGAGTATTTGCAGTAATTAATTGGCACTTTCCACAAAAATGGTACAAATAGGGCCTGAAACACTTGAAAATTAAGGGGTTTTCTTTTCTTTTCTTTTTTTTTTTTTTTTCCAATTGTTTCAACCATGTTACCATCGTTTCAGACATGTCTAAAGAGTTTAAAACATATTTATCAATTTTCAATAAATATAACATTTAGATAATAAAATACAATGTAATGGAGTTAAAAAAAAAAAAAAGCTGTGGAGGATAGTGGTGTTCTGTATGCCACAATTCCCTCACCCTAGCTGGGGGATGTGGATTCGGCACTGGGCTCTTTGCCTGCCGCTACTGAGGGAAACCTGGTTTGTTTTTTTTCCTCAGCTTACTAATATGCTTAAATTCAGCGGGTTGTCTCACCTGATCTGAGGTCATAACCAGAGGGGGGGTGAAAGCGGCTGTGATTGAAGGTTGTCCCCCGAGCCCGTCTGAGGCCCACTCTCCCTGGGTACGAACGAGACCTCCACGACAACGTCCGTCGCGTCAGGGCCGGGCGCTCCTCCCACAGGCTGCAAGCAGCTAAGCCACCGGCAACCCTGGAGGAGGTCACCCGGGACCCTCGATGTGACGAGGCGCCGCCCTCCCTGGAGGTAAGACAGAGGTTCTCCCCAACAGGAGAGAGGAGATGGGGGCAGGGGGCAGACTGCGCTTGGGGGGGTTGGGGCTGTGCTGCTCCAGCCACGGAGCCGTGATCGATAGCACAGCTACCCTGTGTGTGCAAAGTGTCGATGATCAATATGTCCTGCATTTCACATTAGTTCTCACAGCTACCTGCGTTCTTCATCAAGTGATACACCGCTAAGAGTCATACTCTTTCAGAGGTCTTTAGGCCGACCAACGCAGACAGAGGCATGGGGGGAAAAAAAAGAAAAAAGAAAAAAAAATGGAAGGGACGGGCACCTGGGTGGGAACCACCTCCCCCGGGGAGGGGAGAGAGTCTTTAAACCCACTGTCCCCCTCTCCCCCGGAGGGCAGAGGGAGCCAGGCGGGTACCTGTCGGGGGTGCAACTCTCACCGCCGACAGTTTCACCAAGGCAACAGTTTCACATCAAGAGAGGCATTTGTTTTCCGGGGGAAGAGATTAGACATCTGATCTTCACAAAAATGGTACAAATAGGGCCTGAAACTCTTCAGTAAGGTTTTTTCCTTTCTCAACATTTTTCCAGTTGTTTCAACCATGTTACCAAAGTTTCAGACATGTCTAAATATAAAAATGTAGATTCGAACAAAAATCCAATGTAATGGAGTTATTCCAATGTATTAAATAATAAATGCATAAAAAAATATATAAATACAAATCAACAGGATGAGTAACAGGGCTAAATTAAGCTGTCACTTAGTAATGACCAGTTAGTTTGGGACCAAAAGTTGATTTCATTTATGGGAAACTTTCATTTCCTATGAATTGAAGACGGTTCTTTTTCTTACAATGACGTTGGTAACAGAGTTGAATGGTTGAACTTGACAAATGCAGTCAAAAAAAGATTAGATATTTGATCTGATCTGCTTAAACCCAGCTATTTTTCATAATAGGTGAATTCTATGCTACATAATACTCTAATAAGAAAAGTTTAAATGCCTGTTCATGCCAAGGACAGCTATAAAGATAGTTCTAAAGATAGAAGAATAGCAGATTCCAATCCACAATTATAACGGTAATAGCACAGAGAAACAATATCATAGAAACAACTTTGTTTTTGTTTTTTTCCAGCTGATGAATGAAAAAAACAGACTGCCAATCAGAATCCATCCAGCTTTAAAGAGCTCAAGCATTTAAAGTGCAGCGCACTGCTTATCATAAACATAACAATATCGTCCACTGGTGTGGACGCTAATATAGTTATAGCTATTGGTGAACGTGCCTTAATAGTAGATACAAATATAAGCTGAGAAATCTAATTAGTTCACACAAATAAAAAAACAATAATAATGGGAAACCAAAAGCTTTATCATTATTAATATTTTTATTGGTTTTATGTTTTATTTAGGAGTAAAAGCCAATGTAGCCTAGAACTTGAAAATGAGACACGAATGGTTCTTGGCAGACAAGTCACTGGTGGGATTGTACTCCTTTAACATCCGAATGATTTTTATGTCAAACTGACGCAAGGAACTGGAGGTCAAGGATTACATCATCGACCGGTGAGCCCGGCATTCATTCGTATACGTCTTAAATATAAACGATACTGATAAATTATGCATGGCCGTTTGAGGAATGGGAAATGTACGGCATTCTACATCACGCAACTACAGATATATTGCTGTGTATACTTGTTTCTAAAAGATACACAATAATAAACTAGACAGAAACCATGAAGAGGGAATACTCGAGCCAAAAGCATCAGGCATAACCTTCAGCAGGTGCGTGAACGAGCTGCCGGCTGAAGAACACCCAGTTGGCAGCTGAATTGACTGACAGTACTGGAGGAAACCCTCAGGCTGCAGAACTCAAAGTTCAGACACTTAAGATGACCATGAAAAAAACAACAACAAAAAAAACACACACACAAACTAAAGCGGTGAGATATATTGAAAATGTGCAATACTGCACTGATGCGGTCTCTAGAAAAAAAACTGTGTTAGATTAGATTTTTCACTTTTCTGTGAATCAGTTCAAACTGTCATTTTGATTTATTTTTTTATCAAATGTAAATTTATATTATTTACCCGGATAATATATACATCATATCAATATCACAATATTGACATAATATATAACACACACACACTGATCAGGCATAACATTGTATGACCACCACCTTCATAATATCGTGTTGGTCCCCCTTTTGCTGCCAAAACAGCCCTGACCCATCGAGGCATGGACTCCACTAGACCCTGAAGGTGTGCTGTGGTATCTGGCACCAAGATGTTAGCAGCAGATCCTTTAAGTCCTGTAAGATGCAAGGTGGGGCCTCCATGGATCGGACTTGTTTGTTCGGCACATCCCACAGATGCTGGATTGGATTGAGATCTGGGGAATTTGGAGGCCAAGTCAGCACCTCAAACTCATTGTTGTGCTCCTCAAACCATTCCTGAACCATTTTTGCTTAGTCTGCAACAATGCTTGGGCACCCTGACTGGTCTGCTGCTATGCATCCCCATATGCAACAAACTGCGATTCACTGTGTATTCTGACACCTTTCTATCAGAACCAGCATTAACTTCTTGAGCAATTTGAGCTACAGTAGCTCGTCTGTTTGATCGGACCACACGGGCCAGCCTTTGCTCCCCACGTGCATCAATGAGCCTTGGTCGCCCATGACGCTGTCAAAAATTGGGGTGTTGAGAAGCCTCAAGGCGAAAGGAATTGAGATCTAAGCCCAGCTGCAGGGGGCGGTAGGGAGAAGTCCCTGTCCGCTGCCCAACCACCCTGAGATGTTCTGGGACTAAAGGGACGGGTGGCTCCCAGCTGATGACCCTGCAGCTGGCAATTCGACACCGGTGGAGGGGTGTCAGGCAGTAATGCCCAGCAGGTTTTTCCATCAACCTGTTTCAAATAATTGTTATATTAGCTATACACATACAGAAAAACATGAGTATGCCAGAGGCTTTATTATCAAAAAGGTTTTTACACTTAAAAATCTATTACTCCAAACACATATTTTGGTACCGTAGTCAATGCCATCTAATATTGCAGCTGTATTTTATCTATGAGCTCTCTATTTTGGAAAACACTGAACACCATCTCCTAATGATAAATACTCAGTCCTGACCCTGAGAAACATGTGCAAACAATGTGTTTTCAAAAACAAGAACTCCAAGTCCACATGAAATTGCGGTAATTTTAAGATCCGTTTAATGAAGCTTAACACCCAAAACCTAATGAGCATTACTAAACACAAGGATCACTTCACTTCAATAATGGCTTATAAAACCAAGACCGAACTGAGGTAACTAGATCCATGCTGCCAAAACAGAAAGCATGAGAGGGGAACATTTCACAAGCCAATATATCTTTCATAGCTGAATCGTGAGTCAAGTCTTGAACCAGTAACGAAAATTGCAGCATTGACTTTCAACAAAAGGCCTATCCCAGGAAAACAGCATTCATTAATATCATCCCATTCCAAAAATCCTCATTCTTTACATAAATTTACACCTTTTTCACCAGAAATTGTTTCCAGAACCACACAGAGAGCCAAAATTAGCACCTGAACCACAATGCAACCTGATTCCATTTATAATAAATCTAATTCCTGTCTGCCATGTTGCGAAATTGCATCCAAACAATGAAGCGGTTTGGCTGAAGATAAACTCTTACAAAACAAGCACCATGATGTGAAGGTCACATAACTCCAAAATCAATGCATCAAATGGAATGCAAAATCGGTTCAGTTTTTCTTTTCAAGTGGAAATTCTGGTCTAGTGTTAATAATATGACTTCTGAAAGATTGATATATCACCCAAAAGGAAATATCTAGCCTACATTACAATGGCAGAGACACATTTACCACACTAAGTATTCAGTCTATAGGCCATTAGTGTTTTCGGGTCGCAGTAATGGAGCCCTTAGGGAGCTGCACTTGTTGCGCTGGTTGATTTGTTTATGGTAACCACATTTTGTCAACAGTTTATTGAATGTCTGCTCAAT
Source organism: Paracanthobrama guichenoti (assembly GCA_018749465.1). Classification (NCBI taxonomy): domain Eukaryota; kingdom Metazoa; phylum Chordata; class Actinopteri; order Cypriniformes; family Gobionidae; genus Paracanthobrama; species Paracanthobrama guichenoti. The sequence continues at coordinate 15,078,640 of CM031964.1, forward strand.
AAACTGGTTCACACCATCCCTTTGTACCAAACTCCACATGAAATGCTTATTTCAGCATGGGCAGTAAATCTATTTTCATTTACAAGTCAAAGATTTTTAATGAATAAAACTACAGTTCATAAGCATTATTCAGATATTATAAGAGCATTAACCCTTTGTTGGATCCTAAATGAGGCTAGATTTTGTCAAAAATGCAGCCATTTGTCAATTACAGAAACTTAGCAGAAGGATAAATCTGATATTTAAGGTTAAAAAGTTAGATCTGTGTAGAAAAATGCATTCCAAAAGTATTATTCAGTAATTATTGAGGCATTAACTCTTTGTTGATCACAAATTAAGCAACATTTTGAAGGATATCATCAATAATATATTTATATTTAATATACATGAGACATTTAATGTTAAAATGAGACTGATATGTATAAAAATGCAGTCCAAAAGCAATATTCAGATATTATAGAAGCATTAACCCTTTGATGGATAACACATTAGGCAGAATTTTGTCAAATGCAGCCATTTGTCAATAAGAGGACATTATTTAATGGTTAAAAAGAGAGATACGTGTATAAAAATGCAGTCAAAAGCAATATTCAGATTTTTTAAGCATTAACCCTTTGTTGGATCACAAACTTGTGTCAAAAATGTTGCCATTTGTCAACTTAGCAGATGGAAATCAAATTATTATAATTTTTCATTGAGGACATCTGAATGATATCAAGAATGTATAAACATGCTGTATAAAAAATACAGTTCAAAAGCATTATTCAGATATTATTAAAGCGTTAACCCTTTATGGGTCATAAATTAGGCTGCACTCTAAAAAATGCTGGGTTAAAAACAACCCAAGTTGGGTTGAAAATGGACTAACCCAGCGATTGGGTTGTTTTAAGAAAACATTTAACCCAACCGCTGGGTTAAAACAACCCATTTACTGGGTTAAAATAACCCAATCACTGGGTTAGTCCATTTTCAACCCCTTTTGATTTTGTCAAAAAAACAAGTAATCTATTGACAGCCCTGATAAAAATACAGTTCAGAAGCATTACTCGGATATTATTAAAGCATTAACCCTTTGTTGGATCATAAATTAGACTAGATTTTGTCAAATTAGTCAATTAAAGGAACTCAGTTTATTATTTTTCATGGTTTCATGGAGGACGTTTGAATGATATCAAGAATAAAGTATAAATCTGTTCATGTTAAAAAGTTTGATTAATATGTATAAAAATGCAGTCCAAATCTAAGCAGCATTCAGATATTTTTGAAGCATTAACCCTTTGTTGGATCATAAATTATGCTTGATTTAAAAAATAAAATAAAAATTAAAATCAAATTAATACAGACAAATTTGTCAGTTATAGAAACTTAGCAGAAGAATCTCGGTTTATTACTTTTCATGGAGGACGTTTGAAGGATATCATCAAATTAAGCAAAATTGTGTCAAAAAATGTTGCCATTTGTTAATTAGAGAAATAACTTTTTCATAGGGGACGTTTGAAGGATATCATGATGAATAAAGTACAAATCTAAAATGTCATGTTAAAAAGTGAGATGTGTGTATAAAAATGCAGTCCAAAAGCAATATTCAGATATTATTAAAGCATTATCCCTTTGATGAATAACAAATTAGGCAAACTTTTGTCAAAAACATGGTCATTTGTGAATTAGAGAAACTTAGATGGAAATCAATTCATTATTTTTTCATGGAGGATATTTGAGGATACTATCAAGAATAAAGTATAAATATGACATTTAATGTTAAAAGCATATTTTAAACTATTAAAACAGCCATGAACATCTTTAAAAACTGAGAAGGAGGGTTAATAAAATATCTAAATAAGGTAATTGTGGGTTTGGATGGTAGTTTGAGGTATTGGTAATGCCTTTTAAAGATGAATCATTCGGTTGCATTTGCTATTAACCCAATAAACTGTTCATGCTGTAAACGCAAGCCTGTCATTTATACAGAGTTCTGCATGCGCATCCGATGGATCAGTGCAGCACACTGCATTATTATTCCTAATAAAACACAAATATGACACTGCATTTAAAAGCCATCAGGGAGTCACAGTTTAGCAGACAATCTCAGCCAGATGCTTTTATTAAAAAAAATATGACACGCAGAGTTAAATCATAAAGCATTGCAAATAAAGATACTGATTATTACCCCCACCCCCTTCCAAAAAAAAAAAAAAAAAAACCTTTCAAGCTCCACAAACACCTTTCCACCTCTAGTTCATTCAATTGTGGATGCAGTTCTGGTCCTGTATGGTCCCAGAACTGCATGTTTCCATGACACACCCAGTTCAGGTCTTGGAGCTTCTACTAATGATCTGATCAAATAAATTGGGTATTTTAAAAAAGGCAGACATCCAAAATGTGCATTTTTGGGGTACTCCTGAAACCTGGACTGCAAGAACTTTTATCATCTCCATGATCCTCAAGAGCCTGGAAGATGGTTCTTGAATCTTGATAAAGGAGGGTGTAAGAACCATCAGAGTACCTTTTTAAGAGTCTAAGTTCAAAAGGTCTCTCTACTTTTACAACTTTAGTTAGTTAAAAACCATTTTCTTCAACTACAACTTCTACGAATAAGAAAGTAGGCTAACTTAACTGACATGTTTATTGATTTAGTCAGTCAGCCAGGTTTAGAGTAGACAGATTAGATAGACAGATAGACAGATAGATAGATAGATAGATAGATAGATAGATAGATAGATAGATAGATAGATAGATAGATAGATAGATAGATAGATAGATAGATAGATAGATAGATAGATAGATAGATAGATAGATAGATACTTCCTAACATATACAAAAGTTTTATTTCAATAGTTATGTATGGTATGTATATTTCAATACATGTGTATGCTAAAATACCCATTGATATTTGAACGGTATTTAGCCTGTTAATACATTTCAAACTCTGCTTTATTAACGTTTTAAATGGCTTACCTTGCTCAGCTCCAGCCACTGTCAGCGTTTTAACCAGCAGAATTAATCCCGACATGCTCAGAAATGCCAAAATAAAGTCGGACATCGTGGCTGGATGTAGTCCCGAGCAGATCCGTTATCCGCCAGATCCGATGATGATGATGCCCAAGTTGAGTGTGAGCGAAGCCGGTCTCACACCCCGCAGCGCTCCGCTCCGCAGCGCAGCTCCTCCCGCAGGTGTGTGTGTGTGTGTGTGTGTGTGACTGTACGGACAACACGGAATGCGTGCGCCTCCGTTTGAGGATAACGAGGTAGGATGGGGAGAGAGAGAGAGAGAGAGAGAGAGAGAGAGAGAGAGAGAGAGAGAGAGAGAGAGAGAGGAGGGGACGGTTGGGGTGAAAGAGATAGAGAGTGAGGGAGATTCACAACACTGAATAATGAGAAATTAGATTATACATGTGGTGGTGGACATTAGATAGATAGATAGATAGATAGATAGATAGATAGATAGATAGATAGATAGATAGATAGATAGATAGATAGATAGATAGATAGATAGATAGATAGATAGATAGATAGATAGATAGATAGATGACTGAAGGAAATACATTGTGTGTGTGTGTAATATATATATATATATTTATTACACACACACACACAATAGGACAATGGTAATGGTAGAGAGAGAGAGAGAGAGAGAGAGAGAGAGAGAGAGAGAGAGAGAGAGAGAGAGAGAGAGAGAGAGAGAGAGAGAGAGAGAGAGAGAGAAGAAGAAAAAGGATGAGGAAGGAAAACTTACATATAAGAGGAAGGAAGGAAGGACGGAAGGACACTGGATGCAAAGACAGTTGAAAAAAAAGAAAGAAAGAAAGAAAGAAAGAAAGAAAGAAAGAAAGAAAGAAAGAAAGAAAGAAAGAAAGAAAGAAAGAAAGAAAGAAAAAGAAAGAAAGAAAGAAAGAAAGAAAGAAAGCAAGCAAGCAAGAAAGAAAGCAGGGTGGACAAAAGAAGGAAGGCAGGAAACAAAGAGAATAGAGACAGACAATGAATGATAGATATATAATGAACGATAGACAGAACAACAGATAGAAAAAAGAACAACAGACATAATGATAGAACAAACAAACGGACAATAGACAGACAGAACATTACAATGATGGATGGACTGACAGACAGACAGGGGGACAAACGGATGGATAGATAGAACTAAGAGAACTAAAATCAATCTGGAACTGATGAGCGTGTGTGCCCTGTAAACCCTACGAGGACAAAATGTCCCCATAAAGATGGAAATATCCAAAATCATTGTGGGGACATTTTTCTGGTCCCCATGAGGAAAACAGCTCAGTTTTGAAAACGTAAAAATGCAAGTTTTCTGTGATGGGTAGCTCTGTTTAGAGCAGTGGTTCCCAACCACGTTCCTGGAGGCCCACCAACAGTGCACATTTTGCATGTCTCCTCAATCAAACACACCTGATTCAAGTCATCAGTCATTAATAGTGAGTCCAGAATCTGATGTGGGTGTGTCAGACAAAGGAGACATGCAAAATGTGCACTGTTGGTGGGCATCCAGGAACGTGGGTGGGAACCACTGGTTTAGAGAATAGAATATGCAGTTTGTGCAGTATAAAAGCCATTGTGTCTATGGAATGTCCCCATATGTGCGAGTGTGTGTGCGAGTAGGACACCGTTCTGAAATGATTGTTTTAAATGACTCCTAACATAAATCTCCACTGTCATTCCAACTGTCATAAAAGCAGAGCCCCCCCCGTCAGTCTCCGGTTCTCTATGGGGGTCTCTGGAGCCCATAGGTTCGGGTGTATCGATTTCAACTCGAGGGCGCTGAAAACAACTCTTGGAAAACAAACAAACTATAAAATACTACACCAAGAAGTCCCGCGCCAAGAAAACAATGAACATCACCGCAAGAAGCCGCCTGTTGCTTTATATCCACGCGAGGATCAGCAGGGACTAGAGAAACCGAGCTAATGTAATTCGATGAAATGTAATTCTACCAATTTGATTCAGGAACATGTTTCTGGCAGCTGGCGGCGTTTTTTTTTTGATGCCTTTATCTGGGTTTCATAAGATGGAACAAAAAGTACAGACACTAAAGCCTTGCAATTTGTGTTCTTTTGCACCATTATGCTTATAGAAAAGAAACAGAGGCCAAGTCCGCTGCCTTTTAAAGTGGATGAATTCATTACCTCCACTCAAAAGGGACTCGGGCACGCCAGCACACACGCAACGATGCAATAAACTCACGGTTTAATGCAGCTTTCGCCATGTTTGTCCTCAAATCTAAGCAGGTGTCCTTGGCGCCACAGGACGTGTGAAACATCCAGCTCTTGCACGTCAGCGCAACAACATCTGCAATTCATGAGCTCTACGCGGTTTCCGTTTCAAAACATTTGGCATGAGGCTAATTCAAAATGAGATTTTTTTATTAGGAAATGAGCGGCCGTGTCTGCGCAAAACTCTTTGCTGTGATTTTCTGGACTTCCCATGATGCTCTGGGACGATTACAAGTCAGGGAATCTTTGCTTGACATTTAAGGTTCATTAAGACAATGCGTGACATAGCTGACATAGCTGCTAAACATATGCAAAACAACAAGAACGAACATGTTTTAACACTTAGAAATGCATCGGTATTCGCCAAGATGTGGGCGGAGCTGCCAAATACGCATATGAACGTTAATACCGGCGTACAAAAAGGTTTTTACACCAGTAACACAAGCTTTTTGTCAGTGTTCTTGGCTGTAAATGATTTTGTTTACAGGTGATGCGCTCAATTTTTTTTCGACATGAAATTAAAACTGAGCTTAATTACTTTCTTAATATACATTCTTGGTCTTATTTTGAAATATTGTACGTTAAGCCCAATGAAAAGGTTGGCGTAATCTTTTATCAAAACGTAATAACCGGCTCCGCTTCTGAAACAACTTTCCTGCTCTGCTGACATCATCAAGAACTTATGTTGCAGCCCCTCCCCTCAGATGTACAGTTACATAGAGATGACCTTCATAATCCAATCAATAAATTATTGTATTGTAAAAATGTATATTATTTATTTATTTATTTATTTATTTTTTTAAATGTAGTATTTTATTTTTCTGTTATTAATATAGTTGTTTCTTATTATGGTTATTATTTATTTTCTCCATTTCTTTACATAAAAATATTAATATTGTTATTATTATTAATTTAACTATTTTCCTTATTTTCCATGATAATAATTGTTATCATTAGCTATTTATTAATAATAGTAATAATACTATATTTAAAATATTTAATAACAATAACAACAACAACAACAATAATAATAATAATAATAATAATAATAATAATAATAGGCCTACTTATTATTATTATTATCATTATCATCATCATCAACAACAACAACAAGTTGGCCTATTATTATTATTATTATTATTATTATTATTATTAAGTAGGCATATTATTATTATTATTATTATTATTATTATAAAACACTAATATTATTATAGTGTTTTATAATAATAATAATAATAATAATAATAATAATAATAAAAGTAGGCCTATTATTATTATTATTTTATTTTTAGGAAACTTTATACTGCAGTGCTACAAACAACCTTCTGTACAAGCAGGTCCTTAACTGCCAAAGCAACTGCCAAAGCCATATATTTCCTGTGTACAAAGTAATTTCAGACACATTCAGTGTTTGACAATAATGATGCCCTCGATTTTAAAGTATAGTTCACCACATAAGGAAGCCATATGGATGCACGTCAACAACCGCATCCTTCACAATTTGTGCTTTTCAATATAAGAGTGAAGAACAGAGTGTCCCTTATTACCCAGTTATCATAAATAAAAGCCATACGCAAGCCTGGGAGTGAGTGATAGACGGTGTGAGCGGATAAAACACATCCATCCCGGTGTGAGAGTGTTTTACTGCCATCTACAGAACGTCCACACAAACACAGAGAGGTTAATATAAAGCTCAAAATAGGAAACACATCTTTTTGAGGTGTAACTCATTTTGTCCTCCATATTTTTTCAGCGTTTTTTTATTCCTGATGCTCGCTGCCTTTTATTCTGGCCGGCGCTGACCCATTAAAACCCTGAGGAGACTTTAGGATGTCACTCAGCTGTGTTTGAGTGCTCTCTCATGGCATTCTCTCCCTGTTAAGCCGTACGAAAAAAACCCCACCACACTTCTTCCTTAGCTCAAACAGACACAGACCCTTGGTTTCCCAACTTCCTAATTGGCCACAGCTCTAGAATGGCCTGTGACTCCAAAAGCCCCAGAATTTCAATCAAGCTGCACAAAAGAGGCCTGTGTTTCTGAGTCCATCCCCGTCTATCCATTCAGCCCTATGTATGTTTGTTTGTTTGTTTTCTCTCTCTCTCTCTCTCTCTCTCTCTCTCTCTCTCACTGATGGACAGGTACTCAGGTCATAAAGTCATCTTCTACCTCTCGCACGAGGCTAAAATCTGGCCATCACTTGGTAAATAATTAAAACAGGAACGAAGGTTTGTTATTGAATGCTGAAAAGATCTGGAGCCATTTATGTATCTGTACTAAATTACAGATTATTATACAGATAATATACAGATATATGAATTACATCATTTATACCATTGCCCAATACTCTACTATTAATACTTTTTTTAAAAGCATTCATTATTTTTTAAAGTATAATTTTTTTAATGTATTGTATTAATTAATATAATAAATTAATAAAAACATTGTGTGTGTGTGTGTGTGTGTGTGTGTAGTATATATATATATATATATATACACACACACACACACACACACACACACACACACACACACACACACACACACACACACACACACACGTGGCATTGATTCAACAAGGTGCTGAAAGCATTCTTTAGAAATGTTGGCCCATATTGATAGGATAGCATCTTGCAGTTGATGGAGATTTGTGGGATGCACATCCAGGGCACAAGCTCCCGTTCCACCACATCCCAAAGATGCTCTATTGGGTTGAGATCTGGTGACTGTGGGGGCCATTTTAGTACAGTGAACTCATTGTCATGTTCAAGAAACCAATTTGAAATGATTTGAGCTTTGTGACATGGTGCATTATCCTGCTGGAAGTAGCCATCAGAGAATGGGTACATGGTGGTCATAAAGGGATGGACATGGTCAGAAACAATGCTCAGGTAGGCCGTGGCATTTAAACAATGCCCAATTGGCACTAAGGGGCCTAAAGTGTGCCAAGAAAACATCCCCACACCATTACACCACCACCACCAGCCTGCACAGTGGTAACAAGGCATGATGGATCCATGTTCTCATTCTGTTTACGCCAAATTCTGACTCTACCATCTGAATGTCTCAACAGAAATCGAGACTCATCAGACCAGGCAACATTTTTCCAGTCTTCAACTGTCCAATTTTGGTGAGCTTGTGCAAATTGTAGCCTTTTTTTTCTATTTGTAGTGGAGATGAGTGGTACCCGGTGGGGTCTTCTGCTGTTGTAGCCCATCCGCCTCAAGGTTGTGCGTGTTGTGGCTTCACAAATGCTTTGCTGCATACCTCGGTTGTAACGAGTGGTTATTTCAGTCAAAGTTGCTCTTCTATCAGCTTGAATCAGTCGGCCCATTCTCCTCTGACCTCTAGCATCAACAAGGTATTTTCGCCCACAGGACTGCCGCATACTGGATGTTTTTCCTTTTCACACCATTCTTTGTAAACCCTAGAAATGTTTGTGCGTGAAAATCCCAGTAACTGAGCAGATTGTGAAATACTCAGACCGGCCCGTCTGGCACCAACAACCATGCCACGCTCAGAATTGCTTAAATCACCTTTCTTTCCCATTCTGACATTCAGTTTGGAGTTCAGGAGATTGTCTTGACCAGGACCACACCCCTAAATGCATTGAAGCAACTGCCATGTGATTGGTTGATTAGATAATTGCATTAATGAGAAATTGAGCAGGTGTTCCTAATAATCCTTTAGGTGAGTGTGTATATATATGTGTATATATGCATGTGTGTATATATAACATTCTACAAATATTTAATTAATATTTAGTATTTTCTTTTATTATATTTTTTAGATAAAACACAAACAAATATTCATACCAAAATGTATATAATTTAATAATTAGATAAAATATGTTGTATTTAATAGATTTATTACTACTATTGTTTCTGATAAAATACAACAAATACATATAATTTTATATATATATATATATATATATATATATATATATATATATATATATATATATATATATATATATATATATATATATATATATATATATATATATATATATATATATATATATATATATATTTTATACATTAGTCATTTTATAGTCATTTTTGTAATTGTATGGTACTAACCTAACTTTATTTTCATAAAAGTCCCCATACATTTTTTTTTTTTTTTTTTTTTTTTTTTATCTAAAAGTTTAGATGTACTTGGTCAGACTTGATTGGTTAAATATACATGAGTAGGCGTCGTTTTAATTTTAAAAGTGCATAAATTACACGGGTGCGTTAAAGTCGATTACTTTTTACAGTATGCCACATTATTATTATTATACAAATACCAGTTACACACGTTTACAAAAAATAAATGTACATACATATATATTATTTATTTATATATTAATATTATTAATATATTATATAACGTAATTAATTACATGAAAAAGTTAATATAATTAATTAAATTAAGCAGTATTAATAGTATTAGTATTAGTAGTATACGGTTTAGTCAATTTTACATGCATGGCCCACATAAGTGTATATAGAGATGGATTTGCAAACATCCTTCTATCCAAACTTGGATGACGTGATGCTAAAAGGTAATATTTACAGATTTTTTTTTTTTAATGTTTGCTGTGAAATGCTGCTCCCTACAGGAATTCACAAGCACCACCACTCTCTGTTTCTGCGGTATGTATTATGTACTGGACATGAAAAATAATAAATACAATAAAATCTTTATTGTTTGATCAGACTGCAGTTTTACACCAATTTGGATTATGTTTGGAAAAGAATACTCTTCTTACTGTTTCTGTGTTGTTTAAACATGCCTTAATAATAATAATAATAATAATAATAATAATAATAATAATATGTATATAATCCTGAAGGTAGCTGTGTTGCTGAAACGCATAGATCTACTTTTAACTGGTTTCAAAGATTTAGCCCAGTTCATTAAAGGCTGTTTACTTTACCACGTGAGTGCCTTGGAGTATTTCGTCTACATAATATGATTATAATCATATCAGTTTTTAATATAGTATAATTTTAGGGTTCTGTTTCTGCTCTCTTTGTCTGGTTTGCTGCTGAGGTGCAATTGTTCAGGTTTCACTGTCTTGATTGTTGCCTGCAGACACGAGTGACCAATCCTGTACAGAACACAGCAAAAACAGACTCATGGAACCAATTTACACTCCATTCTGCTGACTGAAACAAAGAGTTTGCCAGGAGGGGGCTACAGACACTTCCAGGCATCTGTAACACCAAAGGGCAACAGTTGTGCGGTTTGCATTAGAAAAGAACACAGTGAACTCGCACTGAAACAAAACTGGATCAGTTGCCAAGGAAACATATGCACAGCAATTACAAATATCTTCACCTTGATAAAGCAAACAGAGAGGTCACAGATGCGTTCTAATCTTTTCTGCATGTTTTTATAATTGAAGTTAATTTAATGAGTTCGGCATCTTTCCATATTTGACTTGAGTACAATAGGAGTCTACTATAAAATGTTTAAAAAAAAAAAAAAAAAAAAAAGTTAAAAAAAAAGTTATATATCAATATTAACTATAATAAATATTCATATAATATAATATAATATTATATAATATAATATAATATAATATAATATAGGGATATTTAAGACACAACACTGCCACCTTGTGTTCACACCACTTCCACACAATCCAGGACCCCATGGATAAAAAAAAAAAAAAAAAAAAAAAAAAAAAGCAAACAAAAAATTAACTTGGTATAATATGCTAGTTTTCCCCCTTCTTCTTCCAAACTCTTGTCTTGATTCAGTATGTATCTATTAAAACATATCGCAGTTATGTATTATATTTACAATGATAAACGTTAATTTATTGCTCCTACAGAGACTTGTTTAGACTTTCCTGCTGGCACTTTAATATAATTATGTAAAGTAATGCATTATTACCAAGTAAGCGTGCCTCGAAGGAGGTCCGATTCTGATACGTCTATAGAAGTACGTTCATTAAAGGCGACTTTTTAAAATAAGTGCATCAAACCTACATTCATTTTCACGAAAAGTCCCCTTAAAAAAATAAAATAAAATAAATAATAATAATAATAATAATAATAATAATAATATCTAAAAGTTTAGATGTACTTGGTCAGACTTGATTGGTTAATTATTCATGAGTAGGCGTCGCGTCATTTTAAAAGAGCATAAATTACACGGGTGCGTTAAAGTCGATTACTTTTTACTTTTTTTACAGTATGCCACGTGAAGACATGTATTAAAATAAATATAATTTCACAGACAGTATATTAGAGCATTGAAGTTAATAAAATAAACTTTAAGGTTTAGAAAGGCCTCCTCAAGACTTGCATGTAAATACTCAATTATTCACGAGTAGGCGTGTCTCCCCAGAGGCCCCCATGTTCCTCATACAAAAAGTGCATGTAGACTACGTTAGTGTGACAAGTTGTACGGTTAAACAAAACTTACCCTAGAAAAAGAAAAACGTCGCTGGATAAATCTCTTTCCAGGCCCACGGTGGCGGAGCACATGGCGGCGACGGAGTCCAGTTTAAGCCCCGCGGTGGAGTCGGTGGTGCCGGCATGTATGTTCGCACCTGACCCGGGCTGCGCGGAGGATTCGCCCGGCGTTGAGCGCAGCGACGCCGGCGACAACCAGAACGGGGAAGCCGAGGATCATTTAGACCTCACCAGCAAGGTGGCTTTCAGGCCTGACAGCTGAGCTGAACTCTTCTCTGTGTGCATGAATCGATTCTAGAGTTTATTTGATCAACGTGGTATTTAAACACATTAACAACTTTGAATTCAATGCAAACGCTGCTGCATGAGTGACACGTTGGCTGTGCATGTGAACGCCAGCTGGCACTGCATCAACAGTGCTCAGACCCCAAACTTATGTGCACGTATGCGATCTAACCTAAATACGATTAATATTGTAGATTATAGATTTTAATGCATATAAAAATGCAGTATGAAAAAGTTAAGCTACAAATAAGGATTTATAGGTGCCCCAAAATGTATTTGGATACACGTTACCACGGTTAAACATGTACAAATATCATTAAATTACATTTAGAATGACAAAATATCAAACAAATTTTATTTTAATACATTTATTGTTTAATTGATTTAAAATTTCATTTATACAGGAAGTTGTTTCTTAGGTTTGTAGTAATACAAAATAATTATATTAAATAAATTGTTAAATTATATTAAAAATATTTTGTTTATTGGCAAAATGGCTCAGAAAAGTGACATTAGTTGTAACCTGCTGTCTCATTTTATTAAGTTTTTGTTTTAATAAGTTTAGTTTGAAAAGTGTGCTTGTGCTATCATTATTTTGAAATATATATATATATATATATATATATATTTAAAAATGCAATTTAATAATATTCATACACTTTATGGAAGCTTTCTGCCAGGATAAGAAAGGTAATTGTGAAAATCTTACAATTATTTACTTTATTTTTTGTTATAAAGTCAGAATTGTGGGATACTGTATAAATGTGCAATTCTGAGAATAAAAGTCAGCTGAAAATTCAGACTTTTTATATTTCACAATTCTGAGAAATAGAAATGAGATAAGTTGCAATAAATTCCCGTGGATTCCATGATTCTTTGTTTTACAAAAGTCTTCAAATTCTTCTTGAGGTCACTGAATATAGATATTAAATATATGAGATGCTAACTAAAATTTTGGTGTTTTAAATAAAGAAATATAGTAAAATGCATTCTCAGCAAATATCTCGTTACTTTAATAATGCGATGATGTTTTTTTGTTATTTGTTGTCAGTTTGCATTGGTCAGCCCTACAGGAGAGCAGTATGACTGTTTGCAAAAGCAGCTGCGAGAACGAATGGAGGAAGGATGCGGAGAAACCATCTATGTGGTTGGCATGGGGACAGGTGAGGTTGAATTTTTTTTTTTTTCCCAGATGTAAATGGCCTATTTAGAGTGCTGATAAATTCTTAGTACCTCTGTCTCTCAGACGGTGGTGATTATGGTCTGGATGAGCGGGATATGGAAGCATCTGTCGCTACGGTGCAGTCTCTTTGCGAACAGGTTGGCGGTGACCTGATTCTGCTGAGAGAGAGGATGGAGACGGCGGGACGTGTTCATGATTATCTTATCAGGCGCCGCGTGGGAGAGGCAGACTTCCTGGAAGTCAGGTTAGAAGACGTTTGCAAAGAACTTGTAAAAAAAGGTTTTTTTTCTCAAAATAATTTTTACACATTCTCGCCTCAGAGTGGCTGTCGTAGGTAATGTAGATGCTGGTAAAAGCACACTTCTGGGCGTCCTGACCCACGGCGAGCTCGACAACGGACGCGGATTTGCCCGTCAGAAGCTCTTCCGCCACAAACACGAGATGGAGAGCGGCCGGACCAGCAGCGTCGGCAATGACATCCTGGGTTTCGACCAGGAAGGGCAGGTGGTCAACAAACCGGACAGCCACGGGGGCAGTCTGGACTGGACCAAAATCTGCGAGAGGTCGTCAAAGGTCATCACATTCATCGACCTGGCGGGGCATGAAAAGTATCTTAAGACCACCGTATTCGGCATGACGGGCCACATGCCAGACTTCTGCATGCTAATGGTGAGAGGGGGTAGGTGTGCCTCAGGGGTACGTAGTTGGCGGTTTAAAGTTTTATGAACTTTGTCCTTTTCTTTGTCATGAAGGTGGGAAGTAATGCGGGAATCATTGGCATGACTAAAGAGCACCTCGGTCTCGCTCTGGCCCTCAACGTTCCTGTTTTTGTAGTCGTAACTAAGATAGACATGTGTCCCGCTAACATCTTACAAGGTAACGCAAATTTTTTATTTTACTTCAGAAGTTTTATCAACAGCATTTGTGGCATAATGTTGATTAATGTAGTAAGTATTTTTGTTAATTTGTGTGTTGTAGAGACACTAAAGTTATTACAGAGGTTACTCAAATCTCCGGGATGCAGAAAAATTCCAGTTTTGGTGCAAAACAAGGATGATGTCATCGTTACGGCCTCAAACTTCAGCTCAGAGAGGTAATTTTACAAAATTTGTGCCTGTGGCCACTAAAACTGGAGAGTCTTGTTTTTGTTTTTTTGTTGTTGTTGTTGTTGTTTTTGTTTTACGTTGGGCCACTAATCAACCACCAAGAACACCCTAGCAACACCTTAGAAACTGCATAGCAACACCTTAGCAACCACCACAACACCGTTGCATCCTGGCTGCAGGTTTTGCACAAGCAAATACTAATCACATTTTCTTCGAAAACTGTAAAAATTGCACTTTTATTGCATTTTGAAAATGTAGCAACTCCTGTGACTAATGAAATTGATTGCGTGAAAAAACGTGATTTCGGGAAGATTTGTACAAAAAACAATTTTTTCACCCAAAGAATCTTCATAAGCATCAGCTTGAGAGTTATTAATGTCTTCTGAAATAATAAATGCATACTAAACCAAAGCATTACTTTTGTGGCTAGGATGTGTCCGATTTTCCAGATCTCGAATGTGACGGGTGAAAACATGGACTTGTTGAAAATGTTCCTGAACCTGCTGTCCCCCAGAACCACGTTTAAAGATGACGAGCCCCCGGAGTTCCAGATTGATGACACTTATTCTGTTCCGGTATGCCATATCCTGTCCTTGTCTTCCTCTTTACCTCTTCCTCGGTTATTTCAAATTCTTGTATGTTCTTCAGGGTGTAGGCACTGTAGTGTCAGGGACTACTTTACGTGGATTAATACGGCTGAATGATACGTTGCTCCTTGGCCCAGACCCTCTGGGTGTCTTCATCCCCATCGCTGTCAAATCCATCCACCGCAAGCGCATGCCCGTTAAAGAAGTGCACGGTGGGCAGACGGCCTCGTTCGCCCTGAAGAAAATCAAGCGATCGTCGATCAGGAAGGGAATGGTGATGGTGTCGCCCCGTCTCAACCCACAGGCATGCTGGGAGTTTGAGGCTGAGATTCTCGTACTCCACCATCCGACGACGATATCACCGAGATACCAAGCTATGGGTGAGTAGAAGAGACAAATATTCAATATTAAACTGGATTTTTGTTACTCGTGATAATAAATACTTAACATTAATTTATATATAGTCTTAAACATTTAATAAAAAGGTTTTAAATAAATATTCAACCAAATGTCTTTTTAGGGTTGCAAAGGGGCTGAAAATTTCCTAAAAAGTTTTACAAAAATTCTGGAAAGTTTCTGGAAACTTTGCAACCCTACTTTTGATATTAAAAATGTAATTAACATTATTTGTATGTGATCTATATTAAACGTAATAAAAAATAAATTAAATTAAAAAAAAATATATATATATATATATATATATATATATATATATATATATATATATATATATATATATATATATATATATTGGTTAAGATATTTGAAATTGTATTTATTTAAAAATGTAAAGACCAGAAACGGGTAACTAATTATTCAATATAGATTATCTTAAAAATTAATTGTAGTTATTTCTAATCTAAAAAAAAAAAAAAAAAAAAAAAAAAAAAAAGAAATACGAACCACCTTTTGTATATATATTTATTTCTAATTTATGTATAAACCATTAATAATAATATAGAAATTTTGTCAGATACAGAGGATGCACAAATTTTGGCACATCTTTTTGTTTCATTTTACTTCATCCAATATTATAAGTATAAATCTACACTGTGTTACCTTTATGAAATTGGGTATAAAAATTATAATTGTTTAATACTCTTGAAATATATATTTGAATTTGGGGAAAAAAGAATTTACATTTTTATTTAGTTATAACCAACATTGTAGTATAAATCTATGCAGTTTTACCTTTATGAAATATTTGTTGTGTGTGTATATATAAGTATAAATCTACATAAATATACATATATGAATATTAAAATTAGCCTTTGCTGCTTTGACATTTTCTCAATCACACCTTCACCCTCATATTTGCAATGGTTTAGCACTTTTTTCATGAGTTTCTCTCTGTCCTAGTTCACTGCGGCAGTATCAGACAGACTGCCACCATAATCGACATGAACAAAGACTGTTTACGGACGGGGGACAAAGCCACCGTACACTTCCGTTTCATCAAGACCCCCGAATACCTTCACACGGACCAGAGACTCGTCTTCAGGGAGGGCAGGACCAAGGCCGTGGGCACCATCACTAAGGTCAGTGGTCATACGGTCATGAAGAGAGTTTAAAACAAAGTTAGAAAAAACAAAGAATTTCACAAGAACATGTCGAGGTCACATTTCTATGGAAGCTTCTTTCTACCATTTAAAAAAAATAAAAAAAAAGGTAATTGTGACATTTATCCCACAATTCTGACTTTTTTTCCTCATCTTTTTTATCACTTTCATATCTCACAATTCTGAGAAAAAAGTTAGAATTGAGGGACGTAAACTTGCAATTCTGAGAAATTCTCAAAAGTCAATGAAAGCAATTACTTTATTTTTTATTCCTTGGCAGAAACAAGCTTCTGTTGTCTGGCTATCACCAGACCAAGCTCAATCTTTTAAGATCATTGGTCTGGGGAGTCTGCTATGTATTTTCTACTGCACAAGAGGCGTGATAAACGAGCATTATTCAAATGACTCTGTACGCAATTGTATAGTCCTTCAACCAATCAGACCACAAGAGGTGTGATCAACGAACATAATTCAAATGACTGTACGCAATTGTATAGTCCTTCAACCAATCAGACCACAAGGGGCGTGATCAACGGGCATCAATCCATCGTTTCTCTATCTGTCATCATGTTAAACCTGCCAGTAGCGCGCCAGGATAAGCCATCAAAAATCACTGGATCCACCATCCAGGTGGATAAGCCATCAAAATCTGTGATTGGTTCCCGCAAAAGTGTGACAGAAGCACGATAAATTAATGTACAGGTTTCCAGCCTGAGCTGCAGGGCGAAATCAAATCACCGGTGGATCAGACTGGGTTTGCCCAGTCTAAAGCTTCTGTACATTGCACCCTCAAAGTAAAATACATTTTACATACCGGTATATAATCAAAAACATTGTGTTAAAACAGCAAACATTAATGATAATATATATATATATATATATATATATATATATATATATATATATATATATTCTTTATACTGTAAATACTTTTATATTTTTATTTAAATTATAAATATGAAATATTTTAAATTAATAAAAAATTCTATTTTTGCAATTTTCTTTTTACCAAAAAAAAAAAAAAAACATATTGGTTCAAAAAATAGGTTTTTGTAAAATGTAAAATTATAAATTCTTATTTCCTTTTTGTGTGAAATAAGACATGTTCTTGGCATTTTCTTTGAGATCTGATTAGTTTTTACTGTATTGGCTGACATTATGAAATATGGCTGATTGACATCTCTACAGTAAATAGAGATCCGTTACCTTCCAGCATGAGTCATAAAATCTGGCGATGCATTTCCTTCTGAAACTCCTGTCTGTTGTCTGTGCGTGTATGACAGCTGCTTCAAACCAAGCCTCTGGCCAAGATGCAGTCTACCAAGAAAACATTGTCACAGGTGGAAGGGTCTTCATCAGCCAGCGAGGAAACTACACAGATGGGAGGAAGCCCTCAAATGGGACAACTGGTGAGAGAAACTTTATTGCAATTGATTTGAAGGCAGCAATGTGTAAATAATAATAATGTATAACTGTATGTATTGTGTGTGTGTGTGTGTGTGTGTGTGTGTATACCGATCAGGCATAACATTATGACCACTGACAGATGACGTGAACAACACTGATTATCTCTTCATCACAGCACCTGTTAGTGGGTGGATAAATTAGGCAGCAAGTGAACATTTTGTCCTCAAAGTTGATGTGTTAGAAGCAGGAAAAATGGGCAAGCATAAGGATTTGAGCGAGTTTGACAAGGGCCAAATCGTGATGGCTAGACGACTGGGTCAGAGCATCTCCAAAACTGCAGCTCTTGTGGGGTGTTCCCGGTCTGCAGTGGTCAGTATCTATCAAAAGGAAGGAACAGTGGTGAACCGGAGACGGGGTCATGGGCGGCCAAGGCTCATTGATGCACGTGGGGAGCGAAGGCTGGCCCGTGTGGCCCGATCAAACAGACGAGCTACTGTAGCTCAAATTGCTCAAGAAGTTAATGTTGGTTCTGATAGAAAGGTGTCAGAATACACAGAGCATCACAGTTTGTATGGGGCTGCATAGCCGCAGACCAGTCAGGGTGCCCATGCTGACCCCTGTCCACCACCGAAAGCTCCAATAATGGTTTCTACTTTAATATACTTTAAAATATAATTTATTTCTGTGACGCAAAGCCGAATTTTCAGCATCATTACTCCAGTCTTCAGTGTCACGTGATCCAGGGTTCCCACAGGTCCTTGAAATCCTTGAAAGTTTGTGAATCTGATAAAAAAAAGTGCTTGAATTTATTTTTGCAAGAAGTTTCCTGGAAAAAAATCCACATTATTCCCTCCGGTCCGCTAATGTGTTATTTTGCCAACACTACGTGGCCTATGCATGCTAGCTTGTTTGATTTACATTAGTTACGCGCATTTAAATGTTTCCCGCATGAGGTACTTCATGTTAACACATGAGAATGAACTTCACTGGTTCTTGCTGAAGCTCAAACGTGCTGCGTAACACGAGAATGAACCTCATTGGTTCTTGCTGAAGCTCAAACGTGCTGCGTAACACGAGAATGAACCTCATTGGTTCTTGCAGAAGATCAGACGTGCTGCGTAACACGAGAATGAACCTCACTGGTTCTTGCTGAAGCTCAAACGTGCTGCGTAACACGAGAATGAACCTCTCTGGTTCTTGCTGAAGCTCAAATGCGCTGCGTAACACGAGAATGAACCTCATTGGCTCTTGCAGAAGATCAGACGTGCTGCGTAACACGAGAATGAAGCTCACTGGTTCTTGCTGAAGCTCAAACGTGCTGCGTAACACGAGAATGAACCTCATTGGTTCTTGCAGAAGATCAGACGTGCTGCGTAACACGAGAATGAACCTCACTGGTTCTTGCTGAAGCTCAAACGTGCTGAGTAACATGAGAATGAACCTCACTGGTTCTTGAAGAAGATCAAACGTGCTGAGTAACATGAGAATGAACCTCACTGGTTCTTGCTGAAGCTCAAATGTGCTGCGTAACACGAGAATGAACCTCACTGGTTCTTGCTGAAGCTCAAACGTGCTGCGTAACACGAGAATGAACCTCATTCAGATCAGATCAGGTCATTTTAGAATACAGTATAGGAAGTACTGAATATTCTTCAGTTTTATGCAAAACAAAAATACGACCAATAGAATATCATATCTGTGTCATATGGCCAAAATTAAAAATGTATAATTGTGTTTGACACATGAAAACTGTAACAATGTATCTTACAAGGTAACACGATGTAACCTTGCTCTAACTTGAAATGTGTCCCCACATTAAGTCCTTGAAAGGCCCTTGAATTTGAAGTTAACCAAGGTGTGGGAACCCTGATGATCCTTCAGAAATCATTCTAATATGCTGATTTATTATCAATGTTGGAAAGTTATGCTCCTTAATATTTTGTTGGAACCTGTGATTCATTGAAGAATAAAAAGTTAAAAAGAACCGCATTTATTCAAAACAAATCTCTTTTTTTTTATCAATTTAACACATCCTTGCTGAATAAAAGTTTTAATTTGTTACAAAAGATTTTAAAATAAATGCTGTTCTTTTTTAAGCTTTGATCACAGGAATAAATGACATTTTAAAATATATTTAAATAGAAAACGCTCATTTTAAAATGCAATAATATTTTCACAATATTATATTTTTACTGATAAATTCAGCCTTGGTGAGCAGAAGAGACTTCTTTCAAAAACATGAAATATCTTATTATTCCAAACTTTTGAATGCCAGTGTAATATTATATAAATTATTATTACTTTTTTTTTAATGAATACAGATTATTCCACAAGTTTCCACAAAACCTGATGATCATGTTAATAGAAACTGTAATGCTCGTGTTATGCTAGGTATTAAATTATTTCCTCTCACCTCATATTCCTCTCTTTTTCTGCTTCAGATCTCTGTTCTTTTAACGTTCTCTTCGAGCTGCATGTAATTTTCATCTCCATACGTTCACGGACACTTGCGGCCCCTTGAAATTACTCGACCCTTTTCATCCCCAATATACCAAAACTTCCCTTTTCTCCTCTCTCTTTGTGGCCAGCAGGGGACAAGGAGACACTTTATAAAGGTGACAACAAAGAGAATAAGTTAAAAAAAGGACGAGAAAGAAATGTAAAATGAAGGTAAAAGGGTTTTAAGCTCTTTAAGGTCAAACTCTTTAAGCTTCTTAATTTTAATTTGCTGTAGTGTAAATCACAGAGGTATTAAGAGCAATACTTTCATGACTGTAAAGGACATTAGAGTCTTAATGTAATGAATTAGGCTGGTTTATTTCCTGAACAGTATTTGAATGTGACAAATCCCCTCTGAAAAGCACATAACTCTTTCATTTAGACTTAACGGTTAATTGATTTTTTTCCATTAATGGCCACTGCAGACCAAATTCTGAGTTTGTTTCCATTTAAATGGTGTTCAAATAATAAAGTTGTCTTTTATTCATCAATTTTGAGCTCTTAAATTGCAGGTTTATGAACATAATTTATTGAAATTTGCTCACAAAGTCAATTAAGTCTTTAATTGCCATTTATTAAAAAATCTACCGCAATTATAAGAAGCTTTTTAGCTGATAAATATACATATGATTGTGTTGAATTCAGGAAATAATTCAATAAAAAAATGTAAGTCTGAGATTCATTGAATGTTAAAAACATGAAAGAGAATGGTTTCATTTGTGTTGCTGAGAAAATTACTTTATTTGATGACTCGACACACTTAAAAAATAAACGTTTAATGTTCTTGTAATACATAATTGAATGTCAAAAAATGTAATAATTGTTTTAAACTTGGAAAATAAAATGTAAGTTTTATTTGTTTGCTAAGGAGAATGATTTTGATATGACACATGTAAAAAATAAAATTGTAATGTGCTTTTAATAAATAATTGAATGTAAAAAAGAAAGAATTGTGTTAAACAATTTATATTGTGTTTGTTTTGCTAAGGAAACAAAAAAATATATTTATTAATTAATTTTATTTGATGATACATGACAAACTTAAAAAAGAAACTTTTAATGTGCTTTTAATAAATAATTAAATGTAAAAAATGAAAGAGAATTGTGTTAAACTTAGAAAATAAGTAAAATGTATATTATGTTTGTTTTGCTAAGGAGAAAAAAAAAGAAATCAATACTTATTAATATATTTAATTTTATTTAATTTGATGGCACGACAAACTTACAAAAAAACTTTTAATGTGCTTTTCAATACAAAAAAATAAATACAAAAAAATACAAAAACCATTGACCAGTGAGAAACTCCCTGAACTCTTAAATATTTTGGTTTTGTGGTTTTCATAAACTTAAATTGAATTTGTTTAAATTTGCTCTTTCAATCAAAACTTTAATGTCAAAAAATGAAAGAGAATTTTGTTAAATTTAGAAAATAAAGTGTTTAAAATATATATATATTGTTTTGCTACGGAGAAAATGACAATTAGTATTTATTCAATACTAATATTCAATGTTTCTTTCTTATTGAAATAAACAAAAACTGATAAAAAGAAAGTCTTTTTGAACAACCTAGTATTTTTAAAGTGGGATTTGTATTGTCAATTTTAAAGATTCAATTTAATGACAAACTAAAAAAACTTCAGTTTTTCAGCACAAAATTCGACTATCTATTCAACTATTGACCAGTGAGAAGCTCCCTCTCTAGTAACCACCCTAAATGATGTGGTTTTCATCGTCTCTTTCAGTCGAAGTTCGGTGGAAGTGGTCGACGGCGTGGCGGCCATCGGCACAAAGGCAAATCAGCACTGAGCAGCGGCACTGGACCGGTAGCTACAGCTGCTGGAGTGGGCGGCAACTGAGTCTCCTCCATCTCTCCCACCCGTCACCACTGGTCATCTGACTTTAACAGTGAACACCAGAGGGCAGTAAAGCTTTTTTTTTGTTTTTTTTTGTTTTGTTTGCTCTCACTAAACTGGACCGAGCTATTCCTCCTTAATTAGAAATGTTCATCTCCACTGACACAATCGTGCCAAAACCCTGACTGACAAGCAGCTGTTGTGT
Organism: Paracanthobrama guichenoti; assembly: GCA_018749465.1. NCBI lineage: Eukaryota > Metazoa > Chordata > Actinopteri > Cypriniformes > Gobionidae > Paracanthobrama > Paracanthobrama guichenoti. Next base: position 15,100,963 of record CM031964.1, read on the forward strand.
TCCTCGTCCACCCGCGCCCAACCCTTTTACTTAATATTCTGTCAGCCATCGGAGTCTTAACATCCTGTAATAAACACCCCAAAATCCCGGATTTTGTAGCCGGATAGTTTCCCCGAGGACCCAATTAAGAAGCCTACAACTGAATCCCTGTTTGTGTTCAGCGATTTTGCTATTTTTCATGTCATTTTCCTCCTTCAATTGAATTTGGCAAATGCTAACGGAGATGAAAGGGAGAAATCTGTTCTGCTTGTCAATCTCTCATGCCCCCTCATCCTCTTCTGATTTTAATGAGCGTTGTAGCTGCCGAGACGCACAAAATCACGGCAGATGAAACCGGTCCCTCTCGGAGCGTCACAAATTAGTTGGATCTCTGCTCTCACCGTGTTACTTTTTCATTTCGTGACCCAGCATTACTTTCCAAAGGTCTCACCTTTTCAACAAAGAACGTCTTTTTCAACTGAGAACGTGGAGCTAACTGAGATGACATGTGGCATTTAATTTGGATTTCTGTTTTCACTTTCTCATTAAACCATTTTTTCTGTCTGTTCTTATTTAGTTTAGACTCTTTTTAAATTAATTTACCTGTGCGAGCCACTTTTGACCCAACCAAAGCTAGAGTAGACCTTGAATAAATTCAAATAAAATGTTCAATGGACAATTTGGTCATTTACTTTCCGCCATGTCACTCCGAACCAGCATGGCTTTCTTTTTTCGGTGGAAGAGTTGCTGTTTTCCATGCAATTACAAAGAATGTTTTTATTTTATCAGTCACTTTCCTGAGATTTGACGGATCAAATGTAAAGATTATACTTCAGTGACGGTTCTTTTGTATCACAAAAGTACCATAAATGTGGTCCATAATACTTGTGAGCTATATTTAAAATCTTAAAGGGACAGTTCACCCAAAAATGAAAATGATCCCCTAGGTGTATATGACTTTATTCTTTCAGACGAACACATTCTGAGTTATATTAAAAAATATAATTTCTCTTCCAAGCTTTATAATGGTAGCGAATGGGGGACGAGATTTTGAAGGCCAAAAAAGTCCATCCATCAAAAAAGTAATCCATACAACTCCAGGGGGTTAATAAAGGCCTTCTGAAGCAAAGCGATGGGATTTTGTAAAAAAAAAAAGTTTAACTTTATAAACTGAAATAACTAGCTTTCTACAGACGGCCTACGCAAGACAACTTGTGCCAAAAGAGTAATCTCTGACGTAGGAAGCTAGATATTTTAGTTTATAAAGTTTTTAATATGGATGTTTCTTACATAAATGCATCATTTCACTTCAAAGGCCTTTATTAAAGGGTTAGTTCACCCAGAAATGGAAATTAGCCCATGATTTACTCACCCTCAAGTCATCCTAGGTGTATGTGACATTCTTCTTTCAGACGAATACAATCAGAATTATATTAAAAAAAGTCCTGTCTAATCCAAGCTTTATAATAGCAGTAAATGTTGCTCTGTTTTTGAAGTCCATAAAAAAATTGCATCTGTCCGTCAAACGGCTCCGGGGAGTTAATAAAGGAATTCAGAAGCGAATCGACGAGTATGTGTAAGAAAAATATCCATATTTAAAGGGGTACTTCAGCACTGGGAAGATGAATGTGTATTTAAACTGGGTCCTTTATGTAGTAGAAATGTGAAATTATTTTTGAATTTGGTACCTTCTAGACTGAGAAAAGCCAGAAAATGTATTTTTGTCTCGTGGATGAAAGACAACAACTCCCAGACTTCAAAAACAGAGCAACAATCACTGCTATTATAAAGCTTGGATTGGCCAGGACTTCAGCACGATAGCTTTGTGTGAGAAACAAACCGAAATTGAAGGCGTTATTTACTGATATTCTTCCCCTACTGTTAATCATTGTATCATTCAGATGGTTTTGTGACTAAAGAAATAAAAGATTTGTATACAAATGCATATCTCATGAACTTTACATACAAACCCGATTCTAAAAAAGTTGAATTGTGTATCAAATTGTGAATAAAAACAGAATGCAAAGATGTGGATGTTTCAAATTTCAATATTTTATTCAGAATACAACATAGATGACATATCAAATGTTTAAATGAGAAAATGTATCATTTTAAGGGAAAAATAAGTTGATTTTAATTTCATGGCATCAACACTTCTCAAAAAAGTTGGGACAAGGCCATGTTTCCCACTGTGTGGCATCCCCTCTTCTTTTTATAACAGTCTGCAAACGTCTGGGGACTGAGGAGACAAGTTGCTCAAGTTTAGGAATAGGAATGTTGTCCCATTCTTGTCTAATACAGGCTTCTAGTTGCTCAACTGTCTTAGGTCTTTTTGTCGCATCTTCCTCTTTATGATACACCAAATGTTTTCTATGGGTGAAAGATCTGGACTGCAGGCTGGCCATTTCAGTACCCGGATCCTTCTTCTACACAGCCATTATGGTGTAACTGATGCAGTATGTGGTCTGGCATTGTCATGTTGGAAAATGCAAGGTCTTCCCTGAAAGAGACGACGTCTGGATGGGAGCATATGTTGTTCTAGATCTTGGATATACCTTTCAGCATTGATGGTGCCTTTCCAGATGTGTAAGCTGCCCATGCCACACGCACTCATGCAACCCCATACCATCAGAGATGCAGGCTTCTGAACTGAGCACTGATAATAACTTGGGTTGTCCTTATCCTCTTTAGTCCGGATGACATGGCGTCCCGGTTTTCCAAAAAGAACTTCAAATTTTGATTGGTCTGACCACAGAGCAGGTTTTCCACTTTGCCACAGTCCATTTTAAATGAGCCTTGGCCCAGAGAAAACTCCTGCGCTTCTGGATCATGTTTAGATATGGCTTCTTTTTTGACCTATAGGGTTTTAGCCGGCAACGGCGAATGGCACGGTGGATTGTGCTCACCGACAATGTTTTCTGGAAGTATTCCTGAGCCCATGTTGTGATTTCCATTACAGTAGCATTCCTGTATGTGATGCAGTGCCGTCTAAGGGCCCGAAGATCACGGCATCCAGTATGGTTTTCCGGCCTTGACCCTTACGCACAGAGATTGTTCCAGATTCTCTGAATCTTTGGATGATATTATGCACTGTAGATGATGATAACTTCAAACTCTTTGCAATTTTTCTCTGAGAAACTCCTTTCTGATATTGCTCCACTATTTTTGGCTGCAGCATTGGGGGAATTGGTGATCCTCTGCCCATCTTGACTTCTGAGAGACACTGCCACTCTGAGAGGCTCTTTTTATACCCAATCATGTTGCCAATTGACCTAATAAGTTGCAAATTGGTCCTCCAGCTGTTCCTTATATGTACATTTAACTTTTCTGGCCTCTTATTGCTACCTGTCCCAACTTTGGAATGTGTAGCTCTCATGAAATCCAAAATGAGCCAATATTTGGCATGACATTTCAAAATGTCTCACTTTCAACATTTGATATGTTATCTATATTCTATTGTGAATAAAATATAAATGTATGAGATTTGTAAATTATTGCATTCCTCTTTTTTTTTTTTATTCACAATTTGTACAGTGTCCCACCTTTTTTGGAATTGGGTTTGTAGTTACACAGCTTTTTTAAACTTAAATTTTGGTCTGTTTCTTACGTAATGCTACAAAAAAAGTCTTCAAAAGACTTCATATGGACCACATTTATGGTTCTTTTGAAGCTTGAAAACTAAAGCTCCCAGTTTCATTGTGAAAAGAGTAACTGTTGCACAAAAGAAAGTCATACAGGTTTGGTGATTAAATGACCAAATTGTCCTTTTTTGGGTGAACCTTTAAATATGAACCTTAATTCAACACTGAAAAATAATCAGGATATCATTTCATAATGTCCATTGCAATTTAATGTCAAAAGAAAAACACAATGCCCACACGCTTGAACATAAATAGCTTTCATTTACATAGTCTTCATGAGCCCATTGGAGCATTCACAGAAGGCATCGTTCAAGGCAGTTTTGGTTCTCGTTCTTGGATTTGATCTGCTGTTCTTATCTTTTGAATCGATAAAGGTGACCCACAAGGTCTGGATTATCAGGAATATCTTTAAACATCGATTTTAGTTTTATCCGAGGCAGCCAAGTAGATTTTTTTTTTTAACACATGATGAAGTTCAGTCAGAACGGCTTGTGAAGACCATATGCGAGCCCTTAAGTTATGCAAAATAGATTTTCTTCAGGAACATGATGGATAATATTATAATTTTTTTATTTACTTTTTATTTTAATTTTTTTCTCGCCCCAGGGCTGGTACGTGATATGATTTTCAACACTCAGTGCATTGGTTATGTTTTTTTAAGGTATTTTCTTCCTGATTCAACCCCTTTTTAGTGCATGATTTGGTTTTTTGCATTAAAATATGTATGTACATTGTGTACAAATATATAAAAAAAATAATTTGTGTTGTAAATCCTTTTAAATAAAATACAAAGTTATACAGAATCTCCTAAATGCGGTTATCGCTTACTTTCCTATAATTTCTGACAAATCAAATGTAAAGATTTTACTTTAATATGAACGGTTATGTCTCTGGCTCGTGTAATATGAAACAACTCCTCCTCTGAGAAACTATTGAACTGAATTATCTGCAAACATTTAGTTTATTTTCCCTCAGACACTCATTTTTTCTAATTTGTTATTCGCTCTTCTCTCCAACATGCCGAATAAAAACGCCATAAAAGAATCAAATTACTTACTGGCCCCAGCCCCACTGCTGCGTAAAAAGATATGAAACACTCTTAGCCAACAAAACCGAGGCATTTAGGTGATTTTGTCAAAACTCATTGAAGTGGCGTCATTAAAAAGCCAGCCAAACATTAAGCCACATGGTCAAACTGAGTCCCGTGGCGGCCCTGTTGCCTAATTTCCAACCCTTTATGTTCCTTCTCCACCGGAGGGGTCGGATGCCAGTTGTGTCACTGAGATTCCAATAAACGTGTTATTCAAAAAGCCAATTCCAGTCAACACCATGTGGCGCCTTGGCATGCTCAATTGTATTGAGGTTTTTGATACACCAGTAGACGCCATTAAACTCTTCAAATATATATTTTTTAAATACAATTTTAGGTTTCCTCTCTAGCTTTTACATTTTTAAAAACGCTTATGCATGTCGATGAAGTCCATAAGGTGTCCATTTACCATTTTAGAACCTTTAAGTTTTTACAAAACAAAGAAAAAATTAAAGAGTTATAAACCATGAACCAAACCAACCATGAACCCCAACATTACAAACTTTAATTTGAACCAAAAAGGTATTCAAAAATTGGATAAAAAGACAAAGACTGTATGCTTAATGAATTTAATGAGGGAAAAACTACAATCCCATGAAGCATTGTGAATGATGATTGAATTAAAAAGACAGATAAATATAAAACTATTGATTTAAAGATGTTGATTGTTCATTATAGTAACATCATTTTAGCTTTATTGAAAATATATGGGTATATATACTAATATTTAAGTAGTTTCAGAGCATGGATGGGCGCGATTCTCTGGAGATTTCTTTGCAAAATCATGGGTAATGTAGTTTTTCAACAGGAATTCCATTGTTAAAGGGACAGTTCACCTAAAAATTTTAATTCTGTCATCATTTACTCACCCTCATGTTGTTCCAAACCTGTTTGAGTTTCTTTATTCTGCTGAACACAAAAGAAGATATTTTAAAGAACGTTGGTAACCAGACAGTTGACAGCACCCACTGACTTCCATAATTTTTTTTTTTTCCCTACTATGGAAGTCAATGGCTACCGTCAACTGTCTGGTCACCCGTTTTTGGTGAACTATCAATTTAAGCATGATTATTTGTTAAACTATGTTAAAATAATGCAGACTGATGGATTGACAAAAGCATTGATTAACAACCTCACTATTAAAAATCAATTCTCCTATGCAGAAAATGAATGTGATTTTTACACCCGCGAATTGTTGTGCTTACCCTTGATGTAAAGTCTAGGCAGCACGAAGTCAACGAAGGATAATTCATATGAGGGCCAAAAGAGCTAAAGGCGTCCATTGGGATTGCTAACACTTAGCAAACCTGTTACCACTTGGGAAAATTTCATATTGGACTTCACTGGCCATTCATTTACATGACAACAGCGTTTTGGGTGCCTAAAAACTCGGTTTCAAAGTGCCAAGTTTTTGAAAATGGTCTCTTTGTAAAAAACAAAAACGGGAATGTTGACGTCATGCACATGCGTATTACATGTTCAGTCTATAGTGTTTCATCGCCACCTAATGGCCTGGCAGCAGAATACAGCATTTTTTGTAGTTTTTGTGGATCCGTGTGAATGGGGATCGTTTTGACAATGGTGTCGTCTAGGGGTGTTCGAGTCCAGGTTTTTTGGAGTCGACACCGATTCCCGACTCCCACTGTAGGAGTCTATGGAATCGACTCCTCGACTCCATTTAATTTACACCAAATCAGGATCAGAAATAAGACAAAATTACAGTTGTTACACACATAAATTATTTTCCCTGACACAAAGCCTTAAAATCCCCTTATTAAAACTGCACACTTTTAACATGACTGTCCAAATTAGTCCAATTTAACGATGACTTTGAGTGGCAATCAAACGTTTCTACCTAGCTGTTGCCAATATCTAATTTTATAGAGGAAAAAGTCACGAAAAACAGCTGTTGTCGAGTGATTGCACTAAACGCACATGAGCATTGGTGAGTTAAAGATACTAAATACTAAAATACATTAATGCACACTTCTTGATGTGTTTCTAATAATGTGTATTTTTATGATTCATGGTTAGTTTAATGATTATGAACACAAGGTTAACCATGGAAAAACAAATCTATATTTATTGCATTAATATACCATCAATTAAACTAAAGCTAGCATAGAGGAAGCCTATATATATTTACAAACTAAAGTCGATGTGACTGTTTTCTGTTTCTAAAGTAAGCACTCATAAATGTATGTGACAAAGTTTCTGTGACAGCTCTCTGACACGGTGTATTACGTCAGTGTCTGAATTCCTCGTTTCATTTCATTCACTCCTTGCTTATAGTGCACTCAACTATAGTCGACACCGAGAGTCGATTCCTGTGCTGGAGTTGACCCCGACTCTGGGGCAATTCGGAGTCGACTCCCCATTACTAGTGTCGTCTGTACGCGGAAAACTCAAAGGAAAAACTTGTCCGTTTTAAGCATATCATTGTCGTGTAAACATACCCTTAGATTAACTGTTCCTTTAAGGGGAGCTCTTCAGCAGCGGTTCTAAATTGGTTTAGCTTCAGAAGCCAAATTTTACATTTGAACACAGTATCACAATTTTTATTGTTCAAAAGCAAGCATAGATTTCCTTAAAATCACATTTAGGTATATTTATGCCACATCAGAACGATCGTAATTATGAATTAAACATGAACAGCACCACATTGTCCTAAGTACAAGATGGCGGATACAGTGTGTAAATTATTATTTTTTAAATTTACAATAAAACTAGCCAAGTTGCATGTACAAAATATGATTGTTTTTTCAGTTTATGAAGTTATAGTACAATACTAAGCAAAAACACACCTGATGTGCATTCTTTATTCATCACTATGTACATTCAAAACAAAATTGAAAATGGAAGCTTTTTTAAGATTTGCAACATTTAATTAATAGTAAGATTCCAAATTGAATTGAATAATCCTTGCATATTTTAATGAAATAATTATTAAAGTAAAATATGTGAATATTATTCAATTCAATTTGATGGAATTTACTATTAATAAAATTTCGCAAATCTTAAAAAGGCTTAATTTTTAAAACTTGTTTAAAAATGAAAACTTGCTGTATTTGAATGCACCTCACATCGTAATAACCACTTCCTAACTTGTAAATACGAACTTCCCAGTAGGACTTGAACGCACCAATATTCTGGGTCTTATTTTCTCTTACCTTGTTTAGTTTTGTTCGTGGCTTACGAAGATGAAGGAGATCTACGCCTGTCCATGTTAGCATCTTGTTAACTCTATGAATTTCTAGCTGTGACTGGTGGAGAAAGTAGTTGCTCCCTTCTTTCTGTATACCAGAATATCTGCCTTCGTTTTCAAGGTCATGTGCAGAAGCTGGAAAGTTTGCCACATTTGCTGTCCTCAGAAGTATTGATTATATTTCAGCATCTAAGGCCGCTTAGCGTTTATTAATTAGAGCTCTGCCCCTCATTTAAAGCATGACTGGTTAATCCTCAGTGCATTATTTTACATATTGGCAGTGCATAACCACAGGCTAATTAACAGAAACCATGTTTGGACAAAGCAAAGAGGATTGAATCCTCTTTCAAAACAATGTCACTCTTTGACTTTGTTTAGTCTGCCTTTCCAAGATGAAAGACTTCATTTTTTTTTTTTTGTATTTTCTTTGTTCAATCAAGCCTAGTATGTTACCAATTTGCAAACATACTTTGATAGCTGTCTCGCTGTCAGGCTTCCCTACGTCAACTACATTCTGTTATCCTTACATGGCTACAACTACTAAAAATGCTTTGAAATCAACAAATTTGTAAAAAAAAAAATAAAAAAAATAAAAAAATAAAAAAAAAAAAAGCCCTGAATGATCTGTTTTTCTTGGTTATTCTAATGTGAGACATTTCAAACTGTTTCATACTGTTCAAAAGTTTGGGGTCAGTAAGATTATTATTAATTTATAAAAAATTTTTTGAAAGAAATTATTTATTTTATTCAGCAGGGATGCATTAACATGATCAAAAATTACAGTAAAGACACTTATGTTACAAAAGCTGTGAAAACTTTTGAATGGGATGAAGATTAATTGTTCTTTTTAAATATAATTTTTTTCATTTAGTATCTCCTTCGGAAGCAACAGAAGATACTTGGATATTTCCTGAAAGACAAATTAAGTACAATTTACCTTGATCTTAAAATTCTCTTAATGAATCATGTTTCATTCTGGAACATCAGTGAATGTTTGAAGCTTTTTTAATAGCTGTGTTTGAGTCCCTCAATTGTCCTCAGTGTGAAAAGATGGATCTCAAAATCATACATTCACTGCTGGAAAGGGTTCAAATATGCAAAAGATGCTGGAAAACTGAAGAATTTGGAGGAGCTTGAGGATTTTTCTGAAGAACATTTGGCAGTTTAACTGCTCAGGACAAACAAAGGACTCAAGAACAACCATCACAAAACCAAAAAAAACAAAACAGGCGTGGATCATCCAGGGAACGACACAAAGTACTGAGAATCAAGGGTACATGAACTCCTTTTTTTTTTTTTTTTTTTTTTTTTTTTGTCTTGTGGACTATATGTAAATATCTTTTATGTAATGCACTATGTTGCCAAAAGTTTTGGGACGCCTGCCTTTGCATGCACATGACCTTTGATGACATCCCATTCTTAATCTCTAGGGTTTAATAGAGTTGGCCACCCTTTGCAGCTATAACAGCTTCAACTCTTCTGGGAAGGCTTTCCACAAGGTTTAGGAGTGTGTTTATGGGAATTTTTTACCATTCTTCCAGAAGCACATTTGTGAGGTCAGGCACTGATGTTGGATGAGAAGGCCTGGTTCGCAGTCTCCGCTCTAATTCATCCCAAAGGTGTTCTGTCGGGTTGAGGTCAGGACTCTGTGCAGGCCAGTCAAGTTCCTCCACACCAAACTCGCTCATCCATGTCTTTATGGACCTTGCTTTGTGCACTGGTGCACAGTTACATTGGAACAGGAAGGGGCCATCCCCAAACTCTTCCCACAAAGTTGGGAGCATGAAATTGTCCAAAATGTCTTGGTATGCTGAAGCATTAAGAGTTCCTTTCACTGGAACAAAGTGGCCAAGCCCAACCCCTGAAAAACAACCCCACACCCCCTCCACCAAACTTTACACTTGGCACAATGCAGTCAGGCAAGTACTGTTCTCCTGGCAATCGCCAAACCCAGACTCGTCCATCGGATTGCCAGACAGAGAAGCGTGATTCGTCACTCCAGAGAACACGTCTTCACTGCTCTAGAGTCCAGTGGCGGCGTGCTTTACACCACTGTATCCGTTGCATTGCACTTGGTGATGTAAGGCTTGGATGCAGCTGCTCGGCCATGGAAACCCATTCCATTAAGTTCTCTACACACTGTTCTTGAGCTAATCTGAAGGCCACATGAAGTTTGGAGGTCTGTAGCTATTGAGACTGCAGAAAATTGGCGACTTCAGCCCATTGTGCGCCTCAGCATGCGCTGACCCCGCTCTGTGATTTTACGTGGCCTATCACTTTGTGGCTGAGTTGCTGTTGTTCCCAATTGCTTCCTCTTTGTTATAATACCAGTAACAGTTGACCATGGAATATTTAATAGTAAGGAAATTTCACAAATTGACTTATTGCACAGGTGGCAACCTATCACGGTACCACGCTTGAATTCACTGAGCTCCTTAGAGCGACCCAGTCATTCACAAATGTTTGTAGACGCAGTCTGCATGCCTAGTGCTTGATTTTATACACCTGTGGCCATGGAAGGGATTGAACAGCTGAATTTAGTGATTTGTAGGGGTGTCCCAATACTTTTGGCAATATAGTGTATCTTATACAGGACAGTACTAAATAAAAGAAAAACATGCATTTTATATGATCCCTCTTATTTTGTTAAAATCATTAACATTGTTGCAGATTCTGCAAGGGTTGTGTTTCATTTTGAGCACAACTGTATATATTCCCCAATAATTCAAGATATCCCTTGACATGACACAGCTACATAACAAGTCACTTTCTTCTTTTTCAGTGGATAATAGATACCCTAAAATATAGTATTAGTTTTACTTTTATCGCATTTCTCCTTGCATAGAGGATAACGAAAAGCAAATATTGCACAGCTTACCCCATTCTCCCCGGTGTGCCACACATGCAAGTCTCTTACGTACGTCCACAAGGCCTCTTATTATACCAGCAATCCACTGCAGTCACAGTCGTAAGCCTTTTATAAATAAATGATCAGCTCTCTGGTGCTCATTGAGTCATTGTCTGTATCTCTGACTCACTCGCTGTCTATCTGGCTCTGTCTATCTTTCCATCTCGTCACAGTTGTCTGGAAGCGGGTTTTCAGGGAGAGCAAATTTTGCTGTTGTTCAGTCTGAGAAGCATGCAAAAATAAAACATAATCCCACCGACAGAAGATGCCTTGATAAGCTGCATTTCTCGGATGAATGTGAATGATTTGAAAGGGCAACATTTTAAAATACTTCAGCGAGGGATCGGCGCTTCATCCAGTGAGACGTTAATCTTGAAGTAAATAGTGCCACTTTCATTCCTGGAGGGCAAAGTAGTTCGATTTGACTTTTTTTACATTCAATTTCTGTGTAGCTATTTTAGTTCATCAGAAATCGGTTTTCTAAGCATTAGTCGGTCAGCGGCAGATGTTTGGAAATGACGCAGCTGAAGACTCTGTGGTGAGAGATAAGCATTTTGCCTTTGATGAAAAGCTAAGCCTTTAGCTCTCAGTTCTCAGCCGACTTGGCTTGGCACGCAGGGGGGCGCTCGGGATTGCCATCGTCTGGAGGGTGGCATGGCCCTTTGTTGATTGCCACTGTTTCAGTGGGCCCAGTGCTGGTGGACATTGGTGGATCTGCCATGTCTAGGCTGGTCCACACTCTGAATGTCCTGGTGCATCTTGGGTCCTGAACATCCCCTGACAAGGAGCAGAAACATTTAAAATTATGTAAGTGGTTGCCCAACATACTCCACAATTATTTCTCATAAAAAAATAAAATTCATCTCATGTGTGCATTAGTGATGAGGATTTTTAGTGGCTCTTTCTGCAGTTACATTGTTATGCCAGTTGCGACGTGACTGTCTTTATGAATTGCATACTCAACCAACTCAACAATGTTGATTCATTCTCGAATGCAACAATTGACTGTTTAACACGTTACAACGAATCAGTTTACTATTAAAAACGTTTTTGGTAATTGAAATTAAGAATGAATTCAAATTAATTATAAATATTATATGAAAAACTATTATATTTATTATATTAATGAAATATTGTCTTGGCAACTAATGATATAAGTTTAAATATAGTATATAGTTTTCACACAGACACACACTTTTCGTTAGATTAATTATTAATTAATCATGATTAATCAATTTGACAGCACTAATTATATTATATTAGAAATATTGCCTTGGCAACTAACTGATATACGCTCACCTAAAGGATTATTAGGAACACCTGTTCAATTTCTCATTAATGCAATTATCTAATTAACCAATCACATGGCAGTTCCTTCAATGCATTTAGGGGTGTGGTCCTGGTCAAGACAATCTCCTGAACTCCAAACTGAATGGCAGAATGGGAAAGAAAGGTGATTTAAGGAATTTTGAGCGTGGCATGGTTGTTGGTGCCAGACGGGCCGGTCTGAGTATTTCACAATCTGCTCAGTTACTGGGATTTTCACACACAACCATTTCTAGGGTTTACAAAGAATGGTGTGAAAAGGGAAAAACATCCAGTCCTGTGGGCGAAAATGCCTTGTTGATGCTAGAGGTCAGAGGAGAATGGGCCGACTGATTCAAGCTGATAGAAGAGCAACTTTGACTGAAATAACCACTCGTTACAACCGAGGTCTGCAGCAAAGCATTTGTGAAGCCACAACACGCACAACCTTGAGGCAGATGGGCTACAACAGCAGAAGACCCCACCGGGTACCACTCATCTCCACTACAAATAGAAAAAAAAGGCTACAATTTGCACAAGCTCACCAAAATTGGACAGTTGAAGACTGGAAAAATGTTGCCTGGTCTTATGAGTCTCGATTTCTGTTGAGACATTCAGATGGTAGAGTCAGAATTTGGTGTAAACAGAATGAGAACATGGATCCATCATGCCTTGTTACCACTGTGCAGGCTGGTGGTGGCGGTGTAATGGTGTGGGGGATGTTTTCTTGGCACACTTTAGGCCCCTTAGTGCCAATTGGGCATCGTTTAAATGCCACGGCCTACCTGAGCATTGTTTCTGACCATGTCCATCCCTTTATGACCACCATGTACCCATTCTCTGATGGCTACTTCCAGCAGGATAATGCACCATGTCACAAAGCTCGAATCATTTCAAATTGGTTTCTTGAACATGACAATGAGTTCACTGTACTAAAATGGTCCCCACAGTCACCAGATCTCAACCCAATAGAGCTTCTTTGGGATGTGGTGGAACGGGAGCTTCATGCCCTGGATGTGCTTCCCACAAATCTCCATCAACTGCAAGATGCTATCCTATGGGCCAACATTTCTAAAGAATGCTTTCAGCACCTTGAATCAATGCCACGTAGAATTAAGGCAGTTCTGAAGGTGAAAGGGGGTCAAACACAGTATTAGTATGGTGTTCCTAATAATCCTTTAGGTAAATGTAAGTTCAAATATAGTAGTTTAACTACTGATATAAAGTAGTAAAATTACTAAAACTGAAATAAAAAAATCAAGTGTCTATATAGAAATATTTATGGAAAAAATGTAAAATGACAAAAACAAAATATCACACTGGCAATCATGCTGTTGGTCTGAATTCGGAATAACATGATTGTGAGAGTCATATATTAATTTATGTGTCTGGAATTCTTGATTCTGATTGGTCAGTCGCTGCATTTGGCAGTCAAATCCTAATATTTGCCGCTGTCAAGTAGAAAACGTGTACTTTTGTGATCTATATAACGTTGCTTAATGGGGACGTGATGTTTCTATAAATGATAGATTAGTTATTGTCCATCAAAACATAAGTAGAGCCATGTAATTTATGAACCATGTAAAAGTCTCCTTTTTCTTGTCCAACATGCTCTTCCTCTTTTTGTTGGATTTTATGCTTTGCCAGACCATTATCAACACATCCAAATGTATTATCACTACTGTTTGTTACATATTACATAAAGTATTGTCCAACATGGTCTGTTCAATATTGTAAACAAACTGAACACGTCAAGCTAAAGTTAAAAACCAGACAGTCACGAAGGGAAAAACTCACAATGCTAATTCTGTATTAAATGTGTAAATATAAAAAAAGCGTAAAAACAATACATGATCTTACAATACAATACAAAATATTTAAATATCCTAGAACTAAAATACATTTCCATATCTCCAAATGAAACTCAAATAAATAAATTTTTTTTAGATTTAGTATTTGCTGCACAATATATAGAATGTGTAGGCAGAAAGCAGTGAACTCTGGATGACCTAGCTTTGGTGGCTTTGATGAAAGTAAAAATAAAGAGACGTTGGCAGCAACAAACTTGAGTGAACCCAATCAAGCTTGTCAAGTATTAACTTTATGTCTGATTCCTTTTAAGTTGCATTATTTAGATTGGAGGACTTAACTTGGAGGACAACATTATGGTGGCACGTTGAAATGCTTTTAAAACTCTTTTAGTGTCACTTTGATGCAAAAATTAATCTTTGATCTCATTGATTCAATTTTGTTTGTGGGATCCTCTGCCTTTTTGCTAGGAAATATTCATCTCAAATCGCCTCACATCAGTGGCAAATTACATTCCTGAGGTGACCGGTCAAGAGGGAAAACAGGTTTATGGTGAAAATTGGTAGGAGCTTGATGAAACCCCTTTCCAAGCCCACCATGGATTACTGATTTTTGCTGGGGTTTATAAATCAAAAGGTATAGCAATGGGGAGCCTATTGAATGCTAACACTGTCAGAGCCATATTTCCTGCTACAACGTCCCTGGAGACATTCCCTTTGATGACAGAGAAAGTAGGCCTACTTGACGTGAACGTGATAAATTCACTGCAGTCTGGGATGTGTGGGGAAAAAGATGTTAAAATACGGCCTCTCATTTACAGTGTTGCTCCCCGTGTGACTGGATTAATGCTTCTCTGTGAATGCCGTTTATTCAGGCTGTATGTGTCAAATACAACAGCAAAAGCATATATTCCCAGATGTGGAAAGCAACATTTTGTATCATGTTACGGACACTGTTTGTCCCCACACAATTTTGGAGAAAAGCTACACTTAACCCTTGGTTAACCCCTTATTTGACCTCATGATAAGGCCACTTTTAACCCTGCATTAAGCATGTTTCATGCTAATAATTCTGAGTTAACACTACTTTTATTGGAAGGTTATGTAAACTTGATTAGTAACAGACAACCTCATTAAATATTCATGTTGCATAGTTGCAAAAGCTTAATGTTTCAGATGATCTGTAATGTTTCAGAAGACTATTGAAGTATTTTAGATGGTGGCATTTCTTGTCCAATCAATGTTTTGTTCATCCATACATTTTGAGCTTATAATTTTTACTAAAAATATCATAACTTGAACTTGAAACAACACTCTCTGGTAACATATACTGGGCTTCACCAATAATTTAGTCCACTTAAACACCGCCCCTTTTTATTTACATAAAGCTTGCATTCAGATCTTCCTCCATTCAATCAACAACCAATGGATAGAACTGAGTCATTTTTTTTTAATGATAATCTGTTTCACTTGGATGTACATTGTAATACAGAAAAAAAGATCTGTCACTACTTCCATTACATTATATATACAGGGTAAAATGTGGTGCTAGAAAAGTTGTGGAATTGTTTTGTTATAAACACCCACGAAACTGCTCACCTCATTAAATATTTGCTTTTCACAGTTGCAAAAACCTGCATTTCAGCTTTTGGAGGAAAAACTGTTAGGAAAAAGGAAAAGGAAAGATTTTTACTGCTTGTAATTACAATGAGCTAAAGCAACAGAATTGCTATACATTTTGTCCTAACTTAATTTGATTGTGTTCAATCCACTTAAATATAAATCGAATTGAAGTTTACTTAATCCGTTTGTGTTGAGATAACATGAATGATTTGTGTTGCATTAACTGAAACTGGGCGGGGCTTGTTAGTTCCCAGCATGCAAAAGTTTGTCAACTAGCAAGTACAGTATTATAATTCAGTTGTATAACATTAAAATATATGAAGGGGATGAACGAATATACAAAATTGAATGCCTGAATAATGTCAGGGAGCCATATAAAATTCACTTTGAAACTACTTAATTAGGTCACTTAAAATGTATTCATTCCATGATGTTGAAGTTACATGAACAAATTATGTTTGTTTAACTTAATTGATTCATGTGGGATCGATGTACACAATTAAATCGTAAATCCAACACATTTTGTTTTTTTTTTCAGTGTATGTTTATACAACATTTAATGCGCTTTGGCTGTTCTTTTACACAACAATGGCGTTTTGGGGGCCTCAAAACACAAGCTTTTGAAAATGGTTTTCATAGTGTAAGGTTTTGAAAACTATACCTTTTCACAATCCCATAACAAAAACGCGAATCTGTGAACATTTTCATGTTCACGCATGTGTATTACATGTTCGCAGGGTGTTTCTTGACAAAGTGACATCTCCAACTACTGGTCTGGCATGCATAATACAGCCTTTTTTTGGTCATTTTCGAAGATTCATGTGAATGGGATTCGTTTCATCATCTGTTTTTAGTATATCATAGTCGTGTATTTATATTGTGCAGATTTTATTTTTGATTTATGTTCTTGTGTGGGAATTGTATTTGTATGTTCAGAGTCATAAAAACCATTTAACTGTGTGTGACAATAAAACTTCAGTTTGAAGAGCATTAGGGTTTGAACAATATCTGAATCAGTTGCTATTTATGCCGAGTCATCTAAAGTTGTTGCAATGCTAAAAAATAGTAAATGCCAGCAAGATTCCCCACCGCAGGAAATACTAACACCACCGAATAATTTGTTCAGCAGAAAACCACAATAAGCAGCCATTTTGTGACTTTGTATGGACATTTTAATATGTGTCGAACACCAACTTAAGTCATTCAGTCAGAAAGACCAAAAGTTACTAGCCACTTAGCATTTCCACTGGCCACAATTTTGACATCGATACCATGGGGAAAACCTGCCATATAGATATTTTTAATCTCATAATCTGCTGTGACTTTAAGACCTGATGCACAGATCCATTATACAGTTACACATGCCTTTTCTTTCTCAGCTGTTTACATTCACTTAAAACATAACTGACTGTACGTGTTTACGTTTGACATTATTTTGTGTGTATTTGACTGTTTAAGCGCAATAAGCAGCAAAAAAGAATTCAATTTAGTACTGAGAGGTGTGAGTACAAAATCTGTGGGAATAAGTAAAATTATGCACAGTATGCACAATCCCAAGGCAAAATTCAAGCCCTGTAATGGCAACAATATTCATCCGGAGCAAATGAAATGAGTGAGCGAGGGGAAGCGGGTTTGTGTGTAATTCTCTGTCAGAGAAATGAGAGAGACCGAGAAAGGGCATCATGTATCTGTTCTGCGGGAAATGAGTATTGGAAACCTTTCAAATATTTCAGTATTGATATGTATCGACCAATTGCACTCATTATTTCAGGTGCCTTTTTAAAAGACTACAATTGAAAACTGTATATATTATATATAAAATTCAACCCACCAAAGTGACTAGTATGAGTGACTGCGTTACACACCACTTCTGAAATCCACCCGCATTTGGAGGGTTGGCCGGTTTTAATGTCAAGCCCTGCTAGTAACTATTTAAAGATATTTCTGATGATTGAAATTCATTCTTTTTCATCCAACTTTCATTGTATATGAACCTATGTCTGCTAGTTATTATTTTTCACACGTAGCCTGCAGATAACCAAGAAGATTTTCTCTCACTTTCGGTGGCCATTACATTCTCTCAGAATCAAATATAAGCCTCAGATCTGATCTGAGGCACAAGTCACTAGGGAACTAATCTGAGCTTTGTGATTACCAGACAGAGACAGCAAGAGAGAAGCCATGTAGCCATGCTGAGAACATGAAGAAAATCACCCAGAATACTCCAGATAGTCAGAGGAGAGAGACAAACATGGAAAGAGATCATCAGACAAAAACAAGGTTAGAAGACAGACGCTAGAAGAGAAAAACAAGACAGGAGCTAAAAGGTTGAGTTATAATTGGTACCAGCAGTTCTTAAAGATACGGTTCACCTAAAAAATAAAAACGCTGCCATTGTTTAGTGACCCTGATGTCTTTACAAACCTGTTTGACTTTCTAGCTGGTTTTGCTGGTTGGAAACTGGTTATGTTGAGACTGTTAACTTCGTTCTGTAAAATGTAAAATAAGTCACGACCCATAAGCTTGTCCAAGGTAGTTGATGAGTTGAGCTACCAGCTGGTAGGAATGAGTTCAACCTGGTAAACCATCTCGGTCGACTGGGTTACAGCTGTTTGACCACCTTGCGGGAGACTGGTTGAGCTTGTTTGACCTACTGGTTATCCAATAAGGAAAGATTTGGAGGTCACTCCAAAAACTCCACTGTTTTCATTGTCCACTCTAATTGGTTATGGAGTTCAAAATAAGTGTATGGGTTTAAAAATAACCTGTGTACTATACTGTATACCTCTGATTGCGGGCAAATTATTAGTCCAAATCTGAATAATGCTTCAAAAACTCACATTACTGCTGATGCACACAAAAAGTTTAGTGTCTTTCCCACCAGCATATAAAGGTTCTGATAAGTGAAATGATAATGCCAATGAAAAGAAACACCTCAGCAAAAGATGGCTAATACTAAAGCCCAAGGACAAAAGTAGAGAGATACAGAGCGAGAGCTTACCTGGGATAAAAACTTTATAGTACCAAGCACAAGGGAACAGCATTGAGATCTGATGTATTAATTATTCTATTTTGGGAGGAAAATTTAAAGCTGGGAAGTACTTATAAGAATAGATAAAGGAATTATTCCGATTACATTTATTTTTCCACCCCTATCTTTTTCTGACATCCTTTTGGGTCATACATACCTCTTGATTATTGCAGGTAATGTGTGAATAAGACAGTGTTCCTGAAATAGTGAACTCTTTCAGGATTACCTGCAATAAAAGGATTTTAAAGTTTAAATAAAAAAATAAAAAAAGCTCAATCTGTGTTGGTTTCTCACAACAGGCCTTTGGAAGACAATGACTGATGCCACTTTTGAACAGCAGGGGGCGACGCTAAGAAGAGTTCTTGTGTGTTGCAGTAAATTTCAGATGTGATGCAGTATTTTAGGATTCTCACCTGGAATATATGACTGGACACTTCAATCTCCCTGGTTCCACAGATCCTTGCTTCTTGTGGAAATCAAACCAACTTCCAAGTTCCTGAGTTTTAATCAGTTTGTGGTACTGTAAGATAAAATTAATATTAAATTGTTGAGGCTTTTAGTCCGTCTATGAACTTTGAGTCCATCTTTCCCCTTAAATAATAAAAAAAACATGCCTCTGATTAGCAATAGCAAGTAGCAAATTGTGATTTGTCGGTGCATCTTTGGTTTTGCTTGTTTTTTCAATGAACTTTACATTTACGCTCACTTTTTTGAGTCCCAGCACGAGTTAACTGGGCCATGCTAACTAGCCAAACCTTTACCCTTTGGTCCAAATTCTCAAGTGTGGGGAGGGACATATGGAATGACTTACCTGGTAAAAGTCAGGTAAGCCATTTCATATGTCCTGACCAATGTCCTGTTTCAGTAGGACACTAGATGTGAACTCAGGAAAGAAAAAGGCTTGTCAAACCTCTTAATGGAGGCTTTATAGGGTGGTCTTGGTTCCTGTGGCTTTTTATCCAACTGTGCAATAACACAAACATCAAAATCCAACTATTAAAGCAGAGCCAACCACAAAGGCCTCCGCCAATTTTCTCGCACATTCCGAAAGCACCAAGCACTAAACCTTTGTACATTACTCCGTATCACTGTGACGAGATCTGTAACATGCAAAGAAATTCGCAAGATCACAGCTACATGAACCTTGTGAAATGGAGACATGGGGGAGTTGCGGAAGATGAAAACGAGAGGGTTCCTCAGTGTTATTCGCCTCGCACCCCTCAGGGAATGCTTTTGTCAAGAACGGAGGCTTGACAGCAGGAGAAACGGTAAACGATTTGACGCTTCTCACCGGAGACCTTTGATCCACAATTTCTTTGTAACTAAAAAGGTCTAAGCATGCAAAATAACTTTCGGAGGTCATTCTCTTGTCAAAGGGAACGTGATACCAGAGTGGACAAGCCTTTGAAAATTGCACCATGCAGAGAAGTATTAAGTTAATTTGTGACCGAATAATATATGTATTAAGACTTTTGGAGGACTCAGGCCTCTCTAATGCACTTTGTGGTTTTCTGCACTATTCTGTCCATCTCACATCTGTCTGTCTGTAGCTCAAACAATAAGAGTGTGGCGCTAGCAATGCCAAGGTCGTGGGTTCGATTCCCAGGGAAAGCAAGAACTGACAAATTGTAAAAATGTGTATCTTGAATGCAATGTAAGTCGCTTTGGATAAAAGCGTCTGCCAAATGCATAAATGTAATGTAAATGTCTGTCCTCTCTGTCTGAATATCTGTCGGGCTTATTCATTCATTGTGGACCTGTAAACACTCTTAATAACCAAAGCATCTTTTGTAATCAATCTACCCCACTTGGATGAATAGTCTCTGCAGAATCTATTCGCTTTTGTTCTCTCAGACCTAGTCAATGGGTTTTGGCCTTGCAGTCCTGCTGCAGGCTGTGACCCTGCTGTTGTGAGTGCATTATGGGAATGTTCCCTGTTGTGTACTCCTATGCTCTGACCATACATGGTCAAATTCAATGCATGAACAACTCACATCTTGTATTCTCCCTCCGTTTCATTGCTCTTCCTTCTCTAGCAGGTGGTCTGCTTTAGTAGACAAAACAGTGGTCATACTGGTTTTTGATACATGATAGCTGGTTTGTTGCTAGTCCAAAGTGGTCAACCTTTAGCCCCACCAGCTGGTAGTCCTTCTGTTTACACCCAAATAAAAATGATTGTTAGAGAATTGTTTATACCGGACATAAACAGGCTATCTAGATCAGCTTGGATCAGCAACAGGCAAAACTAGCTATTATCTGAAGATGTTTTTAGCCAGAATTTCCAACAGGGTTCTGTGGAAGATATGGAAAATAATAGGTTGTCCTCTGTCTTAGTCTCTTTCTTATTTACAGTCTTGTTGCAACGTGAGTCACATCCTCATCACTCTACAAGAGACTGAGCCCCGTGTACATTACAAAAACACAGCAGTGTTTTCCGATAAAGGATGACCCCTGCGGGTTGAGTGGGATGGGAGTGTTTGTATGTGTGTGAGAGTTTTGGGGGTGGATTAAGAACCCGCTACTCGCAGGTCAATTACCCTATTAGCTCCCTGTCGGCATGCCCAGTTACCATAACAACACGCTCTTACATCAGTACCTCGGATTCCAGGCAAGCCATTTCTGAGAGTTCTAGAACACTTGTAGGATCCTGTATTGCTTTCACAGAATTATTGACAAATTCTACTAGATCTGTTCATTTCCATCCTCTGAATGCTCACAGCACTAAAACTTCTGTGTGGAAGTGTTATTGATGACAGAAAAATCATTTGAAAGCGCACTTCTGTGCGTAACACTAGCTAGACAGTTGTCAAACAAACCTACTTCAGAGCATTTTAGCCTTTAGAAGAATCTGTATCTACAGTCATTCTAGTGTCGCGTGGTATTCCATTCCATGAAGGCAAGTTTTGTGGAAACTCTTGGGGTGTTTAGACACTGGTCCTGGAGTGCAATTTATTCAACCATAAGTGCCCTGCAAAGAGGACTTTACAGGGTAGTCCGCCATCTTAAGTGAGATTCACATCTTAAGGGAGTGTACATGTTCAACATCTTTATTGATCCCTAAAAGGTTCAAAGTAGTACCTTAAGGGTACGTATTAATACTCTAAAGCAGTGGTCGGCAAATGCCGGCCTGCAGGCCAAAATTAGCCCGCCAGCAATAATATCTGGCCCGCGCCCGCTGCCAGATTATTTTGATAGCGGCTGGTTCTGAAATATATCTGTCATGATAATGTAACGGAGGCCAGCTAGTGAGAGCGGTGCAGGTAAATTTCCCCTCATATCAAGAGACGCTGTAGTGGCTTAAACCAGAGGTTGCAGCCTTTAGTCTCATTGTTAGAGCATCAGACTCCCATGCGGAAAGACCTGAGTTCAAGCACCGCTTAGATCAGGCGATGCAAACCGGAGAGATTACAACAACAACTGTTACTCACAATCAGATTGTCTTGAGTGATTTTGCCTTCATAAAAGGTACGAGAACATTTTTATAGCAATGTTATATTTTGGGATGAATTGAGAGCTTTTAATTTGAAAAGTTTTGAGACACATTCAAAAGAGTCTGTGGAATGGATCTCTAGACACGCCTCTAAAATAGCTGTCATGAAATGTGTGGTATGAAAAAACAAACAGTGAACAGTTGAAACGTAAACGTTTGCTTATAACACGGGACCTCAGCATCAACACGTGAACAATAACAAATTCAGCTTCTTTTTACAAACCTGATTCCAAAAAAGTTGGGACACTGTGCAAATTGTGAATAAAAATAGAATGCAATGATGTGGAAGTTTCAAATTTCAGTATTTTATTCAGAATACAACATAGATGACATATCAAATGTTTAAACTGAGAAAATGTATAATTTTAAGGGAAAACTAAGTTGATTTTAAATTTCATGGTATCAACACATCTCAAAAAAGTTGGGACAAGGCCATGTTTCCCACTGTGTGGCATCCCCTCTTCTTTTTATAACAGTCTGCAAACGTCTGGGGACTGAGGAGACAAGCTGCTCAAGTTTAGGAATAGGAATGTTGTCCCATTCTTGTCTAATACAGGCTTCTAGTTGCTCAACTGTCTTAGGTCTTCTTCTTCCTCTTTATGATACACCAAATGTTTTCTATGGGTGAAAGATCTGGACTGCAGGCTGGACATTTCAGTACCCGGATCCTTCTTCTACGCAGCCATGATGTTGTAATTGATGCAGTATGTGGTCTGGCATTGTCATGTTGGAAAATGCAAGGTCTTCCCTGAAAGAGACATCATCTGGATGGGAGAATATGTTGTTCTAGAACTTGGATATACCTTTCAGCATTGATGGTGCCTTTCCAGATGTGTAAGCTGCCCATGCCACACGCACTCATGCAACCCCATACCATCAGAGATGCAGGCTTCTGAACTGAGCGCTGGTAACAACTTGGGTTGTCCTTGTCCTCTTTAGTCCGAATGACATGGCGTCCCAGTTTTCCAAAAAGAACTTCAAATTTTGATTGGTCTGACCACAGAACAGTTTTCCACTTTGCCACAGTCCATTTTAAATGAGCCTTGGCCCAGAGAAAACGCCTGCGCTTCTGGATCATGTTTAGATATGGCTTCTTTTTTGACCTATAGAGTTTTAGCTGGCAACGGCGAACGGCACGGTGGATTGTGTTCACCGACAATGTTTTCTGGAAGTATTCCTGAGCCCATGTTGTGATTTCCATTACAGTAGCATTCCTGTATGTGATGCAGTGCCGTCTAAGGGCCCGAAGATCACGGGCATCCAGTATGGTTTTCGGCCTTGACCCTTACGCGCAGAGATTGTTCCAGATTCTCTGAATCTTTGGATGATATTATGCACTGTAGATGATGATAACTTCAAACTCTTTGCAATTTTTCTCTGAGAAACTCCTTTCTGATATTGCTCCACTATTTTTGGCCGCAGCATTGGGGGAATTGGTGATCCTCTGCCCATCTTGACTTCTGAGAGACACTGCCACTCTGAGAGGCTCTTTTTATACCCAATCATGTTGCCAATTGACCTAATAAGTTGCAAATTGGTCCTCCAGCTGTTCCTTACATGTACATTTAACTTTTCCGGCCTCTTATTGCTACCTGTCCCAACTTTTTTGGAGTGTGTAGCTCTCATGAAATCCAAAATGAGCCAATATTTGGCATGACATTTCAAAATGTCTCACTTTCAACATTTGATATGTTATCTATATTCTATTGTGAATAAAATATAAGTTTATGAGATTTGTAAATTATTGCATTCCTTTTTTTATTCACAATTTGTACAGTGTCCCAACTTTTTTGGAATCGGGTTTGTATCAAAAATATTGACAAGACAACCAGCATCAAAAATGTGCCATGCTGCTTCGTCTCATGGTGCCATCTGATATTATAATCTTTACAAACAGCCACAACTTTGTTGCAGATAAGACATACCGGCTTTGCATTCACAAAACCAGATAGGATGAATGCATAGTTGTCTTTCCATTCATCTTTGTATGCCCTATTTTTGCTGTCGACTTTCCTCTTTAGACTCTTTGATAGTGCTATTTTCTCTCACCGGCTAGCTTAAATGTTAACATCACTCTGCACGTGACGTAAGCGTACCTCCAGCACGCAAACAATTAAAAAATGCAGTTTAGTATGTGAAGATGCCAAGGAATAATTCTGAGGAGGCTACATCAAATAATTATTACAATTAGTTAGGCTCCATTGTGTAACAAGCTAATTAAAATACACATTTATTATTCACAATATGGAAAAAGGAAATAATAAAAAATTGTTTGTTAAGAGCATGACTCAAACATGCCATTAATGGGCTTATTCAAGTCAATATGTCAGGCAATTCTAGTTCATCAATTTATTTCCTAAATTATCCCGTGACTATATCCTGTCTCACCATCTAGTGGTGTTTTTTTGTTTTGTTTTTTGGCCCGTGGCTAAATATACTTGCTGACCCCTGCTCTAAAGTAGCTGACTGAGGCAAGCAGAGCAGGGCCAAGGGCCATGGGAATGGAGCGAAGCTGGTGACGGTCATTAGCAATTGCACCACCGGCCTCGCTCTGTTCCCATGTCTCTCGGCTTCGCCATGCTTTCCACAAGTACTAATAGGGGTTTTCGCACCAGAGAAACCTTTTCATAGTTCCTAGAACTATTGGTGGAAGTATTGATTTCAGTGTTCACACTGGACGAACTAGAAACTATTTTAGTTGTAGGAACTCTTTTTAGGGGAACTAAATTAGCTACTACCTCAGAGTAGGGTCTAACCCGGCACAATAGGAACACAGTGATGTAAGTGTACGCTGATTGGCCGAACATATGTGGAACACCAGCACCCGCCATTTTAAAAACAGCTGTGTATACACACAGATTATAGCCTATATATTTATTCCAGAAACTAACTCTACGAACATGAAAAACAGTAATAGATGGACCTCTCAACCTTTACGCTAAAGAGAAAATCCGACGCAACTTTGAGGGAACCAAGCAATGTATTTCTGCTAAGCTAGCGACATTGGACATCAACCACACAGCTACTACTATCTACTTTCTTTGTATAACAGTTCTATCTAATAACGTGTTAGACAGGACTAGTAAACCGATAATAAACTAATGAATAATGGGAGCGCTGTGTGCTCAGGCTCTGGCGTTCTCAGCGTCGTCAAAATAAAAGTCACAACAACAAGCATGGCTTATGTCACTTCAGAATTCCTACTGGCGGTGTGAATGCAACCAGGAAAACTTCCCTAGGAGAACTCAGAGAACCACCCTAGTGGATAGTTCCTATAACTAAGTTCCTAGGTTCACGAAAGCCCCTAATATGTAACTTTTTTTTACATATTTGTCTTTTTAAAGGTACTGTGAAAAGCTCAATTGTTGCACTTTTTTCTCACGGTGTACAGAAAAGGTTCATGCAAGTTTATCACTCTCCAGCAGAGGGCAGTATAAGAAAAAAACCCAGTTGACTGACTGTAACTAACACACAGTACCGGCTCAACCCCTACTGACCTCACCTGACGCAGCTCGGATGTCATCATGTGTGTGGAAACTAGCACACATGCACAAGTAGAGAAAGGCTCCAGGACCTTGTTTATTTCACTTTGCTTCAAAGTTTTGCAGCTGAAATATTCATCAGTTGTTTCACGGAGCAAAATGTAATGTGAGCTGAAACATTATTTGGATGTATTTCCTACACACTTCAGAGCTGGAGCTATTATTCATGAAAAATAGAGCCTAATATTTGGAAATCAAATACAAGGTCTATCTTTTTCCATACTTCCTCCCTGCTTCTCTATTTTTTGTACTTTCCTTTCATTTTTCTTTTCTTTCTCTCCTTCCTTCCATCCATCCATCCCCCACTTTCTTTCCTTTATTCTCTTTCCTTTCTTTCTTCCTTCCTGCCACCCTCTCATTATTTTTTGTTCTTATGTCCTCCTTTTCCTCCCTTACTTTCATTCTTCATCCATCCTCTATTTTTCTTATTCTATATCATCCCTCCTCCATTTTTCT
The DNA here is from genome assembly GCA_018749465.1 of Paracanthobrama guichenoti. Lineage (NCBI taxonomy): Eukaryota > Metazoa > Chordata > Actinopteri > Cypriniformes > Gobionidae > Paracanthobrama > Paracanthobrama guichenoti. The sequence goes on from CM031964.1 coordinate 15,127,041, forward strand.
TACTCTTTCCATCCACCCTGTGCCATCCTTTATCTTTTTCTCTTTCCTTCTGTTCTCCATTTTCTTTCCTCCCTTCTGACCACCCTCTTTTTTCTGTCCTTCCTTCCTAATTTTTCATTCCTTCCATCCATCTCCCAGTTTTTCTTCCTTTCATCCTGCCTCATTCCTTTCCTTTCTTCATGCATTTTGTTCACCAGTTTTTCTTAACTTCCTTTCATCCATTCGTCCATGCTTTCTCCCTTATTTTATCTCCCTCCATTTTTCCTTTCATGAATCCTCCCTTCCATTTTTGTTACTCTCATCCTTCATCCGTTGTTTCATTTTTTCCTGTGTTCCTTTATTCGCTTGTTTCTTCCATTTTCCTTTCCTTTCTTCATTTTTAACTTTCATTTTCCTTTCATCCATCCTTCAATTAATCCACGCTTGCTTCCTCCCTTCTTTTATTCGGACCTCTGATTTGTTTTTCCTTCCTTTCTTCCATCTTTCATTTTCCCCTCTCTTTCTTTCATTATTGTTTCCCTAAGGCACTCTCTCTCCCTCCCTCTCTTAATGCTCTTGCTCTCTCTACTGAGTAATGGAAGATGGTAGATGATGTACACTCATCAGCACTGACGGATCACAATGGTGGGCGGGGCTTAGTGAGAACACTGGCCAATGAAACAGGAGCACAGCAATTTGCATTAGTAATGCAGTCACGCCAAACATGATAATCATGTTATGTTTCTTGTTGAGTGCTTCTCTGAGTAACGTTTCTCTTCCTCTCTGTCTTATTTACTCATGTGCACATAATCTCACTCTTTCGACGAGCAGTGATCACTCAGTCCACTATGACAGTCTGTGGCGTAGCATGTGTCTTATTCACATTAATACTATTTAAAAAGCTTTTAGAGAAGAGAGGTGAATCAAGCCTGACACTTTTCTCTCCATATACCACTCTCATTCCTCTGTCCTTCACCCTTTGGTTCATTTTTAATCTTCTTTACCACGACTCTTACACCGTATCTTTCTCTCTCATTCTTTTCACCATTTCTGTCTCATTTACCTTATTTTTTAAAGCATTTTGACATGTTATTGATAGCAAAAATGGAAATACGTTCTTCCTCTAGTGTCACTATGACTTTTTTTTTTTGACTTCGAACTCCCTTGTCACGTTTTCCCCTCCATCAAGCCTCTATTTTCCTCCTGTGCATTTCTCTCACTCCTTGTGTCACTCTTTCATTTCGTCTTCCCCTAAACCATCTCAATTCCCATCATGCCTTTGCCCTCTCAGCCTTGATTTCAGGGCCTTTCCATTCTGAATCTGTCCATTTCTTTCTTACCTTTACCGTAATCTGTTTCTTTTCCCATTATCTCCGTCTGGTCCTTTCTCTCTTTTAGTCCCTCTCTTTCTCTCACTCCCTCGTTCTTCTTTAGTTCATGCCTTCTCTGTGTTTAATCAGTCCGTCAGTCGGCCTGCTCTGCAGGGGGAAGCTGAATTATTGATTGAAAAGTCAAGATGAAAAGGAGGTGAAGTAACAGAAGGGGGTTGAGAGAGATACAGAGGCAGCTGCAAACATGGAGACTGAGAGGAGGAGAATGTGTTTTGCATGTGTGTGAAGATTTTTATCTGTAAATGCATACAGTGTCAACAACAAGATGACTGAACGACTATACAATATTTGATATTTATATATAAATATGTTGTTGTAATGTATTTTCAAATATACAAAAATGGCCAAAAATTTATATCAGTAAAATGTATTTTTGGCCATATATGTATAGATATATTTCCTCATATATAAGTTTGCCCATTTCTTGGTCATTTGTTTGTATATTCGAAAATTAAAATATACATTGATTGCCTAAAATATATTTTCGTCATCTGAATGATTCAATATCGATTTTTAAAGTATAAAATATCAAATAGTATATAATGCTGAGCAATATATATATATATATATATATATATATATATATATATATATATATATATATACACACACACACAAAAGGTATAAAAATAAAAACAGTCAAATGTTACAATATACTTCTATTTTACCTATTTAAGATATATTTTGAATTTTCCAGATAATTTTTTTATATTAAACAATATAGACACACACACACACACACACACACACACACACACACACACACACACACACACTTATGTTGTAATGTATTTTAAAATATATAAAAATCCGGAAAATACATTTTCCCCATATACATATATTTCCTCATATATAAGTTTTCCCATTTCCATATTTATTGGCCATTTGTGTGTATGTTCGAAAATGTAAATATACATTAATTGTATATAAATATATTTTCAATTTCTAGTTAACTGTGATAGTAATCTGAATGATCCAATATCTATTTTTAAACTATACAACATTAAATATTATATAATTTTGAGCAATATTTACATATTTTGATTTTGAAATATACAGAAATATATACTTCTAGTTATATTGTACATATTTAAGACATATTTTGATATTAAGATATATTATATATTAAACAATATAAAAAATATAAAAATTCAGCCTATATATAACCTATATATGTATCTCGAATATATGAAATATATTTTATTTGATAACTAACAGCAGCATACATGCTATCTCAAGTCAAGTTTTGTATTCTAGTATAAGATAATGTATATCTTATATACTGTCTCAGTTCCCCAATGCAACATGTTTCGCCTTGTGCATCTGCCAGTCTTTTTTTTTAATTAAATGATACGCTTATTGGAGGAGAGGCAAGAGAAAACTAAAATAGAAACAACCGGTGCTGCTTTGCATAAATATGCATAGCGTCCTATAAAAGCAGCCTGGAAGAAACCCTAATTTGCATGTAATCCATAACCAGATTTTGAATTCGGGAAAGGGATTCGGTTGTCGTTGACACAACAGAAAACCAGCGGATTAGGTAATTAGGAAAGCTCACACAGCTTTCCGCAGAGAGGAGGTGAGGCATTTAGAGGCTGTCCATCAGGCTCATATGATTCCCACCATTGACCTCAGGATAATCGCACTAAGAGATTCTGTTCCAAAACTCTGAGAATGGCTTAATGTCTTTCCCATGATTCCCACGGCGAGGCTCAGGTATGTTCAAGTATGCAAGCTCCTTGAGGAAAACCTAATGAACAAAGATGTATTCATTTCTTTGCATTGCCATGAGCATTTTTCTGGTTTTAGCATGAATGCCAAACTCACGGCATTGGTTGAGCTAGATGTCGGGTTGTAAAAGACAAACAAAGGCAGTTTGAAACGACATGAGAGTTAGTAATGACAGAATTTTGATTATTTGTGGGTGAACGATGCCTGCCACTAGGCTAAACGACCTCAATACAAAATTCAAAAGCTCAGAGCGGGTTTTAGCAATGTTATTCTCCAACATCCATACTTGGACTCTGGATCAGAGCTGACCTGTTTAAACTGTGACCTATTTCAATCCATGGGAGAGTTCCTGTCATGGACTAACTGTTTCAAAGCTGAGAGTCAAAACTTAGACCCTTTGATTCAGTAACTCTGTCACATCCTCAAAAAACCTTTTTAATGTTTTATGTACCATGATTTCAAAACCGATGCTGTTTGGCATCCCATGAGTCATCTAAAATATAAAAATTCACTCATTAAAAGTCACCAACTCCAACCAGATACAACCAGAGATGCTTGTCCATGAGGTTTTGCATGCGTGTCTCGTAAATCATAAACTACTGCGTAATTGCAACATTATTGCAATGACTCATAGGTCTTTGGTTGCTCTTAAAGTCTCATTTGGTCTCAAAAGTGCAGTGGGATCCCTTTTGTGATTAAATTAGACTGCAGTAGATGGTTCGTCCATTTTTTAGAAGCGGTATAATACCGCAGCAGTCAGTCGGTAGGCAAAGACCATTAAAGGCTATTTACGAGACCCGGTGAACACACTAAATTAGAGAAGTGTTTGAAAGGCAATAAAATGACACTTTCAAAGGGATCCCAATTCCTAAGGAGCTTTCACAATGGTGAAGAAATGACAACAGAAAGCTGCAATAAGTGCTTAATTTGAAGTTTTCAGAAGTAATTATGTTTCTCCACTATCGGCTTGAAATGTGCAAAAAAAACTTTTATGCAATTTTTGAAAGTGGACTACAGCAGAGAGAAAACTGTGAAGAAACAAAGACTATAAATCAAAACTGAATTTGCGACAAGTTCAATGAAAATATATGGCCAAGACAGTGGACAAAGTAGGATAATATATATATATATATATATATATATATATATATATATATATATATATATATATATATATATATATATATATATATATATATATATATATATATATATATATATATATATATATATATATATATATATATATATATATATATATATATATATATATATATATATATATATATATATATATATATATATATAGGTTTGGGATTAAATCACCACTTGGTCTGATGTTCAGCGTCAACATGTTCAAAAACGCATGTACCCTGAGGCTGTGCTGGACTTGGTAATAAGCCTCTGAAGTCCCATGTTCAAACCACCAATATCTGCCACATTCAGGCTAAACCATTTCATCTACACAAACCGGTCATAAAAATTATTTCCCAAAGAAAAAAAAAGCCCCAAAAAGCCTGAATGGAAATCAGGTCTTCATTTATTCATAAACCTTATCAATCTACACTATACTTTTTGATTCTGTTCAAAAATCAGTATCCTTTTTATGAATATAATATATGCTTTTGTCTTGAGACCTGTAAGATGCAACCATCTCATATACATATATACATCTAAAAAATGATGCAACACACATGCAATGCTTTGAGTTCTCACTCTCATAGCAACCAATTAAAATAACATTGAAACTGCACAGCATCTCACTAAATCTACTTAAACACCTTAGAGACCACGCATGTCTTAGCAGACAGCTTACCCATGTTAGCTCTAGCAACCACACAAAACACCCCTGAAACTGCATATTAACTCACAAAATCCACTCTGAACACTTTGAGAACTATATAGAAATGCTTTAGTTAAAAACTACTCACAACATAAACAGCAAGGCTAGCTGATAGCTTACCCATAATGTTAGCATGATTTATCAACCAAACAAAACACCCTGTATTTGCTAAAATCACTCACTTAAAGAGTTAGAAAATTCTGTCATTAATTAGGCTACTTACTCTTACTTAGACCTTCGTTCATCTTTGGAACACAAGTTAAGATATTTTTGATGAAATCAGAGAGGTTTCTGAACCACCCATATGCAGCAATTAAGTAACTGGTGTAGTGCAAACAGTGCAACGCTTCCGAGTTCTACGGCAGAATGGCGGCTCACCATTGGCTAGTTCCTGCATCAGCATCACACCCATGCGTTGTGGTGCTCACGTGTACAGCGTCGGCCTATGGTAAGCCAGCGTTCTGACGTAGAACGGAAGTGCTGTACTGTATTTACTACATCAGCAGCATAGGAGAATGACACAGGTGAGATAAATTTGTTGAATAAAGGGGGGTTTGTTGGGGGTGGGGTGTTCAAAGTGCGCTCAAAAAGGGTTTGGAACGATATAAGGGTGAGTAATTAATGACAGAATTTTCATTTTTGAGTGAACTAACCCTTTAATTGCATACATTAGCAACTGTTCTGGAAACCCCTATGCTAGAATTGTGGCTAGCAACAGATAGCTAAACCATTAGCACATAATGTTAGCACACTCTAACAACCACACAAAACACCCTTGGAACTGCTTAGTAATTTGCTAAATCCACTCTGAACACTTTAACTATAGCAAACAACCTGGAAACTACCCACAACATGCTAGAATTGTGGCTAGCAACAGATAGCTAAACCATTAGCACAATATTAGCACACTCTAACAACCAAACAAAACACCCTTGGAACTGCTTAGTAATTGGCTAAATTCAGTCCAAACACTTTAACTGCATGCAACCTGAAAACTACCCACAGCATGCTAGAATTGAGGCTAGCTACTGATAGCTTAGCCATTAACATGTATAATATTAACACTCTAACAACCAAAAACGCCTTTGAAAATACAACCCACTCCAAAAACTTTAACTGCATAGGAAACAACCTGGAAACTACCCACAACATACTAGAATTTAGGCCACATACAAGTAGCTTAGCCATTGTATAATTTTAGCACACTCTAACAACCAAACACACTCTTAAAACTGCATAGCAAACTAAATCCACTCCAAAAACTTTAAACTACCCACAACATGCTAGAATTGAGGCTAGCTACAGATAGCTTAGCCACTAACATGTATAAATTTAGCACATCTTGAAACTGCAGAACAATTTGCTAGAAACCACTCAGAACACACTAGCATCGTGGCTACAGATAGCTTAGGCTACATGTCTGATGTTAGCAGGCTAAGTTGCAATTTATTTAAATAAGGTTACAGCTAACTTTAAGATTAATTTAACAATGCAAACTGTATGTATTTCTGGAAAATATTCACTAAAATCATCTTCAGAACGTTTCTCCAAAGTCTGGGCAATCGAATGTAATGCTGCGTACCTGCTGTTGAAGCGGAAGGCATGAAAGGAGCACATTCAACTCTGCCCTGTGGGGACAGCATGAAAGAATCAAAATACCAACTGATATAAGATTTCATGTTTTGGTTGTCATGACAAATATCTTGTGATGGTTGAACTAGTCACATTCTAAGGTTAATTTGTTCCGAAGGGACCCATATTCATTGTCTAGTGAATGACAGAGTTATTCTTGAAATGATAATATTTCATTCAGAGTTAATGGTTCGTGTCAGGCTCAAGATCTGCCAAAAGCGATGTATGTACAGATATTGGAATGGTCAACGGTATCGTAGGATTGGAGATGTTTGAGTGTATCTAGTTTTGTTATCAGGTAGGTTTTCTGCTGTTCGTAACTTCTCTGTAATGAGGAACCGGAGCAAAAGCAATCATTTGTACTGTAAGACTGGAAGTTGGCTTAAGTATAGAAGAGAAATCAAAAAAGCATTACCATATATACACTGATTAGGCATAACATTATGACCTCTGACAGGTGAAGTGAATAGCACTAATTATCTCTTCATCACAGCACCTGTTAGTGGGTGGATATATTAGGCAGCAAGAGAACATTTTGTCCTCAGAGTTGATGTGTTAGAAGCAGGAAAAATGGGCAAGCGTAAGAATTTGAGCGAGTTTGACAAGGGCCAAATTGTGATGGCTAGATGATCGGGTCAGAGCATCTCCAAAACTGCAGCTCTTGTGGGGTGTTCCCGGTCTGCAGTGGTCAGTATCTATCAAAAGTGCTCCAAGGAAGGAACAGTGGTGAACCGGCGACAGGGTCATGGGCGGCCAAGGCTTGATGCACGTGGGGAGTGAAGGCTGGCCCGTGTGGCCCGATCAAACAGACGAGCTACTGTAGCTCAAATTGCACACTATATGCACACTCACTGCAAACTTTATTAGGTACACCTGTTTAAGTGCTTGTTAATGCAAATATCTAATCAACCAATCACATGGCAGCAACTCAATGCATTTTGGCATGCATACAATCTGATGCAGTTTAAACTGCTAATCAGAATGGAGAAGAAAGGTGACTTTGAATGTGGCATGGTTGTTGGTGTCAGACAGGCTTGTCAGAGTGTTTCAGAAACTGCTGATTTACTGAAATTCTCACACACAACCCTCTCTAGGGTTTACAGAGAATGATTCAAAAAAGAGAAAATATCCAGTGAGAGGCTGTTCTGTGGGTTGAAAATGCCTTGTTGATGCCAGAGGTCAGTGGATAATGGTCAGACTGGTTTGAGCTGATAGAAAGGAAACAGTACCTCAAATAACCACGTAAAACTGAGGTCTGCAGAAGAGCATCTCTGAATGCACAACATGTCAAACCTTGAAGGAGATGGGTTACAGAAGACCACACCATGTGACACTCCTGTCAGCTAAGAGCAGGACACTGAGGCTACAATTCACACGGACGAGCCAAAATTGGACAATAGAAGATTGGAAAAAAGTTGTCTGGTCTGATGAGTCTCAATTTCTGCTGCAACATTCAGCATGACATGACATGAAAGCATGGCTCCATCCTGCCTTGTATCAACGGTTCAGGCTGCAGGTGGTGGTGTAATGGTGTTGGGAATATTTTCTTGGCACACTGTCACATCCTTCGATGTAACTTTACATTGTCATTTTACTCATATGTCCCTGTTGTGTGGGCATGTGTGTTTCTGTTCCTCTCATTCATCAGTGTTACAGGTGCGGCTGATTATGCGGGCTGGAGTGGCTCGATGCCTGCACTACGGCGGATATAAGCAGAATGAGAATGTCCGCTCTTCAAGTTCCCCTCTCCTGCTTCAGAGACGTTGTTCTCGGTGTGTCTCTTAGCTTTTGTGTAATCTGCTAACCACATCTTGTACTGTGTGTGCCTTCAGCCCTTGTGCAATAATTTAAGCTTATTTAGCCACGCTCCTTGTGGGGAGCTGAATTGTTAAAAGGTGTAAACTCGTCTGTATCAATTTAAGTTACTGCTTTTAAAGGGACTAACTTTGTAGGGAGTGGGGCGCTGATTTATCTGACTATTTTCTCCTGTTTTTGAATAGCAGGGAGGTAAGAACACAGGGGCGTTTACTCCGGGGAGGCAAGGGAGGCAGAGCCTCCTCAAAAAAGTGGATGAGAAAATATATATAATCTATATAACAAAAATAAATCAATGCAAATATTACAAAATGTGACATTAAAAAGTGAATAAATCACTCGTTTTTCTAAAGTAACTGTCCAACCGCGACCTCAACAGGTAAAGTTACAGCGGGAGGCATCGTCTCTCTTGCTTCCCCTGAGCCCATTGAGTTTTAATATACCCACTATAGTGTGTGGTGTGTTTGGTGGGGGGTAATTGAGAATGAATGGCTACAGCGCGCACAAGCACAGCGCGCACACGACAGTCCCTGATTAATGAGTGACGATGGCCAACAAAAGTTCAGTCTGGTTACACATCAGGCCTGTGATATTAATCTAATTGTATTTTCAAATTTTTGGTTGCCGAGAATTATAAATAGATATGAGGTAAAACTATTAAAAACTTGCCGTGTTCCGTCTTGCGCAACTTCCTTCCCTTCGCAGCGGTGAGCATTGGTTCCCCTAAAGCCCAAACAAAAGAATCAGCACAATCTGTGATTATTGTAAAATGCAGTCTCTACTGTAGATAAATTGTGGAATGTGTTTGATAATAAATAGATCATTTTTCTTTTTATTATAAAAAAATATAACAAAAGAACTGATAAGAATACCGTTAAAGTGCCAGATCGATAAGTACTATCGGTAAGAGTAGTAGTACCGTTAAAACCTTAACGGTACTATATGTAATGAAGTTCCAAACGTAGGTTTGGGAGGAGCTTAAACATTCAGTTCTGTCAATCATCATTGCGTATGTACTATATAAGCGACAAACACAGCGTCATCCCATTGATACATTTTTCCAGCAACCCTCCTCCTCCCTGTTCTCCTCCTTTAATTCTCTCTTTCCTCCCAAGTGCAGTTCCGTAGTGTGGGTTTCTAACTCTGGGTTCAAGCCTCCTCCACGGACAGCAAGCCAAGTTCGTTATAATATTTTCCGTCAAGACCGAATGGGCAGGAGAACTTATGAAACACACACTTTGGGCCCCTTAGTACCAGTTGAACATCGTTCAAACGCCACTGCCTATCTGAGTATTGTTGCTGACCATGTCCATCCCTTTATGACCACAGTGTACCATCTTCTGATGGCTACTCCTAGCTCAAATCAGCTCAAACTGGACTGGAATTTTGAAAATTACAATGAGCTCACTTTACTCAAAAAGCCTCCACAGTCACCAGATCTCAGTTCAGTGCACCTTTGGGATGTGCTGGAATGGGAGAGATTTGCATTATGGACGTGCAGCCGACAAATCTGCAGCAACTGCATGATGCTATCATGTCAATATGGACCAAAATCCATCTCTGAGGAATGTTTCCAGCATTTTGTTGAATCTATGCCATGAATAATTAAGGTAGTTTTGAATGCATAAGGGGTCCAACCCAGTGCTAGCAAGGTGTAAATAATAAAATGGCCAATGGGTGTATAAGTATATATAATCATATATAATCATCTGCATATCACTCCTAATTTTAGTCTGAGAATAATTTAAATGGCGTATTTAAATGCTAAAAGTAGCATGTTGCAATCAAGTCATTACAATTTTTAAAATACTTTTTAATTATGCATTCCATTTCTATTATAAGTTGAGTATGAGTTCTGTATTATTCATAGTTATTTTATGCTTGTAGTCTTTATTTCCACTAATTAAGCTAATTATACATACTTGGTTATTATTAAATAAAATACATTCATAATTGTTAAACCTCTCAATTAGAAAAAAATATTATATAAAAATTAAAAACAAACAGTAATTTAAGTCTAAATTCTAAATGTAAAATATTAAATATATCATATAAAAAAATGTATAAATGAAATTTAAAACCAGGTGTCAGAATTCATTTCTGCAATTAAACAAAAACTGAAAGTCCCAAATCTGCCATCAACCAAAGGAAAATTGGCCCAGACACACTAAATAACTCAAAAGATCAAAGATACGTGTCTTTCTTAAAAACAAAAAAAAACAAATACATGATTAGATTCGGAAGCATTTAGCCCATTTTAACCCTTCAGGCTACCATGGAGAATGCAATCAATACCATTACGGAGTCTGTTTGTGTGCTAAAAAAACCTAAAAAAAAACATTCCCCTGGGCTGCGAGTTGAAAGATATCGTCCACTCTCCACACTCCCACGTCCAGCCATATCGCAACTAATGCAAGCGAGCTGATGTTTTAGCAACAACCATGCTCTTAATGTTCAAGCTTGCTGGCCATCCAGCTAATGAAAGCAAATCCTGGTGGATGCGAGTGGAATGTTGCACAGTTCAACAATCAATTAACTGATTCTATTTGAACACTTACACGCTAATGTTTAAAACAAATTGACTGCAAACCTCCAAGCGCTCTGAAGATAGCATAAGCCTCCGTTGATTACTTGCAGTCTGACTTCCATCCAATTCATTCTTCATCTGCTAAAGTAGAAGACACGTCTTCTCTTCCCTGATTTTTTAAAAGGGAAACGTTCAAAGCCTTTGACGCCGTTACTATCGCGGATAAGGCCGCTCTCTCTCTTGCACTCTGAAGGGAATGTGATTTTTTTTCCTCGTCCTAATTGGTGCACAAAAAATCCACCCACCAGCTGTCAGGGGTCCTTAAGGAGAGCAGAGGCACGAGCCAATTACTGTTGGATCTGGAGTGTTCTGGACGGGGCTAGTCTGTCACCCCCGGCTCCTTCCAGTCGAACTCGGAGCCGAGCACCACGCGGCTCCCGCTGACGGGAGGTCAGATGAAGTCAAATGGCCAAGCACGCTACCATAACAGTGCTGATAAATGTGGACAGCCCCATGATAAAGGTGCTCCTTTAGTAAAAAGGAGGGAGCGATAAAGGCAAAATGAAAAGGCGGTACTTCTATTGAAGATGGGAGATAACCATATTTAAAGAACCTCCACTGAAGGACGTTCATGAATAAGAAGTGAGCATATTTTAAAACATAAGGCAAGGGCTCTGTTTAAAAACTTAGTGAGCTGCCTATGTAGGTGGCACTCATTTCGAAGGCTGCGTCCTCTGGAGGTCGCATTTGAAGGCTGCATACGTCATCAAGGATGTCTTATTTAAGAAAAGTAACCATAATAAAATTGACTTATTCATTGTGAGTTGTAAAGTACTGTAACATCTTTCTTACTTTGCAATCTAACTTTACTTTTCTTAAATGAGACTGCCTCGATGACGTATGCAGCCTTCAAATGTGACCTCCAGAGGACGCAGCCTTCGAAATGAGACGCAGCTATAGGCACATCCCAAACTGTTCCAGAAGGTAAGGTGCCTTATAAGATGCCTCATTATGTGGACTGAACATAAAGAAGGTACAAAGCTGTACAAAGCAGGAAACCGGGGCGGTACCCCCAAGGTTCAAAAGCTAAAAGGTACTAAAATGTATACTTAACCCACTGGAGTCTGAGCTGTTTTGGGCCCTTTAGAAGTTTTGACATGCTCTGAGATTTGTGCTTTTTTCAGTTACTTTTAAACATATTAATGGCAAAAGTGTAATTACACTGTATTCACACAAACTGGGCTACCATAATATGTGAGCAACATGTATGTACATGCTTGTATTTTTCACAGAATAATGTTTTACTATTTAAGGTACTATTAACCGTGGTATTGATTATTATATTTATATATATATATATATATATATATATATATATATATATATATATATATATATATATATATATGGGATAATGTAAACCCTGACAGATAAGTGATCAGGTGATCAGGAACCTGAAGCGAAGTGGAGGGGTCTTGCGTCACTCTGAAGGTGTAGTGTACATCCATAATGTAGTTATATCCCGCTTATTACACGGCTACTTGTCTCAAGTAAAGTAGACACAAAATATTCTCTTGAGTTTAAATATTTTATTAGCTCTTACGCTAAGCTTCTGCGAAAAAGCCTTTATCTATTGCTGAAAAGATTTGTTTTTACCATATATGTTGAAATTAATGCTGAAAGGATAGTTCACCCAAAAATGAAAACTAGCCCATGATTTACTCTCCTCAAGTCATCCTAGGTGTACATGACATTCTTCATTCAGACTAATCAATTCTGAGTTATATTAAAAAAAAGTCCTGGCTAATCCAAGCTTTATAATGGCAGTAGTTGTAGCTCTGTTTTTGAAGTCCAAAAAAAAATAAAAAAATGCAGCTGTCCATCAAATAAAATGTTCCACACGGCTCCGGGGGGTTAATAAAGGCCTTCTGAAAAAATATATATACATACATTTTTATAAAAGTATTATATTTTATACAAAGTATTCACTGAATAAATGGTAGTAATACATGTACATTTTACATATACACATTATTATTAATATTATATACCAATTATTATACATTAATCTAAATATAACTAGTATTATTATATGCATTTATATTGTTTATACATTTTCACTGAAAATAAAGTATTCACTTAATATATTTTAATACATATATAAACTCACCTAAAGGATTATTAGGAACACCTGTTCAATTTCTCATTAATGCAATTATCTAATCAACCAATCACATGGCAATTGCCTCAATGCATTTAGGGGTATGGTCCTGGTCAAGACAATCTCCTGAACTCCAAACTGAATGTCGGAATGGGAAAGAAAGGTGATTTAAGCAATTTTGAGCATGGCATGGTTGTTGGTGCCAGACGGGCCGGTCTGAGTATTTCACAATCTGCTCAGTTACTGGGATTTTCACGCACAACCATTTCTAGGCTTTACAAAGAATGGTAATACAATAATGAAAAATGTTGCCTGGTCTGATGAGTCTCAATTTCTGTTGAGACATTCAGATGGTAGAGTCAGAATTTGGCCCCTCAGTGCCAATTGGGCATCATTTAAATGCCACGGCCTACCTGAGCATTGTTTCTGGCCATGTCCATCCATTATGACCACCATGTACCCATTCTCTGATGGCTACTTCCAGCAGGATAATGCACCATGTCACAAAGCTCGAATCATTTCAAATTGGTTTCTTGAACATGACAATGAGTTCACTGTACTAAAATGGCCCCCACAGTCACCAGATCTCAACCCAATAGGGCATCTTTGGGATGTGGTGGAACGGGAGCTTTGTGCCCTGGATGTGCATCCCACAAATCTCCATCAACTGCAAGATGCTATCCTATCAATATGGGCCAACATTTCTAAAGAATGCTTTCAGCACCTTGTTGAATCAATGCCACGTAGAATTAAGGCAGTTCTGAAGGCGAAAGGGGGTCAAACACAGTATTAGTATGGTGTTCCTAATAATCCTTTAGGTGAGTGCATATATAGACTGAAACTAACTGAAAATCTTTCAAAATGTTCTTGCAAAATAGGCTTCGCCTGTGAAATTTTGGTTTGATTTTTTTTTAACTATATAAAAATGTATAATATAATATATTAGAATATAATAAATATAATATAGATTTCTTAAATATTTATTATTTAGACTGATAATATAATATTTTCCCCCCATTATTTGTGTTTGCTGCTTAGTAGAGCAATGGTTCTCAACTAGGAGGCTGGGACCCACTAATTATAGGTTTATGACGTAAAATAAGACAAAGCTAAATAACAGCTAAAAATCAAGACATATTTCTTTTTGTTTGTTTTTTTCATTCCGTGAATAATTGTTATTGTTACGTTTAAAACAGGGTTACCACTGTCTTGATACCTGGATACTGTATATGAGGGAATTATAAGAGTGTGATTCCCAGACTTTCCTGGAATTATTTTAGTTAATAATTTTAAAGTCGGCATGACTTATTTTCTTCCCTTATTCCCCATCCGAGCAAAACAGCTATTTGGAAAAAAAAAAGACAAAAAAAAAAAAGTTTGTACGGGACTTGATTTTTGGTTTGGATGGTTGGATGGATGTGCGTTTGCTATTGGTCGATCTCATGTGAGTGACAGGTTGTCCCACCCTCGTGCCAGTAAACACATCATCAGCGAAGAGATGTCAAGAGGGAGGGGGAATTATTTTGATTTGAAAACAGCAATATTCCATAATAAATAACTGTCTATTTTGATTTCATGGTGACTTTAATATATTGGCACTCAAACAAGCAAATTTGTCGTTACAGCAGAAGTATCTTAGCCTTTGAATATATGGTTGAAAATCTGTATAGCAGAGTATTGCTACAATGCATACATTTGAGCAGTGAAATGAAATTACAAATGCCGAAACACGTCTAGTGCTCTGGAGCCTGTGAGTGATGAATGCAAGACAAGAAAAAGATAGCAAAATGTGTGACAGACATTTCAGAGAATGACAGGAAGTGGATATCCATATGGAGAGCACAAAATCATGTTCATCTCTCAGCGCTGACAGCATTAGATTAACCCCAAACTCAAAGTCCAAGGGCCAATGCATGTCGGAGAGAGAGAGACAAGGCGAGGAAATGAGACAAATGACAAGAAAGCAGAAATAGAAGCAGTTAGCATTTTGGTTGCAGTAAAATGTTTTTAAAAACCACACCAAAAGTGATGAGTGTAACCTAACTCCATTCGCATGAGCAAATTGCTCAATGTACCGCAGGAAAAAATCAATTCCATAACAGCTGATGGTGAATTAAAAGGTGAACGTACTGCAGGTGTGTTCGCTTTCTACCCAAAACTCCTAAATGGGCCCATCTGTTGAGAAACCGTGTTGTTACGCAGGGCTAAAAATAGCCCCTGTCTCCATGGCGAGCAAAGGTTGAGCGGATGCCGGACAGACAGGTAAGGACACGCGGCTCGAGGTGATATACACATCACAGGGAATATGTGAATGCAAATTACCATTTGTAGTCATTGCTCAGCACAATATACGTGCATAAACATTTTTGCTGCTCCTAGCACATGTAGGAGACAATAGAAGTCAATGTTGAATTTAAGATAACCACAGGTGTTTTTAATTTGAACAAACGTCTCTATGAAAACACCTGCATTAGCATTTTCCCAACTAGCACAACCACATGTGCTGCTGGTTTTTTGCGCAAGTCTTGCAAAATTCTTCCATTTAGAAACTTTCCTATGCACACAGGCAGGCATTTTTTTACGCAGCCAGTTAGTGAATGGGTCTTCCTTTTCCTTCTCATTTTGCAGATTGAAACGATCACTATGATGAGTGGTTTAAGGTTCAGAGAGAATTGATACTGTGCTAACAGACACTAGCTGTACCAACACACTCTAAAAAATCTTTGCGTGCCAAGCAAACAATCTTCTCTCTTCGCCACCAAACAACTGTCACTATTTCCCTGAAAAAATTGCTGCACCTTTCAGAATTACTTACCCCATTTGTCTTCATTATGTAACTTATTAGAAATTGTTTTCCAAAAGTAGTCTGGCCTGGAGAGCTGCCCACCATCTTGAAATTGGACTCGTTTTGGCTCTGAAAACAGCAGAAATTGAATTAATTTGTGAAGCTACAAGTCAGTGTCCACAAATCAGACATCAAATCAAGAAAAGATGAACTACGCTCTGACACTGACAAAATCGTAGCTTTATGGATGTCTCATCTAAAACTTACTGATGACAGAGTTAAAATTTTTGGATCAAACTTCTTCAGTGCACATCAACAAAAGGTAGACATTAGTCAAAGCCATGAACTAGCAATTAGCACATGGAATGCAAGTTCAAATCTAGTTTGTGCCATTTTTCAATCCTGATTTTTCTCCATTACTAGACTACATTAGCTAGACACGTTCCTGGATCAACATATTTTGTTGACCCAATTCCTGTCTGAAAATGTAGTCCCTACCCCTAAAACTAACCAAACCTATAAGTTATCCATAAAATCAGAGGGAAATTATAGGTGAATAACACTGATGTAGAAGTGTAACAGACATAGGCCAATAAGAGCTGTGTATGTAAACCTCCCTGGCCTCAAGACATGCTAGCATCTGGCGCTAGAGGCTGTGGTCTTTAGCATGCTTTAGCGTGCTTGGCACGCCGGAGAGACCACAGTTTGAATCATGCTTGGAGAGGGATGAGCAGGACTGGTTATATTTGGTGACCCGGATGGGAGTGAGGTTTAGGGGGGTGAGTGTAACGGATATAGTCCAGTAAGAGCTGTGCATGTAAACGTCACTCCCCTGGCCTCAAGAGGTGCGGTCTTTAGCGTCTTTGTTAGCATGCCTGCCTCCCATGCCAGAGACTACGGTTTGAATCCCACTCAGAGCAAGTCGAGTAGGACTGGTTATATTTGGTGCCGTACCCAGATGAGTGTGAGGTTTAGGGGGGTGAGTGTAACGGACATAGGCCAGTAAGAGCTGTGCGTGTAAACCCTGGCCTCAAGAGGTGCACTAGAATCTGCGTCCTTGTTAGCGTGCCTACTTCCCATGCCAGAGACCACGGTTCGAATCCTGCTTGGAGCGGCTCGAGTAGGACCGTTTACAGAAACACCAAACCCTGATTGTAAACCTAAACTTGACACAAACATGTCCCTCAAATCTGATTGCTGATTGCCTGAATGTTGTTCCAGGATCAACAAAGGTGTTGTACTTGGCAAAATCAGGTTCTGTCAAAAAAACATTTATCAGACAAATTCCCAGAGATATTAACCAAATGAATGACTCAGCATGACCTAAGGAATAAAAAAAAAAAAAAAAAAAAACAAGAATTAAGATTCTGCACCATTCAGCTCCACAGTTACATGATTAAACACAAAAATTAGGACACTAGGTGACACTAGAGAGTTAGCGATACAGAACCCCACATTGACACAAAAAATATTGAGGCCCAAATCAATCACTGTGCCAAATTTTGGACTTGCTTTGTCTCTGAAAACAGCAGAAATTCAATTAATTTGTGAAGCTACACATTAGTGTCCTCAGACATCAGAGCAATTGTCCCCTGAAAAGATGAACTACACTCCGAAAACTGACAAAATCATATTTTTATGTGTGTCTAATCTAAAACTTACTGACGACGCAGTGAATAATTGTGGATCAAACTTTATTAGTGCCTATTAACAAAAGGTAAACATTAGTCAAAGCCATGAAATCAGTGGGTGCTTCAATCCAAAGGTGCTTCAACACAATGTCCTGAGAAACTGTAAAAACTAAACCTAATCCTAAATACAAACTCTGTACCCAACACATAAAACTATGATTGTAACAGAAAAATAAATAAATAAATACTATCATACTTTTCCATACAGTGCATTCCATTGTGTGAATTTGCCATCTTGTACACATTATACGAGTGTGCTGGATGGCCTGGACTCAGCATAATCCATTGAAAAGATGAACTACACTCAAAAGTGAAAAACTTTATGGCTGTCTAATCTAATGGCTGCTGGGCACTGGTAGCGCAACAGGAGAATGAAGAAGGTGTAAACATCTGTGTGTCTGAAGAAGTGCGAAGTCTGCATCTCTCGAGGACTCTCATGAATGCTTTATTTACCGCAATATGATTTCACTTTGAGTTTAATGACCACCGATGCAGCATGGTCTCACTTTCCATCCCCCTATAAAGCTGTTTAATGGCGGAGAGGGGAGAGAGATTCCAATGTGACAGTTTTTCTTGTTTATCATTAAACATAACAGCTCTCGCCACACTTGCTAGCTTTAAAAGGCACTCTGTGAATGTCCATCGCTTCTAAATCAGTTAGTCGAGTGTGTTTTGTTTACAAAGACCATGTGTTATTCGCAATAGCTATTCATTGCAATTCTCTTTGGATTCGGTACATTAACAATTTCCCACCGTCAGCACTTAGCTTTGGAGAAATTGTATGGTCGTGCTAGAAGATACCTTCAAATGAACTCAACAAAACCTATGAGCGCAAGACAGCAACGACGGTTCTTAAAAGAGAATGAACAATGACAGTGCAAGATACCAAGAGAGAGAGAGAGGGGAAGAAAATATAATTGTAGCTGCAAGACATTACAGAACAAGCACATCAGTGGAATATTACTTAATGCCCTTTTTAAGCATAACGACTAGAAATAGAGACGTTATTATAACTTTTGACCAATAGGTGCTTTTGGCTTTAACGTTGCATATTTTGTCGAATTTGTACAAATCTACAAATTTACAGTAGTGAGGACTGAAAATGGTGTAAACATATTAAACAAAAACGTTTTAACGAAGTTAAGATTTTTCTCCATTTAAATTTTCCAGTAGGTGGTGCTATTGTTGAAATCCTCCTTTATGCTCAGAGCATCATGGATATTATGGGCCCTATTTTAATGAACTAAGAGCATGGTTTAAAGCGCCCGGCACAAGTGCACTTAGGACGCGTCGTCCGAATCCAGCTTTGCTAGTTTAACAACGGGAAAAACGGTTGGTGCGCCCGGCGCATGGTATAAAAGGATAATCCCTATTCTCTTAATGAATAATGAGTGTTTTGGACGTAATGTGCAACAAACCAACCACAGTCTCATCTCCCATTCCTTTTAAAAGCCAGTTGTGCTCACGCCATGGCGGATTCGCTATTTACATGGAGGAATTTGCGAGCAGAGAAACAGAACGCTTCTCTAGCAAGGAAACTGATCTGCTCATCCAATGATGCCTGCTTGCTCGTCATTACTGCAAATAGGCAGGCTAATGACTATCCATTATGACATGTAGGCACATTTATATTTATGTACACAATAATAATCTTTTACATTTTAATTCTTTAATTTTTAATATGTAAAAATATTTGTGTGCTGTTACACATCCCAGTGTGTGTAATAAGCAGAGGTTGTAAACCCGCCTATAGGCGCATATTACTAACGCGCCCTTTAAATAAAACAAAAATAGGTTTTGTTGGTCAATGGCGCAGTCATTTTCAGTTGCCTCAAAATAGCAACGCGCCAACAATGCGCCTGAACACACGTCGTTTTCAGACCAGCACACCCATGGGTGCACAAATGGGCACAAAGGCATTTGCTATTTAAACTCAAATTCAAAATTCCAATATGTAAAATCCAAACCTAACCCTAAATCCAAACGTCTCACCCAATGCCTAAAACTAACCACAAATGTAACTTTAAAAATAAAACTATAAAAGTTTTCATATAATTAAAGTCGCACAACATTGTGTGTTGGGTACTCTAGACTTAGCATGACATGAGAATTATATTTCTACACCATTCGGTTGATGTTACAAGCGTAAACATGCTTGAATATTTGCACACATGACGCTAGTCGCTAGAGAGTTCCCCCAAATTGGTACTAGCAATATTGAGACCCAAATGAATCAGTGTGCCAAATTTCAAAAAATGTTTGCAAGAGACTTCCACAAACCCCCAGACAGAAGTAGACGAATGATAAGAAAACCGAACAAAGCAATAGATGGCTACACACCTTTGTTGCTTAGCTCCTAATTAAACAGCACTTAGTGTAGACAAAAGCAAAGGGAAGTAGAGGGGTAATATATGAATGTGGAAGTCATGTGACAGCCATGGTGAGGACGGATATGCAACACAAACCCGAGAGAATGAAATAAGCAAGTGTTTTCCCTTGGGAGGCTAATTAAGGTTTGCAGAATGTTGACTCTTAACAGCCTGTGGCAAAGGAAAAAAAATGAAACTGTTCCCCAAGCAACACAAGATCTTTCTGCATTCCCACTGCTTTAGTAAAGCTAATGCTAATATTTATATTAATACTACAACTACTTATTAATTAATTATTAAACATTTATTTAACACAGTGTTAGAAGAAGATAAATGAAATCTGGGTCGTGGAACAATCTGAAAAGGCAACAATGCATTATTTTTGAACTAGCCACCGCTGAAGTGGCTAGGCTGTATGTGTGTGTGTGTGTGTGTGTGTGTGTGTGTGTGTGTGTGCGCGAGTGTGCGCGCGCATGCGTGTGTAAAGTTAACCTATTTAACCTTAAAGATAGAGAACTTAGTTATAATGGCTGCTCCACTCCTGAATCAAACTGAGAAAAATAATTATATTGAAGCCATAAAAAAAAAAAAATGGTAGTAAAATCCTGATAAAAAGTTTAAACAATGTACTTTGTAAAACATTACAGCGATTTGGGAAAACTGGTTGTCAGATATTCAGATGTGTGATTCTCCACAGACAGCTTTAAAATCCAGGTGGAACACTAAAATTATTTCAGGCAAACAGAACAGCTGCAGTCTGCTTGACAGTGGTGGGTCCAGTTTTTACCCAGCAGACTAGTCTGAATATATGATCATTCTTTTTGAAAATACGCACTATAAAAGAGCGTTTCCTCTAAAAGAGCAACACGGGTGTGACACTGCGTCTTTTTCAAGATGTCATTCCACCTGTGCGTTTCTGGATGCGATCGTTCCCTGTCGCCTGCTCACTGTCACAATCGCTGTATCACGTGCCTGGGCATTCAGCACACTGAGGCGGCTTTTGTGGATAGTTTGTGTTCTCACTGTGGGAACATGACTATTGGGGCGCTTGGACGATTGGTTTCTCGGGGCCGGTCGTGCTGGTTCTCAGCTTGGACGCAGCACCTCCACCTGCTCGTCGCCGAGGACATCTGCCCGCCGTCGCCCCTGCTCCCGCCCCAGCCCAGCAGCAGCCTCCATCTGGGCATCGGCGTGGAGCCGGCCGTGGGAAGGACGTCCAGCCTGCTCGTCAGGAGATGGCTGCAGCACCACTCCTTCCCCGGAGGAGGGCCGGGGGAGAATCCTTTGTTGTCGTTTTGTTTCAGTTTCACCGCTGGACCTAGTGTCAGTGGTGCCCAAATTATCGACAAAAGAGCAGTTTCCAAAATCTCCAGGTGCCAAGAGAGCGCACTTGGCGGTGTTTGTCGCTCCCATGCCTTGTCACCCTCAGGCGCCTCTCCAATCACCAGCAGGGGGTGCCGGCTGTGTTTGGGACACACACAAGCGGCCTCCCCACACTCGAGCACCCCCTCAGTGGAAGCAGGTAAGTGTTCCCCCTCAGCGGAAGCAGGTACGTCTGTGGTGCTGTTGGTCCCGCTTGCATGGTCTCTGGGAGACTGGCTAGCGTTTCCCAGCCCGTCTCGCTGGCTCATCCGTACCATCAGACTACCATTGCGTACTTTCATGTCTCGATTCTCCTTCGACACAGACCGTTCCTATGCTTTGCATTCGACGGACGAGCATATCAGTACAAAGTCCTACCCTTCGGGCTGGCCCTGTCGCCCCGTGTCTTCATGAAAGTTGCGGAGGCAGCCATTGCTCCCATGAGAGAGCGTGGTGTTCGCATCCTCAACTACCTCGACGACTGGAGTTAAGGGTTAAGAGCCCACTCCACTAGGGGTGTAGCCTCTTCCTGGGCGCTGGCTTGTGGCACCTCGCTGACAGATATCTGTAGAAGCTGCGGGCTGGGCGACACTCAACACGTTCGCTAGATTCTATAGCCTACATGTAGAGCCGGTATCTTCCTGTGTGCTCACTTCCCATAGTCAGTAACACCGAAGTGCCCGTTCTAAGTGTCGGCTTGCTGCGCCATTCCCTTCCCCATGGAACGGATATGTGCGCTTATATGCTCCAGTCGAGTTCCCCAGTATGGCGAACCCTGTCGAGTCCTCCGCAACCCGTGGCAGTTGGACATGGTGGAGCGTCCGATGCCAGGTCTAACACTCGTATGCATTGGTGGAACTTGTGTTAGGCTGGGTTCCATATGTTGTGACCCCCACGGCGGTCCCATATGTGTATTCTCCACGGTACGGCTCCCTACCCGTCTTTCCCTCGGTGTTGCTCCCCCGACTACAATGGCCAGGGCCACCCCTGGGACTTCCGTATGTTTCACTGCCCACGGCCAGTCCATACGTGTATTCTCCACATGGTAACTCCCTCCGGGCATGATGTGGCTTCCGCAGCGGCCCCCCAGGGCACGCTTTCCCAGCGTTATCCAATAGTCTGCTAAATGGGTCTTGCAGAACAGCAGCAGTCTCCCTGTGTGAATTTCCCTGCCCGGAACAGACGGGGTCTGAGGCGCTCTCGCGGGGTGCTGGAAGTGGTAGTAACTATGACGTTTTCCAAAGGGATCCCAATCCGTCAGTGACATCCGACATATACGTCGAACGTGACTGACTGAAAGGGAATGTCTCGGTTACGTATTGTAACCCTCGTTCCCTGAAGGAGGGAACGGAGACGTACGTCCCGTCGCCACAGTTGCTGTACCATCACTGCAGGCCGAGTCATTAGTTCGGCTCCTCAGTGAAAAACAAATGTGCTGCATCCGCTTCCTGTTCATACCCGCGATGCGGGACGGAGCGTGAGATGCAAATCTCGTACGGCAATGGCCATTGGCCTGTTCTCTATATCTCGAAGCTGATAGGGGGCTATCAGCATCCGACGTACATCTCCATTCCCTCCTTCAAGGAACGAGGGTTACCATACGTAACTGAGACGTTATATTTATATATACCAAATTATATTATATTATATACATACATACAAATTATTCTATAAATATTTACATAAATGAATAATAATAAATTGAAGTGAAGCGACACAACTGACGCTGACAGGTCAAGTGACAGTAACAACATAGCGGGTGTAATATTTCCAAATTTCATTCATAAGCTACTACACACATTCATACAATGTAGAACATACTTATCAGTCACAAAGTAAAAATTTTATTGTAGTACCTACTCAGACAGTACATGATTGACGATCCATGATTGGATTCACAGAATGTGTTAAAATAAGCCAGATATATGCTAGCAACGTGGTTACTAAATCAGGTTAGCAAAGTGCTAAGCTAAGAACATGCCAGCAACTCCCAGCAAAGTTAACAATGCCTAGCAGCAACTAAGTGTTTTTTAAAGGTCTAATGGTTTTTGTATGGTTTCTTAATAGTCTGATGTCTGAAGTCTAATGGTCAGTAGTTTTTTATTGGTCTGTCCTTTAAACTTCAAGCTTTTACGTTACTGCAGCTTGATATTTTAGGCTAAGTTAAGTCAAGACATGCAAACGGTTCACTTCATCATTTAAAATTCTACAAACACCTAATTTTTCACACTGCATGGACAGCATTACTAATTCATTCTACACAGTATGCAACAGAAATAGATAGAGATAAAATGAATGAGGGAACTAGAAAAAGACAGTGTGGATAGAGCAAACGCACTGCGATACTGAAGAAAACGGTTGAAAAAATGTCACGTACAGTTCTGGCCGTTTAGGTGACTAATGTTAGCGATTACAGCACAAGTGATAAATGACTCTGATTAACCTGCAGTCAACGTGAACCCACATCTGAGTCTCTCTCTCTCTCTCTCTCTCTCTCTCTCTCTCTCTCTCTCTCTCTCTCTCTCTCTCTCTCTCCCTCTCTCTCTCTCAGGTATTTGACTGCTGTGGCTGTTGGCTGTGCAGAGAACTGGTTATATGGGGCTTCTCAAGGGACTGCAGTAATTAAATTATTACCTGTGGAGCCATTGCACAGTGGAGGAGAGGCACTGAGGAGCTTAGATGTCGGTGTTCATGACATTGTAGTCCAACGAGTCTATTAAAGTACTTCCTGTGCTTTTGGATGCTTCCTATAAAGATACAGCAAGTCAGATACTCTTTTTATTTAGTTCTGAATATTTAAATGTCTATAGTTTCACCAAAGCATAAATCCATTTTAACTTATATTTTGAAGCTTCATTCAGCTAGGCAAAGTTTGAACAAATTAGTCGAAATGACTTGTACAGCCAATTTGACTATAATAAAAAATTTAAGGCAGCCATTGAATAAAGGCACAATAAGTAATTTTTGCCGCTAGTGGTCGCTTATTCAAAACAAAGGCGTAGCTTGATGACTCCTTGATTTTCGTGGAATCATGGGAGTTGTCTTCATTTCTACAGCCGGTGGAAAAGAATGGTGAATCCAAGAGGACTTGGGCTTAAATCATATTCATGGATGAGCTAATGTATTAAAGATTTATTAACGTTACTGTAGTATGAAGCAGGGTGGGGCTGAAAGTCATTGGAGCGGAACGAGGCCGCTGGAGTGATTGCAAATGAGAGACAAGCGAGACACACGGCTCGAGAGCAGTGCAGATTTTATTATGCAGCAGACGAACGCTTCTGTTTCTTCTGGTCATGTGTATGTGGGGTAACGCAGCGCTGTTTTGTCATATTAGATACATTTCTGTCAGAACCACTATCATCAAAGATGATTGACAGTTAGCATATAGTTTGGATTGGCGGTATGGTTCAGTTCAGCCTAGCATGGATGAGAGCAGGGAGAGCAGCGATAAACCCCCTAGGGTAAACAGAACAGAACCAACAATGTATTGCAGATATCATTAATGTCAATATTAAAATGTACAACATAATTCGGGGAATTAGTCTGATTTAAGGAATGCCAAATCCTGACTGACGAGAGGAGCTGGGGATGGAGAAGGGTAATTAGCTCCGGAGAAACGCAATAGCTGCTGATAATACTGAAGGAGCTGTGATAGGCATTGTATTCCTATAGGTAGACGTGATCAGCTGACAGTCAGCTAATGCGAGCTTAACTACCGTGACCTGCCAGAACTAACGCTATACACTTGATTTGAGTGAATTGAAAGTTATGTTATAATGCTACTCTTTGCGTTCGCTCGGCGCCTACTATGAGACACTTGTTGCACACTGCAGTAAGTTAGATCGACATTAGGCATGGTAAAACATGGTACTGTACAAGGACTAACTCTGTTGAGCTATATAACAATGATTAGTTTTCTGTTGATGAGTGTATTTAAACAGTTGCTCACCTGACTAATAAAACACATAGGGCCAGATTTACTAAGCAGGGCACATTAGCTTGAAATGATCTGCGCAATCTACCAGTTAGAGTCTGGTTTAAGTGTGCTTTTTTGGGGCAGTACATAATGGCACAAATACCAGTAAATTGACGAGGGCAAACCTTATCACCTTGCGTGATTCATTTAAATACTGTCCTCCCATAAATTTTGCGCCTGAAAGGGAAATTCCTACAAATGTATATGCAATAAGGTCAGCCACAAAAATGTCCCTGTCCACACCTTTTCACCATTCATTTTTCACTGCGTGTCTTTATTAAATCTTGACAGTAGTTTTTTTAATGCCAAAAGAGGGTTTGTGCTTGTGGCGAAGCGTTTGCCGGCAAAACAGGAGTCAACCTAATCTAAAGAACTGGTTCAAAAAGAATGGAATTTTTGGTGTCGACTGCGCCACCTAGGGACTTGCACCCCAGGAACTCCCTATAAGCCACAGGCTTTTACCAACTCAAAGCACACAGGTTCGCAATCAACAAAGAAATGGTCTGAGACTTGAGTTCCCCATAAAATTACTTTTATTCATTCAATAAAACTTCAAAAATACTCCCATAAAAACACCCACCCCTCAAAAGAGCAGAGAATTGCACTAAACACTTAGTTCAGAACGGGTCATACACAATGAAGTTACAACAAAAAAAGAAAAAAAAAACAAAATGAATGAATGAACTGAAATATGTATACCAGCAGTAGATCACAAAAAAAGAAAAAGATGATTCAAGACACAATCGGGGGGGAAAAAAAGACACAAATACACAACCATGCAGGGCTGAAGGACATCTACCTTGGGCACCTCTGCTGAAAGTGGCCTAAAGAAAAAAAAAAAAAAATCACTCAATACTTACACCCCACCACACCACACGAGTGAAACACAGCACTCTCAGGTGACAGGAGACCCCACTACCACAGCACCAGGACACCCGTGTAAGTGGCCTTCAGCTCCTGCATGAAAATACAACAACAAAAAAATGTTACTACAAATACCACACACCACTTCAACTTGCAAACAATACAGGACACTCTACACAACTCATCAAAACAACCAAAAAAGGAAACCATCAAAAAGCAAAGAAAAAAAAAAAGGAAAAATAGGCCAAAAGGGATCCACTGGCTGGAATTAATACAAGGAATCCCCAAACAATAACCAAAATTAAATACACAGTTTTAAGTTTTAATTAGGGGGACATTTTTATTAATTTATCGCTGTAAAAAAGTTGCTGCCTTAAATTTTTAAGTACAACCAACTGGGATGTTTAAGTAATTTCAAATTAAATGACATTAAACTGACATGAAAAATGAGTTGAATCTTGTATAACTTATATTATATTGAAAATTGCTAAACTTATTTTAATGAGAAGGCAATGTAAAACTTATGTTGTCATAACTTATTGATCATATATATACATTTTATTTACAGTGTACTGACTTTAGCTACATTTTTAAAATACTATTTTTACCTTAAGGAGTATTTTTTTTTTTTTTTTTATATGTTTTTGGGAGTAAAACATATGAATTAACTTCTTTTTTTTTTTCGACAGGGCCCCAAAACCCCTCAGACCCCAGAGGGTTAAAACACATTTACACACTGAACAAAAATGGTGCAAGATTTACTTATTTTCACTGAGAAATTGCTTGTAAATTTCCTAAATAAATGGAAAGTAACTTCCCATGAGAAAGTTACTTTCCATTTCCCAAAATAACACAATTAATTAAATGTGAAACGTTTAAGTAGACTGAAATAGCATTTTCTTATACTCCAATAATCTTTGCTTTATTACAACTTTGAATTTTGTTTTTTCTTTTACAGTGCAGTAAATTGTTTCTGAAACTATACTTGATTGGTTTTACGCAACACTACAAAAAAACAAAAACAAAAAAAAAACACAACAACGCAGTGACATTTCCATTTTAAACTGCAAAAACGCACACACTAAGGTCAAACTAAAAATAATGTATGTTTTCCTCTTGACCTCAGTTTCTGACCCTACTTCTCCATCAAGTGATTTAAGTTTGAGCTCTTACTGTGTTTGGAATGACGAGATGTTTCTTTCACTACCATCACAAATCCTCAGGGTCTTACTAAATAATACCTACACAAATATCAAACACTGTCCATTGACGCTTTTTAAGAGTGTAGCCTTAAGAAGATCTAATTTTAGTCGTGACGCCAAACTGCCACTGGATTTTGTGATTCGACTGAAATTATAAGAGGCTTCTGCGTTATCGTTCTCCCTGCTCTTTTATCTCTGGATCCGTCCATTTGTGATGGGCAGCCAAGCAGCAAATTGTCTGTCAACCAACAAGTTACTTTAAGAGGGTGAAGAGCAACTTCAAAAGATGCTGAAAAAAAAAAAAAAAAAAAAAGACAGACGGTACAGAGGGAAACAGACACAAAGATGTATAATTAAAGTCTGCTACCGCTTTGATTGGATAAAGGCACTATAAACGACACACTCTAGACAGGTCTGGAGGGATCACACTACACACACACACACACACACACACACACACACACACACACACACTAAATTTAGTGAGGACAAAGCACAAAGCAAAAGCCTACGGAAGCATGTTTCCACCATGGAATAAAAAAAGGTAATCGCGGATTTTTAATCTCACAATTCAGACTCTTTTTTTTTTCTTGCAGTTTGAAGCATATAGCTCACAATTCTGTTTTTATATCTAAAAGTTAATAAAAAATTGTGAGAATAAATTCAGAATTGTGAGATAAAAACACAACTGCAAGAAAAAAATTCTGAATTACAAGTTTACACTCACCTAAAGGATTATTAGGAACACCATACTAATACTGTGTTTGACCCCCTTTCGCCTTCAGAACTGCCTTAATTCTACGTGGCATTGATTCAACAAGGTGCTGAAAGCATTCTTTAGAAATGTTGGCCCATATTGATAGGATAGCATCTTGCAGTTGATGGAGATTAGTGGGATGCACATCCAGGGCATGAAGCTCCCGTTCCACCACATCCCAAAGATGCTCTATTGGGTTGAGATCTGGTGACTGTGGGGGCCATTTTAGTACAGTGAACTCATTGTCATGTTCAAGAAACCAATTTGAAATGATTCGAGCTTTGTGACATGGTGCATTATCCTGCTGGAAGTAGCCATCAGAGAATGGGTACATGGTGGCCATAAAGGGATGGACACGGTCAGAAACAATGCTCAGGTAGGCCGTGGCATTTAAACAATGCCCAATTGGCACTAAGGGGCCTAAAGTGTGCCAAGAAAACATCCCCCACACCATTACACCACCACCACCAGCCTGCACAGTGGTAACAAGGCATGATGGATCCATGTTCTCATTCTGTTTACGCCAAATTCTGACTCTACCATCTGAATGTCTCAACAGAATTCGAGACTCATCAGACCAGGCAACATTTTTCCAGTCTTCAACTGTCCAATTTTGGTGAGCTCGTACAAATTGTAGCCTCTTTTTCCTATTTGTAGTGGAGATGAGTGGTACCCGGTGGGGTTTTCTGCTGTTGTAGCCCATCCGCCTCAAGGTTGTGCGTGTTGTGGCTTCACAAATGCTTTGCTGCATACCTCGGTTGTAACGAGTGGTTATTTCAGTCAAAGTTGCTCTTCTATCAGCTTGAATCAGTCAGCCCATTCTCCTCTGACCTCTAGCATCAACAAGGCATTTTCGCCCACAGGACTGCCGCATACTGGATGTTTTTCCCTTTTCACACCATTCTTTGTAAACCCTAGAAATGGTTGTGCGTGAAAATCCCAGTAACTGAGCAGATTGTGAAATACTCAGACCGGCCCGTCTGGCACCAACAACCATGGCATGCTCAAAATTGCTTAAATCACCTTTCTTTCCCATTCTGACATTCAGTTTGGAGTTCAGGAGATTGTCTTGACCAGGACCACACCCCTAAATGCATTGAATCAACTGCCATGTGATTGGTTGATTAGATAATTGCATTAATGAGAAATTGAACAGGTGTTCCTAATAATCCTTTAGGTGAGTGTATATCTAACAATTCACATTTTTTTATAGCTTACAATTCGGAGTTAACATCTAAAATTGAAATTGAGAAAAAAAGTCTGAATTGCGAGATATTAAGTCAGAATTGTAAGAAAAAAGTCTGAATTGTGTTATGAAAAAACTCACAATTGCAAGAAAGAAGTCAGAATTATGAGTTTATATTTCACTATTCAGACTTTTTTCTCGCAATTGTGCGATTTTAATCTCATCTAAAATCTAAATTGTAAGAAAAAATTGGGAGAAAAAGTCAGAACTGCGAGATATAAACTCAGAAATGTAAGAAATAAAGTCATAATTGTGCAAAAAAAACAATTGCAAGAAAAAGTCAGAATTCCGAGGTTATATCTCACAATTCTTTCTCGCAAATTCTGACTTTGTATCTAACATCGAAACTCTGAATTACGACCACAATTCGGACTTTTTTCCCAGGGCAATTGCTAATTTATATCTCACAATTATCTAAACTCTAAACTCAAATGTGCGAGAAAAAAGTCAGAATTGTGCGATGATAAAAGCTTTTACTTTTATTTAGCTCTTTTCAATGAACTGGTTGATTCGGTTAATAAATCAAGTTTGTTTACTGTATATGTCATGGATTTGGCTCATTCAATCATATTTTAGAGCTCAAACTGTCTTATGTTTGATCTTCCAGGTGCCCTGGTTTGGTCCCCTGAAATAAAATCTATTTTTAAACAATTTCATACAAGTTTGTTTTGCTGTAAACAATGCAAACAACATTCCCGAGTTTGTAAATGACAGACTGAATTTAAATGACTGAACAGTGCGCGTTACAACACAAGCTCACAGTAGTGTGTCAAACAATACTTTTTAAGCTATTGTGTTTTCCCATGCAACAGCCTTGAGGAAATTACAGTGTGATTGTGTGTGCATCATGTTTTGCATCGGTGTGAATGTCAGTGCTTTCAGGAATGAGGGAAAAATCAATGAGGATTTCATCTCAAATGAAACGGCATCATGGGAACCTCTGTACTTGATGATCTGGGAAATGAGCTGTGTTCACGGTTCGGTAAATAAAATGTCTGTACAAAATGCAAATGTAAGTCAAAAATATGGATGATTGGCATCTATATATGTACACTACTAAAAAAAGTCGCTGTTTGGATTTAAATAGGCAAATGCTTAAGAGTCCTATGATCGGATCATTATTGCAGTGATTATTATGTTTCTAGCATGTTATATGTTTGGCAACAGTCCATCTAACCCTAATTGATGGAGTGTGTAGGAATTTAGGAGGACACATCATGGCCATATTCCAGCATGACAATGTCAAGATTCATCAGGCTTAAATTGTGAAAGAATGGTTGGGAGGAAGTATGAAGAATCATTTTCACACATGAATTGGCACCTCTGAGTCCAGACCTCAAATTCATTGAAAGTCTTTAGGATGTGCTGGAGGAGACTTTACAGAGTGCTGGACTCTTGCATTGTCAATACAAGATCTGGACCAAAAGTCAGGACCATCAAGAGGTGCCAGCATTTTTAGGGTTAGACTGTATTATATATACACCGATCAGGCATAACATTATGAGGTGAAGTGAATTAACACTGATTATCTCTTCATCACGGCACCTGTTAGTGGGTGATATATTAGGCAGCAAATGAACATTTTGTCCTCAAAGTTGATGTGTTAGAAGCAGGAAAAATGTGCAAGCGTAAGGATTTGAGCGAGTTTGACAAGGGCTAAATTGTGATGGCTAGACGACTGGGTCAGAGCATCTCCAAAACTGCAGCTCTTGTGAGGTGTTCCCGGTCTGCAGTGGTCAGTATCTATCAAAAGTGCTCCAAGGAAGGAACAGTGGTGAACCGGCGACAGGGTTATGGGCGGCCAAGGCTCATTGATGCACGTGGCCCGTGTGGTCCGATCAAACAGACGCGCTACTGTAGCTCAGATTGCTCAAGAAGTTAATGCTGGTTCTGATAGAAAGGTGTCAGAATACACAGTGCATCGGTTTGTTGCGTATGGGGCTGCATAGCCACAGACCAGTCAGGGTGCCCATGCTGAGCCCTGTCCACCGTCGAAAGCGCCAACAGTGGGCACGTGAGCATCAGAACTGGACCACAGAGCAATGGAAGAAGGCTTGGAAGGCAATGGAAGTGTGTGCGTTGTGTACCTAGGGAACACATGGCACCAGGATGCACTATGGGAAGAAGGCAAGAGGCAGTGTGATGCTTTGGGGAATATTCTGCTGGGAAACCTTGGGTCCTGCCATCCATGTGGATGTTACTTTGACACGTACCACCTACCTAAGCATTGTTGCAGACCATGTACACCCTTTCATGGAAACGGTATTCCCTGGTGGCTGTGACCTCTTTCAACCTCTTTGAACAATTAATGCATTATAATACATTTCTTTAAATTACAGGGTAATGACATTTTTACATCCCAAAAAACAAACAAACAAACAAAAAAATATTTACAGTATTCAGACATATTACAAATAAATAAGCAACTAATTTTTAAATTCTTAACAATATTTTTTTTACGGTAAAAATTATTGAATTGTTTTACTAAAAATCTAATTATGTTTAATTCATATTTTAACATATACAATAAATAATTCTTACAATATAATATAATTATTATCAATTTATAAAATATAATAAATTTGACAAATTATGTAATAATACAATGTAATAATGTTTTTAACATCTAATAAACTAAGTTTACAGTTTTTATAGTAAAGTTAGACTTGTCCTGTCCAATCTAATACCATTTTTCATTATATATGGTAAAATAACCAATTAGCCATGCAGTTTAAGCATTTTCCCCCGTAAAATGACCCATTTTCAATTTTACAATATGGATGGAGAGAGTCAATTTGAATGAATCCGCAAAATTAAGAAAACAAGATTCACTATTAATGTTTTCTTCATGCACCTGTTAAATTCATATTCCATCCAATAATTCACATCCATATCAACCTATTATACTCAGAAACATTAGCCGTGCTTCACGCACAGACATGTCAGAGTATAAACATAATCAATTCGGCAGCGCACGCACGCACACACACACACACACACACACACACACACACACACACACACACACACACACACACACACACACAGCCATATGAACATTTGTAACCTCTTCACCTGAATCATGTCAGACTTTCTTCTGCCCCTCTTCTACCCGCTATCAATCATTTCTTTATCATTCCATCCCTCCCTCCCTCCTTCAGTGCATTTCTTCCCCCTGGTAAGGAATTATAATTATATAAACAGCCTGCATGACTGTGGAGAGTCTTTGCTGGTGGCAATAACTCACCATCAATGCTGGAGGATCAGCAAACACTTCTTATCAAGTGGTTATATTTGCAAACAGGGAACACATCATCCCTCACACAAGATACATCTCGAAAATACATCCACAACAATTTACTATCATTGCACAATGTGAAAGTTAATATAATATTATATTTCTTTAATATATTGTGTGTTTTCTTAGACAGGTGAGCAACTGTGTGGATGCATTCTAATCATATAGCTCAACACAGTTAGTCTTATTGTTTAAATTAAATTTTCTTGATTTACCGCGAGTACCATGTTTTACCATGCCTAATATCGATCTAGCTTACTGTAGTGTGCAACGTGTCTCATAGTAGCCGCCGAGCGAACGCACAGAGTAGCTTTATAACATAACTTCCAACACACTCAAATGTATCTAATATTATAAAACAGCGCTGCATTACCCCACATACACATGACCGGAAGAAGCGGAAGTGTCGTCTGTGGCATAATAAAAGCTCAGCGAAATCAAGGCGTCATCTAACTATGTCTTTGTTTTGAATAAATGACCTCTAGCAGCGAAAAAAAAAAACAGGTAGGTCCTTCAGGGTGTCTCGAAAAAAGTATCGCAGCTCCTAGCTACTGGGGTGCCTCAGGGCTCAGTGCTTGGACCGCTTCTCTTCTCCATCTACATCTACATGATATCACTAGGATTTGTCATTGAGAAGCATGACTTTTCATGCCACTGCTACGCTACTGACACACAGCTCTACTTTTCATTCCAGCCGGATGATTTGATGGTAGCTGCTCGCATCTCAGCCTGCCTGACAGACATTTCTTGCTGGATGAAGGAGCATCACCATCAACTCAACCTTGTCAAGACAGAAACCTGCTTGTGGTTTCATTGATGTTTACCTGCAAGTGATGCAAGTGAGGCACAAAAGCACTTTCACTGACCTTAATTTTTTCATTTAATCTTGTTCTACTCATTTGTAAGTCACTTTGGATAAAAGCGTCTTCTAAACAGTTAAATGTAAAATACATTTCACTGTAAATTATATGGAATTTCACATTGTTTGCATGGTTGATATGACATTTTACAGGTTTATTGGCTTAACATATTCATTTTATTTTTTATTATGATCATGTAAACAAATTAACAGGTTTAATTCGAATTGTATTTAAATAACGGCCTTCCTGTAGCTCGAACAGCATATTTACTTTTTGCCCCTGGTAAAATTACAATCATTTTTACAGTGTCAGTGGACAGAATCTTTACACTAGGAGGTTAGTAAGATTATTTGTCTTGTCCCATACTTCTATTTTAAGTAAATTACTGCAAATACATTTTTATTTATTTTTTATACACTGATGCATTATTCAAATCTGAACATTAGTTCTCTTTCAATGTAAAAACAAACAAAGAAAAAAAACAGCTATTTAAGTGCATATCAAAGTGAAACTCAACATATAGGCTACTGTAATTATGAATAAATTAAAACAGCAGGAAATTGTTTTTGTTATATGTATATGAATATTCACAATGTGGGTTGTGAGCTGTTTTTCAGTCCCAGTTCGTACCTGCTGCTGGTTGCTTTAGGGGACCAATTAGTGTACTGTAGATTTGCAGGAAAGCACCTGATGAATGGCGGCTAAACAATGGACCTGTGTAAAACAACAACAACAGCAACAAATGAGATCATTTAGCTGAATGTGAGCAAACAGGCGCACAGTCTGTTGAGGATTCATCTATCAAAACCATCCTTCATAGTCTTCCTATTGAGGCTACATCACAATAAAAACATCTAGTTAAATCACCCTTCGCCGGAGTTTGATTGACAGGCGATCCGACCAATCATAATCCGCCATTCGCCGAATCAGCCATTTTTGTCCGACAAAGCAGTCAAGAGAGTTCGTAGATTAACGTCGTGGACTTGAACTTGAAAAACGCTGTGTACTGACATCTTTCCGCGGTTGAAACGACATTCCTTCTAAAATTCATTCATGTTTATTTGATACTATAAATTAACTAGAAGGAAGAGATGATTGGTTCACAAGCAGCTTTAACAGGCACTACAGCGGCCTGTCACGACACATTAAAGAGCCACAAAACGGTACAAACCTGATTCCAAAAAAGTTGGGACATTGTACAAATTGTGAATAAAAAAGGAATGCAATAATTTACAAATCTCATATACTTATATTTTATTCACAATAGAATACAGATAACATATCAAATGTTGAAAGTGAGACATTTTGAAATGTCATGCCAAATATTGGCTCATTTTGGATTTCATGAGAGCTACACATTCCAAAAAAGTTGGGACAGGTAGCAATAAGAGGCCGGAAATGTTAAATGTAGATATAAGGAACAGCTGGAGGACCAATTTGCAACTTATTAGGTCAATTGGCAACATGATTGGGTATAAAAAGAGCCTCTCAGAGTGGCAGTGTCTCTCAGAAGTCAAGATGGGCAGAGGATCACCAATTCCCCCAATGCTGCGGCCAAAAATAGTGGAGCAATATCAGAAAGGAGTTTCTCAGAGAAAAACTGCAAAGAGTCTGAAGTTATCATCATCTACAGTGCATAATATCATCCAAAGATTCAGAGAATCTGGAACAATCTCTGTGCGTAAGGGCCAAGGCCGGAAAACCATACTGGATGCCCGTGATCTTCGGGCCCTTAGACGGCACTGCATCACATACAGGAATGCTACTGTAATGGAAATCACAACATGGGCTCAGGAATACTTCCAGAAAACATTGTCGGTGAGCACAATCCACCGTGCCATTCGCCGTTGCCGGCTAAAACTCTATAGGTCAAAAAAGAAGCCATATCTAAACATGATCCAGAAGCGCAGGCGTTTTCTCTGGGCCAAGGCTCATTTAAAATGGACTGTGGCAAAGTGGAAAACCTGCTCTGTGGTCAGACCAATCAAAATTTGAAGTTCTTTTTGGAAAACTGGGATGCCATGTCATCCAGACTAAAGAGGACAAGGACAACCCAAGTTGTTATCAGCGCTCAGTTCAGAAGCCTGCATCTCTGATGGTATGGGGTTGCATGAGTGCGTGTGGCATGGGCAGCTTACACATCTGGAAAGGCACCATCAATGCTGAAAGATATATCCAAGTTCTAGAACAACATATGCTCCCATCCAGACGACGTCTCTTTCAGGGAAGACCTTGCATTTTCCAACATGACAATGCCAGACCACATACTGCATCAATTACAACATCATGGCTGCGTAGAAGAAGGATCCGGGTACGGATCTTTCACCCATAGAAAACATTTGGCGCATCATAAAGAGGAAGATGCGACAAAGAAGACCTAAGACAGTTGAGCAACTAGAAGCCTGTATTAGACAAGAATGGGACAACATTCCTATTCCTAAACTTGAGCAACTTGTCTCCTCAGTCCCAGACGTTTGCAGACTGTTATAAAAGAAGAGGGGATGCCACACAGTGGGAAACATGGCCTTATCCCAACTTTTTTGAGATGTGTTGATGCCATGAAAATCAACTTATTTTCCCCTTAAAATGATACATTTTCTCAGTTTAAACATTTGATATGCCATCTATGTTGTATTCTGAATAAAATATTGAAATTTGAAACATCAACATCATTGCATTCTGTTTTTATTCACAATTTGTACAGTGTCTCAACTTTTTTGGAATCGGGTTTGTATCTATAGTTTACATTTCTTTTAAAAAAAAAGACAATTTTAGAGCTGAGACTTTGTTTCATATTAAAAGTAACCTGCTCTGTCCTGTCTGTTGTCAGTATCGAGTACGATACGATACTAGTACGAGTTCACGGGTGGGAAGTCACGGGTTTGACTGCCGCTCCAGTGTACTTTCACGGGTAGAAGGTTGGAAAAACACGGGTTACGGGTTGCCTGGAACGCAGCTTATAAGAACATGAAACAAAAACAAAACACACTGTGACAATAGCACAACAAATAATATAATATAATATAATATAATATAATATAATATAATATAATATAATATAATAATATCTCGATATTAAAATAATTATGTTCACTGTTAATTGATTATCACTAAATGAACCGGCTCACTAAGATTCATTAAAATGAACCGCCTGAAAGATTCACTAAAATGAACTGTCCAAACAGATTCACTAAATCAAATTGTCCAAACCAATTCACTAAAATGAACTGTCCTAACTGATTCACTGAATCAAATTGTCCAAACCAATTCACTAAAATGAACAGTTCAAACAGATTCACTAAAATTAAAGATTCAAACCAATTCACTAAAATGAACTGTCAAAACCAATTCTCTAAAATGAACTGTCCAAACAGATCAATTGAAACTAAATTTAACTGTCCAAACTAATTCCCTAAAATGAACTGTCCAAACAGATTGATCGATTTACTAAAATGAATTGTTCAAACAATCCACTAAAATTAACTGTCCAATCCGTTTCACTAAAACAAACTGTCCAAACAGATTCATTAAAATGAATAGCTTGAACTGATTCACTAAAACCATTCATCTGAACTAGCTCACTAAAATTACCAGTTTGAACCGATTAATACAACGAACCATTCAAATCTATTCACTAAAATGAACTTTTCAAACACTACATGTGACATTTAATAGCTTGTGTTTGATTTGGATCAAGTTGTTTTCGCAATACAACGAGAAAAAAAGTACTTTATCATGCTACACGAAATACCATGTTACTGGAAAAGCACTGTCAAACTACTTAAGTTAATTTCAGCTCTAGTTATTGCAGGCTTTATCAGTTTATATTATCACCCTGAAAGGCGAAAAGCAGGAAAGCTACTAGATCCTTTCATCTAAATTTCAGCCCATCGAAAAGTAATAAGTACTGGTTATTTCACAGGCACAACTAAAGAGTCATTTTCAAAGATTTGTTGCCTATAACCTCTCAAAATCCAGAGATTAGTTTTTCCTTAGAAGCGCAATCGCTTGGTCTCAAAACTTTGTTTCTAGCTAACTGGTGCACCACAGACTCTCGGAAGTTGTGTAATGTTGGACTTGCAAATTAAACCAATATATTCCACGCAAGACACCCGAAATTGTCATACACTCCTGGGAACAAGTAGATAATAGCTACAACTCAAGCAAAGACAGACAAACAACAGTAATAAACACATTGAATCTGTGCTTCCAAAAAGAGCGAGCCAGTAAACGTGGCCTGGTTTCCCAACCACCCGGTGTGAGAATAACAAATAAAACAATCATATTTGTCCCATTTTCCTGACAGATCAAAGATGGTACACAAGCTTTTCAGGTATTAGCAAAGTTTCTGCCAGTTGAAGTTACCATCATACAGGCCAGTTTAAATAAAGTGCAATTAATTCTCTCCCATGCTGTTCTACTCTGGCTGTCAAGCCTGAGTAAGATGTAAGCTGAGAGATGCAAGGTAATTAAGTCCGGAAATAAATTAGATATTGACGTTCTCCCTACATTTGCGTGGTAATGTTTCCATAAGCAGCTTAGCAAATGGCAAATGTGCTGTGCTAATAGGCTAATCCTCCAGCTGTCTGCTCAGAAACCCTCTCTCTTTTCTCCACCAAGCTCATGATGTGGTGGGTGTCATCTTTGAATGGTAAGAAAAGGTTGAGCCAAAACCCATAGTCTTAAGGTGCGGTCACATTAGCAAAATTTTCAGCAAGATTTTCCATCGTCAATTGCCAAGCGATGTATGAAGCACAGCTCAAACAAGTAATATTCAAACCAAGTAGCTTTCTGTTGGAGAACAGTGACTACGTTTACATGTGCACCAATAATGTGGGTCTTAATCGCAGGAGCATGACATGAGCAGAACTCTTCACTCCAGTTTACATGCAATTTTCATTATTCAGATTATTCGCTAATACATATGGTTATACCACACTCAGAAAGGCATACAGTATGCATGTTACTGGCCACTGTTTTAATCTACTCGCATCAAATTCATAATACATTTTTATGGATGTAGCTTATAGTGATGGGCAGCCCGAGGCTCCGCGAAACACTGAAACAGTTGAAGCAAATTTGTCGTATTGTGTCGAAGCTTTGAATCAATCTGACACCTGTCTCCATGACAACCCCCTGCTGGTTAGAACAGTGTAAATGCAACAAAAATCCAGGACAAACATGCATAAAAACACCTTTTACAAATCTATTGCAAATGTTTTATTGAAAGTTAAATGCAATATCATCTAATAACATTAAAGTGTCTATATGTTCTTTTATCAGTTGTCAGGGCTTGTTTTGTTTGTTCCATGGATGGCTCAGCTAAACAAGCCAATACGAGACTATTAACTACTATTATTCCTTTTAATTATACTAATGTCAATTTATAAAACTGATCAGAAATCAGGTTGTTCAATGGTTCTCAGTGACTGCTCATGATTCATGGGTTCACAGAGATCAACGCCCCCTAGCGGTGAATCATTGACATTTCTCAAAGTGTTTTGAAACAGTGATTACGTAACGAAGCCTTGTTTACTGAAATCACGTGACTTTGGCAGTTTGATACGCGCTCCGAACCAATTGATTCGAAACAGAAGATTCATGAAGCAGTGTTTTGAAATTGCCATCCCTAATTTTTCTGGCTATCACAGAGTCTGCTATGTATTTTCTACTGCACAAAAGGCGTGATCAACGAACATAATTCAAATGACACTGTACGCAATTGGATATTCCTTCAACCAATGAGACCACAAGAGATGATCAACGAACATAATTCAAATGACTCTGTATGCAATTGGATATTCCTTCAACCAATGAGACCACAAGAGATGATCAACGAACATAATTCAAATGACTCTGTATGCAATTGGATATTCCTTCAACCAATCAGACCACAAGAGGCGTGATCAACGGGCAACGGGCATCCGCCATCATGTTAAACCCGCCAATAGCGCGCCAGGATAAGCCAGTCTATGATTGGTTCCTGCAAAAGTGTAACAAAGCAGTAGAAATTAATGTACAGGTTTCCAGCCTGAGCTGCAGGGCGAAATCAATTCGCCGGCAGATCAGGCTGGGTTTAACCAGTCTAATCCCTAGTAGCTTACTGGATATTATTCGGCGCCGTGATGAACATCGCAATGCCGGGTTTGGTTGCTGCTGTCGTGTTCTTCGCGCCGTCTAGATGAATATACGGAGCAGAGACTGCGCAGCAAGTTGTGTTGACAGAGTTTAGTGATTTGGAGAAGAGAAAACTTCAGAATAATGTCACGTAGTTCATTCATGAAGTTGTGTGAACAACACACGGTATCCGTGTATGTCCGCACACATGCACACTTTGGTCAGAATGGTAATAATGCGTTTAAGGCGTTTACATGCTTGTTTATCGCGATTAAAATCGCCGTATGCCACCTAGTTTAATGTGACTATGGTTACTACGATTATGAGCTTAATCGCATTAGTTTGATCGAAGTATTGCGTTTACATGAGGTAAGGTTAACTATACGCCTTGAAGGTACGCCTGTGAATTTCACAGAGTAATGGTAAATGTGATCACACATTTAGCGTTGGTTGCCTAAAAAGAAAATAAGGTTGAAAAACAACCAAAGATTCACTAGGTATAGTTCAGTGTCATTAAAGGGGCGATGACTTTCCCTTGAGCCTTTGATATATAAAAGTTCATCATGATATAAGAATATCCTGTAAGTTTCGGAGATGAAAACTTCCTTGTTAGTAAAAGAAAAGCTTTTATTGACACCAGGCTCAGCAAACGCTCGATCTCAGAATGTGCCGACCCTTGACGTCAGCGTGTGGTGAAACACGGCCTCAAGCCCGCCCACCGACTCGTGGAGCTAAACTGATCACGCTACCGAGCAATAAACATGCCGAAGAGAGTAATATATTGCGCTGTGCCTGGTTGTGGAAGAACACAGTCCCTGCATAAGCTTCCTTCGGATTCTAATATTAGGAATGAGCGGTTGAACTTTATTTTTGATGAAGTTCCAGCTCACGTGGGGAAGACATTGCACGTTTCTTCACGTTTCTTCGCTTCATTTCACCGCAGAATCGTTTGTAAGCAAGACGCAGGTCGAGACTGGATTTGCAGACAGAATGAGATTAAAACACAATGCTGTGCCTTCAGGAATGGTGCAACACACTTATGTGAGTAAAACATGTTTTTTATATGTGATAGTATTGCATTGTTACAGATCATGTTAATTATGTGTACATGTCTAACTGAACATACCTTAGCACGCTGTCAAAGGCTGAAGAATCCTTTATTTGTGGTGTTGGTTCATTGCGATTCGGGACATTCATTGGCCAGGGCTCGCAAAGCCCAACGTCCCGAGGCTATGGATTTTTCAGATGGGCTACCAAAATGTAAGCCCGGCCTGCCGACGGGCTATCTTAAATAGTGAAATAATATTCCTTTCTTGATGTGCGTTGTTCACTCTCCTGACTTGATATTTGAAGGGCGCGCACGTGTGTGTGTGATGCACAATTCACGCTTATATTCACCGTTCAGGCGGGCCAAGTAATAAAAAAATAACATTCCAATCAATCGCGGGTGGATGAGAGATAAATCATTGTGTTTGTTTGATAAAGACATTTTGTGAGCCCTGTGAGCGAATCATTCTGGTTGCCGTTTCCCCACGCACTTTCAAAACAATTCCCACATGCACTGACAGGGGAGCTGAAGCTCATTAAATATGCAAATCTTATCCAATGATAGCAGTGGGCGTTTACTTCCAAGTCTTCAGTGCAGCACGCCCATTAACCGGGCATTTCTTGAGAGAGGCTCAAAACCAGGGTAGAAAATAGCCTATTACTTATTCATTATGATGTTTTTGAATGTAAAAACCATGCGGACATCATAAGTTGATGCCAGTTCATGACCCTTTTAATGGCGGGTTTAAGCTAAGGACACATTTTGCAGGCAGAAAAGGTGCATTGTTTATTGTCAGTTGTGTTGATAATCTGTTACCCGTTGCAAAATTTCTGTTGGTGAACGTAGCTAATTTGAGTGATCAACCTGAACCCGTTGCAAAATTTTCCACCCTCACATCAAATTCCCAGTCATTTGGATTCCTATTGAAATGACTGGATTTCACACACAAAATTTTTGGATTGAAAAGATTCAATCAAAGTCCAGAAATCCGCTTTCACACCAACCAAACGAACTGAACTATGGCGTCAAATGGATTTTGATTATTCTCAAACCCTGATTTCAAACGCATCAGTAATTGAGTGATATATCGTAGCATGTAGTTGGCTTGTGTTGAATAGACATTTTGCTTCTGAATTTTAAAACTGACATGGTAAGCACTACAGGTTACATATCTGTCCCTCATGACCTGTGCTTGGAATCCCTGAGCTCTGTGAAATTCATCCAGAGTGCTACGGGAACCATGTCGAGACGTGAGTGAGAGTTTAATTGGTGTGAGAGAGACTCAAAAGCTCTGAATAATAGATATCAAACCTGTAGAGACACTCAAAGAGAAACACAGATGTTCCTGAGCTGGATGTTTCAAGATATTATAAATGCAAACAGGTAATTAAAAGAGTCTTTTTTCTCTTCACATATGGTACACACACATAAACTTTGTGCTGGATGGATGGAGGCTGTCACGGATGGGTTTGTGGTTTTGTTCAATGTGTTGTAATGAGCTCCATAAACCCAGTGCTATTCCCAGGCATTAGTCAGCATGCGTTCGAGTTTCGGGGGTTTTAGAGAAATGGGAAAGAAAGCTTCTCCAGGCTCTCCCAGTTATCCAGAGCTCAAGCTGCTAGCTGTCGGCACGTATATTTTAAGATCAGACATTGATCTTAGTTACAAAGCTGCATAGACTAAAAAAAGATGGACGATTGCTCTTCACTCTATTCCATTGTAGAAAAGTGAAGCCACCAATGTCGGTGCGAAATAAAGAGTTATGGAAATGTAGAAATTAAATCTAAAGCTCCAATCTCCTCACGAAAAACTAAAACTGATCAGAAATCAGGTTGTTCAATGGTTCTCAGTGACTGCTCATGATTCATGGGTTCACAGAGATCAACGCCCCCTAGCGGTGAATCATTGACATTTCTCAAAGTGTTTTGAAACAGTGATTACGTAACGAAGCCTTGTTTACTGAAATCACGTGACTTTGGCAGTTTGATGACAACTTCGCTCAGAGTAGCTGTAAATCTCAGCTGTCAATCATGACGTCACACCCCTGTTTTTAAAGCATCAAAAAACGAACACTTGAACTTATAGCGAAATAAAACCATGAATGACAGAAACCATCATTGGAAAGAAATATTTGAAGTATAATTTGATTCTTTAGTTTGTCTCGCATCCTTTTAGAATACATGGCGGGGGCGTTGTTTATGAGCTGTACTGGGACCAGCCACCTGGGGGTGATCAAAATGCTTTGGCTTCACTTTTCAGGATGTGTGCGGCACACTTGATCGGAATATATGTACAGCTTTAACATTTGGATAGATCATATGTTCATTATCAGTATACAGATCTTTTACATATGACTTTTTAGACAATTTTATTTATTTAATATATATTTATTTAATTCCTTAAATTCATGGGTTGGGGTTGATCGACATTTATGTGATGAAAGTTGAGTCGACTAGTCGCTGATGACTCATTAATTACCAAATAACCCTGAACCTTGAGCTGAGACGCGAACACGGTTTTCTTGTGCACAGGACAGCTATGGCATATGACACAGCGCTGCCCATAAGGTTATTGCTCATACAGCTTTTGTATCAGTTCTTTTGTCTTTGGGTCGTTATATTTCTCACAGAGTTCTGCTAGTTCTGAATCAGATACGCAGTAGTCTACAGATTACGTTTAATGCATTAGTGAGAGAGCGATTGCGTGTGAATAAATTCTACCTGCCAGCGTCTCTCTAGCTACTAATAGTGATGCTGTGAGTTTTAGTTACTAAGAAATATATGCTAGAACTTCAGTTTCTAAGCTATTTTATTGATAAATCACAGAACAGTGTTGACAATACCTTTCTGCACTACTGAATGGTTTTGTGTGATCTCCGCGTGATGTGCGAGCTATGTGTGTGCGTTATAATGCAGCACGCATTACTTTAGAACGGCGATTAACTTACGTGTATAATAAGCGTGCATTCTCCCGATCAATTTTGAGCATCCAGATGGTATAATCAAACATGTCTTGTGGAGAGCTCTCTGAGTATGCATTTATTTGTAATTTTAACTGTTGCAAACGTGCACGTGTGTCAAGAAATGGCTTATCCTGTTGCGCCCTTTATAGGCCAGCGACTAGTCAACATCAAGATTAAAGCGTCATGGCTAGTCACAACTAGTCGATTAGTCTGTGCAACCCCTATTCATGGGTTGAGATTATTTATAATAAATAAGA
Organism: Paracanthobrama guichenoti; assembly: GCA_018749465.1. Classification (NCBI taxonomy): domain Eukaryota; kingdom Metazoa; phylum Chordata; class Actinopteri; order Cypriniformes; family Gobionidae; genus Paracanthobrama; species Paracanthobrama guichenoti. Next base: position 15,170,914 of record CM031964.1, read on the forward strand.
CAAATGTATTATTTTCTATTAACTCTTTCCCTGCCATTGACGGATATTTCCTGCCGGCTTTTCTGGCTTTCCGTGTTTTCACTGTTAGACGCTAGGGGGCGCCATTACACATCTTCTGAAAAGTACGGAATCTCCTGATCAAAACACATGTGAAGAAGATGCAGAAACAAGCGATATCATATGTAATCAAATGCATTATGTAAAATAACATGATCATCAACATTAAACATCATATAAATCAAAACTATCTAATGTTACTGAATGAAATATCGACCCAGGACGAGCTGTAGGACTGTGCAAGCATTAGGGGGTTTGATGGACTCGATCTACTCCATCTATGTTTTGATCATCATTCTGAATCTGATCCAGATGAAAAAATTTTGCTCAAAATGTAACTCCTTTATGAAACATACCCACATTTAGGTGTTGATAATAAAGAATGCATGATGTTAGAATACAGTTTTTTTTTTTTTTTTTTTTTTTTTTAAGCAGAGGGTCTGCTCTTTTGATATATTGCATATTCAGATATTCATACAACAAAATGTTCTGGGGGCCATGACATTTTTGTGAAAATAATCAAAATGCTGATGATAGCTGGAAACTTAGACAATTAACAAGTAACATTGTAACATTCAACTACCTAACATTTAGCATTTCATTTAACTTATGTTATAAAATCGATATATTCATGTATTCATCCATATATCCGTATATTCATCAACTTTTAAATGTAATAATAATGATAGCCTAATAATAGCCATTTAACAAATGTAGTTTAAAATATATTACCATTTCACAACAGCAAATAATAATACTAAAAGGAAGAATTGTTGAGTGTCATAAATTAATAATACAAGTTAAATTCAACAATCACAATTATTATTATTATAATTACATTAAAAAGAGGATATGTAAACATATTTAATAAAGCTCAAAACTGTACATTATACATATCAGTGTCTATCCAAATATAAGTGTGCATTTTGTGTATGAATACCAATGAGATCAATTATGATTGGGTTATGGCGGATGAAATATAAACGCATATCTACTTGCACAAAAAGTTGTCTCAGGTGAAAGGTTACACCATTAACCTCAAATTTCCTCTCAGTTGCTTTCGAGTCGTTAATTTATTTAAACAAAACATCCGTGCATCTGAAATCTCTGCATCAGCAAGCGTGAAAGTGGGCTACTGGAATAGCTAAACAAAGAAAAACAAAACTCATATTTCATATTAGCAGCCAGCAGGAAGAGAAAAAGAAACACATGAACCCGCTTTGACAATGATATGACAACAAAGAAAGAGGAATTATTGACCAATCTCCAATGTGGTTTTATGTCATAAACATTTACTTTTGATCAAGAAACAAACAAGCAAAAAAAAAAAATGATGGGGTCACATCCTAAAATTCCTAAAAATACCTGTATACTCTCTGAAAATGTGTGCCTGCACATTTATTTCTTATGGTAATTTGCATCTTTGTAATCAAATATTGTTAGTAATCTTCTCTTGAGGCAGAGACTTCTATTTTCATTTATGAATGCATTTGTCCGACATCTTTGAAAATTTGACTGTTGGTCGTTTCACCCTGAGGGGGTTTCTTTAAGATGCATTGAGAATGAAACGCACTGATATGTTAGTCTTGTGAAAGGCTTATGTTTAGGTGGCTAAAGTCAGTGCCAGCAGAGATGTTAGTATTCCTCAGACATAATTCCTTCTGCAAATTTAATACAGAACCTCTTTTTACCCCTGCAGTTTCACAGAACATCTCACCTCACTGTCGAATGCCGACAGTCACGTCTTGTTGCCTGTACTGCAGAAAGCTTTAACGCAACAGTGCTGACCCCTCTGAATATTCAATATTAAAGGGATGGGTCTAGTCATCCTCATCCGAGTTGTCTTTCTCTGTGGAACACTAGAGAGCTTCTTTAGAGTGAGTTTTTAGTTAATACGGTAGTTATTACAATTTGTATTATAGATCCAATATTCTTATATAAGGAGCAAATAAAAATGTAAGTCATTATTTAATTAAATTTAGGACTTACAGTACATCGCTTCAGATGCTTGATTTATGATAGATGAGACTTCTTGTTCTTGTGTTCAACGCCGGAGGAGAAGAAACTCAATTCAAAATTCATTAGCTATGTTTCCATCAGCCTGTTTTTATGCACATTTTGAAGTGTCGCATCAGAAACGAGTGATGAAAAAAAAAAAAAAAAAAAAAATCCATTAATTCGCTTGAGGTGGTTTTTGACTTGTGCGAAAAAGAGTTATTGCGAATAATGGGAGATGGAAACGCATTTGCCGAATAAATTCTGACGTTGCGAACATTAAACCCACGTGACTGATTGGTTTAACGATTAACGTGGTTTAATGTACTGATAAAGTGATATTAAAAGACCAAACTCAGTAAACACAATACTAATAAAGCATGCTATGTGCAGAAAAGCAGATGAGCCCAGAATCTGACGAAAGAATGACATGTAAAGTAAATAACACTGATTATCTCTTCATCGCGGCACCTGTTAGTGGGTGGGATATATTAGGCAGCAAGTGAACATTTTGTCCTCAAAGTTGATGTGTTAGAAGCAGGAAAAATGGGCAAGCGTAAGGATTTGAGCGAGTTTGACAAGGGCCAAATTGTGATGGATTGACGACTGGGTCAGAGCATCTCCAAAACTGCAGCTCTTGTGGGGTGTTCCCGGTCTGCAGTGGTCAGTATCTATCAAAAGTGCTCCAAGGAAGGAACAGTGGTGAACCGGCGACAGGGTCATGGGTGGCCAAGACTCATTGATGCACGTGGGGACCGAAGGCTCCCAGAAGTTAATGCTGGTTCTTAACTTCTGAGAGTGTCAGTTTGCTGCGTATGGGGCTGCATAGCCGCAGACCAGCCAGAGTGCCCATGCTGACCCCTGTCCACCGCTGAAAGCTCCAACAGCATCAGAACTGGACCACGGAGAAATGGAAGAAGGTGGCCTGGTCTGATGAATCATGTTTTCTTTTACATCACGTGGATGTCCGGGTGCATGTGCGTCGCTTACCTGGGGAACACATGGCACCAGGATGCACTATGGGAAGAAGGCAAGCCAGCGGAGGCAGTGTGATGCTTTGGGCAATGTTCTGCTGGGAAACCTTGGGTCCTGCCATCATGTGGATGTTACTTTGACACGTACCACCTACCTACGCATTGTTGCAGACCATGACATTTTCCCTGAAATTCGTTTCTGATGCGATACTTCAAAAAGAGCATAAAAACAGGGTGATGGATACATGAAAGAGATGTGACGTGTAGCCAAGTATGGTGTCCTATACTCGGAATTTGTGCTCTGCATTTCACCTATTTAAGTGCACACACACAGTGTTGAGTATTGAACACATACACTCACGCCATGAATACACACCCGGAGCAGTGGACAGCCATTTTTTGTTGCAGCACCCAGGGAGTGATTGGGGTTAGGTGTCTTGCTCAAGGGCACTTCAGTTGTGGGTAATGAAAGTGGAATTCACTCCCCCCACCTACATTTCCTGCTGGTACTAAAACTTGAACCTGCAACCTCCAGGTTACAAGTCCGACTCTCTAACATTAGGCCACAACTGCCCCCAATGAATGCATTTTGATGTTGACTTAAAAATCCATCCACCTCTAACTTACAAGTATTTTATTTACCAAGGTATTTTTTCTCATTTTGTCCCCACACTCTGCCTTTCTCATTTTCTGTAAAGTAAGCATTTGAGTCCTACTGATTTGGAGGGGAATTCTAGCTGAACAAGACCACCATAAATCACACTTTGTCTAAGTCAGGCATATATGTATCCCTCAGAAACCTTTATGGTTCCTCTGTAAAACAGTTGTTTGCCCCTTGTGCGACGGTTGCAATAACTCCTAACCTGCGTGACCATACATCTTCATGGGCTCTCATTAAAGTGCTTGCTCTTTCCAGAGCACTCATCTCTATAGCGCCTCTCTCACAAATTTAATTGCCATAGCATATAAGTTCTCCTCTTCTGGGTGCTGGCTCATATTTTTTTCTCGCCCCCTTATAATTCGTCATGCATAACTGTACTGATGATAATGAATGCACTTTCAAGCGAGACACATGTTGAAAATGAGAAATTAAGCCAACATTTTGCATTGCTTAAAAAAGCTTTATTATTTTCAATAAATATCATGACTGAACTTAAAATGACAAGTCATCATTACTTAAAATATGGCATATTTTTAAGAATTACTTATTTAGATAAAGCAATAAAGATAAGATAATTTGAATTAACTTTTTGAAAATTGTTACCTTATTTAAATTATTATTGCATTACATTAATGCAGTTGTGCCCTAATGGTTAGAGAGTTGGACTTGTAACCTGATCGCCGGGCACCACAGCAAAATTGGCTGCCCACTGCTCAGAGTGCACACTCACAATGATACCAAACAACAAACTAAACAACAAAACACAACATAGCACAAATGATACCAAACAACAAACTAAACAACAAAACACAACATAGCACAAATGATACTAAACAAAAACAAACCAAATAAAACAACAGTACAACAAAACACAACATAGCACAATGACAGCAACAAAACAGTAAAACAAAACAGCATAGCACACGTTACAAAGCATAGTGATACTAAACAACAACAAACTAAACAATAAAACAAAACAGCATAGCACAAATGATACTAAACAACAACAAACTAAACAAAAGAACAGTAAAACAGCACAAAAGATACTACACAACAACAAACAAAACAATAAAACAACAGTAAAACAAAACAGAGCATAGCATGATACTAAACAAAAGCATACTAAACAAAACAGCATAGCACACGTTACTAAACAAAAACAATCAAAACAATAAAACAACAGTAAAACAAAACAGAGCATAGCATGATACTAAACAACAACAAACAAAACAAAAAACAGTAATAAAACAAAACACAACATGGCACAATGATACACAACAACAAACAAAATAATAATAAAACAGTAAAACAACAGTGCAATGATACTAAACAACAACAACAACAAACAAAATAATAAAACAACAGTAAAACAAAACAAAGCATAGTGATACTAAACAACAACAAACTAAACTAAACAACAATAAAACAAAACAGCATAGCACAAATGATACTAAACAACAACAAACTAAACAAAAGAACAGTAAAACAGCACAAAAGATACTACACAACAACAAACAAAACAATAAAACAACAGTAAAACAAAACACAGCATAGCATAGCATGATACTAAACAATAGCAAACTAAACAAAACAGCAGTACGTCAAAACAGCATAGCACAAATGATACTAATCAAAAACAAGCGAAACAAAACAACAGTAAAACAAAACACAACATAGCATAATGATATTAAACAACAAAAACTAAACTAAACAACAGTAAAACAAAACACAACAGCACAATTATACTAAACAACAACTAACAAAACAATAGAAGAGTAAAACAAAACACAGCTTAGCATTATACTAAACAGCAAACGAAACAATAAAACAACAGTAAAACAACATAGCACAATGATACTAAACAACAACAGACTAAACAAAATAACAGTAAAACAAAACATAGCATAGCACAAATTATACTAAACAACAATCAAACAATAAAACAACAGTAAAGCAAAACACAGCATAGCATGATACTAAATAGCAGCAAAATAAACAAAACAACACAACTGTAAAACAAAACAGCATATCACAAATGATACTAAACAACAACAAAAAAACAACAGTAAAACAAAACACAACATAGAACAATGATGCTAAACTATAACAAACTAAATAAGACAACAGTAAAACAAAACACAACAGCACGAATGATACTAAACAGCAAAAATAAAAACAGTAAAACACAACATCATAATGATACTAAACAACAACAAACTAAACAAAACAACAGTAAAACAAAACAGCATAGCATAAATGAAGAAATGAAAAACAAAAATTCATGTTTTCTATGAGAAATACATATTATGGAGCACAAAATGTATCTCACCGTTAAAATGTATGTGTGCTAAAATATAGGCTATAGATAAACTGAGTGGCAGCATTTCATAATATAATGCATAACTGTTATGCATTGATTTTTGTAAATGCCGATGTGCATGTCATTATTTTACCTCACACTGCCTATAATAATAATTGTACAGCAATGCACTCAGCATGTTTATTTAATAAGACCTGTAATCAATATGTCAAATATTTAATGACTATTTATGTCTCCACAGTAAGCCCTCAACCAAATTATAACAAACAAACGCAAATGGCCTGTGGATTAAAATAACTTCTTTTAAAAATATTCAAAACTAATTTATTCACATTAGCATATTGTCAAATGCTGTCTTAATGGTACGTAAGCTTAAAATATGCTTAATACAATTTCATGCCTGTTATTGCTCTGATAACCAGAGAAAAGTCAATTTGCACACCTATTGTTTAAGGCTCGCTATTAATTTCATAATTAACACAACACTGATATTTTGTAATATGCACATTATGTGCTAATATTTTCAATTAAAATAGCAATTATATATATATATGGAATAAAATATGACATAAATGATAAATTAGTATTCCTATAAAAGTGCACAATCCTGAGCAGCTGTGTGTGTAAGGAAATAACCCGCAGGTAAGGCGATCCACTTTGACAAATGAAAATACGAGTGTGAACTTATCAAAGTCTCTGACTCTATCAGCACCAAATTACGTTTTCAGCCAGCCGAAATGACCAGCTTATTAAAACCCGTCCGGAGTAATGGCATTTAAATAAATAAACGAAGAGAACAGAGAGCCACTGTTACTGTGTAATTGGAGACATCCCCTCTGGCCACCAGAGCAGTGAAAGTCTGGCTCCGTGAAAGTGGAAAAGTCAGGAATGAAATGGAGAGTTTGCGATTAGAGGCTTCTGACAAATTGCAATCGTCAATTGATTGCACTCCTAAATGGTGCTTTTTTTTTTGTAGATTTGTACAAAATTGTGGAATTGTAGATTTGCCAACAATGAAAGGGCTCTGAGTTTTCACTGTGTTTTTTGTGGGGTAAAAGGCCCCCCTCGACACCCCATAGATTTTTAAGATTTTTAAATAAAAGAAACCACTTTTATGATTTATATTCACACAAAATCTGTTGCTCCATAAATGTTAAATACAAACATATATATTTTTTTCTGTATATCACACATTATAGGAGTAATGAAAAGCAAATTTTTCTTAAAGTGTGCCTTTAGCCCCGTTGTACCCTACTTGTCTGACTGTATTGTGCCAAGTGTAAAGTTTGGTGGAGGGGGAATTATGGTGTGGGGTTGTTTTTCAGGGGTTGGGCTTGGCCCCTTAGTTCCAGTGAAAGGAACTCTTAATGCGACAGCATTACAAGATATTTTTGACAATTTCATGCTCCCAACTTTGTGGGAACAGTTAGGGAATGGCCCCTTCCTGTTTCAACATAACTGTGTACCAGTGCACAAAGCAAGATCCATAAAGACATGGATGAGCGAGTTTGGTGTGGAGGAACTTGAATGGTCTGCACTTGAGAGTCCTGACCTTAACCGAATAGAACATGTTTGGGATGAATTAGAGCGGAGACTGCAAACCAGGTCTTCTCATCCAACATCAGTGCCTGACCTCACAAATGCGCTTCTAAAAGAATGGTCAAAAATTCCCATAAACACGCTCCTAAACCTTGTGGAAAGCCTTCCCAGAAGAGTTGAAGCTGTTATAGCTGCATAGGGTGGGCCAACTCCATATTAAACCCTACAGATTAAGAATGGGATGTTATTAAAATTCATGTTCATGTAGAGGCAGGCGTCCCAAAACTTGTGGCAATATAGTGTAGTACGGTACAATGGGGCTAATGGCAAAATTGCTTTTCACTACACCCATAGTGTATGATTGCAAAAATATATGATGGTTTCATTATAAATATGGTGATTATCTCTAAGGTGGATACCCAATTTAATATATGATATTTACCATCTGAATCTAACCATGTCATGTCAACACATGGAAAAGTCAGCCAGCTATTTATTATCATATTTATTATTGTGCCTTTCGCCCCAACAGCAAATGCACTTTTTACCCCAAACACCATACATTTATATATTCTTCCGTTACCGAAAAACTGAAAATCATTAAGAAGACCTTTGTCTCAAAATATAAACATTAATTTTATCGATTCTCATTTGCTACTTAAATCTACAACATTTAAAAAAACATCAAATATTAGAAGAAATTAGCGTTGTTGTTAGCAATCACCTCAAAGACCAGACAAATTTCCACGTATATTTTCAAAAAGCAGGTGTTTTGGAAAGTGCTGCGGCAAGTTTTTGTGCCATCTAGTTGTTTAGAGGAAAATAAAATCAAAGCGACATTTCCCCCGCTGCGCCTTTAGCCCCGTTGTACCCTATTCCACGCAGTATTGGGCTATTCCAAGCACCAACACTACTAACTTAATTCATTAGTTTACAATATAGCCTAGCTTTCCAGTTAAAAGCTAATTTTTCTAACAATTAGCACAGTAGCAACCAAATGCTAAATTGCCATTTTAATGTCACATTGTATTGCGCACAACTTAACTGCAGTGAACCCTCTTCTCTCTTACACATACTTCTTATTTGTAGCTTGACGTGTTGCTAACTTCTTTTTCAAAACAGTAGGCCTATAGCTTGACTGTCTTGAACTACTTGAGCATAAGTAGCTTAGCATGCTAAAGTAGCTTCCCCAACACTGGTTAGCATGCTAAACAGAGCCTTATTTCTCACTCTCTTCTTTCTCTCGTTTATCCTTGTTAATTCCTCATTTGTATTCAGATGAGACTAAATGAGTATAGAGGCTAAAAGTTCATGGCCTCGTCAACGGCACCTTCCACTTTCTGTGAGGGCATGACAAAAAAATAAGAAAACTAAATGATGAAGAATCTTCTCTGCTATTTTCTTCTTCTCCCAGTGCCGTCACAATGTGCAGATTTTAAATTAGGAACATTTTTCATGTGATGCAGTCAACAGGGCGTTTAACACCCCTCTTAAATAACATGGCAAGGCCTGAGGGGAAATTCAAAATGTCCACTGCAAACATTCAAACAACTCCAACTAGTCACGATACATTTCCTCTCCTCAGAGAAAAATCCCAGTTGGTCTTTATGAGTGTAAAGAGACAGCACGCTTGCAGCAAGATATCAGGGAAATGTTCTTGCTAATATCTGTAGCAGGCATGGACAAAAATCATATATGAAGGTATGATTAATTTTATTTCACAGTATGATAATGTTATGCAATAAACCATTTCTAACAACAAGTTTAAAAAAGATATAAAAAGTCACATTATAAGATATAAAATTACAATTACAAGAAATAAAAATCACAATTATCAAAAATAGTCGCAATTGTGAGAAATACAGTTACAATAACGAGAAAATAGAGATAAAGTTGGAATTATGAGGGGGACGTTTTAAATCTTTGATATAAAGTCATGGAAATCATGGAAAACCTACCAATTATGAGATATTCGCAATTACAAGGATAAAAGTTGCAATTGTGAGAAATAGTGTCATACTCCAAGCTATAAGTCATAATTATGAGAGAAAAAGTCACAATTGTGTAATAAAGAGTTGTGAAAAGTGTGATAAAGACGCAATTGTGAGAAAAAGTCACAATTGTGAGATTTAGTGTCATATTGTAAGCTATAGGTCACAATTATAAGTGAAAAAGTCACAATTGTGTGATAAAGTTGCAATTGTGAGAAATAGTGTCAAATTGCAAGCTATAAAGTCACAATTCTGAGAAAAAAAGTCATAATTGTGTTATAATGAGTCACAATTATGTAATAAAGTCACAATTGTGAGATACAGTGTCATACTGCAAGGTATAGGTCACAATTATAAGTGAAAAAGTCACAATTGTGTAATAAAGTTGCAAAAGTCTGATAAAGTTACAATTGTGAGATATAGTGTCATTACAAATTATAAAGTCGCAATTATGAGGAAAAAGTCACAATTGTGGAATAAAAGTTGCAATTGTAAGAAATAGTCACAATTGTGAGATATTGGCCTGGTTTCACAGACGGGGCTTAGATTAAGCCAGGATTAGGCATTAGCTCTATTAGAGCATTTAAGTAGCTTTTATAAACGTGCTCTAGAAAAAAAAGAAAAAAAAACATTACTGGTGTGAGTCTTGAGACAAAACAATGACATTGGCATTCTTTAAGATATGTCATCGCAAGTTGCTTTGAGTCAAAAACAGCTCAAAAATGCATTTTAGTCTGGGACTAGTTTAAGCCTTGTCTGTGACATATCGCAAGCTATAAAGATGCAATTATGAGGAAAAAGTCACAAAATTGTGTAATGAAAATTTGCAATTGTATTGATATAGTGTCTTATTAAAAGCTATAATGTTGCACTTACATGAAAAACTCACTAACAATTATAGTTAGTTGCAATTAAAAGGGAAAAAAGAAATAAATGTGTAATAAACATTCACAATTGTACAAGCTAAAATGCAAAATTATGAGGAAAAAAATGTCTCGGTTACATATGGTAACCCTCGTTCCCTGAAGGAGGGAACGGAGACGTCCATCGGACATCACCGATGAATTGGTATCACTTCTGGGAGCCCCTATCAGCTTCGAGATATAGAAAAACGGGCCAATGACTATTGACGTGCGAGATTTGCATGTTGCGCTCTGCACTGCAGCGCGGGTATAAAGCGGAAGCTATTGCAACACACTGTTGTTTTTCACTGAAGTGAAATATTGAACTTTTCACCGAACTATTGACTCGGCCTGCAGTGATGGTAAAGCAACTGTGGCAACGGGATGTACGTCTCCGTTCCCTCCTTCAGGGAACGAGGGTTACCATATGTAATCGAGACGTTCCCTTTCAGTCGGTCATGTTCAACGTACGTCGGATGTCACCGATGAATTGGGATCCCTTTGGAAAACGCCACAGTTACTACCACTTCCAGTGCCCCGCGAGAACCCCTCAGACCCCGTCTGTTCCGGGCGGGGAAATTCATGCAGGGAGAGTCACTGCTGCTGTTCCACAAGACCTACTCAGCAGACTATTGGATAACGCTGGGAAAGCGTGCCCTTGGGGGCCGCTGTGGAAGCCACATCATGCCCAGAGGGAGTTACCATGTGGAGAATACACGTGTGGACTGGCCGTGGGCAGTGAAACATACGGAAGTCCCAGGGGTGGCCCCGGCCATTGTAGGCAGGGGAGCAACACCACACTGAGACGGCAGAGCAGGCTTTGCCGAGGGAAAGACACAGGCTCGCCGTAGGGGTCACAACATATGGAACCCAGCCTAACACAAGTTCCACCAATGCATACGAGTGTTAGACCTGGTGTCGGACGCTCCGCCACATCGGACTGCCACGGGTTGCGGAAGACTCGACAGGGTTCGCCATTCTGGGGAACTCGACTGGAGCATATAAAAACGCATGTATCTGTTCCATGGGGAAGGGAATGGTGCAGCAAGCTGACACTTAGAACGGGCACTTCGGTATTACTGACTATGGGAAGTGAGCACACAGGAAGATACCCGCTCTACACGTAGGCTATAGAATCTAGCGAACGTGTTGGGTATCGCCCAGCCTGCAGCTCTACAAACATCTGTCAGTGAGGTGCCACAAGCCAGTGCCCAGAAAGAAGCTACACCCCTAGTGGAGTGGGCTCTTAACCCGAGCGGGCAGGGCACGTCTTGGGTTTCATACACCAAGACGATGGCATCCACTATCCAGTGGGCCATCCTCTGCTTGGAGACAGCCTTTCCCTTCTGATGGCCTCCGTAACAGATGAAGAGCTGCTCTGAGGTCCTGAAGCTTTGCATTCTGTCCACGTAAGTCCGCAGGGCACGAACGGGACAGAGAAAAGCTAGGGCTGGGTCTGCCTCATCCGAAGACAGCACTTGCAGGCTCACCACCTGGTCCCGGAAGGGAGTGGTGGGAACCTTGGGCACATATCCGGGCCAGGGTCTCAGGATTACATGAGAGTCACCTGCCCCGAATTCCAGGCACAATTCGTCAACCAAAAATGCCTGCAGGTCCCCTACCCTTTTGATGGAGGCCAATGCAGTCAGGAATACTGTCTTCAGAGACAGAATTTTTAACTCAGCTGACTGCAAAGGCTCGAAGGGAGGTCTCTGCAATGCGGTCAGCACCAGAGACAGGTCCCAAGAGGGTATAGAGGGAGGACAAGGCAGATTTAGTCTCCTCACCCCCCTCAGGAAACTGATGATCAGATTGTGCTTCCCTAAGGACTTTCCACCTGCCAAATCATGATTAGCAGTGATAGCGGCAACATGAACTTTGAGGGTGGAGGGAGACAGCCTTTGCTCCAACCCATCTTGTAGGAAGGAAATCACAGAACTGATCGAACATCTTCGGGGGTCTTCTCGGCGAGAAGAACACCATTCGATGAACAGGTTCCACTTCAACGTGGGCCAAGGAGGTGCTGTCGCAAAGAACACTAGTTCCGGGAACCAAGTCCTGTTGGGCCAATATGGAGCGACCAGCAGGACTTGTTCCTCGTCCTCCCTGACCTTGCACAGTGTCTGTGCGAGAAGGCTCACTGGGGAAAACGCATACTTGCGTGGGCCCCGGGGCCAGCTGTGTGCCAGGGCACCCGAGCCGAGGGTCCCCTCGGTCAGGGAATAGAACAACTGGCAGTGGGTCGTGTCCAGGGCGGCAAACAGGTCTACCTGTGCGGTCCCGAAGTGACTCCAGATCAGCTGGACCACCTGGGGATGGAGTCTCCACTCTCCCGGAATGTGAATGGCACGAAGCAACCTCCGATGCTTCTGACTCCATAGGAGGAGATGGTGGGCAAGTTGTGACATGCGACGGGAGCGTAGACCACCCTGTTTGTTGATGTACGCAACGGCCGCAGTGCTGTCCGTACGGACCAGAACGTGCTTGCCTCTGAGCGGCGTTTTGAAGCAGCTGAGTGCAAGACAAACCGCTAACAACTCCAGGCAATTGATATGCCATTGCAGTTGGGGCCCCATCCATAGACCCAAAACTGCAAGCCCATTGTACGTGGCACCCCAGCCGGTGTACGATCAGACTGAGGGGTTGAAATATAAATCAGTCACTGTGCGCAGCTCAACCCTCATGCACTAAGAGTGCTGGGCAGAGGTGGCCTGCCAGTGGCACTGCCACCCCACCGATGAGGGTAGTGAGAGAGAGGAAAACTTTATACAGATTATGGCCCCTTTGGCGTTCCATATTCTGGTGCCAAATGGTTCCACACTGCCAAAGTTTTCCAATGCACATCCGGGGAAAAGGCAAGGGGGCAGGCAAGGTGATTTACGCGTTGCACTACGCCTCAGCCACCCGGGAAAGCATGAATCTCATTCAGCATGAATCACCCACTATTATAGTGGGAATCTCAGCCTCATCTTCATTTTCAACACATAACAGCCCTCTCTCCGATGCAGTGATTGACATCTGTCCTGACCATGAAACGCTAGGTCCCTCAGCAATCCCATCTGTAAGCTACCAGCAGGTATGCGAGATGCGTGAGATGGCACACGGCGCGCTGAATACTCAAACCCTTATGAAAAAGGCAAGATGAACAACGTGCCGACGTGGTCATGCTCTCATGAGAGAACATGAACCACCTACAGTCTCAGCATGCTGTGATGCGCTAGAGGAGTGGGGGCCCATGGAGATGTATTCAGCGGGGAAGCCCCACTGTAATCCTCAGGTCACCTGGCTTATCAGCTGAAGTAGCCCTTTTCTGGTGCACCAGAAAAGAAACTAGATCGGGGTATAAGCGAAGGGACTCAACCCCGTTTGAGGTTTCATAGTCGCGACCACGCATCTAGAGCGCCGAGTGACGCATGCTGGGTTGCCGTGACAACCTGCGCTGTCATCGGGCAGCTCAAACCTTCATGGGGAAGGCAAGATGAACAGCGCACTGACGTGATCCCATTCTCCTGAGAACACATGGACCACCCACGAACGCAATCTCAACATGGTTATGCGAGAGGGCTCGTGGCCGTCAACAAGGACAGGAAACAACTGCATCCAGATTCAACTGTTCAAGAGGGAAATGGCCTGTGGGAAGAAACTGTTCCTGTGCCTAGATGTTCTAGTGGCCAGTGATCGGAGTCGCCGTCCTGACGGTAACAGTTCAAACAGGAAGTGTCCAGGGTGAGCGGAGTCTGTGATGATTTTACCTGCCCTCTTCCTCACTCTGGAAGAGTACAGGTCCTGGAGGGCTGGCAGGGGGGCACCAATAATCCTCTCTGCAGTCCGGATTGTACGATGTAGTCTCCTAATGTCAGATTTGGTAGCTGAACCAAACCAGACAGTGATGGATGTGCACAAAACAGACTCAATGACAGCCGAGTAGAACTGGATCAGCAGCTCCTGTGGGAGGTTGAACTTCCTCAGCTGACGAAGGAAGTACAGTCTCTGCTGGGCCTTTTTACAATGGAGTCAATGTGATTGTCCCACTTCAGGTCCTGAGAGATGGTGGTGCCCAGGAACCTGAATGACTCCACTGCTGCCACTGTGCTGTTCATGATGGTGAGTGGGGCAGAGCAGGGCTGTTCCTCCTGAAGTCCACTATCATCTCCACCGTTTTGAGCGTGTTGAGCTCAAGGTTGTTATAACTGCACCAGACAGCCAGCCGTTCAACCTCCAGTCTGTAAGCAGACTCATCACCGTTTTGGATGAGGCCGATGGACGGTGGTGTCGTCTGCAAATTTCAGGAGCTTCACAGAAGGGTCTTTAGAAGTGCAGTCATTGGTGTACATGGAGAAGAGCAGTGGGGAGAGAACACACCCCTGGGGGGCGCCAGTGCTGGTAGTGAGAGTCCTGGATGTGAGTTTCCCCAGTCTCACTCGCTGCTGCCGGTCTGTCAGGAAGCTGGTGATCCACTGACAGATTGAGGATGGCATGGAGAGCTGGGTCAGTTTAGCTGTGAGAAGATCAGGCATGATGGTATTGAAGGCCGAACTGAAGTCCACAAATAAGATCCTTGCATAAGTCCCAGGTCTGTCGAGATGTTGCAGGATATAATGCAGTCCCATGTTGACTGCATCATCCACAGACCTGTTTGCTCTGTAGGCAAATTGAAGAGGATCCAGCAAGGGTCCAGTGATGTCCTTCAGGTGGGCCAGAACCAGTCTTTCAAATGACTTCATGACCACAGATGTGAGAGCGACAGGTCTGTAGTCATTAAGTCCAGTGATTTTGGGTTTTTGGGGACAGGAATGATGGTGGAGCGTTTGAAGCAACGGGAACTTCACACTGCTCCAATGATCTATTGAAGATCTGCGTGAAGACTGGGGCCAGTTGGTCAGCGCAGGCTTTCAAACAAGCAGATGAGATGCCGTCTGGGCCTGAAGCTTTCCTTATCTTCTGTCTTTTGAAGATTTTGGTTACCTGCTCCACACAGACCTTAAGCTCAGGTTGGATGGCGGGGAGGAGAGGGGGTGCAGGAGGTGTTGGGGGACGTGTGAAGTGCAGATCAGAACGGGTGTGAGGTGTGAGATTGGGTTTCTCAAACCTGCAGTAAAATGCATTCAACTTATCAGCCAGATGTTGATTCTCAGCAGGTCGGGGGGATGGTGGCTTGTAATTGGTGATATTCTTCAGGCCTGACCAGACAGCAGCAGGGTTGTTAGAAGAAAACTGGTTTCTCAGCTTTTCAGAGTAGCTTCTTTTAGCAGCTCTGATCTCCTTTGTCAGTCTGTTCCTGGCCTGGTTATACAAGACCCTATCCCCACTTTTGTAAGCATCCTCTTTGGCATGACGAAGCTGTTTGAGTTTCCCAGTAAACCATGGTTTATCATTAGTGAATGATAAGAATGTCTTGGTAGGAATGCATGTATCCTCACAGAAACTGATGTACGATGTTACAGTATCTGTGAGCTCATCCAGATCAGTGGTAGCAGCTTCAAAGACATTCCAATCAGTGTAATCGAGGCAGGCTTGTAGGTCCCGCTCTGCTTCATTAGTCCATCTTTTTACAGTCTTTATTACAGGTTTAGCTGATTTCAGTTTCTGCCTGTAGGACGGTATAAGATGAACCACACAGTGATCAGAAAGCCCCAAAGCTGCCCGTGGGACGGAGTGGTATGCATTCTTTATTGTGGTGTAGCAGTGGTCAAGAATATTACTGTCTCTGGTGGGACATGTAATGTGCTGTCTGTATTTTGGCAGTTCACGGGAGAGATTTGCTTTGTTAAAATCCCAAGAATGATTAAAAGAGAGTCTGGATACTTTTGTTCAGTCTCAGCTATTTGTTCAGCCAGCTGTTGTACTGCCGCGCTGACACACGCGTCTGGAGGAATGTAAACATTCACGAGAATAAACGAGGAAAACTCCGCGCGTGAATAGAAAGGTTTACAGTTTATGAAGTGGGCCTCTAGGTTAGGAGAGCACATCTTCTTCAGCGTTGTTACATCTGAACACCAACTTTCGTTGATGTAGAAACACAAACCTCCACCTCTCGTTTTCCCGGTTAGTTCCGTGATGCGATCTGCTCGGAACAGCTGGAAGCCCGGCAGATGTAGTGCGTTGTCCGGTATGGCTTCACTCAGCCAGGTTTCAGTGAAGCACAGTGCAGCAGAGTTGGAAAAATCCTTGTTAATCCGGGTGAGGAGAAGCAGTTCGTCTGTTTTATTAGGAAGAGAGCGGAGATTAGCAAGATGAATACTGGGAAGAGGAGTGCGGAGGCCGCGCGTGCGGAGTTTAACCAGCGCACCGGCTCGCTTCCCCCGCTTGCGTCTGGCCGCGCAATTTAAAGAAACAGTCGCGACTCCAACGAGGATATCAAACAAAACGTCTGAATAATCAAAAACTGCAGACATATTGTCTGGTGTGTGTTTCCTAATGTCCAGTAGTTCGTCTTTGGTGAAACTGATTGGAAAAGAATGACTAAAAGCAGAACAAACAAACAAAAACAAAACAATAACTGAAAAGCTCAACACCGAAGCAGCCATCCGCGGCGCCATCTTGTGTTTATGCACTCACCATTGGGAACGCCCTCACCGAACCAACAGACCAAAACAGCAGTTTATCACTGTATCAGTGAGCTCGCGGCCGCCGCTGATCGTGCCATTTCTCTCAGTACTTAAAGAAGCCTCTTCTGTCTTCTTCATCGACACCGTGTTCGGCTCCGAAGTGAATGACAACAGTGCTTTGCAATCGCTTCCGCTTTATACCCGCACTGCGGGGCGGAGCGTGAGATGCAAATCTCGCACGCCAATGGTCATTGGCCCGTTCTCTATATCTCGAAGCTGATAGGGGTTCCCAGAAGTGATCCCAATTCGTTGGTGACGTCCGACGTACGTCGAATGTGACCGACTGAAAGGGAACTCCCAGTTATGAGAAAAATGCACAATTACAAAAATGTCCCAAAATGTATGGTACTGTAATCCGATTGTTTTCTCTGTGCTTGGGACAAATCAAAAGATATTGTATAACTAATACAGCAGAATCTCTGCAGGTTAACATGTCACATGGTACATAATGTCATTCCGCCCAGTTCTAGTATGCAGAATTCATCTTGCAGCTTTGTCAAGTCTGAACGTGTATTTAGCACAACTTCATCAGAGCCCAAAAGTTGTTCTGTGGAACTGATCATTACCTACAAGAATACACAACACCCATCACAACTGCAATATTGACTAGCCGCTCCAAAGCACCCTTAATAGTCCTATACCATACAACTGTCTTTAACGGAAATCAATACACTAGCAGACCAGTCTGTTTACAGCGTATGCTCCAGTCCAAATCGTTACAGCGCCATCCGAGAGGCCGGATAGTGAAGGAGAAGAAATCGGCACAGTAGTGAATGATTCTTCCACATGAACGCAGCCGAAGCACTTCATCTTGCCGCTCGGTTTATTCCAGCTCAACAGCATGAGCACCTGCAGTGACAGCAGCATAACTACAGCTGAATGAACTTTGCCTATTAAACATAATGAGTATAAGTGCTCACTGTTAATGACTTACCCGCTTTGCTCTGAATGAATGCGCACTGATAGCAGCTTCTTTTCACTGCTTAATATGTTTCAATGTTTATTGGGGCTCAATTTTATAAACGTAGCCTACTCTTAGTACTACTAACCACTATAGTGTTTAGTGTGCAAAATTAATTATGTAGATTGTGCACTTTTTAATGAAAGGTAATTACAAAAAGGTTAAGCTTACTTGCAATACTGGAAGTATTGCAAGCAAAATAAAAATATCTCAAAAAAAAAAAAAAAAAAAAAAAGGAAGCAAGATGGAAATAACAATTAGAGATGGAATAAGATTTTTTTAAAGGTTATTTTAGTGTTTACCCAATATTCATTTATTAATTTAAACAATAACAATAAATACACATTATTAATTAATATATTATTGTTTTTTTATTTAAAAGATTAATAATACATAGTGTTACCATTACTAGCATAATAATAATAATAATAATAATAATAACAATAACAAATAAATAAATAAATAAATAAATACTACTATTATTGTTATAACAACAACAACAATGTACATGGATATGTATTAATAAACAACAACTTTAACAACGGCAACAAAAACAACAACAATAATAGTTATTATTATTTAAGCATTTATTATTAATACATTTAATAATAACACCAACAATGATAATACTTTAATTTATTCATTATGAATATATTAATAATAATTAATAATAATAAATCAAACATTATTATTAGATTATTACTAGAATTAGATTTATTATAATCAAAAAATTATACCTAGTGTTAAAACTATATTATTATTTTTATTATTCTTCTTATTATTATAGTTTTATATTAATAATTATTATTTAAGCATTTATTATTAATACGTTTAACAACAACAATAATAATTTAATTTATTTATTATGAATACATTAATAATAATGATGATGACAATGATAATACTACTAATTATAATAATATAGGAATTATTATTAATATAAGCTATATTTTGATTTAAAAACAATAATGCCTAGTGTAATAATAATAATAATAATAATAATAATAGTTATTATTATTTAAGCATTTATTATTAATGCATTTAATATATTATGTATAATAATATATTATAACAACAATAATAATATAACATAATAATATATCAATAACTAGTATTGAAAATGTAATACTAATGTTGACAAACAAAGCCAATTATGTCTCCAAACATATTTTGACAACAGAAATTGGTGAACTGGTACCTGATTGAGAAGTAAAATGTGAATATCGGTTAAAAACATCACTCAAAAATGTTTTGGTCAATCTTTGCTGAGAATAAAATACATTCATATTGTCTGAGTTATTTTATTAAGTTGTTTAAGAGCCCATATCGCTAATGTAATTATGGAAAATTGGGACTGTTTGTGCAATCAGATCACAATTTTGGAAAGTCCTGCTAGCATGATAACATACAAACGTCTGTAAGATACAGCGCAAGCCATCATAAACAACCGAAGCGAGTCAAGTAAACTTTCCAAAAAAGAAGAAAAACGGTGAGGGTAATCATTTACAATTTGTCTGCCTGTTTTCAAGTGCGCCATTTATAAGACTTTGTCATCTGCTCTTGTTTGAATTGAGCATCTGGGCTGGGAGGACATTTGATTTACATCTCAGCTGTACAAACGAGTGCGTCTCTTGATACTTATGTGCGAGCGAACAAAGCGAGCAATCACTGCCATGCACAAGCGGTAGAGATGAAGGCTGAGAAAAAAAGAAATTGCCGCTTCTTCACAAGTATGAGTCTACCATACACACAAAAAAACACACATAAACGCCTTTCTTTCTCGCTAGCTAATTCAGCAGTGTTTACTAAATGTGAAGCCATTAGCAGCCCGCTAGGACCGCATACAGTTAGCAGAGCAGCTTATAGTGCCCTCAGACCTCACACAGCAAGTTATAATGTTTCCTGAAGGCAGTGGCCTTTGTTATTATGTGTTTTAGAGAGTAAACAAAAAGTAAATGAAAACTACATCTCAAAGAAACCTCCCGCTTGGGTACCATGGCCATTAAAGCTTTAAAAAAAATGCTTCTTACTAACAGTTAGCAAGGCGCTAGCAACCAAAAGTCTCCAAGCAAATCTTTTAATCTGTGGTAAATGTATGATTAAATAGATAAATTAATGCAAAAACTGAGCTGGAAAGCATAAAATGTACTCAAAATTACCATTTAAGATTCATGCGAGACAGTTGTTTGGATTCTTGACCTGACAGCTAGCCGTACAACAGAGGGAATTTTTCCACGGCTGTCAGTTGCCTTGCTGCCTCGCTTCCCAAAGTCTGTCAAAGACTTCACAAACGTTTTTCTTCCTCGACTCATGCAGACATGCTTCCAATGCAGTATAACGTCATGTCTGATGATCTAGAACATATTTAATTGAGATGTAGAGATGACCAAGCAAATATTTAATGATTACAGTGCTTATTTCTCAACAGAAATGGAATTATACATAGGAATGACATTAATAATTGATGTTTATAAATAAATGTACTCCTTTCAACTGCTCTGTCGTACTCTAACCAGCCAGCAAACTGCAAGAGCAGGATTGTGGGATATAATAGGCAATGAAGGCCACATCTAACCAGATGAAAGCCTCTTCCACCTTTATATATTAAAACAAAGATATAATAAGTCACATTGTGAGATATTAAGTTACAATTACGAGAAATAAAATAAAAATTGCAATTGTGAGAAATAGTTACAGCTACAAGAAATATTCAGTTGCAGAAAAGTATATATAGTCCCAATTATGAGATAAAGATGGAATTATGAGGGAAAAAGTTTTCAATTGTCATATTGCAAGATATAAAGTCACAGTTACAAGAAAGAAAAACCTCCTACTGAGATTATGAGGAAAAAGTCACAAATGTGTAATAAGATATTATATTTTATATTGCAAGCTACAAAGTCACAATTATGAGGAGTTAATCAGATTAATTAGAGATGCAATTACAAGAATAGTAGAATAAGTCAGTATCTATCAAAAGTGCTCCAAGGAAGGAACAGTGCTGAACCGGTGACAGGGTCATGGGCGGCCAAGGCTCATTGATGCACGTGGGGAGCGAAGGCTGGCCCATGTGGTCCGATCAAACAGACGACCTACTGTTGCTCAAACTGCTCAAGAAGTTAATGCTGGTTCTGATAGAAAGGTGTCAGAATACACAGTGCATCAGTTTGTTGCGTATGGGGCTGCATAGCCACAGACCAGTGTACACCACTGAAAGTGCCAACAGTGGACACGTGAGCATCAGAATTGGACCACGGAGCAATGGAAGAAGGTGGACTGGTCTGATGAATCTTGTTTTCTTTTACATCACGTGGATGGCCGGGTGTGTGTGTGTCGCTTACCTGGGGGACACATGGCACCAGGATGCACTGTGGGAAGAAGGCAAGCCAGCAGAGGCAGTGTGATGCTTTGGGCAATGCCACAAAGCAAAAATGGTTCTGGAATGGTTTGAGGAGCACAACAGCGACTTTGAGGTGTTGACTTGGCCTCCAAATGTCCCAGATCTCAATCCAATCGAGCATCTGTGGGATGTGTTGAACAAACAAGTCTGATCCATGGAGGCCCCACCTCGCAATTTACAGGACTTAAAGGATCTGCTGCTAACATCTTGGTGCCAGATACCACAGCACACCCTCAGGGGTCTAGAGGAGTCCATGCCTCGACGGGTCAGGGCTGTTTTGGCAGTAAAGGTCATAATGTTATGTCATAATGTTATGCCTGACTGGTGTAAATATATATTCAGTGCTTATTTATTGATATAAATAGAATCACGCATTGAAAAAAAAAAAGGATATTTATGAAAAAAAAATCATACTAAAAGTAGATAAAGGTATTTTCTACCTTAGTATACTAAAATATTAATAATTTTAAAATTAAAATTCTGTCATCTTTCATTAATTTTGGTGTTTTGTGAAGTCTAATAGCTCCTGGTTGCTATTTTCATGCGTAAAAGTGCAGCATGAACATTTGTCAAAATCTCTCCTTTTGCCTTCCACAGAAGAACATAAGTAAAATAGCAACACCCATACTCCTCCCTCAGAAAAGCACATCTGAACATCGTAACACTCACAATATTCTCCTTACACTTTCTCCCCTTTCCCAGAGGGTGGCTGAATTGTTGAGTTTCCCCATAGCAGGTTCATTATTCATGAATAAGAGACTGCCTCCACGAAAAAACCTCCCCACGCGGCCCTGGCTGATTTATTGGCACCCAGACGTCAGTAATCAGTGCAATATTTTATCCGCATCTCAACAGCAACAACTCAGCGGCTTCCCACAGACCCTTCAAATCCCCACTGAGAACCCCCACTGCACATCTTCCCACCTATACGTCAACACCTTCCTTGCTTGGAGACTGTAGAGACCTCCGGCAATACACACAGAGAGAGAGAGAGAGAGAGAGAGAGAGAGAGAGAGAGAGAGAGAGACAGAGAAAACTCTCTAATGAGTTTGGTTCAGGCCTCTGTGCATTAATAAAGAATTGCATTACCGAAGCACCAGTTGCAGTTGACAAATCCATAATGAACAAGTAGAACTTTGTTCCAAAACCTAGAGCTGTTATATATATACTGTTACTATATAGGAAGCTGCCTTTTAAGGAGTATCCTAGCCATCATAAAACCTCATGTGTGACTGTTTTGGAATGCTCTATGTAGACAACGCACACCTTGCTGAAAATAAACTGTTTCAACTAGCCTAAGCTGGTTTGCTGGTCTGAAATGTGCCCAAACCCATTTACAACCCGTCTGGCCAAGGTGGAAGACCAACTAAGACCAGCTTAGGCTGATTTAAACAGTTTAATTTTATCAGGTCAAATCACACTTTGTAGATTCAACACAACTGACTCCAATATGCTGTTAGCATGTTGCTAAGCTAACTGTAAGAAGCATAAGAATACATTACAAACACACAAATATATAGGGTAAAACAGTAAATTTTTAGTCAAATGAAAGAAAAAAATCATACAGTATTGAATGAAGTACATTTATCTTTAACATTTAATTCATTTGTCCACCATCATGTTTTATTCACCACGTTTTTAGCAAAACATTCTAGGATTGCCTTTATTAGGAAAAATACATGCAATGCAGTAGTTGGGCAAAAATGAGAAAGGAAACTATATATCTGTACTACATATGTGCCTTAAAAGCCAAGTTTTGAAAACGAAGAACTCTACTCGGTATATGAATATGCATGCGACCGCAGAGGCACATTTGAATATGCAAATCTAGCATGTAATTATCTTTACTATGTGACATTCCAGTACTTAAATATTTTAGTATTTCATCAGTGTAGTAAAGAGGAAAGCAATCTAAAGTCTATAATTAAAGATAAAGGATTTTGCGGAAACAGCTTTATCAAGAGCACTCATCTACATATATCACTTTATTTGATCAATTTATCAGCTTTATTGTTTTAACAAAAATATGTTGTACTTAAAATGGGCTCCAACGATGTGTATAAATAAGCATCATAAACAAAATATTCTACAAAATAGTCTGCATGTTTATGGCATAACATCACATGCATATAAAAAATAAAATAAATACAGGGTGTTACACACCCTGGTCTACTGTACATGAATGTCTTTTGTACAGGGAATTGGAGAAGATTAATTGCCTTGACGTCTTTATTTTCGAGGACAGAAACACTGGAAGCTTCATTCACAGTGGTGAGTTAGAACCTTTGACATGCTTTGAGAATTGTGAATTATGGAGTTTGAGGATTATTTCCAGAAAAGCATGAACCC
Organism: Paracanthobrama guichenoti; assembly: GCA_018749465.1. Taxonomy (NCBI): domain Eukaryota; kingdom Metazoa; phylum Chordata; class Actinopteri; order Cypriniformes; family Gobionidae; genus Paracanthobrama; species Paracanthobrama guichenoti. The sequence goes on from CM031964.1 coordinate 15,194,671, forward strand.
ATTAAAGAGGGTCGAAAGGTGAAAGCCTGTAGCTCTCATTAAAAATAGAGCAAGTTCAGAATATTCAAATCTAAACTCGCTAGTTGCATGTAATATTACGAGGCATTTTGAAGCATAATGAAACTGTTCCACAGGGTTACCAAGTCCACAGTTTTCCTGTGATAACTGTTGCTGGAGGGTCTGATATATTGCAATGTTGTTTCACAGTAGGTAGGTCTACATAATAACAATGACATGTAGGGTATATCGAAGGATGAAAATCTAATGATGAAAAATTATATGAATCACAACAGCCCAATTGATGTTACAGTACAGATATTCCTGGAAGTTAATCAATTTACAGACCTTGGCCACTGCCAGCTGAGTTTTATTTTCTGTTGAACTGGAAGAGGAACAAACATCTATTTATTCATAAGAGAAAAAAAAAAAAATTACTCTTAAGTTCTCATTTCATGTGAATGCAAAGAAAACTGGTTTCATTTTCACTCAGATTTGGGAATCAAAGAGATATGAGTTTGTTTTTAATTGAGCTAATGTGATAATTCAAACCATAAATGCTCTCAAATGCACAAATAACAAAAGCTTTGAAAAGTTACCGTTGGGATTCGCTAAGATGTTCTTCACGTTTGGCATCCATGGTCGGAAACTAGGTGATATTCTGATTCTAGTATAACCAGCTAAAAAAAGTTTTTTGAGAATGTTTTGTGAACATTGCCGTTAAGTAATGAAACATTGTTTCTGAATTTTCAATTTCCTCTGAATGTTTTTTCTTGGTTATGTGAACGTTAAGGAAACATTACATTTTGCAAACATTATAAAACTGTTCTCTGACATTTAGAAATGGTAACATTTAAAAATGTCAGGGCTGTTTTGGCAGCAAAAGGGGGACCAACACAATGTGGTCATAATGTTATGCCTGGTCGGTGTATAAAGTATACTTTTCACCATCAAATCAATTCCTGAAGAATAAAATCTCATATTCAGTTTAATATTTTCTCATATTTTAAGTTAAATAGCATTTCATGCTGATTTTAAGTGGTGCCAAATTAAACTGGAATGCCAGATATAAGATGGACAGCCATACTTTCTTTAAGAGCGGTTTGGATAATTTAGTTACACTTGAGACTTACATTAATACGTGCTGTCTATAATTAGATGGCTTGTCTTTGGAGTCCATCGCCCCGTTTGAAATCTATAAAGACTAATTAAACATAGCGTCGGAGGATAACGTGACGTACGCTGATGCCAATCCCTCCTGCAGCACCCCCTGTTGTGTTTTCTCTCTCTTGTGTTTCTCATCCCTTTGGACTTAATTTGATTCTCTTCAGAAATGAAAATGACTGCCGGGTATTTTTGTGTTGTAATTAGTACTCCTGTTAACTGAGCCGGGACAGTTTTGGACTTAATTATGCGTCACTGTAATTGATTTGATAAAGGTGCATATGCTTTGGGCCCTTTCTACTCATTACGAAACTGCGCTTGGGGTTGTTATGAACTTTAAAACACACTTTTAAAAAGCAGCTGTAACTATGTCTATTTGGACACTTTGAGAAACTTAAAGCTCAGAGACCTCAGCATTAATGTATTCTTTTTTATTCAGCCTTAAACGTCTTTCATTCATTGTTTTAAGAGTCCAAAGGGTCAAAAGTGCCCGTAGTCGAAGATACAACCACTTACTAAAGACAACAAACGTTCATATCCTGCATTCTAATTAAGCATCTTGTTTATTATTTGGCCCTGGAGTACGATTACTACTGGTAGACAGACATCGGTAGAAATGTAATCACGAGTTGGAAGGCAGGGGCTTACAAAACCCTTCAGGGTTTTTGTCATCCAAGATGATCTGGAAGAATGACAATGAACCGCATTCATGATGAGGCTAATTCTCGAACACTCCAGGAGAAGATAAACAGAGCTAATGAAACATAAATGAATCATTGACTCGCTTGAAGATTTTGTTTTGTTCTCCAATAAACAAATCGAGGCTGGTAGCCGTTTGGCGGTTTAAATCAACAAGGATGTTTCATAAAAACAAAACGCATTTTTGTGAGGAATGGAACACCGATTATATGATCTGTGAAACCACCTCAGCTAATGGATTTAATTGCAGTGTGCTGTACGACCAAAGTGCTTTAAGTGCTGAAGCTGCCTATAGAGATATACATGATTAAAGGCTTAGATTTTTCCTGTTATTTACTTAATGTAGGTCATTTCATTGCATATGTGTGCCTCTGTTTCTTTGCATGGAGAAATGCAGATTACTGTAGTCAAAAAAATATGCGATCTAGCATCAAAGCTCGCACAAAGGACTAGCTTATCCAACTCACGTACATGATATTGTTGCCAAAATATGGAAAGGAAGAGAATTTCGCAGCTCTAGGGAGCTGCAGCAGGGGATGATGGGTAAGTGTTTGTTTGTGTGCAGGAAAGAATATCATCTCAATAGCAAGTTTTTTTTAGCAATTTTCAACTCTGCTAGACCATGTTTGCAATGGTATTCCCCTCTTGGCAATACAGTAGCTTGGAAGGAAAACAGCCTTTAAGATCAGCATTGCCTTCAGGAAGTCGACAGGACCACATTTATGGAGTTCTACAGAGCGAGGTTGTGTACAAAGGAAGAGTGCACCTCATGAGACTAAAGAGCTTAGAATGTCAATAGAAGACAACATGGGAAGACAGGCAATGAGACCAGAGGGAAAAAATATATTAGGCCTATGTGTGTTAATCCAGTCAACAACAACAACAAAAAAAACTGTTGTCAACAATGAAGACAGAAATTACGGAACATAACAATAATGAAACTCTTGATGAAGAGGAAAAAATATTACTACAAATCAGAACAAAATGCTTACCGGAGTATAAAACAAGAAATTAGACAATTCCAGTAACATGTATGAAATAGAGGAAGGAAACAGATTTTTGTAACCTGTAACGCTGTGTTGTCAGATTTGGTGACCCTGCTGTATATCTGCAGCTGTTCATATCAGACCAAAATGCTTCCTGGAGCACGAAACAGTGGAGATTAGACATCACCAAATTTAGGTAACATTAAATCTATTCTGTGTGAAATGGAGAGGTAGAGATTCCCTATTTCAGTAACCTGTAACACTTTGTTGTTGGATTTGGTGACCCTGCTGTATGTATGGCGAGATCGAGCCCCAGGGGAAATGGTGCGGGATTTATGCATGCGTTTAATTGTGTTACGGTCAAATATGCACAGATCCGCACAGAGGGGAATTTGGATATTAACAGTTGATTATAACGAATTATAACAATTATTAATATCTAGGGCTTGATTCAACTTTTAGAAATTTCTTTGATTCTAGAATTGAGTTCAAAGGACGGATAATTGTCCACCAAATATCTCCCTTTTAATAACTCTTAAACAACGTTTCTCTGGCCAGGAGAAGTATCTTTCTTTTAATTTGTAACAGGGTCGGTTCAACGTAAAAGGGATCTATGTATGAGCAACTCAAGCGCAATCACGTGTGAATATATATATTTTAATAAATCAACAAACAATAAACAAACATACACAAATTAACTGAAAGAAGGAAGGAGAGAGAGAGAGGCAGAGAGTGGGAAAGGGTGTGAGAGAGAGAGAGAGAGAGAGAGAGAGAGAGAGAGAGAGAGAGAGAGAGAGAGACAAGGAAACTGTGTTATTACAGACACAACCTATGAGCACAAGCAAGAAATCAGTCCAACTTATTGGTATAAGCTCAAGACTTTATAACGACAGCTTAAGGGATACTTGCATATGTTTCCTTGATCGCGAGTTCGTTTGTGTGGGGGAATTCTGCGATCCGGTCCGTGTTTCAATCTTGCAGGGTGTGTCCTTGGAGTCCGCGGGAAATTCAACTTTGGTTCCTTTGTGTGATGAGATCCGTTGGAAGATGGCGAAGGCGGCGAAGGCGAAGAAGAAGAGGTGGCAAAAGGAAGGGCAAAAAGAAGAGAGCGAAGAAGCGTTTGTAGCCCGTCTTAAAGGGCCATGACGGGGCACGCCTCTTTTGTCGGAACAGCCAATCAGAGCGAAGGAACTCAGAAGCGGGAAATCTTCCTTTGTCTTTGAGTCTTGCCTCATTAACATGTTTATGGCTCTCTTAGATAAGCAGACTTCGGGGTTTTGGTATGCAGACTTTGGGATTTTGGCATAAAAGAAAGAGTTTGATGCATCATAGTACCACACAACGCACCTAGCCGGCCTACAAATTGCGAGACAAAGATTTCGAGACCAAGCATGGGGAGTTTAACTTAGGAATTAAAGGAACGGCGAGGATTGATGTCATTCTTCCTTAAGCATTCACTGGCTATAAGTTTCTAACCTATCAAACACATCTAAAATGGTTATAACAAAAAGCATGCATACATACAGGGAACAGCACACCTAAAATGAAAAATACCTAAGTTAAAAGTCATATAATCTATTCGGATGTCCTTTGGTATGTGTGAGGGTGGGGGCTGTTATTTAGTCTCTGGTGGGCTGCACGAGGCATGGTTTGTGTCCTTTTAGCACCGTTAACCTGTCGGTCTGTAGACTTCACAGCGCCGGTCTTGTTTGAGTCATTATAACTAATCAAAGTATTGGTCCGTTGATCATTTATGAGCACCGTCCATACGCTACATGTATATCTGCAGCTGTTCACATCAGACAAAATGCTTTCTAAAGCACGAAATAGAGGACATTAGACATCACCAAATTTAGGTAACATTAAATCTATTCTGTGTGAAATTGAGAGGGGTAACGTATTTGAGTAAGCTGTAACGCTTTTTTGACGGATTTAGTGATCCTGCTGTATAAAACGCAATAAAACTCTTGAATCTGCAGCTGTTCACATCAGAACAAAATGCTTTCTGGAGCATGAAATGGATGAGATTAGACATCATCAGAGTGAATTTGAGTAACATTAAAGCCATTCTGTGTCAAATAGGGCCTCTTTACACCTGGCCACTTCATGCGTTTTCTATGATCTGATAGCTATCAGATCGTGAAAAGATCAGGTGTAAATACCCCTTGAAACGCATTCAAGACAGATTTAAATCCGATCGCTCAAACCACTTCAGGAGGTGGTCTGGGCCGCATTCCAATTGAAACTGAACAAGTCTAAATGCATCTGGTTGTTGAAACCACATATATAAATTTTACTCCTCCCAACAAATCTAAAAAAAATATAAGTGTGAGAGCATGTTATAGGCTCTATGATGTTGTGGCGAGGGGGGCGTGGTTTAGCGAGGTCTGTGACGGTGAATCAAGTGCAAATGATAAACACCTGTCTCTTGTTTCAGTAATTGGCGTGGAGAGACAAGTTATAAGCCATGCAGGAAATGAGGACTGGAGAGAGAGGAGCTGGACACACACACACACTTGGACTCGAACAGGGAAAGGACGTGCAGAGAGGAACTGCCAAAGTGAAACCATTGATATATGTGAGACTGAAGTTTATTTAAGTGGTGCAATGTGCACCTTGTTTTGTGACCGGAGTTAAAGCCAATAAAATACCTGTTCCGAGTTTCCAGCCAGCCGACCCCCTTGTCTTCTTCCTTGTACACACACAAACTGTTACATTGGTGCCGAAACCTGGGAGGACGGGGGGACATGCTGTCGGAGAGCCCTTGCTGCTGAGGGGGATCGCGGTGCTGAGGAGGTCGGGCAGCGCGGATGAATGAAGACTGTGAGTGGCTGCCTGAGTCGATGGTGCTGGAGCTGGAGCGAGTGAAAACCGGTGGGACAGAGAGCTCGCTGCCGTGCCCCTGGGTCGAGGTGGGGTGGCGGCCGTCCGAGAGGGAGCGGAGGAGTCGCCGGCTTCCATCCGCCATGATGGAGAGGAGCAGGGAACGCGGGACTCGCTGCCAGCTGCCAGGGGGCGAAGGAGGATTGAGCCATCCACCGAGTATCCAGTACCATCACATGGCACTGTGAGGAAGAGCCTCCCGGCTGGCTGAGGACCGAGCGGCAGTGTGTCTGGGAATCGGACCAGAATTGTTTTTTTCTTCTTCTTTCCACTCTCTCATCCTGCTGCTCTCTGTGTCTCCGTCTCCCGTCATCTCGGGCGATGGGGGTAGTTGGCGAGGCTGACAAGCGAGAGACGTAGGAGCAGCAAGCGAGACCGGTCTTGAGTCTTCTCATGAGGGAGCTCGGAGGCATATAAGGACGAGCGACACCAGTGAAGGACGAGAGAGAACCAGGCCTGGACTTTATGTTGTGTTTTGTTTACGGTTTATTACGTGTGTGCGTGGCAGTCGTCCGTGAGGGGCTGCCCGTGTTACTTTCGTTTGGTTTGTTTTATTTATTAAAGTCTTTAGATGTCCGCCGGTTCCAACCCACAAACTACGGTAAATAAAACCGAAAGTCGCAGACGCTCAATACACAATCATCTTCATTAATAGTATTCATAGTGACAAAACTAAATGATCTTACCAGTGATGTTGCCGCGCTCTCTCCTATTGAGGCCTTTGATTTTAAAATTGATGATGATAAATAAAATGCAGCTCATATCTGTTGTTTTTGGTGAAGTGAACTCGATTAAATCTGCATGTAGTGTGGGAATTGAAGATCGGATTTATATCCGTTTTGTAAATGGAATTGCTTTGATAAATCAGTAAAAACACATGAAGTGACCATGTGTGAAAAGGCCCATAGAGAGAGGTAACAGATTTCAGTAACCTCTTCAGTAACCTCTTCAGTAACAAAGTAAAACTTTGTTGTCGGATGTGACTGTTGTATATCTGCAGCTGTTCACATCAGACCAAAATGCTTTCTGGAGCATGAAACGGATGAGATTAGACATCACCAGAGGGAATTTGGATCACGTTAAAAGACAATCTGTGTGAAATAGAGAAAGGTAACAGATTTCTGTAACCTGTAACACTTTGTTGTCAGATTTGGTGACACTGCTGTAAATCCGCAGCTGTTCACATCAGACAAAATTGCTTTCTAAAGTATAGAATAGAGAAGTTTAGATATCACCACAGTGAATTTGAGGAGCATAACAAACAATCTGTAATAATAAATGCTGATTACCAATTCAAACACATCCATGAGGACTGGACTGTTTTGTTAATGTATTTGATGCACAAATAACAACCTGAAAGGTAAAAAATAAACAGCAAGCAAGAACACTTAGACAGCTTGTCTAAAAAGGTAAATTAACCTATTTTTCACACAGCTGCAACAGTTGATTACATTTAAAATATATTTTCACCAAAAGACAACAACCTGCATGTTTGGAATTAAACTCCATCCGAGAATTAGAATTCCGTCCATACTCCTGATTAAACCAGATCAGGGAGTTTCATTGATTGGTGAAATCCATCAATGGCCATTCAAATGAGTAATAGGACAGGACCTTGGAACAGCCCATCAAGGTCCTGAGGACAAGGGGGAGTTCAGTTGTACCCTTCATTGCAGTTCCTGACACGCCATGAGCGGGAAATGAATCAGGAATGGGGACAAGACGCGGAGCGAGTCCATTACGCTACGGGCGGATATAAGCACCCTGCTTGACCCTTAAATCAGCAAGCGAGGTTCTGGATGAGAACACCATCCCTCCCTGCCCCGCTATTGATCTGGCCCTCTCATTACAGCTTCGACACACACCATAACGGCTCACATGGCTCCATACATCAGCAGCTGAAGCACAATATAATGGTGTCTGTATTCAATGTGGTGAGGAGGAAAGATAAAAGCAAGTGCTAGGCCTAAACAATAGCAAGCGGGTATAAGGAACTTCAGCCTTTTCTATTTTCTGATGCTTTCAACACTTCCACCACCCATCTGTCAATCCCACCATCCTTTGTGCAATACTGATGCTAAGCTCTAATAAAGAATGAATTAAAAACGCCCACTCATCTCCGTCCCAGTGGACATGTACAGTCAGGTTTGGGGTTGCTGCTGCACTCCAAATAAACACAGCAAGTGAATTAAAAGTTAACCCTCTGGTCCTGGTGTAAGAATATGATGTAAATGTGCAAATAGGCTATTTATGAGACAAATTAGGGAGTCGATTTAATCAAGGGGGTAACATACTGTAACAAGATAAACACTAGCAACATCTTCTTGTTTAAACTGCAATGCAGTCATCAAGACTGCGAACGATGCTAAACTGTATATTTGTTACGTGCATGCTAGTAATGTGTGCTTAGTGTTTTCTTTCAAGGTATTCACTCATCTTTTTACTTATGGTTTCAGTGAGTCGTTAAACAGTGTGTATGTGTGTGAAAGTATAAGATGTTTCACAATCATCTTATTTTAGTCATTACAGACACTGTGACAATACATACTACCAGTCGTAGTATAGTCATCACTTAGAGCCCTATTTTAACGATCTAAGCACATGTCTAAAGCGCCCGGCCCAAGTGCACTTAGGGCGAGTCCGAATCCAGTCTTGCTAGTTTAACAATGGAAAAAACGGTCGCCGTGCCCGCCGCATAAAAGGGTTGTCCTTATTGTCTTAATGAGTCATGGGTGTGTTTTGGCCGTAACGTGCAACAAACCAATATAGTCTCATCTCCCATTTCCTTTAAAAGCCAGTTGTGCTCGCTCCATGGTGGATTCGCTATTTACATGGCAGAATTTGCGGAAAAACCTAGCGAGGAAATAGATCTGCTTGTCCAATGACGCCTGCTTGCTCATCATTACTGCAAATAGATGGGCTAATTCTGATACATGCAATGACTATCCATTATGACATCTAGGCATTTTTATATTTATGTACACAATAATAATAATAATAATAATAATCTTTTACATTTTAATCCTTTAATTTTTCATATTTAAAAATGTTTGTGTGCTGCTGCGCATCCCTGTGTGTAATAAGCAGTGCACACTCGTTGTGGACCTGCCAATAGGCATATATTACTAACACGCTCTTTAAATAACACAAAAAATACTGCGACCAGGTTTCAGTTGGTCAATGGCGCAGTCATTTTCAGTTCCTCAAAATAGCAACGCGCCAACAATGCACCTGAACACACCTTGTTTTCATACCAGCACACCCATGGGCGCACAAATGGGCGCAAATGTTGCTATTTAAACAACATGGTGCAGGATGTTAAAATGATAACTGTGTCTGGCTGAAACTAGCAAAAAACACTTGTGCCGGGTGTATGATAGGGCCCTTAGTCTTTCATACTCACACTCTTGCTATCAGGGCACTCACTCTCACATGATGGGAGAAAATGGTTGGTTGGTTGGTTGGTTGGACGGACGGACGGACGGACGGACGGACATCAATCAAAACAATTCTTAAGTATTCAGAGGAACATAACTCCACAAAAAGTTGTTCTTTTTGATACAAATTTATTGCAAATATAGAAATAGATCTTTTGTACAGAAATTGAGAGACAAAGAAGGAGACTCACCACCAAAAATCAAAACAAAATAACTAATGTCATATAAAACAATGGAAGGGAATAAACCGGTGTTCAACTAAATCAACTCTATTTATGGGTTCAAGCAGAGGGAAGAATATTTCATACACAGTTCCCAAATCAATGAAATCCCTTCATTGTACTGAAGTGCGAAACAACTTCTAGGTCTGGTGATCGAAGCAAACATGACCTATGATCTCGTGTCCAACATAATGTCCTCCTGGAGAAAGGGGTTAATTAAGTGGATGAGAACTGAAAGGTCACCTTTTTTTGATGTGGAAACCAATCACTCAAAATCAATGTAGTAGCTGATTTTTACATTTGAACACAAATTTCATATTGAGTATATTGATGTGATACAAAAACACGATTCCATTAGGCATAAAGACTGCCAAAGGTCTAACTGACTTCTGCAACCACAAGACATGTCCGCTGTCCCACATGGATTGAAGTAAGAATGAGTCCAATCGATTGCGGCTGGAATAGTTTATTTGTCAGATGGATTGAATTTTGGCCATCAAAGTCTCAGAGCAAGTGATGTTCAGACTTCCAACCCTCAGTTTACATTGTGAATTATACATAAGTATCTCACAAATAAGTCATCGAGGGATTTGAAGTGACGTGATGGCCAAGTATGGCAACCCATACTCGGAATTAGTCCTCTGCATTTAACCCATCCAAGTGCACACATATTAGGAGCAGTGAGTAGTGAACACTTACTGCCCAGGGAAGCGATTGAGGGGCCTTGCTCAAGTCGTTTCCTGTCGATATTGAGAATCAAACCTGTGACCTTCAGGTTACAAGTCCAATTCTCTAACCATTAGGCCACAACTGCCCCATATTTGAGAAAGTTTCCAGAGAAGTTCAGTTATCAGAAGAGCTTGTCAGTTTTTCTTGACAAGAAATCGAATGAGATGACAAATTATCCTTTCTTTATTTGTTTTGACAGTCCAAAGATGCTTTCATAATACACTTGTCTTAAGAAAGCAGTTGAAGACGAGCCTTCTGGGATGTCTGCAGATCAATAACCAGGAGAGGTGATTGATCTGTGCTATTAAAACATTAAAGAACAATGAAGACTTCAGCCCAAGAAGAACCTAGAGGAACTCTACTCAAAGGTGCAAGGTAAACTTCACCGTATTCATCTATAGATCTTGCATGTGTACCCAACCACACTGTAAAAAGTGATCAGTTGACAACTTAAAGTGAGGAAACCTGTCAACCTTCAAGATTCAAGATTCAAGAGTTTTATTTGTCACATACACAGTTATATACAGAATATACAACCGGCAGTGAAATGTAAACAGGTCCGCTCCATGGACAGTGCAGATTGGAAACCTCACATAACTTTTTTTTTTTCAATTACGCATGACGTAATTGAGTAACGTTTATTACTCGATGTTAAGGTAACAGGTTTCCTTACTTTTTTAAAGATGTCAACAGATCAATTTTCTAAAACATCCTCTTCCTAAGTGTGGTTAATTATGTAGTAGACAAATATCAGGTGAAAATTCAAACTAACACTGAACTATGTTGATGAAATGGGTTGGAAATGCCATCGGAGACAACAAATAACAAAGGTGACACCAAAACCATTTTGCCTTGGGACTCTGGTCCAGTTTGACACTTTATCTGGATTACATTAAATATATAAATAATTAAAAATTAATTAATAAACAATCAAATGAAAGGCTAAAGTGATTCCTACTCTCCTAGGTCAAACTCTAGTAATTAATTACTAATGGGATTATTTTGCAAACTCTAATAGTTTGTTGTTGGCATTCAACAGTTGACCTCCCCGACCAATGGCGGCTTGTCATTTTAAACCGCGATGCATGTCAATTAACCCCACTAGTGCTGAATGAAAATGTCAGATTAGCATGAGTAGTGTTGTTATGAAGTCCAAAAAAAAGAAAAGAAAAAAAAAGAACGGCGAACAATAACATTTACAAAGTTCTGGTATAAATGGTCACGTTTGACAATGATCTGACCTATCATTTCATCAGGTAATTGATTCAGTTACTGCTGGCAGTTGGCTGCATTATACATGTAAATGAGTTTATATGTGATGGCAGTGAAAGAGATGCCATGAAAAAGTAAGTCAATAAAGCCCTGGGGAAAATAAAATGACAAAACAACAGAAAAAAAAAAAAAAAACAACATCTGAAATTTCAGTTTCATAGTGTTTTTGACGTACATCCACTCAATATACACAACAATAAATTTTAGGCTCATTGAAAATACAGGAAATCATGCAAATATAACACTTTATTTCATTTTCATGTCTTTTTTTCAGTCTATAGTTTCAGTCATCTTAATTACAGATCATTGCACAACCCCGACCATTTAAAAAAAGAAAAGAAAAAAAGCCCTCCCCAAATACACCCGGTCCCACCCAAAAGAATGATATACAGAACAAGCTTGGTAGAAAAACAGTCAGACTCTTTACAAAATTCACAGATGTTTCGCATATTTCCTTCATTTCAATAAGAGACTCCATTCAGGTAACCTAAACATTGTAAACTTGATCATTGAACGCTGACGCAAAGTAAATAAATGAATCATTAAAAAAGACAATACACATTAATCAATTCTAGTATGGTTCATAGCAAAATTATTATTTTAAAATGGCAGATTCCCACAAAATGCACTCCTGATCAGCTCTAGGCAACAACTGCAAGTAACCATTGGCCTTTATGAAACTCTGGAAATAGATGACTGCTTTTTCATTAACTTTCAGTATTTAAATAAGATAAAATAAGACAAGGAATTTGCAATATCACATAAATCAAATCACAAAGCCAATCAAAAAATTAAAATGGGAAAATACATCATACGGTAGCTGTTAAAATGAAGCAATACAGTGCTTTTCAGGCTGGCGCCAACCGACTGCTATGCTGAGCTAACTCCAAGATCATTATCTTCAGCATATTAAGCAAGCACAGAGCACAAGATCCCACATGCTGGCCGTAGACTCATTTAGAGACCACTGGAATTAGACACGTCCCGAATATCACACCCGGCAAGAGGTTGAAAACATGCTGTGGATGACCGTCAAATGTGGACCGAGGAGAATGAGTTGCCTGATGTGTTGTTTGATTGCTAGTCACTCACTTACCATATGTAAAAACCATGCCACACACAAAACAAACAACTGTGTACATTCATAACAAGCTAGCATGATAATCCTCACACTATCAGGCAACAAACATCTCATTATCCACACAAAGCCTTTAGCATTATGCTAAGTGCCTTGTTAGCAGCATTTTGCATTCTGTTGGCCGTTTCAAACCTCATTAAATGACACAACTGGAAACTGATAGCACCACTGCGGCTAGGCTAGCTAATATAATGCTAACATCTTCTGTGCCTGATTCCCCAACCATTAAAGCCTTTGAAATTGGGTCGGAACGATAAAACGGTCACGTAATGAATGTGCCAACTAGACTCTTTTATTTAAGAGCTGGATTATCCTCTTCAGTTGGGAATGCTTTTTCCACCAAACGCTGAGGGGAAAAGACAACTAAAACAAAAGGAGTGTAAAGCTAGCGAGGAATAGCCTATATGGTTGGAATGCAATCAGAAGCAGAATTCTTAGCGGTTAATCAGAATCCTGTATTTTTAGAAACTTAGCTATTATCAGCTAAAAGGCTCTGAATTGACAAAACGGACAGGCCATCTATCTCCATTACAGTAACACTGAGATTATTCCAGTAATTTGGCTATTTGACATAAGCGAGCTAATGACTATGATAGTGATCCTTAAGAGGGTTCATGGTGCTTCATTGGAAAATTTGAGCATAACCACTTTTTAGAAAAAAAAGTAAATAGGGTCCATTTTGAGTTCATTACTTACAATACGGAGAAGTGCTGAACCATCCACAGGGTTTTAGAAACAGTGGACATAAAAGGCCTCATTTAGAGGTCTTATCTACAACGCACTGACAGCAGCAGTTCTGTCCTTGAGTTTGCATTAGTGCATACTCTTATAGCCCTGTCTGAATTCATCAACTCATCGCAAAATAAAAGTTAATAAACAGAACTAAATCCAGCAGAGGTCAGAGCGAGGCAAACCAGCAGGAAGGGCAAAGCAATTGAAGCACAAACGCACACAGGTCTTTTATAGTCCACATCCAGCGCATTTAGAATGAAAACATTTACATAAAATGGAATTAACATACACTACTGTTCAAAAGTTTGGCTTCACTAAGTCTCTTCTCAACAATTCTGCATGTACTTGATCACAAATATAGTAAAACAACATGTAAAATGTTTATTTCTGTCAAAGCTGAATCTTCAGCATCATTACTCCAGTCTTATGATCCTTCAGAAATCATTCTAATATGCTGCTCAAGAAATATTTCATATTATCAGCGTTGAAAGCAGTTATGCTACTTCATATTTTTGAGGAAACAAAAAATATGATATATGATGATATATATTTTAATTAAGGATTCTTGTGAATAAGAAGTTCAAAAGAAGTGCTGAATTGCTGCCTTAAATTTTTAAGTAAAATCAACGTTTAAGTAATTTCAACTATTTTTCAACATTTTCAACATTTAAAATTTAACATTAAACTGACTTGTAATGACTAAAATGAATTAAATCTTGTATAACTAAAGAAAACTTAACTTATTTTGATAAAAAGTTAAAGCAATGTAAAAACATGTTGTCATAACTTATTGATCATATATTTTTTGTTCTGAATGGTAGTGTGTGTGTATATATATATATATATATATATATATATATATATATATATATATATATATATATATATATATATATATATATATATATATATATATATATATATATATATATATATATATATATATATATACACACACACACACACTCACCTAAAGGATTATTAGGAACACCTGTTCAATTATTCATTAATGGAATTATCTAATCAACCAATCACATGGCAGTTGCTTCAATGCATTTAGGGGTGTGGTCCTGGTCAAGACAATCTCCTGAACTCCAAACTGAATGTCAGAATGGGAAAGAAAGGTGATTTAAGCAACTTTGAGCGTGGCATGGTTGTTGGTGCCAGACGGGCCGGTCTGAGTATTTCACAATCTGCTCAGTTACTGGGATTTTCATGCACAACCATTTCTAGGGTTTATAAAGAATGGTGTGAAAAGGGAAAAACATCCAGTATGCGGCAGTCCTGTGGGCGAAGATGCCTTGTTGATGCTAGAGGTCAGAGGAGAATGGGCCGACTGATTCAAGCTGATAGAAGAGCAACTGATTGAAATAACCACTCGTTACAACCGAGGTATGCAGCAAAGCATTTGTGAAGCCACAACCTTGAGGCAGATGGGCTACAACAGCAGAAGACCCCACCGGGTACCACTCATCTCCACTACAAATAGGAAAAAGAGGCTACAATTTGCACAAGCTCACCAAAATTGGACAGTTGAAGACTGGAAAAATGTTGCCTGGTCTGATGAGTCTCGATTTCCGTTGAGACATTCAGATGGTAGAGTCAGAGTTTGGCATAAACAGAATGAGAACATGGATCCATCATGCCTTGTTACCACTGTGCAGGCTGGTGGTGGTGGTGTAATGGTGTGGGGGATGTTTTCTTGGCACACTTTAGGCCCCTTAGTGCCAATTGGGCATCGTTTAAATGCCACGGCCTACCTGAGCATTGTTTCTGACCATGTCCATCCCTTTATGACCAACATGTCCCCATTCTCTGATGGCTACTTCCAGCAGGATAATGCACCATGTCACAAAGCTCGAATAATTTCAAATTGGTTTCTTGAACATGACAATGAGTTCACTGTACTAAAATGGCCCCCACAGTCACCAGATCTCAACCCAATAGAGCATCTTTGGGATGTGGTGGAACGGGAGCTTCATGCCCTGGATGTGCATCCCACAAATCTCCATCAACTGCAAGATGCTATCCTATTAATATGGGCCAACATTTCTAAAGAATGCTTTCAGCACCTTGTTGAATCAATGCCACGTAGAATTAAGGCAGTTCTGAAGGCGAAAGGGGGTCAAACACAGTATTAGTATGGTGTTCCTAATATATATATATATATATATATATATATATATATATTATCTGTTGAAAATAGTT
Source organism: Paracanthobrama guichenoti (assembly GCA_018749465.1). Classification (NCBI taxonomy): domain Eukaryota; kingdom Metazoa; phylum Chordata; class Actinopteri; order Cypriniformes; family Gobionidae; genus Paracanthobrama; species Paracanthobrama guichenoti. The sequence goes on from CM031964.1 coordinate 15,210,137, forward strand.
TTAGATGGAGTTTAGCATGTCAACTACCTAAAAATATATTAGAAATATTTTTTTTTAAAAGAAAGAAAAAAAAAAAATGGGTCAAGCGCACTTGCTCACACACCCATAATGCAGCTGGACACACAATTAGCTTTTTGTGCAAAGCGTGGCTTTAAAAATATCTAATTCCTCAACAAAATGCTAGATGAACCTTAAAAAGTAAACATGAAATTAAAATTGACGCAATTTACTTTAACATGCTCCTGGTTTTACGATGAATGTTTCATCAATTTATGTTAATCCAAAGGAATAGAAAAAAAAAAAGTTGGCTTTTGTAATCTTTCATCAAACTATAGCTTTTGCCAGTGACTTTACTCTTTATCTGACATTAGTTCCTCCTATTTCAAACCTTTCTAACCACCTTACAATGGAGACAATTTCCACTATCCAAACAAATCCAAATGTCACGTCCTATATTTTGATCTCAATGAATATCCTATTTTAGTTGAAAGCCATAACAGTAGTAACATGGGTTGCAAACTCAAGCTGACTTTTTAAAGTGAGAGGAAAAGAGCAAAACCATGTCCCTCATTTTAAGAGGATTTCCTTCTCAAGCAAATCTCTCATTGCGTTTCCTTTTTTCCATCTCACTCACCCTAGTGTGGCACATCCACTTTGCATGTTTCTAAATGGAACATCACGCCCGGAGGTCGGAACAAACTGCTTTTTGAATTTCTACCTAAACTCTTTTTTTCACATTTATCGTTCTTTCTCAAACTCATGCACTGTACATGCATAAACATCGTCCTCACTGTGATAACCTAAGGCTCTCAATTTAGTGATCGTGGAATGTGGTATTGTGAACATACGGCAGGATATGAGTGAAAAACGATTCTCTTCTCCCTTTTTGCGTATACGCCGTGTCTCCGGGGTTCTTTGCGTCTTTCGAAGCGTTTCATTCAACTCTGAATTAAATATCCTCATCGTCTGTATCTCTACAAACCTCAAAGGGGTCGGAAAATGCTGTGAGATGTTATAGAATTGAATAAATTAGATGCCCTTATGGTCATCAAAAAAGATTGAATGCCTGGTTAAATAAGAAATGACGTATCTAACACACGAGAGAGGTCGTAAACAAACCTTTGGCCAATATCGCTGCCTACCTGACTGATCAATGACACCTTCAAAATAAACCGTATTTATTATTACTCCAAGGGGCTGAAAATAAGAAACTGAACAGCATATTTTCTCAGCAAAGCCAACGTGTAATACTCTAAACTAATGTATTTGTCTAACAGTCTAACAGTCTTGACAGCTAATAAAGAAACAGGCCGGAGAGAAAACCTATTGAGGGACATTTTAATCTTTTCATGGCGTGATAAAAAGCAGCAATCCTCCGGCCTTGGCATATAGGGGTAATTAAATCCTTGCTCAGGGTGAAAAGCATTACAAGCGCCATTTCCAAAATCCCCTGTAGACCCTTTCCCCAAAACTGGCACGCAACGCACATATACAGTACGCACGATAAAAGTGTGTATAACAGAACTTTTCGCAACCTGACAGAGCTTACAAGGCCAAGGGAAGTTTGATGTTTGAGGCGCATTAAAAATGTATCACAACCCTGTGCCTCGAGTCACATTTCCTCTCAAAAATAAGTGTGTACTTTTTTTTTTGTTTGTTTGCTTCATGTAGTCCTCAACCTTATCTTGACCCTCACAGTATGAAGGCGGCTGCATTATCTACCTGCCATACCTCTAGATGTGGCCTGCCCTACAGGAAGTGTGGAGAAGTTATAGTAATGTTTGGCGAACTTGACCTGCAGAATTGGAATAGATAATGTTTGCTGTTTAAACTTAAAAGTTAGTGTCTTTGTAGACTGTGACAACTCAATTTTGAAACTGCATTTACAAACCATTTTACTTTAATGGGGCAAATGATATACACTCACCTAAATGATTATTAGGAACACCTGTTCAATTTCTCATTAACGCAATTATCTAATCAACCAATCACATGGCAGTTGCTTCAATGCATTTAGGGGTGTGGTCCTGGTCAAGACAATCTCCTGAACTCCAAACTGAATGTCAGAATGGGAAAGAATGGTGATTTAAGCAATTTTGAGCGTGGCATGGTTGTTGGTGCCAGACGGGCCGGTCTGAGTATTTTACAATCTGCTCAGTTACTGGGATTTTCATGCACAACCATTTCTAGGGTTTACAAAGAATGGTGTGCAAAGGGAAAAACATTAGTATGCGGCAGTCCTGTGGGCGAAAATGCCTTGTTGATGCTAGAGGTCAGAGGAGAATGGGCTGACTGATTCAAGCTGATAGAAGAGCAACTTTGACTGAAATAACCACTCGTTACAACCGAGGTATGCAGCAAAGTATTTGTGAAGCCACAACACGCACAACCTTGAGGCGGATGGGCTACAACAGCAGAAGACCCCACCGGGTACCACTCATCTCCACTACAAATAGGAAAAAGAGGCTACAATTTGCACAAGCTCACCAAAATTGGACAGTTGAAGACTGGAAAAATGTTGGCTGGTGATTTCTGTTGAGACATTCAGATGGTAGGGTCAGAATTTGGCGTAAACAGAATGAGAACATGGATCCATCATGCCTTGTTACCACTGTGCAGGCTGGTGGTGGTGGTGTAATGGTGTGGGGGATGTTTTCTTGGCACACTTTAGGCCCCTTAGTGCCAAGTGGGCATCGTTTAAATGCCACGGCCTACCTGAGCATTGTTTCTGACCATGTCCATCCCTTTATGACCACCATGTCCCCATTCTCTGATGGCTACTTCCAGCAGGATAAAGCACCATGTCACAAAGCTCGAATCATTTCAAATTAGTTTCTTGAACATGACAATGAGTTCACTGTACTAAAATGGCCCCCACAGTCTCCAGATCTCAACCCAATAGAGCATCTTTGGGATGTGGTGGAGCGGGAGCTTCGTGCCCTGGATGTGCATCCCACAAATCTCCATCAACTGCAAGATGCTATCCTATCAATATGGGCCAACATTTCTAAAGAATGCTTTCAGCACCTTGTTGAATCAATGCCACGTAGAATTAAGGTAGTTCTGAAGGCAAAAGGGGGTCAAACACAGTATTAGTATGGTGTTCCTAATAATCCTTTAGGTGAGTGTATATCAGGAATTGATTGGATTGGAAAAAGTGGGCAATACATATCAGAATATGAAGCCTGACTTCTTGAAACACCGCTGACAGACATTTTTGAGGAGATATTTGGACTTGGACGTAGACATTAGCTGCTTTTCCATTGTCGGGCCAGTGCGAATCAGGGCTAACAATGTACCGTGCGAGGCCAATAGCCTCAGACCTTAAACACTGAGACCAAAATCAAGTTTTTCAGGCCAGTAGCGCCGCAAAAAACGTTGCCCTAAAACCCGCCATTAACACGTCTCCAAAGAACAACGTCCCACAACCTCACCAGTTTGCTAGCTGACTGAAAACTAGCTAGATTGCAAAATGAGCATTAGAGAAGCGAACGCTTGGCCTTTACTTGAAGACTTAAGACCCCAGCATCAATATTTGACCATTGTTTTACAATAAAAAAATTACAGTGACAGTAATTTCTTAATTTGTGTTAGGAGTGCACATCAATCATACTGAATCAAACTGGTATTTAGCATTTCACATAAAAAATTCAATTTATTTACGATCACAGGAATGCACAAAACAACTCTATTAAGGCTTTTAAGTCCAATGGCTAACACATTTAGAAAAATATCATGTTTACATCACATTTCTATAAATCTTCAATGAAATTATGCAATGATTGCAATCTGAGGAGGTTTGAGCGATCTCTCCCGTGTCACTATATGGTTATCCTTTCAGTCAGAGCAGCAGAGGGAGCTCACGACAAAAAATAAATAAAACAGGAGTTATTAGTTAGGAGTTAACTGGAGTGTGTGACATGCAGATGCAGTCCGGTAAAAGTCTTGCATAGCCAGACCTTCAGACTGACGGCAGAAGGTCTGGACTTTTTCCGCAGCTTTCATTGGCCAAGGACCGCTCAAGAGTACATTTGACTGACATGTAACGCAACCAATCACAGTTCGTTACATTCCGCATGTTTATGGGCGTGAAAATGTAAAAAGTCGATGTCCCTGCAATAACAGACCGGCATGCATCTATTAATTATTCATTCAAGAACGTTGTGCAAGTTTATTGCAACAATGGAGCCGCGAACCTCTTTTGAAACTTTTGATACTTTTGAAAATCCAGCATTTAGTTGATCCTGGCAAGCGCTCATTGTCACAGTTGTAAACACGACGGCGTTCTTCCACGAGGGAGTTTGTTGTCACGCCATTTGTTTCCAGACCGTTACCATTAAAGAACGCAACACACACGTCTCGCGGATATCATGTAGAATTCAACCGACTTTGGATGATGACTTCGAAACTCCTGAAGTGTTTCCAGAAAAGTGTACCATATGCATCAGACGTCTGGTATCAACAAAGGCACAGGGAGGGAAGAGACAGATAAAACCAAATAAATACATGATTTTAGTCATATATGATTTGTCTACGTTCTCTGGTATTTTCCATAAACATATGTATATTTATTATCCAAATTATTAGCATAAGTAGCCTTTAGCATCGCATATAAATATATTAGCCTCATGCTGTGATCCCCATCGGATCACAAGGAAGTTATTCCAAACACTCGCAGGTGTCTGAAAGTGAGTTTTGAGCTGGAAACTGTTTAAAATGTCTTAAATGTTGACATTTTCCCAATAACATGGGAAATGAGCAGCCTTTGTTCATGACCACTCCTCAAGCCCCAGTTGGCCCGCTTTGGACCAAGGTATTCGGCAGGCCAAAACCCCCTGGCCATTGGCCTCGAGGAAGCCCTGACAAGGCCCAATCAAGCCCCGGAAGTGACAGTGGAAACGTGACTGTCCCTGGCACGCACTAGCACGCTTGCTTTTGACCCAACAGTGGAAACACGGCTATTGAAGGTTAAGTTCACTCTCTCGATGCATCCCAAATGGTAATAAAACTCTTTATTTGACATTATTGCTGTAAACTACTCTTACGCTACCTTTAACCAGATTAAATCAGGGAATTAACTACTGGAAAAGTTTCTGAAGGGATGCATCCCTACAAAAAATGCTTTTCTTAGTTAGAATTTTTGTCTTGTTTCCAGTCAAGATGCATTTACTAAAGTAGTAAAATGCCATAAGATATGTCTTGTTTGCTGGGAAAAAATAAATCTAAATTATGTTAATTTTTGCTTTAAAAAAAGCTAAATTATCTGCCAATGGGAAAAATAATCTTGCCTCTGTTTGAATTAAAATTATTTTTCTTACCCCATTGACAGATAATTTTGCTTTTATTATTATTAATTTTTTTTTTTTTTTTTAAAGCAAAAACTCACTTAATTTTGATTTATTTCCCCACAAAACAAAACATAATATCTTATGGTCATTTTACTCATCTAGTAAATACATCTTGCTTTAAGATATTTCAGAATTTTTTGAGTTTTGGTCTGGAAACAAGACAAAAATACCAAGTAAGAAAAACATTTTTGTAATGTGAAAAATACCAAAAAGGCCAGTCAGGTGAAACAAGTTATTATATTTGGATGAAAAATTACGAATAACTTGCAATGAATTATGTACAAAGAATGAGAAAGTAATATGCATTAAAAAGTAAATAGTCTCAGATCTTTTTCATGTTGACTTCAAATAGTTTTCACATGAAAAGAGGTGGTTTACAACAATTCCCTACATGACGCAAAGCTGGCATGAAAGCGAATCAACTGAATTAGTCGTCTACAGCAAACCTACTGATCTTATTACCGAAGCTATATTTAAAACCTGTGCTGATCCATCACTTAAATATATTTGTTCTCTTCCCTGGGCTTGGTTTGCATATTGCTCATAAATGTTTGACTGAAAGGTATGTAAAACTCTAGCCTTGATTACAGCGGGTTCCTCTCTGAGGTCTTGGTTAACCCACTGAGCTAATACCAATCTCGAGATAAAGGAAGTTGGGAGTGACTGCGATTTGAGTCTTTTTGCATCAAACACGGAATGGTGCCATGGGGAGTGTGAATAGCATTTTATTCCTTGTTCAGGTGCCTACTCACAGGGGTCTTGGGGGGGTGCAGGCCTAATTAAAGCAGAGTCTCTGAATAGTTTATTAAAACTAGAAAACCTTTCTGTGTTTTCTAACCGCACACCAAATTCACTTTATCAAGGCTTCAGGAGCATAAGCACGAACACTCAGCTGGAGCATGAGGAATAGAGATATGAAAAAGAAATCGCTGGCACAATACATTAGTGGGGGAAAAAAACGAGTAAAAAGGCTTCATCACACTCTAAACATGCAACTAAATTTGACAAGTGCATCACAGGACAATGGTAGGCTTTGAAAGGCTTATTATCTCCATGGACAAGATGGTAGGAGGCCGGAGAATTGTGGGCCGTAAGCCTTTCAATGTTTAAAACTTTATTAGTGGGAGGACGGAAATTGTTGAAACTCTTCAGGCCTCTGTAAAACCGTACAGAGAGGAGAAATTTACTCACTCGTGTTGTGGGAGTTTACAGTGGAAATTTATGTGCATAAAACTAGTTTCTCTATTTTTTTCCCCTAGTGAGTTTCAGGTTCTGAATGCTTGAGCTTTTACGAATCCTGCAGAATGTATCTTTTTATACAAATCAATACATCCCTGTATATAGCTGGGAATCAAAACACAATTCAACCCAAGAGTTATGTAAAAGCACCTGGGTTTTGGCCTTGAGTACACTTGATCAGGAGGGCATTCAAGGGTAAAATGAAAAATCCATTGTGTTAATATATCTGAAATTTTAAAAACACATTAAATAAACACAAACGACAACAATGACCGTTCAATCAAAAAATAATGTAGTTACTTTGACAAATAAATAACATATGAACAACAAACAGTTACAATCTTACAAATGTTTGGCACCTTCCTTTAAAATAAATCTTTTTTTTTTTTTGTGCCAACAGGGCACTTTTAAGACTATGTGTCTGTAAACTTATACAGTATGTGTAGATTGTACACTCTGCATATGTGTTTGTGTATATGTGTGCGCGTGTTTGTATGTACGTGTACACATACAGCGATTTTGTTTTCACTGGACATACCCATTGGAAATCTAATACTACTTGTACATATACTGTATGTAACCATTGTTAGTATAGATTGTTCTCTTGGTTGTGTGTTTGTCACAGTTTTCACAGTCAGCCATCAGTTACAGCTCGTCGACATTGTATATCTTTAAGACCATACACACACATACGTTACCAAAAACCAACTTATCAGCAGGAAATCAAACCACAAATAATTGTCATTCCCATATGCCAACAATATACTTAAACAAAACATTCCAAGAGCATAATAATTTCTCTCCAATTGTCTTAACTTGGTATCTCCCAACCAGAGTGCAATAACGCAAGCCTTGAGGCTGTTTAGCAAACTCATCTCCTAACTGAGTTTAGGAAAATAGTGTGGGGAGGGGGAGGGGGGGCTTTTGGAGTCTTAAATAGGAATAAATGAGATTTCACAAAAGCTAATGATGGTGGAATATATGCATGTGTGGGTTTATCGCTTTGTTGCAAGATCTTGCTATAAGCCTGCACTTGTCAGTGATATTCATATCAATCCATGTATCCTTTGTCAAATATCTCTTTTCTCACTCTAATCTAAACATAAAACATTAGCTTAAGCATTAATATAACCTCTTCCTAACAGTGTAACCCATTTCTAAATGCTCATCTTGTTTTTAGATCTCATAGACCATGGTTGACTGGAGCCTGGATTTCCCTCTGAGAGTTTTTAGTAAAATGGCTCACAAGGGAAACCGCTGTATTTGGCTTGACAGTGTCAATTCTCAATTACAGAGCATTGATTTTGAACCTTGAAGGATGATGTGACATGTTATTGATGCATGGCGAGAGTTCATAAGTTTTAACACTGGCCAAATGTAAAAAGATACATTTCCATATATTGGCTGAATTCTAATGATGCTTGCGCTTAGTGATGATAGAACCCAGTGCATGTCAACTATAAGGACATGAAATCTACATTCATTAACAGACAACAAAGCAGATATTTGTCATCAAAAATGCCCCCAATTCACTGAAATTTCAAAGCTCAGAAGCTTATTTTGAAGAGCTTGAGGTGTTTATTTTAAGCCAGTAAATTGCTCTAAAGAAGAAGGGCATCAGCTTGCCTTTCATTGCCATGGGTGAACCAGCAAAACTCCAGGGATGCATTCTGGGTTATGACCTGACCGGAAAGGGCGAGATTAATTTCAATCACTTTTCCAATCTGGCAGTGTTAATAATATTAGCACCTCTGTGACCCCTTGACTCCTCTGCTGCAAATTACTAATTAATTTTCCCTATTTAGCCATGCAAGGAAAATAAGGTCTTAAGAAATGAGATGTGAGAAATAATTGAATTTGTTTTATACCTCCCCTAGTTTGACCACAACTCAGATCAGGTCAACAGAAGTGGGCTATAACAGGAAACAGAAGGTCATATCAATGGGGAGAGACAAAGGAAGAGCTACTACAGTATTCAGTAGAATGGACCGAGTCATAATTGAAATGCAACTATGAAATCTGATTCAGTGGAATCAATGGAAAAAAAAAAAATGATTCTACACATAGCCACTGAAGGTGTTTTGTGCCTGTGATGAACTTAGGTCACTGTAAAGTATTACCCAAACACCAGCTAGACAGTTATTATAAAAACTGTCCTTTTAGAATTTCGGGAAACTGTAGTTTCCAGATCCAGGTTTAGCATTTTATGAAAGTGTAGCATTCAGTTCAGCTTTGGCCTTTTGTCTCCTAACAGGTTAAACAAAACAAACTCTTTGTGTACGTGCCTACACACTTAATACACAACTGTTAACCTTGGCTAATTCAGCCTATTACTACATTGGGGTCTATATATAGCTGCCACTTGTAAAATCATAATTCTTTTTCAGATCCAGTCTCTGATACTTAAAATCTGAAACGTATGCTATATTCTTAAATCCCATATTACTATATCTCTTCTTTGAAAAGAAAGTGAAAAAGAAGACTACAAATGAAGAGGAAAATGTATTTGAGGCTGGCTCTGCCACAAATGAATGCCAAAAAGGAATTAACATTGTGTGTTTTATCGAATTGCCACACTGCTTGAATATAAACCATGTCCAAATGGCTGCTTCTGGTTTGATAACTGTGTCCCACACATGCTGTGTAAAACGTGTGTAGGTGTCTCAAATCTATGAATATGCTTTGCTTAAGCAGAGATTAGGGGATGGGAGTGAACATGTTTTGACCTGTGGCTTCAGCCAAGCTAAATTCACAACTTTTCTTTTTTCCTTCTTACTAATGAACAATAACAAAAAATCTTAAAACAATACCAAATCAGCCTGACAAGCATCAGTTATCAGCATCTCTTAGGCATTTGTAAAATAAAAACCACTAATTCCTCATTTAAGACTATTATCTTGTCAAACTACAGTGCAAGAGAGCACATGTGGAACACAGGGTAAAATGGAGGGATTCTAAACTGAAACTGTTTGCCTTTTTAAGTGCCACATTTCCTGTGCATTTCTGGTTGGTTACTTATCTATTCATTAATGAGTTTGGAACACCTGCTTAATTCTGTCTTTTTCAGAACACTTGTCTCTGTGGTGGTCTGCAGGGACCAAAGCACCTGCTGATGGAGTCTGCCGAGCTGTCTTAAGAGCCACTGGTTCTTTTCTCCACAACCTTTCATCCTGCTGTCGTTACTCTCACAAGCATCACAGTTTCTGCTGTGCTGACACCCCCTTCCAGTAGTCCAGAATGTCATGGAGATCCTCATCCTTTGCAAACTGCACTTTCTTTCGGAGAGCATGGCCAGCAGCTATGTAGGCCTCCTCACGGGGGCTTTTCTTGTAGGGCCGGAAGCGCTCCCAGATTTTAAGAGTGCTCTCGGAGGAGTACTCAGGGCTGGAGGAATACCCTGAGTAATTGTGGTGGCGGGGAGAAAGCTGGGAGTAGGCAGTGTCCTTCTTGGTGCGAGCGAGAGGCTTTAGAAAGGAGACTTTCTGGGCAGGGGAGTCAGTGGCACCCTCATAGTAGAGGGCGGGGAAGGAGTGTCGGTGCTCTGAGCAGTGGTAGTCTGGGTGCACCTCTAAGTGGTGCTGCTGAGCTGTGCTGCCCCCACCTCCAACCACAACACTGCACCCACCCGAACCACCACTGCCACCACCGGCTCCCCCTCCACCCCCGCTGCCACCATCTCCTCTGCCATTACTGACTCCCTGAACACCTATTAAGGGCAACCTCTCTACTGGCTCCCCGCACCGAACAGGGCTGCCTTTCTCAGGGTACTTGCATGACTCTGGGCTTCTAGGGTCAGAGACGTCCAGACTGAAGACCCGAGCACTTTTGACAGAGCCACTGGAGGAAACGCTGCAGCGGTTTTTAACAGAGTTGATAGGAACAACTGCAGCATCTGCACTAAGTTGCCTCTGCAAGGGCCGTGATGCTGTAGCTGGGGGTGGGTCCCTGTAGGGAGGGGAGAGAAAGCCCCCTCCGCTGATGCCGGGCCGCTCAGAAAGGGGCAAAACAAGAGGAACAGGAGGTGGAGGACGGATTTTAGGGGACGACATGATCTGGCATGTCTCTGTGATGGTAGGGGAAAGTGGAATTAGCCCCCTGGCTAAGGAAGAGACACTAGGAGGTGGTGGAGAGGCAGTGTTATCTGCTGTAGTTGCAGTGGCCGCAGCTGCTGCCACAACAGCTACAGAGTCTAGTTTGAGTGCATCAATGCAGTTATTGATAATCTGGTTTACCTTGTCCACCTCCTTGGCAATGGTGGAGATCTCGGATGTTGAATCTCGGCCATCATCATCAGAGTCATCTCCTCCATTAATCCCATTTTCATTTCTTGTGATTTCTTCCCTTGACCCCGTTACTACTCCATCTCTCACTCGCTCCTCTCCTCCTGCTGACGTTCGTACATCCATGTAGTTGCCCTTATTGGCAGCCATGGCTTCTGAGAAAGCTGTAGCCATCTTCTCCACTTGAGGCAGGGAAGAAAGTCGAGAAGAGGTGGTGTTGGCTGAGCCATGAAGGATGCCCAAGCTGGAGGATGCTGACTGGGACAACTTGCTGTGGTGGTGTTGATGATGGGACTGGTCATGGAGTTTCTGCAAGGCTGAAGGATCCTTGGATGCTGCAGCAGCAGCTTCCGGCCCATAGCGCATCTCTAAAATAGTTTTCTTAACACTAATAGCCTTTTCCTTCTCCTCCTGCATCCGACGCCTGCGTAAGCAATAATACACCAAGCCCAACACAATGACCATCCCAAACAGGCAGCCTAGAATGGTCATAATGTAATGAGTGGTGGTAGAAGGGGTTGCTCGCAAGTCATCAGGCCCTGGAGCCCGAGTTGCAAAATACAGACAAGTGTGATTGTATCGCTGTGAATTACGAATGGAGGCAACACAAAATGTGTAATTTGTGTGGGGCTTTAGGTTGTTTAGTGTGACAATTTCTTTCTTGTTCTTTAAGTTTGTGACATCTGACACATAGGTGTGGTTGTACTGCACTAAGATGTACATCTTACTGTAGGGCTTTGGTATTTGAACCAAGAGGGATGCGGTGGAGAGGTCAACCGTTTGCAACTTTATAGTGGGACTATAGGTGGGGTCTGTGGTTGATGAAGCTGTGGGCTGGTGATAAGGTCCCATCGGATCATAAATATCCACCCCCATCCCAGAAGAGTCCAAGTCAGGAGGCAGGGCGGTTATGCCGGTAACAATCCCTCCATTTTTACACATGGATGACAGGATGGAACGAGCATTTCTTCCATGATTACCTCTAGGACTCAGGAGAGGGTAGCCAAAAAGTTCCTTTGGCGTCTCACACAGGAGCCTGTCGTAGGTGTGAGTGACGTTGTCAAATGCCTCTAACCAAATAAGGAAGCTGTACAAGTCACAGCCACAATGGAAAGGATTTCCAGCCAGTTCGCACACTATTAGCCGCCCACCCAAAACGGTGAAGGTGGATGAATCCAGCTTTGCTAATTTGTTAGAGGAAAGATCGAGACTGCTAAGGCTTGGGCACTCCCAGAAGGCATTGGTTGCAATTACCTCTATAAGGTTATGCTGCAGATATAGGCACTGCATTCGACCCAACCCTCGCAGCATCCCCTCGGTGAGGTTGGTTAGCTTGTTATATCCCAACTGCAAGACCTGTAGATTGGCTTGTCCTGCAAAGGCACCATCCTCAATGTAGGAGATTTCATTCTTAGTGAGGTTGAGGTCGGTAAGGTTGGTGAATCGGCTGAGGGAGCTAAAGAAAATTGCCTTGAGCTTGTTTTCATTCAGCCGTAAATCATGGACAGTGTTGTTAATGTGCTGTGGGATTGTCTCATATGGAGGTTGGTTCTGACTGCAGATTGCCAGCCACACGTAGCCTTTATCCCCCTCAATTAGCCAGCAGTCACCCCTCACAAAAGAAGGTGTATGGAGGAAGAGAAAAATAGGGAGAGCGAGGATGAGAAAGGAGGGTGGAAATGCACAAGTTAAGCTGAATCTGCAGGCCATTTTTAGGAGCAAAAAGTGCATTTGTTTTGATCAAGGAGGGAAACGAAAGAGGTTAGGCCTCAAAATAAGAAAAATGATCACAGGAGATGGACGGCCAATAGGATTACAAAGACACAGTTTCTGGGAAAAATGTGTCTTGAGGGCAGTCACAGCTGTTCAGGAACCATAATGCCAAACATAGTCCCCATTTTACATGGTCCGTGTTATAGGGTTATGGTGTCGCTTGCCACAGGTGTAACTCATGGTCTTTGACTTCTTGACTGCACTCCTTTTGAACTGCCGAGCAATGCTTTCAATCTCTCAGTTTTGGGATCTGTACAAGAGACAAAAGGTGGGGAGAGAAAATTAAGAAATTATTGTTTTTTTATTCTTTAATTATAAACAAAACCATTTAGAAAACCATTCATGCATTAAAATGGCTAAATCCATGAAACTTTTTCTCAACAATGTTTGGTTACGTAAAACCATATTGGTGCAAATAAACAAAAGGCTCAATATTGTTATAAAAGAAAGCATTAATGACAGCATAATTAGGGACCAGAATGTAGAACAGTCATTTGTCTCTGTAAGTCACTGAGGTTTTACAGTGTCTCTGAGGATTCATTTGGGATTACCGTTATCCAAACAACACCATTCCACGTCACTCTTCTGCAGAAAATTTTTTTAGTTTGCTTATAAAAAATGCATAAAGACATCTTAGCAGTCGCTACAGTGGTTTGAGTAAAAAGTTATGCAGTTGAAAGTTTGGGTGTAGTATCTCATTAATTATTATGTCACCGTTCCTGCTGACCAACAACAACATCAACAACAAAAATCCTAAGAAATAATAATCACTGAATGCTCACCAGACCTCCTGCTAATGCTACTTCATCCATTGTGTACCGAGAAAACATTTGCAAAATGTTTAATTCATGCTTCAAATTAAATCACACAGAACAAAATTGTAATAATCCTTTACGTAATACTACAAATATTGTCATGAAACCTCACATAATAAAACATGAGCTATACTGCACAGCCACTTAGCCTAGAATTCAAGCATCCAATTTTACAATAGTCACTCCTCATTCCTAAAGCCCTCAAAGAAACAGAGAGCCTGTTTCCCCCAGTGCCCGAGCTCAAGATTGAAATTGACAATTCAATTCCTCAACTGACGTCAGCTGATTTACCACTGACCCTCAAGAGTGTGTCATAACCACACGATCCTCTTGTAACTGTCAATCCTTCAGTCCCTCAAGACTAAAATGTGTGTGTGGAGGTCTTTTCATCTCTGTAGGAACAACATTAGCTGCACAGTGTTAAAATTATTTTACATCAGAATCATTTAATACTCACAAATGTAAATTACAGCCAGGAAAACACTATAGGAATGTTTGTGCGCGCCTGGGTGTATCTGTACGCCTCCGAATGTATGCATGTAAACATGTTAGCTAGCATCAAAGGAAACGTACACTGCATGCAAATAATGCAGAAGACTTTTATGCAAATTGAATGTGAATAGAAGTAATTCTGAAGGGAGTATTAATTACCCCGCTGATGAGAAAAAAGGTTTACATAGCATCACTTGAACAGCTGTAATTGTAAAAGTTATCCAACAATGGATGCATAATGTAACTTCAATATGCTAGATAATTGTTGCACATTAAATTAACAAAAGATATTGTACCCAGTGGAATATCTCAACAACTTAATATCCCACACCGTACTGGGATAAACATGAACTTGTGGTGCTTGCTAAGGGTTTTTCAAAACTCCAGCCATCATTAGTAAACACTGACGGTCAACTAAAGCAATTGAATATTTCCTCTGTTGTTGATGAGAATAGTTGACCAGTGAAGACCCATTTAACTAATAGTGAGGCATGTTGTCTCAGTGGAAAACAGTTTCATAAAATAATTATACTTTTTTTTTTTATCTCAAAATATAGGTAAATTTGAACTTGCCGTTGGAACCAACCCATATAACAACTGCTAAAGAAAATGTTATAATTAGACCTAGTGACAACCTTTTGACAGCTAGTCCCCAAACAACCCTATATATTTAATTTGTCTCTTTATAGCTTCCAATGGCAGCAATTTATCCTCTTTCTCATCCCCAGTCACATCGGCTCATTTCCATCCTTCTGTTCACGGAGCTCTGACCTCGTCAGATAAAGATCTAATTAGTTAGTCTACTCACTAGTGCCTAGAGGAAACACTCCACCAGCTCTACTCCAAACTGAGAAGGTCTGACCAAATACAAGGTCACCGGAATATTACAGCAGGGGCTTCAAAGCAGCATTTTAACACATAAGATAACTATCAGCCCCTGCTGATTTCATTAAAAACAAACGGAACACTTACTGAAGGGCCATTTGGCTTTCAGTGATTTAAATAAAGTAATAATACAACTAAATTGAAAGATCTCCCAAATGTACTATCACAACAGGTTTGTAATGCAACAATTTAAAATAAACACAATTCTGAGCTTTATCTAAGCTCAGAATGGCTTTTCAAGCAATGAGGAACTAGTGGCGGTAAGGGCTTGCTTTGTGCAAGATAAAATCTGACCAATAGGGAGGCAAAAAAACCTCTGGACGGACAAAAGGTTCAGATAAAAAGATAGTCCCGCCCCCAAACACACACTATTAGTTGAGACAGTGTTGCTCAGCCAGGCTGGTAAGCAAGCTAATCAAGCTACACATGACTAACTTGGTATTCTTTGCTGGTATTGGAGAAAGCATTACAGTTTAAAACCAATCACAAATTAAAATGTATTTTGCATTCAAAATCCACTCGAAAATCAAACTGACATGTTCTCTCAGTTTGAATAGGAATGACGCATCTGCGCTTCTGCAAAGTTGTATTTGCTATGTGCCTGCATTTTTGTCTCCATCTTCATTCTTTCTTCCTGCCATGTCTTTTAGTGGCGGCATTGTATCCTGGGAGTTTATCGCTATTGTCCTTTCAAAAGACAAAAATAGCATGTGCCAGCAACAGCAAGGAAACAATTAAGACCTTCTCTTTCTTCCTTTATTCCACCAAGCTTCAGGCTTTTGTGGAGACCTGAAACCCTTTCCGTTTTCTCACGTCGAGTTATCACACAGCGTATCTGCGATTTAATTAGGACCAGAGGCTAATGCTAATTACAGCTTGTGAAAGCAGGTGGGCCAAAACTACTGTACCACTTCCTTTAGAGAGACTTCATTGTCTAAAGATGAACCTCTCGGGGGATGAGAGAAAGACAAAGAGAAAGCGAATGAGACCAGATGTACTCAGACCATTACGGGAACATTTTATGGACAGCCAACAAAAAAAGAGAAACATTTGAGCCAAATGCTATGCTAACCAAAGGTCAAACTTGTTGACTGATGGGGAAATTTCCTCAAAATTACACTTTTTTTTGATGCGAGACAGATGGAGCTCTAAATTTTCACCTTTCACCTTTTGGGGGAGAAAAAGAACTGACGCATGTGGTTGTCACATTGTATGTAACTATTGACCTTTTATGCTGAAGTAGCCTGGAGGAGTTGTTGCTAACTCACCTAAGAAAGAGCAATGACGTGCAGGTTTTGATAGTTAAAGCTGAAGAATGTATTTTTAAAATACTTTTATTCACATATTAATCTGCAAAGACACTATAAAGTAACACATTCATTTCCCAGAATAGTGTAAACACTATGGGCTAGCATAGCAACAGTAACTCAACCAATGGTGTTATTTGGGGGCGGGGTGCGGCTGTGTGTTTGGCTGACCAATGATTTGAAAAACAAAACAATCTTGCAAAATGTTTTTGCAGTTTCATTTGGTGATGCTAGTGGAGAAGAAATTACACATTTCACCTTTAACTTCTCTCACCTCAAATGGCCAATTTTCATTCAAAATGGCTTTGTCTTGTCATTACAAACTGCTGTCAGTGTGAGCTCTTCAAGTATAAGTGAGATAAATCAATATATAGCAGTACTTTCTGTCCAATAATTGATCATTATATTGTATAGCACCCATATATGGGGTATAATGTACAGTATAATGATACAAAAATACTCTTGCTACACTGGACTAGTCTGCTCAAGCAAACGCTCTATGTAGCGACTAGACAAGATCATGTGGGGTGAAATGTGTAATTGCTTCTCCACTAGCATCACCAAATGAAAATGCAAAAACAAAGATTGTTTTCAAACAGGTTTTCCAAACCAAACACATAGCCCCGGCCCAAAATAACACTATTAGTTGAGTCAGTCTGGATTAGTCTGCTCAAACAAACAGTGACTAAACCAAAGGGTGTGAGTTTGGGGCAGTTGAGCAATGGCAGATGCTTTTGAAAAATAATTTCTTCTGACGTGAACTCACCAAACACCATGATGCATGCGCGAGAATATGACGTAGAGCCGGTGTTCGGGCATCCAGGAAATGCACACTTTAGCACCATTTTTAGTACTACGCCAAGACCTAAAACACAATCAATGTAGAATTCAACAGCTTAGATACGGCACGTATTCCTCTGCTTGTGAACAAAGTTCCTTGCTTCCGCCAGCTCTACGTCATATTCTCGCGCATGCATAGTGGTGCTTCATGAGATCACGTCAGAGGCCCACACGGAAGACAAGAATAAAGCTGAATAAAATCACTATTTAGAATTTTTTTTTTTCTTGCGCACAAAAACTATTCTTTTTGCTTCATGGACTTTGTACCTTTTATGGGTCTTGAGTGAGCAAATGTCATGCTGCCAATGGAGGCCTTTCTGAGCCATCTGATTTCAACAAAAATACAAACCTGATTCCAAAAAAGTTGGGACACTGTACAAATTGTGAATAAAAAAGGAATGCAATAATTTACAAATCTCATAAACTTATATTTCATTCACAATAGAATATAGATAACATATCAAATGTTGAAAGTGAGACATTTTGAAATGTCATGCCAAATATTGGCTCATTTTGGATTTCATGAGATTTCCGGCCTGTTCATTAGAGGCCGGAAAAGTTAAATATACAGATAAGGAACAGCTGGAGGACCAATTTACAATTTATTAGGTCAATTGGCAACATGATTGGGTATAAAAGGAGCCTCTCAGAGTGGCAGTGTCTCTCAGAAGTCAAGATGGGCAGAGGATCACCAATTCCCCCAATGCTGCGGCCAAAAATAGTGGAGCAATATCAGAAAGGAGTTTCTCAGAGAAAAACTGCAAAGAGTTTGAAGTTATTATCATCTACAGTGCATAATATCATCCAAAGATTCAGAGAATCTGGAACAATCTCTGTGCGTAAGGGTCAAGGCCGGAAAACCATACTGGATGCATGTGATCTTCGGGCCCTTAGACGACACTGCATCACATACAGGAATGCTACTGTAAATGGAAATCACAACATGGGCTCAGGAATACTTCCAGAAAACAAGGACTAAAGAGGACAAGGACCCAAGTTGTTCTCAGCGCTCAGTTCAGAAGCCTGCATCTCTGATGGTATGGGGTTGCATGAGTGCGTGTGGCATGGACAGCTTACACATCTGGAAAGGCACCATCAATGCTGAAAGGTATATCCAAGTTCTAGAACAACATATGCTCCCATCCAGACGTCGTCTCTTTCAGGGAAGACCTTGCATTTTTCAACATGACAATGCCAGACCACATACTGCATCAATTACAACATCATGGCTGCGTAGAAGGAGGATCCGGGTACTGAAATGGCCAGCCTGCAGTCCATATCTTTCACCCATAGAAAACATTTGGCGCATCATAAAGAGGAAGATGCGACAAAGAAGACCTAAGACAGTTGAGCAACTAGAAGCCTGTATTAGACAAGAATGGGACAACATTCCTATTCCTAAACTTGAGCAACTTGTCTCCTCAGTCCCCAGACGTTTGCAGACTGTTATAAAAAGAAGAGGGGATGCCACACAGTTGTAAACATGGCCTTGCCCCAACTTTTTTGAGATGTGTTGATGCCATGAAATTTCAAATCAACTTATTTTCCCCTTAAAATGATACATTTTCTCAGTTTAAACATTTGATATGTCATCTATGTTGTATTCTGAATAAAATATTGAAATTTGAAACTTCCACATCATTGCATTCTGTTTTCATTCACAATTTGTACAGTGTCCCAACTTTTTTGGAATCGGGTTTGTATCTTAATTTGTGTTCCGAAGATGAACACAGGTCTTACGGGTGTCGAACGACATGAGGGTAAGTAATTAATGACAGATTTTTTGGGGGGTGAACTAACCCTTTAAGTAAGAGATTGTACTTTTTGTTTAATAATTGATCATTTTAATGTATAACACTCAGAGTGAGCACTGGTTTTAGTTGGTTGATTTCCAGCTGTGGCATTATTCTGAGAATCATCACAATTTGCCATTTGAAGCTCTTTCAAGCAAGTGCTTGATTTTTCTTTTTCCCCATCCTCAGCCGCTGCAGTGTGCACTTGTTAGAATAACAATTTTATCTCCAAACAGCAGCTACATAGACTGCCTGGAGTGGGAAAACTTTTCCGAAGAAGGGGAAGAACATGAAACAATCTTAGAGTACGTGTTGATTTCCCTTTCACGTTCCGACAAAGAAAACCCCATCGTTTCCTGCCGGCTCGCTACATACACAGCACGCATTCAGAGAAAGCAAATTCAGTTGTTTTGTTTAAGGCAGTCGTCTAAGACATCAAACACCCCTCAGGGTTGTGGGATCACGAAATTGCCAGAGCTATGTTCACCCTGAGAGCAAAACTGACACAGACAGCCACAGGGGCATTCAAACAGCTAAGAAACAAATTTGTCTGTGTCAGAAATGCCCAGACGTTGCCCTGTCGCTCTGACATCCAATGACCTACACGGGACCAAAGCCCCAGAGGGGGCGGCAGCTTTAACTTCCTGAATTCTAATTAGTGGCTTCTCGGCCTCCGGGTCTTGACTGAGAGGATTGGGTTTTTCAAAGTGCCCTTAAATTCTACCTCATATTATAACTTAATATGTCTCGCCCTCTTTTTCCATTTCTTGTACAGTATGTCAGCAATATTTAAGTGCAGGGAGAGGATTTGAAATTATTGCTAAAATTCACTGTGGGTTTAGAAGGAATTTTAGTCAGCAGCCCTGACTTACACCAACACACAGCGGAGTTGCCCTTTCAGCACAGCCTCTTTTATCATAAAAGGAAGGGTCTAAAAGTCCTAAAGCATAGTTTTTAGACAAATGGTCAGTTTAACCTTCCTTAACCCTTAAATTTCACCAATCATTATTATATATTGAGCTTTCCTGTAGCTCAAACAATAAGAGCGTGGCGCTAGCAATGCCAAGGTCATGGGTTTGATTCCCAGGGAAAGCAAGAACTGACAAAATGTAAAAATGTAAACATTCTCAAACCTATCATTTTCACCATCTTCAAAATCAATATTTTTATCTTCTTCACCAGATCCACCATCAAGTGAGAGTGACACTAATATTTGATTGCATTCAGTACTTGCTCTGCAGTAAATTTCAAGTCATTTCAATTTTTCAAGTCATTTCATTTTCTGATTATACTCTCTTCTTCTTTGTTTTCTGCCTGCTGTAACTATGAGTGAAACGTCACTTCATCATTGTGTATCAGACATTGCCATCTTGTGGCACTTATTTAGTCATCAAAGATTCAATTATTGTTGTGCAGAAAAAAAATATACTTACACTATTACACACCTCGGGTCGTTAGCGACCCTATACAATTTTTACAAAAAAAATTAATGGGAAAACAGGCATTATTTTATAATTTGACTTTTTTCTTCTTATATTGTTTATAATGAATTGATTGAGGAATACTAAGAAGGTTGATATCTAACTTTTCCCCCCAAAAAAAATTAATGAGACAATATCTATAATGACGATATCATTCTATAACCAAACTCACACCTGCACATTTTCAAGACTCACAACCGCATTCTCGGAAATCCTTTGCTGTGTGAACGAAACCGGAACAACCTGTCTGTCACGTCATACAGTGCGAGAAAGTTTAGTGTGTGGTCTCTGTAAATTAGAGCGACAAAGATATGAGATATCATCTAAAGATTTTACATCCAGTCACTGTACTTCACCGCAGCTGCTCCCATCAGTTTTCAGTTCTACAGGCAACTCAAATGATCCACTCTCCAAAAGAATCTGTCGGTTAATGAAGACTTGACAGATGAACTTAAGGCTTGATTGGACTCTTGTAATTTCAAAATGGAGGTTGCCATCTTTGTTATCACTATCGTTACTGCTAAGAGAATACAGGCTTGACTGAAGTTGCACGTTCATACAAACAGTATTCAAGACGCTACTGTAAGTTACTGTGCAAATGAGACATTTCCAGACTTACACTTGTGAGTAAATCCAGTTGTCAATCCCAAAAATTGACAGTGTGTAAGTATAAGCAATTTGCAGGTCTTGCACCCCGTTACCAAAATTTGCAATTATATAAATGCAGTTTAAACCCTGATTTGTATGGTTTAATTGTATTCTAGTAGAAAATTTTAAATAACAAAATAAAGTCACTATACACACACACACACACACATATATACATACATATATATATATATATATATATATATATATACATATATATATATATATATATATATATATATATATATATATATACACACACACACACACACACACTCACCTAAAGGATTATTAGGAACACCATACTAATACTGTGTGACCCCTTCTGTGTGTGACCCCTTTCGCCTTCAGAACTGCCTTAATTCTACGTGGCATTGATTCAACAAGGTGCTGAAAGCATTCTTTTGAAATGTTGGTCCATACTGATAGGATAGCATCTTGCAGTTGATGGAGATTTGTGGGATGCACATCCAGGGCACGAAGCTCCCGTTCCACCACATCCCAAAGATGCTCTATTGGGTTGAGATCTGGTGACTGTGGGGGCCATTTTAGTACAGTGAACTCATTGTCATGTTCAAGAAACCAATTTGAAATGATTCGAGCTTTGTGACATGGTGCATTATCCTGTTGGAAGTAGCCATCAGAGAATGGGTACATGGTGGTCATAAAGGGATGGACATGGTCAGAAACAATGCTCAGGTAGGCCGTGGCTTTTAAACGATGCCCAATTGGCACTAAGGGGCCTAAAGTGTGCCAAGAAAACATCCCCCACACCATTACACCACCACCACCAGCCTGCACAGTGGTAACAAGGCATGATGGATCCATGTTCTCATTCTGTTTACGCCAAATTCTGACTCTACCATCTGAATGTCTCAACAGAAATCGAATTTAAATCACCTTTCTTTCCCATTCTGACATTCAGTTTGAACTTCAGGAGATTGTCTTGACCAGGACCACACCCCTAAATGCATTGAAGCAACTGCCATGTGATTGGTTGATTAGATAATTGCATTAATGAGAAATTGAACAGGTGTTCCTAATAATCATTTAGGTGAGTGTATATATATATAAAGGGGTAACAGGACTGAACATTTTGCCTAAAACAAACAATTTCAGACAAAATGTTGGTCAAACTCCACTGTCATTTCTTCAGAAAATGTACTAACCACGGCCTTATGAAGGAACTTTGTTCTTCTTGGTGGACCACCCTCTCAGGTACCCTGAGGCAGACATTTTAAAGTAATAGGTGATAATACAGCATCTCTACTTACTTTCTGCCTCATGTCATTCTGCCCTGAGGGAAAAGTCTGGTATTAAAAGCCCCTGATGCTGCATATATCAGAAACGGGGAAGGGAACAAGCCTGATCATATGCTGTGGTGATATTTAAACATATACTGTACATTATACTGACAAATTATGCTTTATAGTATCTGCAGATTATTCTGCCAAAGAGTCACCCACTTAGATAGGAAGATGTAATTTTAAAACTTAAAGTGTTTTTACTGCTTTAAGACATTTTCAGGTGGATGTTTAAAATGGATCGTTCTGGTCCTCTATGCTGACTGGATAAGATTTGCCCACGGAACATCTATCTTATATAAAGTCAGCACACATTCAAGCACTGTTCATCTCTCTATCCTCTCTTCCGGGTGTCGGGCCATAATCCATCCTTGACATCTTGAAAACTGTTTACCATTCCATTTTTACCCAGTCATTGTATATAGCTACTCGGAACCTAATGCCCTACAGCAAGGAATCTGACATAATTTAGCGACAGGTAAACCGGTGAGATCTCATGAATAGTCATAAGTGCGTACTTCTGCCCTGGCTTGTGGAAACCTCTTCAACCTCTTCTCTCCTACCCAGGAACAAATGATACTGCACAAGCACCTGCTGGTGATGATAAAACAGCTCATCACCAGCCTCTTGTCTGGCTTGAGTGAGCCTGAGTCATCATTTTACGACAAAGTACGTTGAAAGAAGCATGGCCTCCAGTGAAATGCTCAATCACACCTAATTTTACAAAAGCGGTAATAGCACAAGCACTCCTGCTAATTGGCCGTTATTGTACATGATTTGGAACATTGTGGGATGCCAGAAGCATCTGTGCATGTGTTTGGGGATTCCATGCTATATTTTAAAGTAAGCTTGAGTAGAGAAGTGCCAGCGCTTAAAAATGATTAGTAGTATTTGAACAAGGACAATGAAGATGCACATCAAGATGATAATTAAATGGGTTTGAATTGAAACGCAGCCTAATGTTGACAAAAATGACAAGAAACCCCCCTACAAGATATCAACAATGCACTAACAGTGTTTTCTGATGAAGAAAAACCTAGAAAGAATTACTGTTTCAAAATCAATGTCGGGACTGTCCTGCTTGAGCTGCGCGAGCTGAAGTTGAACAGTGAAGGAAAATCGGTAAACTGAAGCGCTTTGCTAGTGGTTAATTAACTCTCCGAAACTAATAAGATAGACCGATCAGCCATAACATTATGACTGGTGAAGTGAATAACACTGATTATCTCTTCACCACGGCAACTGTTAGTGGGTGGGATATATTAGGCAGCAAGTGAACATTTTGTCCTCAAAGAAGCAGGAAAAATAGGCAAGCTTAAGGATTTGAGCGAGTTTGACAAGGGCCAAATTGTGATGGCTAGACGACTGGGTCAGAGCATCTCCAAAACTGCAGCTCTTGTGGGGTGTTCCCGGTCTGCAGTGGTCAGTATCTATCAAAAGTGCTCCAAGGAAGGAACAGTGGTGAACCGGCGACAGGGTCATGGGTGGCCAAGGCTCATTGATGCACGTGGGGAGCGAAGGCTGGCCCATGTGGTCCGATCAATTTTTTTGCTCAAGAAGTTATAGTTCTGGTTAGAGGAGCACAACAATGAGTTTGAGGTGTTGATTTGGCCTCCAAATTCCCCAGATCTCAATCCAACCAAGCATCTGTGGGATGTCCTGAACAAACATGTCCGATCCATGGAAGCCCCACCTTGCAACTTACAGGACTTAAAGGATCTGCTGCTAACATCTTGGTGCCAGATACCACAGCACACCTTCAGGGTCTAGTGGAGTCCATGCCTCGACGGGTCAGGGTTGTTTTGGCAGCAAAAGTGGGACCAACACAATATTAAGAAGGTGGTCATAATTTTATCCCTGATCGGTGTATATACACGCAAATACACAACCAAAAAACATAATTTTACAACTTCAATCTGCACAAAATTATGCAAATGCACAAGTGAATTTAAACTCAGTTACTCTCTATTCAGAATATGTAAAGCTCTGTTCACACCAAAAACGATAACTAACTACAGCATAATTCTACATTTGCATCCACATCAATGCACAATGGCATTGCGTTTGTTATAATTTCAAGCTGCCGTTCTGTCATCTGCTGTTTTAAATGGATGTGCTCTTTAAAGTCAGGTGGATTTTGATTGGCTGTAAATGTTGTAACATTCAAAAGATTCTGAAAGTACTTCCAACCATTTTGTCCCTCTGTGTTGTTAACGTTATAGCTGTGGTATGAACTTCCCTATTCTCATATATTAGAATGATTATTAAAACTTCACAGTTGTCATTAAAGTTATCATCCTCTGAATGGCCCGTGTCACAATGTGAACAGATGTACAATGATAAGCATTCACAACAATGCGGTTTTTGTTAAATTTTGACACGTTTAATTTACGATACGATATATGATACAGTATACGATACGATATACGATACTATATAAGATACGATATGGTACATGATATGATATACGATACGATATATGATACAATATACTTTATTGTCCACGTAGGTACATTTTTCTTGGGCTTAGTGTATGCTGCATTTTCAATGTATCTTGCATAAACAGTCCATACAGGGGAGCATTGCACAAATAATTGCTGCATAAACCATAAAAACAGAAATAAATAACAATAACCAACAGTAAATAAGAATAAATCATCTTAAATAATCAGTGCTAACCAGAGACAATCATAGGCCTTTGTCATTGCCATTTAAGATTCTAATGGAGGCAAAATGTTTGTACGTTCTTGTGAACTAAAATGTTATTTTCGTCAACTAAATTTATTTTATTCAAATTGCAATAGAAATTTTAAAAAATGAAAGAAAATGACAAAACACTGATTTAAATGATACTTAAGTAAAAATTAAGTTTGGGGTCAGTTTTGTAATGTTTTTAAAGAAGCTCACCAAAGCTGCATTTATTTGATCAAAAATACAGTGCAAACTGTAATATTGTGAAATATTACTGAATATAACTTGTTTCTATTTTAATACATGTTAAAGTGCAATTGATTCCTTTGATGTAAAAGCAGAATTTTCATCAGTGTCACATGATCCTTCAGAAATCATATGCTGATTTTTATTATTATGATCAACGTTGAAAACAGTTGTGCTGCTTAATATTTTTGTGGAAGGACTTTTTGATTGATTGAAAGTTCAAAAGAACAGCATTTACTTGAAATAGAAATCTTTTGCAACATAAAATGTCTTTAATGTCACTTTTGATCCATTAATGTATCCTTGCTCAATACAAATATTAATTTCTTTTCAAATAAAAGATCATACTGACCCCAAATATTTGAACAGTAGTGTACTTTTGGCCATAGTGATTCAAGCATCTGCCAGCATTTTCATCCACAAATCTAAGTGTGTTGACAACCCGTAGATCTAAAAAAAAAAAAAAAAAAAAAGACAAGGTGTTCACAACTGAGGAAACAAAGTAAACATTCAAATGTGAGAATTCAGAGAACACTAGCACACACACGCACATAAACACACAGTTTCTGAACACAGCAGACAGGATGTAGGTCATGTTTGGCCAAAGGCTGCGTTAGAAGGGTTGATGTGCTCATTTGTGCTGGGCGCAGATAGTCTTGTCATGTTTCATCCACCCTTCCCATGAGACAGGCTAACAAAACATTGGGCCTCAGAAAGGCAGGACCGGCAAAAAGGAAGTGTTCCGTGAAGGTTATCTGCCGCCCGCAAGATTCCTGATCCACTTTGAGCTCTATATCCTTGCCGGGCTTGCATTTCTGTCCATACTTGTGGAGACACTATAAATTTGGCTGAAGCTGCTTGGCAGTGGTTGTAGACTATGATGATGCAGTCAATACACCTGACGACTGCAAATTGCGGTAGTTCTATACTAATTTGTGTGGTGGGCTGGTGGCTTGGTAATTAAAGATCTAGGGTGGAAAGGTTGTAGGTTTGAATGCCAGAACAGGTGATTCATGAGTCTGTACCAAATGTAGCCTTGAGCCAAATTTTTCTCGAATTTGCTCCAGGAGGCACTGTGAAATCAAGCTGCACTTAAGACTTTGTCTTAAAATTGATAAAAATTTATCAGAATGATTTCTGAAGGAAATGTGACATTGAGCAGTAAAGTAAAATGGCTGCTGAAAATTCACCTCTGCATTTTTAAAATATATTCTAATTAATTTTAAACAGGTATTTTAAACTGTAATAATACTTCACATTATTACTGTTTTTACTGTATTTTGGTC
The DNA here is from genome assembly GCA_018749465.1 of Paracanthobrama guichenoti. Lineage (NCBI taxonomy): Eukaryota > Metazoa > Chordata > Actinopteri > Cypriniformes > Gobionidae > Paracanthobrama > Paracanthobrama guichenoti. The sequence goes on from CM031964.1 coordinate 15,236,565, forward strand.
AAATTAATCCTTGGTGTCATATAACTGTTACAAACAACTAGTGTAAATATTTTAAGATAAACATTAATTTCCTCACTGCTCAGATTAGAAACAACTGAACAAGCGACTGTCTGAACAAAGTATTTTTCTTAACACTTAAACGCATATCTCGGGTCTTTAGTGACCCAGGACCTCATTCACTACCTTCCTCCTCATTAATTTAATCCTTAATTTGATGTCTAATAAGTTAGACATCAACCTTTTTAGTATTCCATTCATTCTAAATTCAATTCAATTTTATATAAATTCATTTTAAACAATATAACAAGAAAAAAAAATTATAAAACATGTGCATGTTTTCCCATTCATTTTTTTTTTTAAAAATTGTATAGGGTCGACCTGAGGTGTAAGAGTAAGTATATTTTTTCTGCACAACAAAAATTAAATCTTTGATGACTGAATAAGTGCATTTCACCTTTATTCCACAAGGTGGCAATGTCTGAAACACAATGATCAAGTGACGTTTCAGTCATAGGGCCCTATTTTAACGATCTGAGCACATGGTCTAAAGCGCACGGTGCAAGTGCACTTAGGGCGTGTCCGAATCCACTTTTGCTAGTTTAACGACGGGAAAAACGTTTGGTTTGCCTGGCGCATGGTCCAAAAGGGGTGTCCCTATTCTCTTAATGAGTAATGAGTGTTTTTTGGGTGTAACGTTCAATAAACCAATCGGAGTCTCATCTCCCATTCCCTTTAAAAGCCAGTTGCACTCACGCCATAGCGGATTCGCTTTTTACATGGAGGAATTTGCAAGCGGAAAAACTGAATGATTCTCTAGCGAGGAAACGGATCTACGGGACAAGCTCCCTCCAAAAGCTCCCTGAGCTTTCCACCAAAGCTCCCTGAGCATATAACATGTAGGCATTTTTATATTTATGTACACAATAATAATCTTTTACATTTTAATCCTTTTATTTTTAATATTTAAAAATGTTTGTGTGCTGCTGCGTGTTCCTGTGTGTGTAAGCAGAGTGTACACTCAAAAGAGCAACACACCAACAATGCGTCTGAACACACCTCGTTTTCAGACCAGCACACCCATGGGCGCACAAATGGGTTAAACAAATATTTAAACAACGTGGCGCTGGATGTGAAAATGATAACTGACTCAGACTGAAACTAGCAAAAAACACAATTGCATCGGGCATGGCACCACATTGTGCCGGGTGTATGATAGGGCCCATAGTTACCACAGGCAGAAAACAAAAGAATAGGAAGTATCATCAGCAAAACTTGAAATGGCTCAGCGATATACTAAAGCGTAAGTACTGAACCCAATCTAATATTAGTTTCACTGTCACTTGATGGTAGATCTGGTAAAGGAGCTGTCAGCAATCAAAATATTGATTTTGAAGATGTTGAAAATTATAGTTTTGAGAATATGTTTGAGATGGCGAATATGAGCCAGATGCTGAATGTACTGGGAAATGAGCTCTGACGAGGACAGTGATGATGGTATAAAACATCTGCTCAAACTGAACCCTTTCAAGCTCCAAAAGGTAACAAAATATTATTTACTTTAGTCTTCTGTAATTGTTACTCTAATATCAGAAGAGTTTTATACTATCGCAACAGGTTGAGAACTCTCCGTGTTGAATATAGATCTGGGTCGCTAAAGACCCAAATATGTAATAATGACTGGCGAAACAGTCATGCATTTAAGGGTGACTAAAATGATACAGTATAGGCTTCTTTGGAAATGAGTATACCATACAGAAATATTACAATAACTAGCAAATAAAGAAAGAAAACATAACATGCACTTACAAGAAAAACCCATATGCTAGCCTGAGAAAGGGAGGCGATTGTCTAAAGTGGCTGTGAATTTGCAATGAAGAGCTAACTCTTGGTGACAGTCAACATGTGTTCTCCACCAAGTAGCATTGGTTTGAAGCTAACAAACTAACTCAACCAGACGTTAGAGCTGCAGACCCACAGAGATGTTGCCTTTTCCCTCTATGAGCTCATCACTTGGATCACTTTTTATTTTTAACTTTATATATTTCTTTACTACTTCATACTTCATACATTAACTCTCTTCTTTAAATTACTTTTTTTTGTGATGTCGAGAATGAAATATTCACCAGGTTGGAAAAGATACCTTTTCAGTAACAGCACAGGTTTCCCTTTCACAGTACCTCATGATGAATATCTTTGCACATCCCATGATCCTTTGTGACGCATCACCTTGTCAGCGGATAAAACAATCAACTGAAATCCATCATTGATCATTTTCTGCCTTCAGTCACAAATATGAAATCATCCCGCAACAGATCTTTACTTTAGATAGCAGATCTATTGAAACTCAAACAGCACAATGACATCTCATGAATAAAAGAAAGCGTAATCACAAAAAAATCGAGCAGGTAAAGAATAGGTGAGTGAATGATCACAGAGTGTTGAAATGGAGACCATCAGTCACAGCAAATCCAAATATTTACATGGCTGTCATCTTCTCCTCTGTATGACTTACAATGCCAGTGACTCTTACACTGTTGCATTCATCTCAAACAGAAGCCACTTTTGACGATATGTAGTTTAAAGTCGCATTTGTTCTTGTCACTGATTGATTCCTAAAACTCTATTTTATGAAGCTTGAATGCTCCAGTTCTTATTCTTTGTACTTGCATGAAAAAGTGTGAATAGCACATATGTCAAAACATTTCATTTTGTGTTCCACATATTAAAAAGCTATAGACTACAAGTTTTAAATGAGGCAAGAATGAGTAAAATTATGCCAGACTTTTTATTTTTGGATATACTATTACTTTTAAAAGGTTTAAGAACAAAAACAAATTCACAGTTCTCTATTTTAGCTTAGCAAACTGTAGCTGACTAAACTAAGCTACACCACTAAAAGCTTTGCTTATTTTCATACACTGATTGCAATGTTCTAGCGTTTGATTCACCTAAGGAATTATGCAATAATTTGTGCATAATTATTTTTGCAGGTGGTAATAGTGCAATGCTTAGTGTAGCTTATGTATATGTTGTTTTTGTTAACTAAGGGGCCATTTATACGACAACATTTTATGCGTTTTGTTTGTTCATTTACACGACAACAGCGGGGGCCTGAAAAAGTAAACTTTTGAAAACAGGTTTTTGAAAATTATATTGTTATCGTCTCTGTGCAAACTACAAAAATGTTCACATAAATCACATAAATTTGTGAAAACGTGACGTCACGCGCATACATCTAATGTGTTCAGTCTATAGGCGCGTAGATTTTCTTTACACAGTGGCATTGCCATCTACTGGCCTGGAGGCAGATTACAGTGTTTTTGTTAATTTTCACAGAATTAAAATAAAGCTGAAATAATATAAAATAATACATAAATATAAGTTGGTAGCTTCAACCTAAACTAAAATAAGCTTAAGTTGAAGTACAAAAATTACTAAAACTAAAACTGAAATGAAATAAATTAAGGCTAAATAGATATAACAATAAACAAAAACAATACACATGACAAAAACACATAACAAAATTACTCAAACTGAATTAAAATGATTTTTTTTTTTTTTTTTTTATCATCCAAATTAGTTTTTGCTAAAATCGCTAAATCAGACATCCCAAGAAATCGCTATAGCTTGCTTTTTTTTTTTTTTGTAAAATGCAGTTTTGGGGGTAATGCATTACAAGTAACTTGAGTTACGTAATCAGATTACTTTTTCAAGTAACTAGTAAAGTAACGCATTACATTTAAATTTACAACAAAATATTTTTATTTTTTCAAATAACTATTGCAAGTTACTTTGTTATTGTAGTTTCAGACTAAATAGGAGCAGGCATTTACTAATCTCACTTGCACAAAAACACATTCAGTATTCCTCAAAGTGAAAAGCAAAATCAGAATACTACGCAAACCTCCAATAATTAAATGTTAAATATACCAAATATTTGTATGTTTAATCTCAATTTATTGACCATTGTACTTGTTGCTGGCCTTCGATGATTCAGTTAAACCATAAGCACAAAACACTTCCGACTTTTTGTTTTTATTAATGAAGTAAATGTTAAACTTTCTTCTATTCTATTCTTCTGTTGTCCAGAATGGCAGCACAGCTGAAAGGTTTGTTTGAGCTGCACCCTCTACTGTACATGTGTGAATTTGCATTTCCTCCAACTTTATTATTTCAATTTTGATGTGAAAGGGCCATTGCAATTGCCCAAAAATAGCTTTTTTTGTTATTAAAAACCCTGGTGAGAAAAAGTAACATAAAACTAACGTCTAACATCACTTTTCTTAAAAATAACTAAGTAATGCAATTAGTTACTTTTTGAGGGAGTAACAAAATATTGTAATGCATTACTTTTCAAAGTAACATACCCCAACACTGAACGCAACACAATGTGACAAAGCGTTGTCAGGTTACAACACAAATTAGCTTGTTACTAAAAAAACTACACTGTTTAGAAAACAACTGATCTATTGTCTAGCTACTGAAAAATCCATTAAATCTAGTACAAACCTGATTCCAAAAAAGTTGGGACACTGTACAAATTGTAAATAAAAATATATCTCGTAAACTTATATTTTATTCACAATAGAATATAGATAACATATAAAATGTTGAAAGTGAGACATTTTGAAATGTCATGCCAAATATTGGCTCATTTTGGATTTCATGAGAGCTACACATTCCAAAAACATTGAGACAGGTAGCAATAAGAGGCCGGAAAAGTTAAATGTAATGTAAGGAACAGCTGGAGGACCAATTTTCAACTTATTAGGTCAATTGGCAACATGATTGGATATAAAAAGAGCCTCTCAGAGTGGCAGTGTCTCTCAGAAGTCAAGATGGGCAGAGAATCACCAATTCCCCAATGCTGCGGCCAAAAATAGTGGAGCAATATCAGAAAGGAGTTTCTCAGAGAAAAACTGCAGAGTTTGAAGTTATCATCATCTACAGTGCATAATATCATCCAAAGATTCAGAGAATCTGGAACAATCTCTGTGCGTAAGGGTCAAGGCCGGAAAACCATACTGGATGCCGTGATCTCGGGCCCTTAGACGGCACTGCATCACATACAGGAATGCTACTGTAATGGAAATCACAACATGGGCTCAGGAATACTTCCAGAAAACTTTGTCGGATAACACAATCCACCGTGTCATTCGCCGTTGCCGGCTAAAACGCTATAGGTCAAAAAAGAAGCCATATCTAAACATGATACAGAAGCACAGGCGTTTTCTCTCGGCCAAGGCTCATTTAAAATGGACTGTGGCAAAGTGGAAAACTGTTCTGTGGTCAGACCAATCAAAATTTAAAGTTTGAAGATGTTATCAGCACTCAGTTCAGAAGCCTGCATCTCTGATGGTATGGGGTTGCATGAGTGCATGTGGCATGGGGAGCTTACACATCTGGAAAGGCACCATCAATGCTGAAAGGTATATCCAAGTTCTAGAACAACATATGCTCCCATCCAGACATCGTCTCTTTCAGGGAAGACCTTGCATTTTCCAACATGACAATGCCAGACCACATACTGCATCAGTTACAACATCATGGCTGCATAGAAGAAGGATCCGGGTACTGAAATGACCAGCCTGCAGTCCAGATCTTTCATCCATAGAAAACATTTGGCGCATCATAAAGAGGAAGATGCGACAAAGAAGACCTAAGACAGTTGAGCAACTAGAAGCCTGTATTAGACAAGAATGGGACAACATTCCTATTCCTAAACTTGAGCAACTTGTCTCCTCAGTCCCCAGATGTTTGCAGACTGTTATAAAAAGAAGAGAGGATGCCACACAGTGGGAAACATGGCCTTGTCCCAACTTTTTTGAGATGTGTTGATGCCATGAAATTTAAAATCATTTTATTTTTCCCTTTAAAATGATACATTTTATTCAGTTTAAACATTTGACGTCATCTAAGTTGTATTCTGAATAAAATATTGAAATTTGAAACTTCCACATCATTGCATTCTGTTTTTATTCACAATTTGTACATTGCCCCAACTTTTTTGGAATCGGGTTTGTAAATCAAGACTCTTCTAACCTGTGATGTTTTAAAAAAATTAATCAAAGGCAGTTTTTTTCCTGAGATTTACACTCAGAAACCTCACTTCAGGGATCACTCTCACCACTCATTTCACATTCCGAGCATAAAAAAATACAAAAATGAATACAATGACATTTCTTTGCTCTGCTGATGCTTTTATTGACATCCTGTCAGAACTGAATTCCCATGATTCCTAGCTCACTGAACTACAAAGGCAATGGTTTCTCTCCCTTTATGACCTTCAAATAAAATCTGTTCTTGTCATGAGTTAGACATTTTGGGAAAGTATAATAATATAATAAACATATAATACATTTATTTATTTATGTAAAAAGTAAATATTGCAGCATTTTGGCTAATGAAAGCATACCTAAAATAAAATAATTTACTATAGGGTATTTTAAAAGGGCAATTGTCTAAACATATTGGATATAGGGAATTAATTTATCATTTTCATCAGGTGACTGAAAAACAGCAGGAGTTTTAATTTGGTGACTACGAGCGAGTCTCATTAAAGAAGATGAATGAATGAGTGAGTGAGTGCCGACAGGGTGCGGCGTTTAACAGTGGGGGGAACTTTCACGTGGACACACTTGTTTGCATTTGTTTATGAGTGTGTGCTCTATGATTTCCCTCAACATCTGTCAGGCTCAAACATCTCCTCATCCCCAAATTAAAACGAGAGTGGAAAGAACCAGGACAGTCTTTTCATTGCATACTCCCTTCAAGGCAAAGACGACATTCACAGCACGCCAGGTGGACTAATCATGAAGAAAAGGGTCTCTTTTCCACACACTTTCTTAACAGCAGACTCTCACATTGGCAAAGTCACACTAGTCCTCAACAGAGTCTCTCCAAGAAGTGAGAGTGTGAAAATTCAAGCACCCACCGACATAATGCTATGTGAGATATGTGTGACATTTACAGTGTTATGAATAAATGTTCCACATTTGAGTTTCCTCCAATAGAATAACAACTAAATGAAGATTTTAACATTTTCTAAAGCAAGTTTGAGTGGTGCTTGACTGTGCAAAACTACAAAAAGCGATAAAGCAGCCCTTTTTTTCAAAATGAATTTTTAAACAGACAATTTGAGGAACGGGTTCTTGTCTGAAATGTGAAACGCAGTAACCGTAAGCAATAGAAACAGAATTTACTCACAATTTTATTGACTACGTTTGAAGCAAGTAGTTTGTGTGCCACAAGCCTCACCAAACAGAATTGCAATAAACACTGCCATTGGTCAGACAAACAAATAGCCCCGCCTCCAAACTCACACCATTGGCTGAGACACTGTTGCTATGTCAGGCTGGGCAGGATAAAACAACTGGCACAGTGTTTACAGTTTTAAAGGAAAACAACCTACAAATGGCTGACTTGTAGTTCATTATTGGAACAGAAAAACTACTTTATCTTTAAATTGGTAGAGCCATTTTTTTAAATAAAAATTTAATTTTATAGATACTAGATAAAGAGTATTGGTCATAAAACAAGACCAGGAGAACGTTAAGCTTTATTTCATACTGTAGCGTGTGGAAAACTTGTTTTCAGTGAAGAAATCCTCACAGCCTTCATAGCTTCTTATTATATTAAGCTATAAAATATTTATCAGATTTTTCTTTAACAAATCCCCAATGTGTTTCAAATTGATACCAGGGGATATCTTGAGTTGTATCTAAATCTGTACAAACTGGCAAGAAAAAAAAAAAAAAAACCTTTAATAACAACAAATTTTCATGACTCGTGCGTCAAGCAGACATTATAGATCTGTTGGGGATAAATGTTAATATCTTTAATGCGCTTATTTGCTTATTGGCGCCAATCTAAAGTACATCAGAATAACATACAGAAGTCCTCCACGTTTCATCTTTTGCTGTTTAACCGAACATTTTCTCTGTTGAAATCGTCATAGAATTTGTCCAAAGAATAAATCTGGCTCTCATTTACAGAGAGAACCTTGAGCTTCTTCAAATATGGGCACTTTTGCCCACTTAAAGTAAACACTTTTCATGTTCTCACTAATTTATCTATAGTAGTCTACTAACAAGGTCCAACAGCGAATATACAAAAAACAGATAATTTCTTTCTGAAATGAAAATGGCTCAGCCAATGGTGTGAGTTTGGAGGCGGGGCTATCTGTTGGTCTGACCAAATGGCAATGTGTTTGTCAATATTTTTGAAATTCTGTTTGGTGATGCTAATGGCACATAGCCTGGCTCCGCCCTCCTACGTACTTCCGCTCAATTTTCATTTTCCTTCTGTACTCTGTCTGGGATTGAAGTATATTCTCTGGGTTTCACTGGTCAAATTTTAACTGGTCCAATCAGCGAACAGAGGGAGTGGCTTAGAACGATGACGTTGATGTCATGCGCTTGTTGGAGACGACATACGTCACGACCAAATGTTAGCAATTGGTTATGCCAGATTCAGAGTGGCTCTGGGCAGATCCAATAGTTTTAAACTTCAACAGAGTACCGCCTTCAAGGAAGTTAAAGAGTGGCCAGACTCTCTGTACAAATGAAATGTACAAGAGTCTGTAGGACCAGGCTAAATGGCACACACAATATTTTCTTCACATTTAAGTTAATCAGTAAAATAGTGAGTAAAATCCACATCCTTAGCGGTTGAAATCAATTGCTAATGCTTCTTGTTCTTCTTTCAAAAAAAATGTGTGGCATACTGTATAATCATAGTTTGGTTTACTGGGGTGAAAAAAGCATCCCTTCATGTTGAAAAGGGCTGTCGCATGTTGGCGGTGTTTAGCATAATCAAGCACCATTCTCACTAGTTTATCAACAGTCACTAACAAGATCCCACAGCGAATGTACAAAAATCCCAAAACTTTGCAAAACAAGATTACAGCTACATCTGTAAGTAAAAAGGGATAGTAAAAAGTAAGACAAGTTATAGGAAGTCATAGGAAGGTACGATAAAAAAGTTTTGACTTCATATCAAAATATTAATTTGAATACATTTTCCCAGGACATAAAAGTGCCTGTATTTGAAGAAACACCTATGTATGCATACACACACACACCTCTCTCTTTCACCGCATATCCAAGAATCTCTCTCTACATCAAATATGTGCGTATGATTCGTTCTCTCTCTGTCTATCGGCCAGTCTCTTTCTACAAGTACCCTGGCAGAATATTAATTCAGGAGGGGTGAGTCAGAGGCTACAAGGCCAAAAGATCACTGAGGTAGAGAGGTGTGGTCAGTAGGGATCGCTTCGGATGTGTTGGATTCTTTCTCTGAGGTGATTTATCACCACAAAAAGAAGTGAATCAATGTGTTTTTGTAAGAAAAATATCCATATTTAAAACTTTATAAAGTAAAATATCTAGCTACCCCCAGACCACTTTCCGTATTCAACGCAGAAAGTGTAACGCCTCTCGCAGTTCAAAATGCTTACACTATGTCATTTACGCTTTTTCCGTAAGTTGAATATGTACCAATACTCCTTTTCTGCAGTGTAGACCGATACCAGCTGCGCGTTATCACTCTCTCTTCTCTCCAATGGCAAATTGACAGTGACACACACCCACCTCCTGTCACTCACTCATCTCATTTGCTCAGATTGAACAGTGCTATTGTGCATAATTTTAGTCATTCCCGCAGGTTTCACGCTCACACCAAAAGCCGCTGCACCACTGATTTCTATAAGTGGTGCTCTCATAAAGCCGCCTCTCAAACAGCTTGTGACTACCAAATTGACTTCTTTTCTGTGGCTTATTGTGTGTAAATGCATAAATACATACAAATACATACATAAGTCTTCCTGAGTATTTAGGTAAATACAATGAGTTTCAGAACATAAATAGCTGAGATAAAACGCATGTTGTGTAATAATGTATTGGATCCTTGATTCCATGCATAAGCTCTTAAAGTGACAGCAACCTAATAAACCCGCTGCTGTCTGTCATGTTAATGAAAGCTACTCTAATATAACTTTTGTAACTTTAATTGTAAGCATTAAACTGTATTTCATTTTTACAATGAAAACTATCCAGTGTTATTTTATATTTTATTACTTTCATTTCTGTAGTATTTCTTACCTGAATACTAGAACAACTAGAACAGCCACTTCTCTCTCTCGCTCTCTTACACTCTTTCCTTTTTACCTTGAACTGTTTTCATGCTAATATTAATTCACCCACTTTCTTACACCCTGCTCTAATTTTTTCCTTTTTTCACCTACACTTAATAATTCAGTTTAACTCAGGAGAGGTATTTTTGTTGACATTTCGAGGTAAAAGCTTCTGTAGTGGCTTCTTCAGTTGAGGGCTCTTTTTCTACCATCTCTGAGGGGAACACAACAAGTGTGACAGAAAACTCGAGGAGATGATTCTTGGCTTAAATGCTTATAGATGTCAATCTCTTCAAGAGAGATTTGTATCTACACATACAGAGTTTTACCTCGCAAAGGTATTCATGTAAAACTTGGGTGAAACTTCATCTCCCCTCTTCAAACTAGATTGCTCTTTCATGGATGGTAGAGTGTGAAGGTGAAATCGAAGGATGGACTTATCGGGGATTTTGAGAGAGAAGATCCACTTGACTATTATGAACTCAAAGAGAAGTCAAATGTCTATCTGTAAACACAAATGATTATGGATCTTGAGTATTTCAAGAGCATCTTAGAAGGCTTTCAAAACCCAAGGTATAGGGTCTAGTAAGGTACAGGTCATTTTACTTCCATAATGTGATATTACGGAGTAAAAAAAGAAAAACATTTACAATTGGATCGTAAAATTTGGCTTTAGCTTCTATGACTATGGTGATTAGCCCTCCAAAATTTGCTAATTTGTTAGCATTCACACTTCCAGATGTACATACGCTAAATGAGCAACTGAGGTTTTAAGATGAATGAGAATGTTAATCCTTTCACACACAAGTTTAAAATATTCTGGATGACCCCCCAGTTTTTCAAGGTGACCATTATTTAGAACATACCACTTTATTGTTTCCATGGTGATGCGTCATTGCTTGTCACATGACACACTGCAGGCACAATAGTGCTGTATGATTGATGATCTGCCTTTATTTAATTTTTCCATTTTTATTAAAAATATTCACAAATTTGTTACCTACATGAAATATCTGATATTCCGGTTGATAATATGGGCAAGTGGATGTGTTTTGTTTAAATCCTTTAATAACGATTGCATCAGTTGAGCTATATGCATGATGGGTGCCGCCATTTCAGTTTGTGCTGCAGTTCCGAGAATCGGATCTTTTGGATTTATATGTGAATTCATCCACTTCTCCTAAAACACATGAAAGTAAGTGGCCAGTGAACTGGGAGAAGAATAGAGTAAACTTTAAAGTTGCTTACACAATGTGTATCTGATGTGACTAAAATTATAATTGCTGTCCAATTATAATGGAAAGGATTATTATTGCTGCTTCCATAGACATCAGTGTATATTTTATAAACTCTAAATGCATGTTTTTGCTGGCACTAGGTCTGAAGGTCTGAAATCTAAAATATAGAATAGTTGTTGTATATGACAAGTGCACGTCTGTCTCTGTGAATTTAGCAGTTGATCATGTAATGCACTGACCGTTCAAATCACATCAGTGTGATCGTACATACGAAAAGGTTAACAGCTAGACGCTCTTCAAGTATTATGAGTTTGCCAATAAAATGTATAAATCTATTTGTCTATCGGTTAACATTATCAAACAGTCCACTTGGCCAAAGTCACTTTAGCGAGAGAGCGAGTTTGTACATTCGGAAGATAGATGAGAAATATTGTTTTCTTTGAATTGTGAACCAATGAATGGTTTACATGACTAGGATTGTACAGAAAGTAAATTTAAAAGTCACTTTGATTTCATGTTGACTCAAAAATTGGCCACTACTCCAGTTAGCATGTAAAAAGTTAGCATGTGAAAACAAAAAGCAGTGAAAACCTAAAAATAAAACAGGCCATCTTCACCAGGCCAAGTTCTGGTGCAGTGCTGAGTCCTGCTTTCATTGTGCCAGCATGATTTATACCTTGCTCAAAGCAGCCGTTCCCAAGAAGGACAGCCATTTTCCTTCAGCATCCTAGAAAAGTGGCAGTGCAACACCCTAGGTGAAGGAGCAACGGGCCTTCTTGCTCACATTTTGGCACTTGACATTTCAAACTGAGTTTGTTATTTCCGACCCTCGTACTCCAGTCTGCATAATTCAAAATCGTTATTTTTCCATTCCTCTATACTTCTTGCTTTCTGTTCCTCTCCTGGTGTTTTAAACGGCAGGTGTTGACATTTCAAAGTGCCACTCCAGGGTGAACCGTCGCACGTCATGTGACAGGCGGGCATCCACTTTTAGTTTTTTTTCTATCAGTTCCTTTTATACCCTGTTTTCTTTTTGTCATCTATCTGACTCTGTGCTACAGACACACTGACTTTTTTAGTTAGCTAGCTGTTCTGTGCCACTGCTTGTCTACTGTAGCTGTTCGGGTTATGGAGATTCGGTTTGCAGTATCAGTCATCAGGAACGAGATCTGTCGGTTTGCTTCTGAGGTAAACATTAAAAAAAAGGTATACAGTAGTAGCTTGGACCCCCATTTCATCTATTTTGCTGGGATGGTGTAGGAAACGGAACTAGAGTTACCCTGCTGCTCTCAAAGCAGAACACTGACTGCAGGTACTGAGGAAATCAAGAGGAAAGAAAAAGACTGCTAAACACAAACAGCAAAAGTGACACGAGGTAAATGGCAGGAAAAACATCAGGATAGGAGAGATTTAAAGTTAAAATTACAGGATTTACTTCAAAGCATTAAGCTCCTTGGTGATAATTCAATAGCTTCCAAGCAGTACGTAAAATGCTTCCATGGACACTCTAAAAAATCTTGGGTTATTTTTTTTGATTTGTGTTAACCAGCTCCTGGATCAGACATAACCCAGTGTTTGGGTAGTTTTTGTGTTACCCAGCTACTGGGTCAGACATAGCAACCCAGTGTTTGGGTAGTTTTTGTGTAACCCAGATCCTGGGCCAGACGTAACAATCCAGTGTTTGAGTAGTTTTTGTGTTACCCAGCTCCTGGGACAGACATAACAACCCAGTGTTTGGGTCGCTTTTGTGTTTGGGTAGTTTTTTTCTATTACCCAGCTCCTGGGTCAGACATAACAACCCAGTGTTTGGATAGTTTCTGTGTTCAGTAAAAAACTGGTGCATGTCTTCGGTAAAACAGAGTTTGTGTACATTTTATCTATAAATTTGTTATTGTGCTAAATATAGCTTAATTTTATGCAAAGCAACACAGGGGCACTATGCACAAGTGTCGCGTCAGTCTTTACGCATAATGGGAACGACTGATGCCTTGCATAAAATTTAATGATTTTATTCAAAAAGATGCAGAATATAAATTCTTAGGATGTTACAATATGTTCTCAGAACTGTAAACTGATTGCTTATGGACAGGTTATGGAGTAACAGCAATATCACAGCATATTTCGGCTACGAGTGAAATGCAGGGTGACAGTCTGACTTCACCTGCTGAACATGATACAAGCTCCAGCACGAGAACCAGTGCCGTTACAATGGAAACGGGACAGAGACTGGTCGATTACACTTGAATTACTTCTAAATGTTACATTTTTACTTCTAATATTTGTTAAACAAGCTTAAATGTAGGCAATATGTAATAAAAACTATATAAAATATGCTATAGCCTACTGTAAAAACCCTCAGCTTCTCTACAGCAGCTGCTTTAACAATATCTTGGTCCGCCATCTTAATGCAATCTTTAAAGCATCCTGCTTGCATCATGCAGCTAAACACAAATAATGTCATCTAATCCTTAGAAATCCATGGATTTCAGTCCATCAAGACAGGAAATGACTTATAATATTTCCATGCATATTATTTCTCCATAATATTCAAGTCTTAGATTTTATACAGCTGGTATTATCTGCTTAAAAGAGCAGGATCATCTTATTAGGCCGCTGGTAGAAAATATTTTTTTTTTTTCCATTGAAGACCACATAATGAGTCTTAATACTTAAATCTGGAACCATGTAAGGCATTTATCTAATTCTGTGCAGTATACCATAGCCAAAAAATAAATTATTTTAGGAACAACACTATGCACAAACAGTACATGTGGGGAACTATTTCATCTATCCATTTCACACCCAAACAAAATAGGGCCTTTCTACGCCATATTGCCAAACGTATTATTGACACCCCTCCAAATCATTGAATTCAGGTTTTCCAATCATTTCCATGGCCACAGGTGTATAAAATCAAGCACCTAAGCATGCAGACTACTTCTACAAACATTTGTGAAAGAATGGGTCGCTCTCAGGAGCTCAGTGAATTCAAGCGTGGTACCGTGATAGGTTGCCACCTGTGCAATAAGTCCAATTGTGAAGTTTCCTCAATACTAAATATTCCACGGTCAACTGTTACTGGTATTATAACAAAGTGGAAGCATTTGGGAATAACAGCAACTCAGCCACAAAGTGGTAGGCCACGTAAAAGGCCACTTTCTGCAGAGCCAATAGCTACAGACCTCCAAACTTCAAGTGGCCTTCAGATTAGCTTAAGAACTGTGCGTAGAGAGCTTCATGGAATGGGTTTCCATGGCAGAGCAGCTGCATCCAAGCCTTACATCACCAAGTGCAATCCAAAGCGTTGGATGCAGTGGTGTAAAGCACGCCACCACTGGACTCTAGAGGAGTAGAGATGTGTTCTCTGGAGTGACAAATCATGCTTCTCTGTCTGGCAATCCGATGGACGAGTCTGGATTTGGTGGTTGCTAGGAGAACGGTACTTGCCTGACTGCATTGTGCCAAATGTAATGTTTGGTGGAGGGGGGATTATGGTGTGGGGTTGTTTTTCAGGGGTTGGGCTTGGCCCCTTAGGTCCAGTGAAAGGAACTCTTAATGCGTCAGTAGACCTTTTGGACAATTTCATGCTCCCAACTTTGTGGGAACAGTTTGATGATTGGCCCCTTCCTGTTCCAACATGACTGCGCACCACTGCACAAAGCAAGGTCCATAGAGACATGGATGAGCGAGTTCGGTGTGGAGGAACTTGACTGGCCTGCACAGAGTCCTGACCTCAACCCGATAGAACACCTTTGGGATGAATTAGAGTGGAGACTGCGAGCCAGGCCTTCTCGTCCAACATCAGTGCCTGACCTCACAAATGCACTTCTAGAAGAATGGTAAAAAATTCCCATAAACACACTCCTAATCCTTGTGGAAAGCTTTCCCAGGAGAGTTCAAGATGTTATAGCTGCAAAGGGTGGGCCAACTCCATATTAAACCCTACGGATTAAGAATTGGATGTCATTAAAGTTCACATGCATGTAAAGGCAGGCATCCCAACACCTTTGACAATGTAATGTATGTTTGGAGGAACTTCTCCTATGTTGTTACTTTATTGTCCCTCATTCCCTCTACATCTTGATGTACTGCAAAAGTGATGAGATTTTTCTAGTGAGCTTTTCTTGGCTCCTTAAAGCATGTTGGCATTTCAGAATCTCTTTTAATTAAAACTGCTGTCATCAAATGGCAAATCAATAAAAATGAATGCAGAGATGTGGAGGTGTTCTTAATAAAAGTGAATTAATAAAATTAATTAGCAATATGCTCCTCGTAATTTCCTGATTAACTAGAGCTTTTCATTCTCTTGTAACTTCCAGAATTTGCGTGTATAGCTAATACTGTGATTAGTATATAGCTATATCATAAAACAAAGTGACATACTAGAAGAGAAAGAAAAAGAGAGAGGAAAAAGAAAAGGAGGAAGAAAAGAAAATGCTTTTGCACAAGTCAGCAAAAATCTCATAGCAGAAAAACATAATACATTTGTGATCTTTTTTTTCCTATAGGATCTCTTGACTGCCCTATAAATAACAAAAAGGCTAGTCACTGGGAATTGGAAGAAAGTAATAGAAAGATTGGCAACCTCAGGGAAATTTAGAAACGCTGCCAAAACATGTGGTGCCCTATCACCACAAGTATTTTGTCCAAAGTTTCTGGGAACATGCCATCCTAGCACTTACTAAGGCTAAAATTACCACAAATAGGACATATCAGGGTTTAGTGTCTAAAGCATTTTCCAAGAAAGCAAGAAGAAGCAGCCCTTGATGAAAGACACTGTAATGACAGGCTGATGTGATGGGATATTCCCATGCCTCTATATGCGGCCATTAAACAATGTATATAAAGTATATAAAGCAGCAGCTGCCAGGTCTTTCATAGTTGAACAATATGGTGAATTATAAAAACAAACAAGTAATCAAGCACAGAAACTGCACATAAGTCGTACCTAAGTAGGTAAGTAATCCACACTGCTTTAAGCTGTCTTGTACACTCAAAAAAATAATGTGTTGACTCAAAGAAAAAAAAAAGAAAATACAAACCCGATTCCAAAAAAGTTGGGACACTGAACAAATTGTGAATAAAAAAGAATGCAATAATTTATAAATCTCATAAACTTATATTTTATTCACAATAGAATATAGATAACATATCAAATGTTGAAAGTGAGACATTTTGAAATGTCATGCCAAATATTGGCTCATTTTGGATTTCATGAGAGCTACACATTCCAAAAAAGTTGGGACAGGTAGCAATAAGAGGCCGGAAAAGTTAAATGTACATATAAGGAACAGCTGGAGGACCAATTTGCAACTTATTAGGTCAATTGGCAACATGATTGGGTATAAAAAGAGCCAGAGTCAGAGTGGCAGTGTCTCTCAGAAGTCAAGATGGGCAGAGGATCACCAATTCCCCCAATGCTGCGGCCAAAAATAGTGGAGCAATATCAGAAAGGAGTTTCTCAGAGAAAAAAATGCAAAGAGTTTGAAGTTATCATCATCTACAGTGCATAATATCATCCAAAGATTCAGAGAATCTGGAACAATCTCTGTGCGTAAGGGTCAAGGCCGGAAAACCATACTGGATGCCCGTGATCTTCGGGCCCTTAGACGGCACTGCATCACGTACAGGAATGCTACTGTAATGGAAATCACAACATGGGCTCAGGAATACTTCCAGAAAACATTGTCGGTGAACACAATCCTCCGTGCCATTTGCCGTTGCTGGCTAAAACTCTATAGGTCAAAAAAGAAGCCATATCTAAACATGGTCCAGAAGCGCAGGCGTTTTCGCTGGGCCAAGGCTCATTTAAAATGGACTGTGGCAAAGTGGAAAACTGTTCTGTGGTCAGAACAATCAAAATTTGAAGTTCTTATTGGAAAACTGGGACGCCATGTCATCCGGACTAAAGAGGACAAGGACAACCCAAGTTGTTCTCAGCGCTCAGTTCAGAAGCCTGCATCTCTGATGGTATGGGGTTGCATGAGTGCGTGTGGCATGGGGAGCTTACACATCTGGAAAGACACCATCAATGCTGAAAGGTATATCCAAGTTCTAGAACAACATATGCTCCCATCCAGACGTCGTCTCTTTCAGGGAAGACCTTGCATTTTCCAACATGACAATGCCAGACCACATACTGCATCAATTACAACATCATGGCTGTGTAGAAGAAGGATCCGGGTACTGAAATGGCCAGCCTGCAGTCCAGATCTTTCACCCATAGAAAACATTTGGCGCATCATAAAGAGGAAGATGCGACAAAGAAGACCTAAGACAGTTGAGCAACTAGAAGCCTGTATTAGACAAGAATGGGACAACATTCCTATTCCTAAACGTGAGCAACTTGTCTCCTCAGTCCCCAGACGTTTGCAGACTGTTATAAAAAGAAGAGGGGATGCCACACAGCGGTAAACAGTGGTAAACATGGCCTCACTTACCACACAGTGGTAAACAGTTAACAGTGGTAAACATGGCCTTTCTCAGTTTAAACATTTCATATTTCATCTATGTTGTATTCTGAATAAAATATTGAAATTTGAAACTTCCACATCATTGCATTCATAATTTGTACAGTGCCCCAACTTTTTTGGAATCAGGTTTGTAAAAAAAAAAAAAAAAACTTTGAGCCATGACAACATTGAGTGAATTTACGTTCAACCAACAAGCTACATGGAGTTATTAGAACTTAATTTGTAGCAAATTTGAAGTTGATTACTCAAAAAGATTAAGTCACTCCAACTATTATTTCAGGCAAGTGTTATACATCATTATAATCTTTTAAGTTTCTGCTATTACTTGTGTACACTGATAATAAAAACAAAATGTTGTGCTTTTTGCAAAATAAAGAAAACAAACATGAGGCGCGATCTGCAGCCTCCCTGTCAATGAAGTCCAATCTGATAGGCTTCAGAAAATGAAGTGTAAATTAGTGAATACTTATGACACAAACCAAACATGAGACATGTCTAAAGAAATGTTGAAATGTCAGGTTTTAAATAAGGTAAATCAAATCAAAAACAAATATTCTCTGTTTATGTAATCTGTTTGAAAAGAGATGTCAGTCATTCGCCAGCTTCTTCATTATCATTATTATTAAAGAAAGCCTTTCTTTAAAGTGATTTTCGTTTTGTATAAATTGTATCTTAATTTTAATCAATGTTTCATCAGTCAATTGCCTGGATTTAAAAAAAATAAGAAGCAAATATAGCAGACAATAGCCTATAATAGGCACAATCATGCATTGCATGGTGTGTCTCATAAATAAACTGAAACTCGAAATTATATTTGAGTGTTGTGTGTATCGGATAGTTTACAAAATCAAATGATTCAGATTTTTTTTTGCCATTGAAATGACTGGGAAAAAAGTGTCCCAATCAACCTGAATTCACCCTATACATCATTATTGCATTGCATTATGTTGTTTTAAATCTCAAATATTTTACTTATAACATTCATCATTACCAATTATCCAGTCAATTGTATTTACTGAATACTGAACTGTGTTCAATGTCTCAATATTACTGTTTTTTTAGCATGAGACTTCTTTCAAAAACAATAAAAATAGTAGTCAAATCTTTTGATAATTTAAAACATAATAGGCCTTTGTAATGTGCCTTTGGCTCTCACTTTATAGCAGTGGCGGCCATGCATTTCACACCTAGGCCTTCAGTGGTATCCTACCTGAATGAATTCACCTCTTAATAAAATCATCATGACGCCACGGCAGAAACGCAGTATAACACGACAGAAACGCAGTATAACAGGGCGTTGCGTCTCTCATGAAGCGAGTATCAATTATTAAATTATTAAATCATTTAAGAATTATTAACGCAGGAAACCCAAATGACACAATTCAACAAGTTTCCTTTCACTGCAACCACAGCTGCACCACATACATCATATCTAACAGAAGCATCGATCCACTCCGTGTTTTCCGTGCATTTAGCTACCTGAGTTCTCCCAAATTGTGCGTTTTTTTGTGCAAATTCTACAGGAAAGAAAATGCAACAGCATAAATGCCATCCATCCATCCATCCATCATCTTCCACTTATCCGTTCCCAGGCCACCCGGTGGGACATGCCCGGAACACCTCCCCGGGAAGGCGTCCAGGAGGCATCCGAAATAGATGCCCGAGCCACCTCAACTGGCTCCTCTCGATGTGGAGGAGCAACGGCTCTACTCTGAGCTCCTCCCGAGTAACTGAACTTCTCACCCTATCTCAAAGGGAGCGCCCATGTTGGTATGTAGAGCCCTTTGTAAGTATGTTAATTAACACATTAATTTCTTCTCAGTCAGCCATTGGGGTTTGAAAACAGTACAGATGTTTTATCTTGTGCAGTTTGCTAGTTATTCTGACTAGGCCACTAGTTATAGTATGCTCTCTGACCATCCAATCAAAGGATGTGAAAATGCAGACGTAAATTTACAGTTAAAGCACACAGTTTAATTACCATTCATTTTAAGCTAGAGGCGCCCACAATATTGATTCTAAAGGCCTCAAGGTAGATTTATTTGACCCTGGCAACACATGATGCCTGAAATATGATTGGATAAAAGCTCTAATTTAAATAAACACTACTGGAAGCAGCGCAACCAAGAGAAAAGCTATGAAATTAAGAAAATAGACTATTGGGAATAATTTAACACACATTCATGGAAAAGAAAATATATAACAATTTAAGTCAGAGATTCTGATAGTGATTAGGCCAGCAGAGAAGGCCTTGCTGGCCCTGACAGCCCACCACCGCTTTATAGTGTTAACTATATTCTAAATAAACTACAACAAAATATATTTATTTTGTCCTGTTGCTTAGCTCCCTCAGTCACATACCTGACTCAAAGGCTCATTCATTATGCAGGTCATTATTCGGCTCATTATGGGTTCTATTGTCTCCTCAGATGTAAAACACCCCTTCACATGCAGCCTTTGTAAAGAAAAAGTGTCTTATAATTTTTTTTTTTTATCAATATATTGTTTTATGTGAATGAGCAGGCACAATGATTCTCACACCAGTTTGAAGCAAAAACTCTAAGCAACACCACCCATTAGTCAAAAGGCTTGTGTACATATATCTATTGTGTGTTTTGTGGGCTTATTTTCTTAATTTTTTTGCATAAATGTTATTCTCTCAAAAATACAAGCATGTACGTTCATGTCGCTCCCATATTATGGTAGCCCAGCTTGTGCTGAATGCAGTGTAATGACACTTTTGCCATTAATACGTTTATAAGCAACTGAAAAAAGCACAAATGTCAGAGCATGTCAAAACTTCTAAAGGGTCCCAAAACGGTGCAGACTTCTAGGGGTTAAGCAACTGTTAGCAAGGCAACAAAGTAGTGCAGGGTTCACCTTGAGCAGCAACCACCAATGGATGCAGTTGGATAAAGCAGTCGAGTAGGGGAAGCCTACAAGGGCAGACACTCGACAAGCTCCAGCGATTTAATTGCTGTCAGTGTGAACGTGGCTTCACCCTTACATTTTTCTCCAATGCTTCAGTTGTGACGTCTACTGCTTGAGCTAGTGCTTTCACTGTTCATATATAAGGCCCAAAGGGACTTCACTGACCTAAGTGGTTTCAGTCTGCTAGTCTGAAGAACATGTGTATGGTCTACTGTACTGGGAAAGGAAAGGCTTGAAAAAGAGTTTTTTTTTTTTCATTCACAGGCAATATGACAATAATGGAAGCACACTGGGCTGACGACATCTCGAGTCCTTGTACATAAGTCATTATGCTGCAGTCTTGTCCTCAACCTATGAGTCACCAAAAGCTTAATTTCTCTTTTTCACAGCATGTTGTAGTCTGTCTATTTTTTCATTTACTCTCTAATTCTATCTTTCTTTTCTCATTTGATGTCTCACCTTTGAATCATGACCTCCAAATCCTGGTGAGTGACTCAGGTTTAACACAAGCTCTGGGCCATGCCGGCACGGCTCAATCACTCCACGTCATCTGAGAGGACGGATGAGGAGCGGGGCTGTGAGTCAGACCCCGTTGAGCACCATTCACCTCTGCCTGACGTACCTTTTCGAACATCCTGCCATAGTACCAGTCACTCGCCTATCTGAGGGTCCCCTCTATAAATCACTCACCGCGCCGTCTATAAAACGAAGCACACAGCGTGAGGTTTTCATGAACTGGGCTGATAACATCCTTCAGACTTAATCACTGCTTTTGGGGAACCCCAGAGTGATACACGCATCAGGGAGGCAGCAGAGGCAAGTGAAATAAGAGAGAGAAAGTTACATGAAGGAAGGAAGACTGATGTCAAGGAAATGGAGGATACCTGGCGAAGTTCATTATGAAAGGACTGAGCAGTAAGGGACTAGGTCATCATCCCAAGAGGGAACACAAATCTTCCCTTGCAATCAGGAGATGGCCAAAAGAGTATTGCTGCAATACCCTTATAAGTGTCATTTTGACTTGTCTGACAACATGTCTTGTGACATGTGCTGTGAAGTGACCCACCTTGCCTTGCATCAGTGTTACCCCTGTGACTTTAATCTAAGGCAGCAATAACAAACAGTGCAACAGCCAAGATGCTGGGCTGATGTGCCCCTTACTGGCCCTTAGGCTGGGGGGAACATGTCTGTACCACTGGGAGACACCCTACTGGGATCAAACCCTTCTGCACTTCTTCGACCCTTACAATGCCAAAGCACCTTATGCCAAATTCAAGTGGCGATGCAAATGCCGATTTGCAAGTCAACAAGCTCGCCGTCAGCTCGGGCTGTGATCGGGGGCAAATCAGCGGGTGATCAGCGTTCGCCGATCTTTATGTGTTTTTTGTGGAAAAACGTGGTTAGGGGACCGGATAGAGACGTTGGGTGTTGTTGTCAGCTCGTGTAGTGTGTGAGCTCCTGTTGCGGATCATTTACGTATTGTCACGTAGTGTGAACACCACAACAACTTCAAGACGTTTAAAGTTGTGTAGTCTGAACTAGGCATTAAGGACACAATTTCCCATTTCAATTGCACTACCGTGTCTCTGTCACTCTGTTCTACTTCCTCCACTACAGATCACAGAGCCAAAGTGTCAAGTTAGGGCCTGCTGGTAGAAAATCAGCTGTATAGGCCCATTCAGATTAAATAATTTTTGCAAGCAACAAACATATAATTATTATTATTACACTCTCAGAAAAAGTGGTACAGCAGCTTGTCACTGTAGTACCCTTAAAGAGACAACTTTGTGACTTATTTACCCCTAAACAGCTCATACAGTAGATATTACTACTCTAAGGTACTAATATGCACATTTTAGGGGTTAATAAGGTCCCATTAAGGCTACTGACCAGCTGTTTTGGCATCTTTTTCCTGACAGCATGGGGTGCCCAATCCTGTTCTTGTACCTTCCTGCAAAGTTTAGCTCCAGCCCTAATCAAATACACCTGAACCTGCTCATTTAAGCTCCTCAGTAGCACTTGACAATTAGTTGGACTGGTTTGAACTAAACTCTGCAGGATGGTAGATCTCCAGGAACAGGATGCACCCTTGGTGTATAGTATACTTTTACAAGTGCCCAATTTTTTAGAGAGCTGAAATTAGACTTCTATTCACACAACACCTCAGGACAATCACTAGCAAATAGATTTCGTTTGAGAATGTGCGAGTGCAAATAATTGTCATTCAGATAAATGAGAATGCTAACAAACACCTTTCTCTAGTTATTATAGGCCTCCTTGATTTGTACCTTGCCACCCAACAAATCACAAATGAAGCTGGAGACTGATGGCCTGAAGAAAAGTACCTGTCTTATTTACATGAACTTGGCTCAAGGGCAGACACGCCACCCGTGGAGTCCGGTCCTAGCGGATTCAGTCACAAACCTTTCTGCTGTACTACAGGATCCCACAATGTCGTATTATAATACATATCTTGCTCTCAGCCGCCTTCAATTTTCAAGTAAGTAACACTCCTCCACAAAACAGATGAGACCCAAGAAACACATTTTGCTCAAAATGTGGAAATGTCTGTAGTCCAGATGGTAAATTTTTTTGTCTGGCAATGATTTCCAGCCTATGCTGGGTTATATTTCATCAATTGACTTGTCATGGCTTTTCTGACCAGCTTGACTTGTTTGTTTTATAGCCAAAGCAAGTGTTTCTCTATTGAAACCATGGCAGATTTGGTTACAAATCGTAAATTTATTTATTACAATTTTGTGGAATATTACTAAGATAGTATGTGCATTCCTTAAGTGGGGTAAGGGCACACAGTTTTGTGTATTTCATATTTGGCATGCAAACTTGCATCACCCTTATAACGATGATTGTTATATGACTTGAGTGTTGGTGATGCCATTTTGAAAACCTTGGGCCATTTCTCTCATGTGTTAAATTGCAGGATTTAGGCCAGAGGGCCACACTAGGCCAACCAACACTTTGTATATAACCTTGCTCACTTTTCTCAACACTGAGTCACTGAGCAAGCAACTTCTGTTGCAACTTTACTTGATACCTGTAAGGCACCTTTAAGCCTTGATGTCCCATTTGAAGTCCAAAAATGGTCATCACTGGGAGCTTCAAGCACATCATGCTCTCAAAACAACCTACATTTCTAATGCTCTCCAACAAATGGTGAGTTAAGCTTACGCTAGTCTTGAACCTCACCAAAGTAGGTCACTGTTTCAAACAAATTATTTGATCGCTGATTGATTGTCCATGGTGCTTGGTCTGTCAGAACTCATGCCAGGTGCACTGCCACTTCAGAAACAGCAGTTTTGCTCTGGTTTATAGTATGCACGAATCTGGGGGTTTTGGCTAATAAGTCTTAGCATGGAGTCAAAACTGTTGCTAACAAAACTCTGCAGTCTGCCATTACTAAACTTCGCACAACTTTCATCTTTCAAAGTTTTGCTTTGTTCCCAAATTTGTTTGCCTCATAACTTCTGATCTGACCTTCATCTCACTGCTTCACTGTTTTCCGCAACCTTCGTAAACAACCACCACTAAAAAGGCTGACAAACAATTTATCTCAGAGCAAAAAAACAAAAAAAAAACCTTTCATAAATGTGCATATTAATGATACTCAAAGGATGCAGTGGCACAGATTAGAAAGATGGAGTAGTTTCTATGTATTCTAATGTGATTCACCATTGAATCGCTCTGATGCACACCCCTAGTGTGAGATCTTAAAAACTGCCAGCAGCACATATCATCAATCCTAAGATGGATCCTTACAGTGCCCTTAATGTTTATAATGGAATAAACAGCAGGCTACGGACAGAAAAAAATATATATATCGCAAGGCATAAAACAACTTGCAATGTTGCTGAATCTCAAGTTTTCTTCTAAATCGTCTCAAGGTGACAAAACCTTGCATTCATCTCCATACACTGACTATATTCGTTCAGAACACACTCAGTGACTGTCAGGCTTGTATCTGAAAGAGAAATCAATGGGATTTCCTCGCTGTTGTTGTTGCTGATGGCAGCAGGAACAGGATGAGAATTGCCAAATGAGTCACATATCTCCCTACTCAAAAGGAGGGACTATCAGCACCCGAATTAACAACATTAGGTCATCGCTAGCATTGCGATGGAGATATGGCTACAGACAAGCCTGACAGATGGAAAGGAGGGTACGTAGTGATAAACACCACTAGGTGCTAGGAACTAGATGCTAAAATTATGTCATGAGAGGAAATGAGATTGCAAGAAAGGAAAGAAGAGAAGCTATAGAGTGCAAAAAAGTGGGCAATTAGTGTTGGATGTGATATATTTACAACATATTCATGATTATTTTAATTCAGCATTCATTGGTAATTACAGTATATCTCAGATTTAAACTTCAGTAGCAAAAATGTATGATTAATTTCTGTGAGTCATTTCAAATGGTGTCTAGTATCTCATTCAATGGAATCATCACTCAAACATTCTCACCTATCTCTATCTCTATTCTTGAAACAGAAATTACATTCTCAAAATTCTAAGATCATTTGGCAAAACGGTTTAGCACAACACTATAGCTCACTTGCAAAAGCTAATATCTCTCCCAAAACTGTTCACTCATGCTTCAAAACTAAATTTCTTTCCCATATAAAGAGCCAGTGCCACGAAAATGGCAAATATCCTTCTCAATTGCTTTGGCTCATTTCTTGAAACAGACCGGAAGTTCTCAACACTCTCGGTGCTTTTGCCAAAATAACGTGGATGGTTCGGCACACCACCATGGTTCACCTGCAAAAGCTCATACCTCTCCCAAAACAGTTCACTCATGTGACAAAACTAAATTTCCTTCTCATTTAAACAGTCAGTGCCCCCAAAATGCTTTGTACCTTTGGCATTGTGTTTGGCATTGTGTAAGTCAAAATGTTTAGATGTTTTGTCACTATGGCAGAAGACCATTGAAATATCCCTCATGTCCACCTTTCAGTCTTAGCCCAGTCTCTACCCCGTTCCCCTCTCATCCCCCCTTCCCCCTCCCCCTTTCCCCCTCTCTTCCCCTCTCTACCCCTCCACGGGCTCCCCCTCTCATCCTCACTCTTCCTCTTGCTGCAACGTTGCCTTCCATTTTTGTTGAAGACAATGTGTATCTGATATGAATAAAAATTATAATGGAAAGGATTATTATTGCCGCTACCATAGAGATCATTGTGTATTTTACAAACTCTAAATGTATTGTTTTTCTGGTACTTGTGTAAAATAAACATTATGCGGTTGAAAACACTGAGTAGTTATGATATATGACAAGAGCTGACAAATTTGAATTTAGCAGTTGATCACGTGATACACTGATCATTCTAATCACACTGATGTGATCGTATGCTTGAAGGACCAGCCAAAACTGATCACACCAGTGTGATCGTACATGTGAAAGGTTTAAACCAGATGCTAACTGGTAGATTGTGTTGGTCATTATGGAAATGATCCGGCTATGTCTGTGTGCTTTAATTTGTTAGTAGATCACTCACAGAACTTTCCACTTCCATCTGCGCTTTTTTGAAATTGCGCTCTCATGCTAATTTGCCCTGTTTAGTAAATCTGGCCATATATTGAAAACAAATGGTATATTACCAAATGGTAATTGGTATAGGCCTATTATTATTATTGCTATATCACCCAGTCCTGACAATTAACATTTAAATTAAATGGTTGATTTACGTATTATTTAAGAATGTGTTCATTAAACGGTCAATGTAAACTAGCCACAGCATAGCTTCAAGTAAAATGTGCAGAGCCCATTTGAAATCAATATAGCAATAAAGCTACAGTATATAGCGAATTCAAGTTGTAAGTAAAATGTGATTACCTTGAGTAATTGGCTGGTACCCATTTCTCATTTGCATAAAGCTTAGCACTTTCTATTTGATGCTCTAGTTCTGCTCTGCTTTCAATCCTAGTGAAGCATGGCTCCCACAGAGAATGAACTGGGAAGCTTTGCTCATGTTTCGCTCACTCCACATGAGTGGACAAGTATAGTATCAGTATGTTGGAAATATAGATTGCAAGATTGGCTTCTTGAACGTGTGAGCAAATGCTACTACTGTTACAAAGAAAAATCATTTTAGTTGCAACTATCAGCTGTTCATCTGCTGAGGTGAAGCAGATGAGGTAGGGGTGTTTGTGACATTTCTAGCCAGTTAAACAGCATTACAGCATGCAATTTGTTCATGACAGCGATCAAAGCAACTCTCCTTCAATGGGAGCTCAAGAAGATAACGAAATTGGGGCAGAGATGCTCCAAGCTAACAGCTATGGACAACAGTGAACTGAGGAGCACAAAAGCCTTTGAAATGCACACTAATAGATACGCTCTGCTGTTTGGATACAAAACAGGCAGCTTTCCATACAAATTAGCCAGTGTCCAATCCAAGCCATTTCACCAACAAAGCATTTCACCAACGTCTGATTAGACAGAGGAAAATTCTGGACTGGCAGCGCTCATTTGTAAGAAATACATTACAAGATACTGTAATTCATCAAAGATACATACTGTTCAGTGAACATCCCTTCTTGTAAACCTTGTTAACCAGTGTTGTTTTCATTATCACAATAACATTTGTTAAGGAGTCTGTTCTGGAGCAAAACAAATCTGACTGTTGATGCAAACTGATAAAAAAAAAAAAAAAAAACGGCTAATCCCCAAGCTAACAAATTGAGCATATCAGTCAAATTGGGTGTTTCTCCTCGGATCAACAGTGTAATATCTTCAGATAAAGAGATGCTAATTATCTTCATAAGTACTTCTACAAGAACACTCTTTTGGTAAATATTGTGCATTAGCGTTAAATCCTTACTTAGCAACTACAAAGGGGACTGCAAACTAAATATAAATAAACTCCATTTTAAGATGTGCTTTATGTGCTAGTTTTTTTAGTTAGCCTCTCTGGAACTTTAACAGAGCATTGTACTGAAATCAGAGATGTTAAAAGCAAAGTAGCTAGCAAACTTGAAGAAAAGACAAAGAAAAAAGTTAGCATTGTGCAGGACGCAAATATAGCTTGGAGATGTTTTTGCCACAATATAATCATGATATTGCTATATCTTTGTAACACTGTATAGCACTACCTGCTTCTCTCTATCACATCACATTTCCACCATCTAAAATGACTATATACATGGCGAGTTGATGAAAATCCTGATTGTTCCTATGTTTGAGTTATTACCACAGCGCCTACCCGCCAAAACTCATTTCTTCCTTCGCTCGCAGAGAGGAAAAAATGTTTAGAGGCCTTCAGGCAAACATTTATAAGGAACGGTTTACATGAAAGCTGAGCCTGGGCCTGTTTGGGTGCGAGCTGCTGAAGCCTTCCACAGCCTAATGAACTAGCTAAGCAGGCTAACCCTCTGGCAAGTTTAGCGTTTAGTGTTAGATATGCTTCATATCCTTCAGAAAAACAATTCTCTCACATCCAGTTTAAAATTACCACAAAACTGCCACCAAAGCGAAATAGCATCAAAACAATGGCTAGCTTATAAATATAAACTAGCTAACTAATTGAAGTTAAGCTAGCTAGTTCGTTAGAAGTAAGAATCAGTTCTCACCTGACAAAACTCTGACTTTGAGCCAGATTTTTCTATTTTCTGAGGTAAATTTTAATCTCTGAGTATCTCCTCACAGACTTTTGTCCATATACTGTAAGCAGTTGAGTTAGCATTGTGGCTAAAACCATCCTGAGAGGCATACAGCGTATTAACAATGTACTTCACATTTCCTTTAACACATTTCATGGAGCATTTGGTTCGTTACACAGATGGGGGAAGACAGCAAATTTTGAAAAGTGAGTTCTGGCATTATCACTAAGATGGGACTGTAGACCAACACATTAACAGACAGACAACTCCGACAGAGCATTTCACAGCCTCCTGCTCTTTCTAAAATGACACTGAATTAATATGTTTACACACAAACACTCAATGAGTCAAAACAGCGAATGTGTTCAATTAAAGAAGCAATTCATCCAAATAATGAAAATTCAGTCACTATTCACTCACCCAGAAATCCAAACCCTTTTGAGTTAACTTTTTTCCATAAAAGAATAGAAAATGAGATATGATGTACTGGTTGCTCTATTCCATGCAATGACAATGAATGAGGACTGAGACCTTCAAGCTTCTAAAAGGGCAGTAAAACATCATAAAAGTACCATAAAATATATATATATTTTTTAATTAAGCAAAATCATTAAACTTTACAATTACACAAAATATTTTGTATTATTCGGTTGCAGTGATTAGCAGCCTATTGGAGGGAAAGATTATTAGTGAGCAATAATTAGTGAATTTTCATATTTTCATAAATAGTGAATTTTTGGATGAACTGTTCCTGTAACATGTTTATCCACAAACACATCACAAAAAGTACAAACAGTCAATGTGTTAATTAATATTAAATATGAAACATTAACACTGGGGACACAGCAGGAGCACGCCGAAATACATTCCTTTACTCAAATCACAATCCTTTTTTTCTATTCTCCTTTGTTTTTCCCCCAAGTTTTTTTTAATTTATTTTTTTTATCCTATCGGCCATAAAATGAAAGTGAAAAATGTAATTTGTCACCCAGCCAATCCCAGAGTCCTCATGATGATCATGAAAGAAATCACGTTATGACTCCCCTGTCATCTGTGGGCCACCTGTAGGCCTGTGCCTTATTCATAAAACATTATTAAGACATCAGTCATAGAGCCATAACAGAGGAACCCACAGCCAACAGTAGAGCGTCTGCTGCGGTTATTGTCATTCAACGTGACAGTGCATGTTTGCATTACTTGTGCTTATCAAAATACAATTTTAAAATGTCTGAAGTCATGAAGTATCGTGTTTGATTTGCTTCAAGTCAATAGTGGGAGGATATATGCTGCTATGAATAAATTTTATTTTATCTATTTCCTTCTTTAAAGCTGAAGTGCATAATTTTTTCAATGTAAAAATAGCAACAACAAAAAAACGCCCTTTTTTTTTTTCTTTCTTTCTTTCTTTCTTTCTTTCTTTCTTTCTTTCTTTCTTTCTTTCTTTCTTTCTTTCTTTCTTTCTTTCTTTCTTTCTTTCTTTCTTTCAAACTGACCCTACAACATTATTTTTGTGTTTGTGTTCTTTGCAAGGGCATGATATTCAGGAATCTTTGGGAACGGCGCTCCTCAAATTTGTTTGATCTCCATCCAAGTGTTAGACTGCAAAGACAACACCTGATCTGGCATCGACACCAGTGGGATTATGTCATAATGGGAAAACACATTCTGAATTTGAACTACATCGATTAATTTTCACTGTCTGTCCTTTTCTCTGTGGGACAAGAAGCTTTTCTCACACTAATAAAGTTTCTTCTCCTTGGAGACAATCTTTGGAAGGCTTGTGTTGTGTCGGCTGATTTTTCTATTTGTCATGCATATTTATTACAAACACGCTGAAAATGATTAGTGCATGTGTCTAGCATGTCAATTTTCATGTAATTACTGTGATACATGCACAAAACTGAAGGCAGTAAGTGATGCCTATTAAAGGGATAGTTTGATTAGTTTAAAATTGTGATTTACTCCATCAGACATATTATTCTTTCAGCCAAAATACCAAAGTTCTATCATTAATTAAAACAAACTATTAAAGAAAAAAAAACAAGCTTTTGATGATTGAAATAAAATATAAAATGTTAAATGGAAAACTTAAAGCTTACGTAAAAGTGAGAATATGTTACCTTAATTGGCAACTAACTGGAATAAAAAAAAAAGACAAAAGCACATCAAATTACATACAAACAAAATGAAATAAAAATATAAAAATAAAGGCAATTCAAAATTCAAAATACTAAACAATATGGATATGGATGGATGGATGGATGGATGGATGGATGGATGGAAGGATTGATGGATGGATGGATGGATGGATGGATGGATGGATGGATGGATGGATGGATGGATGGATGGATGGATGGATGGATGGATGGATGGATGGATGGATGGATGGATGGATGGATGGATGGATGGATGGATGGATGGATGGATGGATGGATGGATGGATGGATGGATGGATGGATGGATGGATGGATGGATGGATAGCCTGGGAAAACAATGGATGGATGGATGGATGGATGGATGGATGGATGGATGGATGGATGGATGGATGGATGGATGGAACGAAAGAAGATAGATGATGGAGATGGATGGATGGATGGATGGATGGATGGATGGATGGATGGATGGATGGATGGATGGATGGATGGATGGATGGATGGACAGATGGCTGGCTGGCTGGCTGGATGGATGGATGAAACGAAAGATAGAACGATTAATGATGGATGGAATGACAGATAGAACAATGGATGGATGGATGGAACGCTAAAGCTAGATAGAACGATTAATGATGGATGGAATGACAGATAGAACAATGGATGGATGGATGGATGGACAGATAGATCTAAGGATAGATAGATTGATGGATGGAACGAAAAATAGATAGAACGATGGCTGGCTGGATGGATGGAATGATAGGCAGATAGAACTAAGGATGGATGAATGGAACTAAAGACAGATAGAACAAAAGATAGAATGATGGATGGATGGATGGATGGATGGATGGATGGATGGATGGATGGATGGATGGATGGATGGATGGATGGATGGATGGGACAATAGACAGACAGAAAGATGGCTGGATGGATGGATGGATAGAACAACAAAATGAGGCTGAGTAAATGATGACAATTTTCATTTTAGGTTAAACAATCCCTATGAGATTAATGCTTAGTGTATTCTGACTGAACTGGTACATTTTTACAGTTCTGAAATTCCACATTATTGTACTAAAATTGACTACTCTGATATTTTAGGAGAATTCATATTCTTATTAACAGAAAAATGGGCCAGGTTATACAACATCAAAGCACAGACCGTATATCAATGTTATTCCTTCCCTCTCTTTGTACGTCCGTAGGTGTGATTTTAGCCATTATAGAAGCTTTCCAAAGGCGTTCATGCATTTCAATGCTTCTGATGAAAGTCTCATTTAAGATAATAGCCACCTTCCATCCATCTCCATATTGAGTATTCCGCCCACCTTTCTGGTGAAAAATGGCAATTATTGACTATTGGCGGTTTCATTTATGTGACTCATTAGTATTCCCACACCATATTTCAGACAGTAGCCGATTCTGAATATCAGTGTATATGTATTTTTTTGTTTCTGTGATGTATTCTCTTCTCTCTCCACACCACAGTCGCGTCAAGGGAACCCAAGATGCTTCTAATTACAGCAAGACAGCAGCTTCATTAGCCAGGAGTCCTGCTGAAGAGATTTACACTTCAAAGGACAGCGAGCGAGAGCGAGGGACAGAGAGCGAGAGCGAGAGAGAGAAAGAGAGAGAGAGAAAGAGAGAGAGAGAGCGCTATGGGGTGGGTACTTAGAATGACAGAAGCCAAAAGAACAAGGGCTGAAAGACGCCAAACACTCAAGAAATACAAGGGATTGGAATGATGAACATAAGGTGTGAACATACAGTACAAAGGGGAAAAAAGGAGGATTAAAAAAAGGTTAGCAAAAAGAATGGCAAATGTTTTAATGGCCTCAACACTCTACCTATGACATCACACATTAAGCAACCAATTAAACTGAATGGACTGGAGAGGAGATGGGCTTGGAACTGACTAGTCAAAACAACAGAAACCAATCAAAAATACCTAGCAATCAAACAGAACACATTATGAACCTCATAACAATGAGCTTCATAAAGATATATACACTCACCTAAAGGATTATTAGGAACACCATACTAATACTGTGTTTGACCCCCTTTCACCTTCAGAACTGCCTTAATTCTACGTGGCACTGATTCAACAAGGTGCTGAAAGCATTCTTTAGAAATGTTGGCCCATATTGATAGGATAGCATCTTGCAGTTGATGGAGATTTGTGGGATGCACATCCAGGGCACGAAGCTCCTGTTCCACCACATCCCAAAGATGCTCTATTGGGTTGAGATCTGGTGACTGTGGGGGCCATTTTAGTACAGTGAACTCATTGTCATGTTCAAGAAACCAATTTGAAATGCTTTGAGCTTTGTGACATGGTGCATTATCCTGCTGGAAGTAGCCATCAGAGAATGGGTACATGGTGGTCATAAAGGGATGGACACGGTCAGAAACAATGCTCAGGTAGGCCGTGGCATTTAAACGATGCCCAATTGGCACTAAGGGGCCTAAAGTGTGCCAAGAAAACATCCCCCACACCATTACACCACCACCACCAGCCTGCACAGTGGTAACAAGGCATGATGGATCCA
The DNA here is from genome assembly GCA_018749465.1 of Paracanthobrama guichenoti. NCBI lineage: Eukaryota > Metazoa > Chordata > Actinopteri > Cypriniformes > Gobionidae > Paracanthobrama > Paracanthobrama guichenoti. The sequence continues at coordinate 15,269,651 of CM031964.1, forward strand.
TGTTCTCATTCTGTTTACGCCAAATTTTGACTCTACCATCTGAATGTCTCAACAGAAATCGAGACTCATCAGACCAGGCAACATTTTTCCAGTCATCAACTGTCCAATTTTGGTGAGCTTGTGCAAATTGTAGCCTCTTTTTCCTATTTGTAGTGGAGATGAGTGGTACCCGGTGGGGTCTTCTGCTGTTGTAGCCCATCCGCCTCAAGGTTGTGCGTGTTGTGGCTTCACAAATGCTTTGCTGCATACCTCGGTTGTAACGAGTGGTTATTTCAGTCAAAGTTGCTCTTCTATCAGCTTGAATCAGTCGGCCCATTCTCCTCTGACCTCTAGCATCAACAAGGCATTTTCGCCCACAGAACTGCCGCATACTGGATGTTTTTCCCTTTTCACACCATTCTTTGTAAACCCTAGAAATGGTTGTGCGTGAAAATCCCAGTAACTGAGCAGATTGTGAAATACTCAGACCGGCCCGTCTGGCACCAACAACCATGCCATGCTCAAAATTGCTTAAATCACTTTCTTTCCCATTCTGACATTGGTTTGGAGTTCAGGAGATTGTCTTGACCAGGACCACACCCCTAAATGCATTGAAGCAACTGCCATGTGATTGGTTGATTAGATAATTGCATTAATGAGAAATTGAACAGGTGTTCCTAATAATCCTTTAGGTGAGTGTATATATATTCTTACTCGCATATATATTCAGACTTATTCACAATACTTTTATAAAACGGTTACCACACAATAAAAATAAAGCCAAAAAATATGTATCAGTGAACTTTCATGAAGTAAAATCACTAAAAGCCATTCTTCCGCTGGAAAAAATAGTCCCTGACCGTGAACAACAATAGAAGTTACATTATTGTGCCATTAGATGGCGGCAAAGACTGTCTTTTTGAGTGAATCAGTCAGTAGCGAAGACTTTTATATTGAAAGGACTGAAACTTGTTGTGAATAGAGAACAAGGTGCAAATGACAAATGACTAGCGCTCATTAACTGTTAAAAAGACAAGTTTTCGCATCGGACATTCAAACTGTTTTTTTATTATGAACAGGACTGACTTGAAGGAAGATGACTTGTATCTAAATGCAGGTAATACACTCGCTCATTCTTTTTCTCTCTCTCTCATGATACACTACATAATACAGTAAGCTTCAATGAACAATATCAATGAGAACAAACATGTGCTTACATCGCTAACATTGCTGAGGATGCTGTGCAGTGATAAACAGAACCATTGAGTGAAGCGGTCATAGCTGAGTTTTATCGTGAATAAACATTCTTATAACTTTCTATCAGAACCAGCATTAACTTCTTGAGCAATTTGAGCTACAGTAGCTCGTCTGTTTGATCGGACCACACGGGCCAGCCTTCGCTCCCCACGTGCATCAATGAGCCTTGGCCGCCCATGACCCTGTCGCCGGTTCACCACTGTTCCTTCCTTGGAGCACTTTTGATAGATACTGACCACTGCAGACCGGGAACACCCCACAAGAGCTGCAGTTTTGGAGATGCTCTGACCCAGTCGTCTAGCCATCACAATTTGGCCCTTGTTAAACTCGCTCAAATGTTCCGAGCGAGTTCAGCTGACGTAAGCGAGTTCACAGACGTGGCGCTTTGCTTCATCAACACGCTTACAGAGCAAGCCACGCAAACAATAACAATAACGTCCTTCTCAAATCAGAAACCGTGGGTGGACAATTCAATCCGCGCGGCAGTGAACGCACGCACTGCTGCTTACAACGCCGGTCTCCATTCAGGGAATATGAATGAATACAGATCGTCCTGCTATGCTCTCAGACGAGCAGTTAAAGCCGCAAAACTCCGTTATAAAGACCGAGTGGAGTCTCATTTCCAACTCAACGACTCGCGGCGCATGTGGCAAGGTCTGAGGTCCATCTGCTCCTTTGGATCTAAATCCTCTGCAGAGGCAAGCGTTGATCCGTTGCTCGTGAACGAGTTAAACTCTTTCTATGCTCGCTTTGACTGTAACCGCGGTAACGCGACTCCGCCAAGTGGCGCGTTAGAGGAAATTACTCAGAGCAGCAACAATCACGTGATCTCTGTCTCGGAGGATGAAGTTCGGAGAGCACTCAAGCGTGTGGGCGTTAGGAAAGCTGCCGGCCGGATGGTATTTCAGGTCGTGTTCTGCGGTCCTGTGCTGATCAGCTCACCGGGTTGTTTACATCTATCTTTAATGAGTCCCTCGCTACATCTGTGGTCCCCACCTCCTTCAAAAAATCCACCATCATCCCTGTCCCTAAGAACAGTAAACCCTCTTGCCTAAATGACTATCGTCCAGTGGCTCTCACGTCTATAGTCATGAAGGTCTTTGAGAGACTCATTAAAAACACCATTTGCGCCTTCATTCCTGACACTTTGGACCCTCTTCAGTTTGCCTATCGTCCCAATAGATCGACTGAAGATGCCATCTCTCATGTCCTCCACTCCTCCTCACTCACATCGACAGCAAAAGTGGGAACTACGTAAGACTGCTATTTATTGACTATAGCTCAGCCTTTAACACCATAGTTCCCACCAAGCTAACCTCCAAACTCCTGGATCTCGGCCTGAATCCTTCTCTCTGCCACTGGATTGAGGACTTCCTCACTGGCAGGCCTCAGGTGGTGAGAATAGGCCAGTCCACCTCCACCTCCATCACCCTGAGTGTGGGAGCTCCACAGGGCTGTGTCCTGGAGCCCCCTGCTCTACTCTCTCTACACGCATGACTGTTTGTCCACACACAGCTCCACCTCTATCATCAAATTTGCTGATGATACTGTTGTCCTGGGCCTCATTTCCAACAACAACGAGGCGGCATACTTGGACGAGGTGGAGCATCTAACATCATGGTGCCAGGACAACTGTCTCTCTCTGAATGTTGGCAAGACCAAAGAAATGATTGTGGACTTCAGGAAGAGACAGCAACGGACATACTCCCCTCATGATCAGCGGGTCACCAGTAGAGAGAGTGAGCAGCTTCAAGTACCTGGGAGTAAACATCTCCGAGGACCTGACCTGGACTGCTCACATTCAGACACAGGTGAAAAAGCCAGGCAAAGACTGTACCACCTGCGCCAGCTGAGGAAATTCAGGGTTTCACCAGCTATCCTGAAAACTTTCTATTTAGGGGCGATAGAAAGTGTTTTAACTCAGTGCATCACAGCGTGGTATGGGAACAGCACCAGTCATGACCGCAAAGCCCTGCAAAGAGTAGTGCGCTTATCCGAGCGTATCTCAGGGTCAGCTCTCCCGTCTCTGCAGGACGTCTACACCAAACGCTGCAAAGGTAGAGCTACCAAGATCATCAAGGACTCTAATCACCCTGCAAACCCTCATTTCACACTGCTACCATCTGGTAAGCGCTTCCAAAGCCTGATGGCCAAAACTGAGAGACTCAGGAGGAGCTTCTTCCCCAGGCCATCAGACTCCTGAACTTAACATCACGTGACTTCACGTCAGGATAAACATCGATACACTGACATTGCACTGCACTTTCTGTTCTCGTTGTTACTGTGTAACAACCTGTCATAAACCTGTTTGCACATTATACTCTTATACATTTGTTAACCACATATTTATAAGTCTACAGTTTACTCACTGCAAAGTCTACTTCAATTATTTTATTCCACTTTATCCTTATTTGTTACCTTTTTTTTTTCTCTTGACTTGATTATTTATAATTCTACAGATATAGACATATATATATATATATATATATATATATATATATATATATATATATATATATATATATATATATATATATATATATATATATATATATATATATATATATAGATAGTACTTTTTTTTTTATATCCTATTTCTATTATAATTTCTTCCTTGTGTTTTTAACTGTGAATTTGCACTGTCCATGGAGCGGACCTGTTTACATTTCACTGCCGGTTGTATATTCTGTATATAACTGTGTATGTGACAAATAAAACTCTTGAATCTTGAATCTTGAATCAAATCCTTATGCTTGCCCATTTTTCCTGCTTCTACATCAACTTTGAGGACAAAATGTTCACTTGCTGTCTAATATATCCCACCCACTAACAGGTGCCGTGATGAAGAGATAATCAGTGTCAATTCACCTGTCAGTGATTCACCTGTCATAATGTTATGCCTGACTGGTGTATACACACACACACACATGCAGTAAGTGTATATAGCTTCTGTCGAATACATAAATGTCAAAAAAATTATATATTTTGAATGAAAATGAATACAGTTTCATGGCTGATAAGTAATATTTATGAGTAGTAAGTTCACTCACTGTTGGCAGGTCTATCAAAAAATTTATGAGTGGCAAAAAAAAAAAAAAAGATTAGAAATAGATTAGATTCATCACAATAAGATTTCAATCTTTATTCTCTGTAGTTACTGGATGGCCATTATAAAAGATCATTTTAAATATGAAAAATCAGCTGTAATGGAAAAGAGCACAAAGTAAATGTGTTCTCTTGCGGTTCATCCACTCCTCAGGGAAGAAAGAGGGACATACTTGAAACAATGCATGTAATAATTTCATCAGTATATTTGGCAAAAAGGGGTGCAGGAAATAAAACAAAAAAAGACCAAAAGGGGAATGGGCAAATAAAAAAAAGAAAGAGATGGGAAAGAAGAATTAATGTGAGGAGTGAGAATTGTCTGTGGTATCAGAGGGAAAGAGAGGGCAGGAAAAGTGAGAGAACGACAGGAAAGGCCTATAACAAATCTGATCAAAAGCTCCCAAATCTCTTGGGACTCAGAGAGAAGGCTGGAGAGGGAGAAGTACACTGCCGAGAAGCTGCAAACTGAAAAAGGGAAGGTTGAAAGAAATAAAAGTGAAGCAGGAACAAAGGGAGAAGGTGTGACACCGCAACAAATCATTAGCACACGGTCCTTCATCCGCTTTTCAGGCTTCGACATGGGAACATTTTCTCTGCTAATGCAGGGCTGCTTCCACAACAGAAATTGTGTAGGATTTTTGTTTTTTCTAGAAGAAAACATTCAGTAAACGCTATTTTCAGCCTTGTCTTGATTTTTACAGTATAAATGATGTTTGCCTGTCCAAAATGTGCCACAAAAAAAAAAAAACATTCAATAAAAAAAAAATGTTTGTGCTGCCTTAAAATTTGCAGGGCTGGGTCCTCCAGGACAGGTTTGAAAACCCCTGTATTAGATGGCTGGGTAAAAAGTGACAGTAATAAGCGCTGCGTTTTACCCAAAGTTGAACGTTCTTCAACGAAGAAGAGCGATCAGCATGAAATAGACGCTCAGCGCTCGTATATATATATATATATATATATATATATATATATATATATATATATATATATATATATATATATATATATATATATATATATATATATATATATATATATATAAAAAAAAAACATAACGGCTTCAAAATATTACTAAAACTATAATAAAACTAAAACAACACTGGTCTATTTGAGTGAAATCCATTTCACAGAATTCCACAATTCTTCCCTTCAAAATGAATGCAGGAAAAGCTACAGAAGTCCACAGATTCTGTAAGTAGTTATAGTTGGTCGCCAAACACTACACAGTGCTGTGTGGCCTTGTTGCTTTATAACAAATCCATGCATGCTTATCTCACATCGTGTGAGGCGGTGTGTGCGTCAACCCACCATTTTCTATGCATCAGCAGAGTGGAGGGAGTGCAATGTAAGGAGCCTTGCTCTTTCCTTCCTCGTCTTATCTATCGCTCCCTCTCTCTCTTCCCTCCTTCCAGTCGTGACTGGCACAGCTCCAGCCACCTACCCTCCCAAGAACCTCTCTTTCACTGATAGGAAAGAACAGAGAACGAGGTGCATAAAGGTCTAAACAAGCATTGGGCCACATATTCAACAGATTCAAAGATGTAAAACATGATTGCTGAGAAGTTATTCTTCCTTAGCTCAGGGCAGTTATGACTGATTTAAAGAGGTAAGATCATGACCAAATCAAATTTTCCTTGGTTTTCTGAGATAAAAAGAACTTCAGGTACTATGAACATACTGTAACTTTCAGTTCAAAAGGAGTGTTTCTTGACTAAGCAAAAATCAATAGTTTTATTAACTAATTAACTTTCACATGTCAGACAGATAAACAAACATCTATTCACATTTATACATTAATGACACCTATTGGGTGATCAAAAGCTTCGGAAACCAAAAACGATTGGATAGATGCTAGTATACCTAAACAAGAAACAAATACAGCAACAACAACATAAAATAAAACAAACTAAAACATAAAAAAACAAAACCAAACACAGCAAAACAAAATAAAACACACAAAAAAAAACAAAACAAAAAAACACACAACAAAAACATTAAAAAAAAAAAAAAAAAATTCAAAACACAACAAAAATAAAACACGAAAAAAACAACAAAAAAACTAAACAAAACCACACACAACAAAACTAATCAAAACACAGCAAAACAAATCAAAACACAACACAAAAAACAGAACAATTACAGAACAAACCTTATTAATGCTCTTGCTGGTCTGTGTGTTGCACCTACATCTCTGCATATTCTTCCTATGGATCACAATGTTAGAAACTACAGGTTGAAATGTATCTTTAACAATGTTCCTGATCATTTTAATTGGGTCCTAACAGTTTGAGCAGCACATTTTGGTTCAGGTTGTTTTGGGAATTTGTCCAAAAAAAAAAAAAAAAAAAAAATATATATATATATATATATATATATATATATATATATATATATATATATATATATATATATATATATATATATATACATACATATATATACATACATACATATACATACACACACTCACCTAAAGGATTATTAGGAACACCTGTTCAATTTCTCATTAATGCAATTATCTAATCAACCAATCACATGGCAGTTCCTTCAATGCATTTAGGGGTGTGGTCCTGGTCAAGACAATCTCCTGAACTCCAAAACAAACCAGAATGGGAAAGATAGGTGATTTAAGCAATTTTGAGCGTGGCATGGTTGTTGGTGCCAGACGGGCCGGTCTGAGTATTTCACAATCTGCTCAGTTATTGGGATTTTCACGCACAACCATTTCTAGGGTTTACAAAGAATGGTGTGAAAAGGGAAAAACATCCAGTATGCAGCAGTCCTGTGGGCGAAAATGCCTTGTTGATGCTAGAGGTCAGAGGAGAATGGGCCGACTGATTCAAGCTGATAGAAGAGCAACTTTGACTGAAATAACCACTCGTTACAACCAAGGTATGCAGCAAAGCATTTGTGAAGCCACAACACACACAACCTTGAGGCAGATGGGCTACAACAGCAGAAGACCCCACCGGTACCACTCATCTCCACTACAAATAGGAAAAAGAGGCTACAATTTGCACAAGCTCACCAAAATTGGACAGTTGAAGACTGGAAAAATGTTGCCTGGTCTGATGAGCCTCAATTTCTGTTGAGACATTCAGATGGTAGAGTCAGAATTTGGCGTAAACAGAATGAGAACATGGATCCATCATGCCTTGTTACCACTGTGCAGGCTAGTGGTGGTGGTGTAATGGTGTGGGGGATGTTTTCTTGGCACACTTTAGGCCCCTTAGTGCCAATTGGGCATCGTTTAAATGCCGAATTGGCCTACCTGAAAGCATTGTTTCTGACCATGTCCATCCCTTTATGACCACCATGTACCCATTCTCTGATGGCTACTTCCAGCAGGAAAACGCACCATGTCACAAAGCTCGAATCATTTCAAATTGGTTTCTTGAACATGACAATGAGTTCACTGTACTAAAATGGCCCCCACAGTCACCAGATCTCAACCCAATAAAGCATCTTTGGGATGTGGTGGAACGGGAGCTAGGTGCCCTGGATGTGCATCCCACAAATCTCCATCAACTGCAAGATGCTATCCTATCAATATGGGCCAACATTTCTAAAGAATGCTTTCAGCACCTTGTTGAATCAATGCCACGTAGAATTAAGGCAGTTCTGAAGGTGAAAGGGGGTCAAACACAGTATTAGTATGGTGTTCCTAATAATCCTTTAGGTGAGTGAGTGTGTGTGTGTGTGTGTGTGTGTGTGTGTATTTATATATATATATATATATATATATATATATATATATATATATATATATATATATATATATATATATATATATATATATATATATACACAGCTTTGCAAAAGAGCTTGTAACAGAATTCTTAAAAGCAGCTGCAAAATAAGAGTGAAAAATGGCTGTGAAAACTAAAATAGGAAAAAAGTGGGATATATTAATAATAAAATATCAATGTATTTGACCCCATTAAGCATCAGCATTGCTTCAGATGTTTCTTGTAGAGCTCCTTAGGAGAAATAGGAATAGAAAGTAATGAGACTTATTATGTTAAGCAAAATTATGGAGCTTTAAAAATCAAAGTGGATAACATAGCTCAAACAATTTGGTCTTAGACTACAAGAATAGACCAAAAAAGGGTTAGAGTTCCTAGTGAGACTCCTCCTGACTAGCCCACCTCTCGCCATCTCTAAAATACAGCCACTTAATTTGTGCCATTTGGGAGCTGCAATTTATTCTGTTTTCCTTTTTGCTTTCACTCTGTACTTTTCAAGGGATTCCCAATTACACCCTAACAAAGCCCGATCCTGAAACGATTGTGAATCAGATATAAACACATTCTGACAAAATACCACTAGTGAGAAACCAGAGAGACCAGAAAACAAGGATTTGGTGATTTGCAAACACACACACTGTGCCTGAACTTGACTGCTTCGTTTTAATAGACTCCGCCATGGGTCACTGTTGTAATGAGCGCGTTTTAGAATGAAACAAGAATGCAATGCTCAAGCTTTCCATTAGAGCTATTTATCTTGTTAACTGTCGCCGTCTAATTTAAGCAAAATACACCAACTCGGATCGCCATGTTGCTTGGTAACTAAAACAGTGCCCTGGCAGATTGCCGTTATAAAAATAATAATTTGCTTTGACCTGCGATAAAGAAATATGAATGGAAGGAATGCAAGAGAGACAGCTGAGATAACGCTTTGATATACTGCATGCATTTTGGTACACTGTATTTTGATATTTTACTAACGAAGTAACTTCATAGGTACTACATGTTGAATAACTCTCATTAGAGTATTAGCGTTAGGATTGACATGTACTTGCAAAGTTAGTTACAAGATAGTCAGTAGAATGCCTGTTGGGGGACCATCAAAAGTGTTACAGCCCCAATATACTCACAAAGAAGTTATTTTCCGTTTTTCGTTTTGGGGTAAAAAGAAGTTGAAATGTGACCAGTGGTCACCACAAAAAAAAATGTCAGCTGTGAGAAAACAGCAGTTAAGAAAGCATTGGATCATAGCGATAGGGATATTTGCACCAGCTCTGCAATTCGGCACTCCAGTAAAGTCACGTCATGCTTATTTATATATAATTTTATACAACATATTGTTTAAAAAGCAACATGTTTACAGTATTAAACATGAAAAGAGACAGTGTCAGAGTCTCTTTCAATTAGCTCTCCAGTGTGTTCATGTTTTTACTCGCATCTGACCTCAATGGACTGAACAGAAGAAATGAACTGGAGAAGATTCCTATGTCAAAGAAGGCGGGGCCTTAGAGCCACACCTACCTATTACGTCAGACCAATGGGAGTTCGAAGGCGTTTACCAGTCAGAGTGATCTTTTCTGGAATGTTCGCTTTGGCAAGCTGTTCTGAACTCATGAAATTGACTCCAAACAAACTTCGCTTTGGTCTGATTTTGCTCGAAATTAAGTCACACCAGTTCATTCTTTGATTTTGCTTGAAGTGTATCGGGGTCTTTAGCAGATGTTAAGCAGACCAGACAGTCTACTTATACTCCAGTGACTGGTAGTTGATTTGTAGTTGCATTAAAATTAGTAGAATGTCTAAAGTGGACTATCGAAATAAAGTGTTGCCTGTATTTGAAATAAATGATAAGAAGTTATTTTGAAGAATGTGGGTAACCAGACCGTTTCTGGACCCCATTGACTTCCATTTTATTTTCCTACTATGGAAGTCAATGACTTCATCAACTGTCTGGTTAACAACGTTCTTCAAAATAACTTATTTTGTGTTCAACAGAAGAAGAAATAACTCATACAGGTTTGGAACAACTTAAGGGTGAGTAAATGAGGACAAAATTTGGATGAACTATTTCTGTGCATATTTAACCAAAAAGGGTTTATAACTTCTTTAGGGAGACTTCTATACCTGACATGATGGACGATGGACAAAATAATGTCTAATTTATTGGCTAAGACTAGCAGAAAGGATTGAAAACGATTACAGTACCTTTAAATGTATGCTTATGATGCTCATTTGCATAAAGCTGAACTCAACTTTGTCACCTCGCCAACTGTCACAGCAACTTGCCAACTCTTCCTGAAAATTATTGACTTCCAGTCGCTTTGTCACTGAAAATGGTTACCAGTGTGAACGATCCTTCAGACTTCAATCTAAAAGTCCACCTACATAATTATGCATATATTTAGGGGGTGAAATTGAATCGTGTCTGAGAGCTCATAAAAACAGCACCATACCAGCCTGCAGTCTGCGCGCTGTGAACCGAATCTGAACTGTCCTACAAGCGGCAGACAGCCGATGTTCTGCATCCAGTCAAGCATCTCCCCGGCCTCTGGTTTAAAATGATTAAGCACTGCATAAAATGGAACAAATCTCGCTGTCTGGCTGACAAGCCTTGCTCGACGCATCATAAACCTGCATTGTTGCATTCATTAACCGCAGCCTGTTATGTTGTGTGAAAGAGCTCTGCAGGGAGAATTGGCACTGGCTTTTGTGTCTTATTAAGCAGTGGTTGGATATCCAGCTGCGCGGTTTTAAGACCACTACAATGGATGGTAATTGTAAGGAGGCCTAACAGTGGAGCACTGCTGACGACTGCAGAACGAACCTGCCATGAGCTTAGTGCAAACTCACCTACTGGACTGCAATTAAACTCCTTTGAAAGCTGGGAAGGTTTCTATTGCTCAGAGGTTGCTCAGATTTTTTTGAGATCTTTGTCTTCAAGGCTCAGATCACTTGGCCTCTGAAGTTAATTCCTTAATGTCTGACTTTTGGTTGCATATTTCTGTCCAATCAAAAGATATTTTCTGACACTTTGGGAGAGACATTTGTGAGATGAAAAGAGTCTTTTTCCTCAGGAGAAACATCTAAGGAAGAGACTTAATCAGAAGTCTCTATGTGCTCTCCATTTAATCTCATCGCTGTCTAGAAGCAACCAAGATAAAGTTAAATAACAAAAATACATACAAATATGTAATATCAATATGAAAACTTAATATGAGCTGTAATATACAAGATATGATATATGATATACAATATATGATTTATTAGATACGAGACATGATTTGTGAGATATGATATACGAGATACAAGATGATATACATTATGTTATGATACAATATTTGATTGATATGATATACGATACAACATGAAGAGTTGCAAAAGCCTCTAAAAGTCACTTCGAGATATGAGATAACGATACTGAGTGAATGCTCTCCGCATATAGTATACGTTCATAAAATACTTTCACTTCAAACCTGCTAAATCCCAGCCTCAGCCCATTCAGAAGTACCGGTACTTAGGTAGAAACCTATACATAACCTGACAAAAATGCTTATTTTAAAGAAAAATGTAAGACGGACTTAGAGGCTTTTGCATCATAAGTCTTCATATTTGATTGCTATATGATATGATACAATATTTGATTAATCGATATATATGATAACGATACGATACGATATTTGATTGATACGATAGGATATAATATGACATATAAAATGATATATATGATATGATACAATATTTGATTTGATGCGATATATGATTAATATGTAATATGATATATATTATAATCTTAGATGTTTACATACAATTGAATTTATTTTTTATTTTATTTTATTTATAATATAATATAATAGTATGTTTATTATTTAAAATCAGTTTTTCCAATTATCTAAGTAAACCCTCATACCTCATACATACCAGAGATTAACTTTCTCAATCTCCTTAAAAAAAAAAGAAGAAAAATACCTTAAGCTCCTCATTACATTTATTCCACATGATTTAGAACAGTGTGAGAAAGATAAAATGTCCACAGAGAGAGGGAGAAGGTGGGTGTGGGTGTGTGGTGTGTGTGTGTGTGTGTGTGTGTGTGTGTGTGTGTGTGTGTGTGTGTGTGTGTGTGTGTGTGTGTGTGTGTGTGTGTGTGTGTGTGTGTGTGTGTGTGTGTGTGTGTGTGTGTGTGTGTGAGAGAGATTAGGAAGTCATCAGGCATGGTCCAGGTTTAGCCACAAAACAAGTAATTGGCCCCAGCCATATCAAACTGCCACACACATACACACCGCCACACACACACACTAGAGGTGTTTCAGAACATCACCTTAACCTACCATCCCACTTCCTGTGAACTTCCTTTAACCCAAGGCACTCACCGGCATATAAAACAACCTAAAGCATGACTGTGGAGATACCATGACTCCGTAATGTTGGCAGTAATCAAAAAATGTTTATGAGGATCACATATAGGCCTACCTGATGGCTAACATTAAGACAACTAGCTTAAACATAATAGCGAGTGTCATTAAGCTTGCTGTTAGAATCCGTTTATGGCCACAAACTGAAATGTTTTTCTCATTAATAGATTTTAAAAATAAATGAAGGCAAAGTAAAATGTAAGCTGCCTCCTAAAACTAAGTATACACACTCATTTTCTTATATTGTCAATACGCTTAATTACATGAATAAATATTCTTCGAAAGAGCCAATGGCAAGTTTTTAAAATGGCAATACCAACAACTAACGTCTGGTTAAATGCTCTTCACCCATGACCCTGAGCTAATCGCTGCGATTCAATGCTCGAAAGGAACACAAACAAAGAATGAATTAGACCACAAATGGTGAAACACAGTCCTAAAATACATTCGTTATTACTCAATGGTCCTTGAGTTATAATAACACTTTTTTCATTCATGTCTACACTGAATCAATCATCCCATTTAGATTGGATGCTCTCTCAAACCTTTTTTTCCCAACATAGCCAATTTCATCACTAACATGTAAGGCTATATAAATCACAGAAAGACTACAGTTTTGGATGTGGTCCTATCCCACATTTGACATCTATGCTAACAAACAAACTCCATTAAAAGCGTAGCAGTGTTGGGAACTAGAAGAGATGCTATAAACTACAGTTTTCAGTAACATTACAGTAAGTCTTTTTTTTCCAAAACACAGATGTAACAGTAAAAAACTTTTTTTTTTTTCAACAGGTTAGCAAATAGCTAAACATTAGCTAAACAGTCTGCTGCAATAAAACACACTCTTCTAAAATGCTTACAAAATGCAATAAATGGCTATAGCAATGGTTTGTTTTAGCTGAAACAGATGAAACATATCAATGCCAAAAATGTATGCAGCTTGTTGTTGGCTATTGAGAAAAGTATGACAAAATGATACATCACAGCTGTCACAATTGTATTGCAATTTGCGCTAACAGCATTAGCCAAACATTCGAGGTAACAATCAAAATGTCTCCTAAAATTGCAAATAGCTATAGCAACAGTTTGTTTTAGTGGAAACAGACAAGAAACAAACTGTTGACATACTGTTTAGTGTTAGCAACTACTGAGCAAAGTTTAGCAAAATGCTATATCATTGTTTTCTGTCACAAAGTTTTGTACTAACAACAGCATTAGCCAAACAACCTGAGGTAATAATCAAACACACACTGTCTTAAAATGTGTTCTAAAATTTTTATAAATGGTTATAGCGATTAGGTTTGTTTTAGCAGTATGCCCTACAGTTTATGTTGTTTGGTGTAGGCTATATTGACCATGTTAAAAAATGGAAATCAGATTTTAGTAAGCTATCATAAACTGAGATGCAGCATAGCATAGTGTAGCTAATGTAGCTATATTGACAAAAGTTTTGGGACGCCTGCCTTTACATGCACATGAACTTTAATGACATCCCATTATTAATCTGTAGGATTTAATATGGAGTTGGCCCACTCTTTGCAGCTATAACAGTTTCAGCTCTTCTGGGAAGGCTTTCCACAAGGTTTAGGAGTGTGTTTATGGGAATGTTTGACCATTCTTCTAGAAGCGCATTTGTGAGGTCAGGCACTGATGTTGGATGAGAAGGCCTGGCTCACAGTCTCCGCTCTAATTCATCCCAAAGGTGTTCTATCGGGTTGAGGCCATGCTTTGTGCAGTGGTGCGCAGTCATTTTGGAACAGGAAAGGGCCATCCCCAAACTGTTCCCACAAAGTTGGGAGCATGAAATTGTCCACAATGTCTTGGCATGCTAAAGCATTAAGAGTTCCTTTCACTTGAACTAAGGGGCCTGCTCAGCCATAAAAACCCATTCCATGAAGCTCTCTACACACTGTTCTTGAGCTAATCTGAAGCCCACATGAAGTTTGGAGGTCTGTAGCTATTGACTGCAGAAAATTGGCGACTTCAGCCCATTGTGCGCCTCAGCATGCGCTGACCCCGCTCTGTGATTTTACGTGGTCTATCACTTCGTGGCTGAGTTACTGTTGTTCCCAATTGCTTCCACTTTGTTATAATACCAGTAACAGTTGACCGTGGAATATTTAGTAGTGAAGAAATTTCCTGAATGTGTCCCAATACTTTTGGCAATATAGTGTATTTTTACCAATTTGACTATGTTAATGAGTAACTTACAGCTAGTTTCAAAGTAGTTTCACCAGCACTGGACACAGCTAAGCGTTTATGTCTCATTCCCAAAAGGGAAATCAAAGCATTTAGAACCTCCTGAAACATCATTGACTTTCCTGAAACATCCCATTCCTTTGGCTCCCTTCCCATCCATCCACATTAATTAAGAAGGTAGCAGAGCACACTGGAATAGCTTTTGGAGGACTGGAACCAGGTTGTAATTTCCAAGGATTTTATCAAACTATATTCTTCATCTCCATCTCCCCATTCTCTTTTTTTTAGCT